>CM056510.1:25640781-26324306 GCA_029783415.1 Anisodus acutangulus | reverse complement strand
TTAAGCTGTTAGATTGAACACACTTTTAATATTGGATTGTATTCTCAACACGCCCCCTCACGTGCTGACCTGATTTTTTTTCATGGTCCAAGTACGTGAAAATTCTTTTTTGAAAATGGATGACGGTGAGGTTCGATCCCAGGACCTTTGGCTTGCTCTGATACCATATTGAAGTGTGTGACCATCTGATCTAAAAGCTTAAACTGTTAGATTGAACACACTTTTAATATTGGATTGTATTCTCAACAGAATTAACTGTTGAATAGTTTGTACTTGTAAGAAGAGAACTTTTCCACATCTATGGGAAAAGAAGAGAAGAAAATATTTATTAGCTTTGGCCCTTTATGTGTACTTAATAAGTGAGCCCACCAAGTATCATTGTGTGTAAAATAAATAAGTATATATTATATATTAAAATCTAAATGACTTGGACTTGGATCTTGGATGCGGGTCATGTTGTGTCGGACCTTCAAATAAAAGACTGATTTTAATTTTTGTATTTATTTTTTATTACAGGTTTAATTTATTTAAAACTTAAATTTAAATCCTTAAATTTAAGTTTTAATTGAAACACATGTTCAGGAATAGATACCTTTTCAGAACGGTCTTCTTTTTCTTTTATAAATAAAGTTACTCTAAAAGCGGTTAAGCACTCTGCAGTAACATTTTGACTTTGAAAAATTCTGAAGAAACTTGTATGTATCTGTTGGAAATTAGCCTTTGGCGGGAGTTGCGACCGACCAACTTTAACGACTTAAACACTAGTGTTACGTATGTTGGAGAATCCTGTTCTTCACACATGCATGATGTACTAAGTACGTAGATAACCATAGGGCCAAGAATCGTCAAATTTCATTGAGAAATGAAAGAGATATTGGTTCACGAAGTGAGGTGTTTGAAACATGAAAAGTGTGGTGTTGTGTTCAATTCTCCCTCATCGGTAGAGGAAGAAAGAATTGTTGTGTATATAAGACTCGAAATTGGTTTGGGGTTTGGGACCCCAAGGGGTATCCCATGTGTTTAAGGGAGGGAGGACCTAGATGTGCTTGGTTAGGAAAGACCACCTGCCGCCGCCGCTTGCCGTCGGTCGATTAGGGTTCGGTCACAGACCACGCCTTCGATATTATCTTTCGGTCCCTGAAGTTTCAAGATGTACAGTTTGGTCCTCAAGTTTTGAACGTCGAAATTTCGTGATCGAACGACGCTAAGCACTCAATTCAGCCATTTATTTTGGCTGAATTACTCCTCCTATAATGGCCAAATCCGTTGGTCTTTTCACCATTTATTTTGGTGACTTTACTACCTCCATAATGACCATTATTTGGCCAATAATGGCTGTTATGGAGGCAGTTAAACAGCCCTCCCTCACCTATATAAACACCCCTACACCATTGTTGAGGAGCACAGAAAATATACTTGATATACACGAAAATATACAACCAGAAAATCAGTTCTTCCTATAACTTCCAAGCATCATTTCTTATTCAATATTCTTCACGGTAGCTCTTGAGTTTCCTTTGCTCAATTGTTCCATTGCTGTTTTATCTTGGGAGACGAATTATCCGGAACGTATAAATGATACATACGGGGCAATATTGTCTTAAGGACAGAGTGCCACACTCGACTCAGCAAAAAAAAAATCAAAGCAGTTTCCGGTCTTCTTGTTCAACAAATATTGTAATTTCAATTCTTACATAAGCAGTTACTTGTAATTTCCGTTTCTTGCAAATCCTTGTAAAAACCCAACAACTTAAGACAATATTTTGCTTACGGTAACTGCAATAACATGGCTGGAAATATGACCGATGTTGCTGCTACTGCTGGTGCCTCTCGAGGCAACGCGTTCTTTGCCTTCCCAGCTGCTGCTTGGCCAAGGCGATAACCCGCGCCTTTCTTTCTGCTGCTGTTGCTACTGTTCAAGGAAGTAACACTGCTGCCTTTCCGACTGTTGGAGCTCCCCCCTCTTCTTCACACCACCATGATCGCATGCGAAAAGTTCATGAGATCGAATTTAAAGATGGCGACAAAGATCTTTGTTCTTATGATTATGGGCATGGCCGGTTCCTTCTACGGAAGATCCTCCACAAGTTTGGAGATGAAATGGACTCTTCGCTCTTTGAAACGGGTGAAGGGGCCTTGGTATCCATGTCGTTAACGGCATGAAGATGGTTCGTGATGCGTGGAATCATAGCGATTTCATGTGCAAGAACTATATCTTGACCTTGGCGAGACCCTCTCTACACGGTATATTCTACCGTTGGCACCGCCAAAGAGCTGTGGGAAAAACTGCAAAAGAAGTACAACGCACAAGATGCGGGTACTAAGAAGTTCATCGTTGGGAAATTTCTAAAATCCAAATGGTGGACAGCAAGACAGTGATGTCCCAAGTCCAGGAATTCCAAATGATTTTACATCACCTTGATTTGGAAGCACTGAAGCCAAACGAGCGATTTTGGTTGCATCAGCGATTGAAAAAGTTACCTCGCTTCATGGAATGAGTTTATGAGTTACTTGAAACTCAAGACAAAGAGATGACCTTTGAAGAGCTTGTTATCAAGCTGCAAATCCAGGAAGATAATAAGAAGACCTTGCCAAAGGGTAGACAACATCTTTGAGGCAAAGGCAAATCTGGTGAGGCCAAAGGGAAAACAAGCAACAAGCGGAAGTTCCACAAAGACGGCAAAGCCCCGCGAGACGTTGAGGTAAGCGTCATCACTGGGAAACCTGGTCATAGGATCAAGGAATGCCGCAAGCTCAAGGCTGAGCAACAACGAAAGCCAAGTCGAAGGCAAGGCTCGAGCTGCGTCGTCAAGGACACGCTCCTGGATGACATGATTGAGATCTCTCGGCCGTGGTGCTAGAAGCCAACTTGGTTGAGAATCCGATCTGATGGTGGGTGGACACAGGTGCAACAAGACACATCTGTTCCAACAAAGATGCCTTCTCCGCATTACACTCGGTCTCCGGCAAGAAGTTGTTCATGGGCAACAACGCTCGGACGTGCTAGGGGTTGGAAGGTGGTCTGAAGATGACTTAGGCAAGGAACTCACTCTGAAGGAAGTGATGCACGTCCCAGAGATTAGAAGAAATCTAGTTTACGGACCTTTATTGGTTAATCTTTGGTTTTAGGCTAGTGTTTGAATCAAATAAATTTGTACTCACTAAAAATGGCACATTTGTGGGAGGGGCTTCGTCTGTGAAGGCCTCTTCAAAGTGAATGCCATATACGTATTGCGTCAAGAAAATAAAGTTGAACCTTCTTCTTATTTGCTTGAGGTCTTCTAATTTATGGCATCATAGATTGGATCGTTAACTACAAGTCTATTCAAAGGCTGGTAAAGATGGAGTTGTTGCCGTCTATCGGCGTAAACCCTCAACATAAGTGTGAGGTGTGCGTAGAGGCAAAACTTACTAAGCTTCCTTTTCGATCCGTCGAAGGAATGGCTCCTCTAGAACTTATTCACACGGATATATGTGATTTGAAGTTTGCACAAACTAGAGGGAACAAGTACTTTGTGACATTTATAGATGATAGCACAATGTATTGTTACCTTTACTTGTTGAAAAGTAAGGATGAAGCCTTTGAAGCGTTTGACGTTACAAAGCGAAGTTGAGAATCAACTTAGCCTACGGATTAAATCCATTCGTAGCGATGGGGAGAATATGTAGCGCCTTTTGAGGAATCGTGCCCGAAGGCATTATTCATCAAGCAGCGGCTCCATACTCACCTCAATCAAGCGGTGTGGCGGAACGTAAGAACCGCACATTAAAGGAAATGATGAATGCCTTGCTTATCAATTCGGTCTTCCCAAAACATGTGGGGAGAAGCCGTCCTTACCGCTAATACGATTCTTGAGTCACATAAGGGTAAGGACAAGACTCCATATGAATCATGGAAGGAAAGAAACCCACCTACAAATACTTTAAGGTGTGGGGTTGTTTGGCAAAGGTTGAAGTACCCAAGCCAAAGCGAGTCAATATTGGGCCTAAGGCGTAGATTGCATATTCATCGGATATGCAAATAACGATAGTGATTATCGCTTCTTAGTGCATAAGTAAGATATTTCCGGATATCCACAGGTACAATAATGGAATCAAGGAATGCACTATTCTTTGAAAGTACCTTTCCTAGAAAGGAAAAAGACATAACCTCTCTCAAGCGAAGTTATGCACAAAGCTCTCAAGAGCAGGAGTCCTTGACTTCCGGATCGAATAGTTGAATCTAGCGAATCTCGAGGTGAACATCCGAATCTAGTGTTTGATTCTCAGAACTTGGAGACTCCAGAGATGGATCTAAGGCGAAGTAAAGGGCCAAGAAGGATAAATCGCCCGGTCTGACTTTGTAACTTATATGGTTAATGATGAACCAAGGACAATTGCTAAAGGCGTTGTCAACTCGAAAGCCGCGCTCACGGAAAGAAGCTATTGAGAGTGAAATAAGCTCCATTACGCATAACCATACTTGTGAGTTGGTTGATCTTCCTCAGGAAATAAACCGTTGGGGTGTAAGTGGATACTCAAGCGAAATACAAAGCAGATGGGTCGATAGACAAGTACAAAGTCGGGTTGGTAGTCAAGGGCTATCGGCAAGCGAAGGCTTTGACTACTTTGACACATACTCTCGGTATCGGGATGACATCCATCGGGTATTCATTGCGATCGCGACTTTGCGTGACCTTGAGATACACGGATGGATGTTAAGACGACCTTCCTAAACGGCGATTTAGAAGAAGAAATCTATATGGACCAACGAAGTGCGTGGTTCAAGGGCAAGAGAAGAAAATGCTCGACTTATCAAATCTCTGTGCTGAAACAAGCTGCGAAATAATGGCACGAAAAATTTGATAGTACTCTACTATCGAAAGGGTTCGCCATTAATGAGTGTGATAAATGTGTTTACGAAAAGTAACTCGACTCATTTGTTATGATATGCACGTATGTAGGCGACATGTTGATCACGAAGCGAGTCTAGGGTAATCCTAGAGACTAAGAACATGTTGAAACAATGCTTGACATGAAGGATATGGGTATCGCAGATGTCATCTTAGGGATTAAAATCTCTAAGGCGTCCTGACGGGTGGTCTTATCTCGATCTCACTACATCGAGGATGTTTTGAGAAAGTTTGAGATGTTAGGCAGTTCACCGATAAAGTCACCAATGGATACAAATCAAAGCTTGATAAAAATCTTGGTGCACTGTATACCAGGAAGCGATATGCACTGGTGATCGGTAGTTTGATGTATATAACAAACTACACCCGACACGATATTGCTTACTGTGATCAATAAGTTGGCTAGGTTCACCCGTAATCCAGTGATAATCACTGGAAGGCGTTGAATCGGGTATTACAATACGAAATACACGTTAAATTACGGTCGCACTATTCGAGATATCGGTGTACTAGAAGAATGCAGTGATACAAGCTGGATATCGATATAGAGAACACCAAGTCCACCGGTGGGTATATATTTACAATTGGTGGTGTGTGTCTTGAAAATCCTCTAAGCAAACTTGCATCGCCCGATCCACATGATGGAATCGGAGTTTATCGCTTTAGACAAAGAAGGAAGAAGCTGAGTGGCTTCATGACTTCTTAGAGGATGTTCCGTGTTGGAACAAACCCGCATACCGGTAATGATCCCGCTGCGGCGGTCGATCGGCTCTAGGAAGGGCACGGAATACTATGTACAACGGCAAGTCTCGTCATATTTGTGAGGCGTAAGGCAGTTAGGCAGCGATCACCACGGGTATAATATCAATTGATTACATCAAGTCAAATGATAATATAGCGGACTCATTGACAAAGGGCCTACTCGAGATCGGATGGCTTGCACTGTCTAGGGAATGGGCTTAAAACCCAAAATATAAGGACCAATCGGTGGTAACCCAACCTTACGACTGTAGATCGGTAATTTGGTTCAATGGGAAAGCGAAGTTGTAAAGGTTGATTGACCGCGGTGGAAGTATGAGCATTTAGGATAGTGATTTACGAAAGAAACACCAAGGCGTTAAGTGCTATCTGCAGTATGGGTAAAGGTTAAGTTTTCAAAACTGTAATGATCCTCAGCTGATTGAGGTTAGGTTCTTAGAAACTTTTAATGGTTCCTAACACTTGTGAAGTGGGGTATAGCAGGATACCTTGCAGAGACCACCTATTTAAGTGCGAGGACGGGACGCCTCAAAATGAGCACTTAAGAATCCAAGACGTTGTCCATGGCCAAACGGACAAAACATTACGAAGAAGAGAGTAAGGGAATTTGTTGTGTTAGTACCATTGACTTGGCTTACACTAAGATAACTCGACGGTTCAAGACATCACGTTCAGCGTGATAAGTAAGTCCGATGGTATTCAACTATGGAAGGTTCAAAGGCGATGCTACCTCTCCTTATGCAACATCGGTCATTTGAAATATTGCTGGAAATGAAAAGACACCATGTGAGTGCGCCAAAATCTCTTTCAAGAGGATTGTTGGAAATTAGCCTTTGGCGGGAGTTGCGACCGACCAACTTTAACGGCTTAAACACTAGTGTTACGTATGTTGGAGAATCCTGTTCTTCACACATGCATGATGTACTAAATGCGTAGAATAGCAGTAGGGCCAAGAATCGTCAAATTTCATTGAGAAATGAAAGAGATATTGGTTCACAGTGAGGTGTTTGAAGCATGAAAAGTGTGGTGTTGTGTTCAATTCTCCTTATCGGTAGAGGAAGAAAGAATTGTTGTGTATATAAGACTCGAAATTGGTTTGGGGTTTGGGACCCCAGGGTATCCCATGTGTTTAAAGGAGGAGGACCTAGATGTGCCGGTTCGAGGAAAGACCACACCTTGCGCGCCGCCGCCGTCCGGTCGATTCAGGTTCGATTAGGGTTCTCGGGCTCATGGGTCACGGGTCACAAATTTGTGGGCCTCGATATTATCTTTGGGCGAAAACTTTTCGAAATGCAGTTTGATCCCGAAGCTTGGATGTCTGATTTGGACGAAATTCTTTGGATGCACGATTGATCCACTGAAGTTTCAAGGTGTCTGATTTGGTCCCTGAAGTTTCAAGATGTCTGATTTGGTCCCTGAAGTTTCGAACGTCGAAATTTCGATCGAAACAGAACGCTAAGCACTCAATTGACCATTTATTTTGGTGAATTACTCCTCTATAATGGCCAAATCCGTTGGTCTTTTCACCATTTATTTTGGTGACTTTACTACCTCCATAATGACCATTATTTGGCCAATAATGGTCATTATGGAAGCGATTAACAACCCTCCCTCACCTATATAAACACCCCTACACCATTGTTGAGAGCACAGAAAATATACTTGATATACGAAAATATACAACGAGAAAATCGATTCTTCCTATAACTTCCAAGCATCATTTCTTATTCAATATTCTTCACGGTAGCTCTTGAGTTTCCTTTGCTCAATTGTTCCATTCTTTGTTTTATCTTGGGAGGCGAATTATCAGGAACGTATAAATGATACATACGGCAATATTGTCTTAAGGAATGAGTGCCACACTCGACTCGACAAAAAAAATCAAAGCGATTTAGGTCTTCTTGTTCAACAAATATTGTAATTTCAATTCTTACATAAGCAGTTACTTGTAATTTCCGTTTCTTGCAAATCCTTGTAAAAACCCAACAGTATCCCCTAAACCTAAAGAATATACGCTTAAAGTGAATTTTCACGCTTCAAAGTTTTCTTCTTCGAATATTCTGCAATTTCTTCTAACATTAATTAAATCTTGGTATCGACTTACATGTTCTATCATGCTTTATTTATTTCTTTAATTTAATCATGTATGAATAAGTTGAGTATCATTATCCCATCTTAGAGTTCTATCCGGTAGACTTGGTAAAAGACCTCGACTTATTTTCAGAATGTGAGTTCGACCGCGGAAGACCCCTTCTCCAACCAATCAAGTGCATGAACGCCCCTCGAATCTTCCTTGAGTTGACATCACTGGGACATCTACCGCTTGGATCCTGCCTTGTTAGTTATCCTTAGAGCTAAATGACTCTCTAGTTTATGTCTGCTTCTCTGTGGTACCAGTTGTTGCTTCATTGAATTTGCTTCACCAATGGCTCACACTTCGACTTTGATCGTTATGGACTAGTACCAAGATCGGGGCCTACCACAAGATTCTTTTTTTTATTGGGGCGATAGCTCTGAAAAGACAAATTGTCAATCTTTTCTTTCATCGAAAAAAAAGGTTAGTAACTTCTCAACAACTATCATTCATATTCGCAGTAAAGAGATATAATCAAATCTAAAATCTTACCCATTTAACCTAACAAATAAAAAAACTCAAATTATAAAATAAAAAAACTCAAAAATTTAAGGGGTTCACGATCTAAGATAGACACAATAATAACATTGAATTGAATTGATTTAACTGTATTCGTCTAAACACATGTTACATTGGTACTTGAATGATATTAAATACACAAGGAATCCCATCACACATAGGTTAAAGTTGATTTAATATTAAAATAAAATTAAACTTGAATTAGAATTAGAATTAGAATAAAGATAGATATTGATTCAACGAACTTAAACTATAGTAGTTTAAAATTAAGCTAATAATTAATCAATTGATTTATTTACAATAAAAACAAAAAGGGGGAAAGGGGGGGGGGGGGGGAAGCGGTCCTTTTTCCTCGTTCCCCAAAGACAAATTCCAAACCCCCTTCTCCCCACCATCCCGCTCCTCTGTTTTTCTCTTTTTGAAAATTAAACAAATTGTTTCTTGAAAACCCATCAATAATTATCTCACCCAAAACCATAAAATACTAAAAAATGCAATATTTTTTAATCAGTTATTGATTTAATTGAAATCAAGAATTGAAGATATTGTTGTTACATGAATGGAGTTTGATAGCATTGAATGTGTATCAATATCTGATGGTATAGATGAAGATGAGATTCCACAACTTCATCATCAACATATTATTCGTTCTCAGTTCTCGTCCTCAAAGACAAATAATAATAGCAACATCATTTGTGATGGAAATAATGGGGGCATTTCTATTCATCCGGCTACTAGCGTCCATGAACTTCTTGAATGCCCTGTTTGTACCAATTCTATGTACCCTCCAATCCATCAGGTTCCACCTTTTTTTTCCAAAATGTTTTTGATTGAGAGGTTTTGATGAATTAAGAAGATTTGGTAAGTTATGTTCCACATTTTGCAATTTTGGGGTTTGAGTTTTCCCAAAGATTGGATTTTGTTTGGTAAGTTTATATTCCAAATTGTGCAATTCTGAATTTTGGTTTTCCCTAATCTGTTTGATGATTTGATCGAGGAAAGATTGAATTTTGTTTCTTTGATTGGGCTATATATTTTTCACTAATTATTTTTTCTGTAACTAAGGGCAAAATTTTAAACTATATGTAGGAAAATTTACGGGGTTTAATTTTTATGAAAATGTCTTTATGGAATGATTGTTTTGCAAGATCTTTTTCCTTAACAAAGATGTCGATGTGTTTTCTGTGACCAGAGATTTTAGTTATCTGTTCTTTCAATTTTATTTATATTTTCTATTGGGTGGCTAGGCTGAGAGTGGGGTGAGATGGTGTAAATTTTGATAATTTGTTTGTGGTTAGTGAATGAATTAGATTTTGGCATTTTCTTTCTAGCTGGTGTTAGGAGCTTGAGTCATTAGTTACATGGGTCTCATGAGTTTGTTTTGCATAGGATTCTTGTCTATTTGGAGTAAGTGAATAGCAGGAAAACTCTACTGAGGTGGTTTAGTAAGAAGGACGTCAACCAATAATCCAGAAATTTTGACTTTTCCTAAAGAATCCACAACTTTGACTTACTGAGTCATGCTGCTAGTTTTTCATCCGCTGCTCCATGTTTTAAATATTTCTACAATAAATTGTGTTTTTATAGGTTGTTTTTACAAAATCTTGTTTATTTGTATCTTCCTGGCTCCTGCTATGTTGGATCAACTTCTATGGCTGACAGGAGCAGTTACACAGTCACATTGCATACGTATTGGAGCCTGAGTTTATATATTAACTTATAACGGAAGTTAATCAAGTGCTGGGAGTGCAAAAAAGTAGGTCATAAGAAGACTGACTGTACTCAGATTAGGAAATCAGGGAACACCAATCACGTTTTCTGTTTAAAGTAGCTCGGTTCCCTGAGAAGGAGTATTTTACTTTTTGAATATGATGTGTGTCGCCTTGTTTTCGGTCTTAATAAAGGCGTCTTCAAGGACTTTTACCTCTCCACTCGTGGGATTACACTGGGTATGTTGTTGTTGTTATGGGTTGTGTTCAGTTAAATCATGTTTCAAAAGTACCTAGGTTCCAACAGCTTCCTGGGTTTAACAGAAGTGCATGCGCTGAAAAGTCTAATTTCTTGACAGCGTTGCAAATTCTCAGCACTATTGTAGTAGGGTAAATCCTCTTGTCAGCATCTGAGTATACCCCAAGGAATCAGAGTGAGGAGTAAAAGCCAAAGATTTTGAATCAAGACCACCTTCCATATTTAAAAGCATCTGTCTGCGATTGTTTGTTTGATAGGCTATAGCATTTTTAGTACCCCCTCTGTTTCAATTTATTTGTCTTACTTTCCTTTTTAGTCTGTTTAAAAAAGAACGCCACTTTCTATATTTAATATCTCTTTACACCCAACGTCCTATATGACATATTAAAGACCACAAGATTCAAAGGGCATTTTGGTAAGTTTAAGATCACAAGATTCAAAAATTTCTTTATGTTCTTAAACTCCGTGCTGAGTCAAACTAAGACAAACAAATTGAAACGGAGGGAGTATTAATTATCGTGACCTGGAGGTATCTTCTGAGGCATTTATATTTGCCTATAGTCATTTTGCAGAAATCCTTCTTTGGTAGTTTGAATATGTTTTTGCATTTTGAGTATTAATTTGTCCAGGGAGGCAAGATTAGCTTCTTCATACTGGAGCCTTTTAGCTCACCCGAAGCATCATTATAATTCCTCAGGACTATTGACTAGTGCAGCACTTCTGTATTATGTGTTCCGTTTATTAGCTGAATGGAAAAGTTGGAAGTTGAAACTGAATTATATTTTAAAAAACACACTTGTCCTTTATATCGTGTAACAATGTGTATGGTATCATATAGATCATTTTCGTATTTAAACAAGTGGTTTTCTTCTTAGGGTAGTTTCTACTCTCTAGCAACTAATGGATCAGTAGTAATGCATTAACTTCTTCTCTAATTCAAAGGAGCTTTTTGAATCCTGAAGTTCTGTAATTCCATGGTAATTTTGAGGCTACATCACAAAATACAGATACTAAAATTAGTGTTACAACTAGTTAAGCCAAAATGAATTTAGTTAATGATAGCTGGGAGCTCTAAAGAATCTTAACAATGTCCTTAGAGGATTACCTTTGTCAGTATACTTATGTATCCTATTCATGTGTTGTTTCCGCAGTGTCATAATGGTCACACTATCTGTTCAACATGTAAAGCCAGGGTACACAATCGATGTCCCACTTGTAGACAGGAGCTTGGTGATATCAGATGTTTAGCACTGGAAAAGGTGGCTGAATCACTCGAGCTACCTTGCAAATACGGCTCTCTCGGATGTCCTGATATATTACCTTATTACAGTAAGCTGAAACATGAGGCAGCCTGTAATTTTAGACCATACAACTGCCCGTATGCTGGGTCAGAATGTGCAGTTGTTGGTGATATTTTTTATTTGGTTACTCATCTGAGAGATGATCACAAGGTAGACATGCACTGTGGATGCACTTTTAACCATCGCTATGTCAAATCTAATCCTCGGGAAGTGGAAAACGCCACGTGGATATTAACAGTAAGTCAAATATCTCTTTCTTTTTTCAAGTAAAAGGACTCTGACCTTAAAAAAATAAGAACTCTGACCTTAAAAAAATAAGAACTCTGACCTTGTCTGTGATTGAGTCTTTGACAGCTTTGTTAAGATTGTGGATCTACATTTTGTTAAGTCGTTGTATGTAGTTTTACTTGTAAAAATCGAGTAACGTTTGATCAAAGTCTCTGTATATAGTTATAGTTGGCACTATTTTAGGTGATTGCATAAATGACATCTGCTGTGCAATCGTATTCAATAGGATTCTCTTCACTTGATTGTCTGCCCCGTTTTGAAGTATGTCATTACTGTACCTTGACTTCTCTGTTCAAATATTTTTTCAATTTAAATTTTGCTCAAAGGAAGATTCTGACCGAAAATTACACATGCTACTCCTGCTAATAAAAATTTCAATCACACTTTAGTATCTCATGTATTGTGCTAATGTTTCTCCTTTCGGAACTTTTTCTAAAGCTAGTTATAATGGCCCTTTCCGTCACTTTTTTCAGGTTTTCAATTGTTTCGGACAGTACTTCTGTCTCCATTTTGAAGCATTTCAGCTTGGAATGGCTCCTGTTTACATGGCATTCCTTCGGTTTATGGGAGACGAGACAGATGCACGAAACTACAGCTACAGCCTTGAAGTTGGGGGAAATGGAAGGAAGCTTATCTGGGAGGGTACACCACGAAGCATAAGAGACAGTCATAGGAAAGTTAGGGATAGCCATGATGGTCTTGTTATACAACGTAACATGGCCCTTTTCTTCTCTGGAGGGGACAGAAAGGAGCTCAAGCTACGGGTGACTGGAAGAATATGGAAGGAACAACAGAATCCAGACGAAGGAGCATGCATACCAAACCTCTGTAGTTAATGCTGGTTGTATTTCAAACCTATCGGGTTTTGTTATTCTTGCTGTATGTGCTGAATTTTTGGCTAATGTCTCTATTCCTCAAAGCAAGCTCGACTCTTGCTATTTCTCTTCTCATTTGCTAATGTCATAAGTAAAATTCAGATGTTGAAGATTCCTCAAAAAATGTATGAAAGCTAAGTTGTTATCCGTCATTTAATAAGTTTTCTTGTCTACTTCATGTGCCTTGGAGAAGTTATTTTTCCCTTACTAGTATCTCTTTGTATTCAGAAGTTAATGCAAGTTTCTGGCTTCATTATAATATAATTGCAGTGAAATGGATTGACTGCAAAAATGAAGGTGACTGAAAGCTAAAGAGGAACTTCAAATTTGGCAAGAAATTATGGTGAACAAACACATTATAGTAACATATATAAGATCCTAGAATGAGAGAAAATACCATCTAAGGGTTTGCAACGTTTATCATCTTATCTAAGCCCAACTCTAGATCTGCTAAATGACATTTTGTGTTGGACACTGTTTTTTTGTATAATCCTCTGGTATTCAGAGCCACTGGCGACTACTCAATATTTGCATCGGGCAAAACTAAAGCTGGAGATGACACTTAGTTTTTCTGGGTTGATACAACATTTGCTTTCACTTCCTCGGAGGTATCAAATCTCAAAGTTCCATTGTTGCTACCCTTTGCAATAGAAAGGGATTCATATGACTGTCTTTTATTTTGTAATTTTATAGTATAACAACAATAACATACTCAGTGTAATTCCATAAATGGGTCTGAGAAAGGGTAGCGTAACACTGTTTTCGATAGACTCTCGCCTCAAAGAAAGAAATAGAAAGCATTTCAAAGTAGTTTTGCAAAAAGAAAATACGAAAATGAAGAAGCCATAGCATTTTGTAATTTTATACTAAATTCTTACTATATCGTTTAATTCATAACAAAAACAAAAAGAAAGAAAGAGTAGTAATATATGAGTTGGGTGAAAAAAAATGCTGTTCCCTCTATCCAAGTATATGATACTTACTATGAGTAGTCAAACAAATACTTTTAACATTTGCTAGGGATATACCTGTTAACTTTTTTTGTTTTCGAAACCCAAGTGAAAACTCTATGAGGCTTTATCAGGGTTTAAGGTTCTTGTCTTGTTTCTTCGAGTAATTATACTATGAACTTTCTCACAATCTCAACCAGTTGTTCAATTCTCTATCCCCCTCAATTTTCTTCACCCAAATTTTACATCTCAAAATGGAGAAAGAGAACCCCTTCACCATTCACAACACGCAATTCCAAGATTCACAGTCCTATCTCACCATTCTCCAACCCATCAAGATTCCAAATTTCAGCTCAATTTGGTCGACGAACAAAGCGTCCAAACTATTTGAGGAAAAAGCTCACTCAACACCAACAACAAAAGGTAAATGAATACCCAAGTTCTGATAATTTTCAATTTCACTCCGAAAATATTGATGAAAAAAACATGACAAACACAATTATTCACAACCCAAGTACTGAAAGTTTTCAACTTGGCTCTAAAAATGGTGATGAAAAAATCAAGAATGTTGTTTATACTGAAGAATCAGTGAAGGAATTGAAAACAAAGGCTTTGGGGGAGTCTGTTTTATGGAATAAATTGGAGGGCTGGGTAGAGCAGTATAAGAAGGATACAGAGTTTTGGGGTATTGGTACTGCTCCTATCTTTACTGTTTTTCAAGATTCTGAGGGTAAAGTCAAAAGGGTAGTTGTAAATGAGGATGAAATTTTGAAAAGAAGCAGAATTGATCCAACATTGTATTGGAACGCTACAATTGAGGAGCATGAGGATGTAAAAGCAAAAATTTCACTTGCTGAGGTTTTAGCTAGGGAAATGGAAAGTGGTAAAAATTTGCTTCCTAAGAATAGTTCAGTGGCTAAATTTTTAGTTTCCGGAGAGAAGTCCAATACTGCCAATAGGCTTAGCACTTTTACTCTAAATCCAAATGTAACTAAAAAGTTGCCTAGAGTTGGATTCGTTGTGTTTTGTGGTTTGTTTTTTATCTGGACGGTGAAGAGAATGTTTGTTGCTGGAAAGGATGGAGAAGAAGAGTACTCGAGGTTGGAGAAGGAAATGCTGAGGAGGAAGATGAAAGCTAGAAAAGAGAGGGACAAGACCGTGAAAGGTGAGGTGGAAGTTATCCAAGGTACCAAAGAGCCAGATAACATGTTTCTGCAAAAGCCTCGGCTTGATAAGCAAGAAATGATGAGCAGCATAAAGAATGCGAGGGAATTCGATGAGCAGTTTGAGAATGCTGAATTCTATGATGAGATTCAGGAAATCAGAAAGATGGCAAGGCATACACGAGAACAGGAAAAAGGAAATTCTCTTCAAGCTGATAATGGAGAAGAATCAGGAGATTATCCAGCCTCAACCGAATTCTTCAATGAAAAGGTAGTTGTTGAACAGAAATTGTTTGAGGACATTAATGAGCAACAAGGCCTTAATGTATATGCAGCTTCCTCTGACAATAGTGGAATCGATACCGGTTCATCTTCGCTGGTGAATCATGAAGTGCAAACCTCCAACAGAAATTTAGAATCTCCAGATGATATCAAAAGTGATATAGAAAATGCACATGAGTCAAACCATGACGTAAGATCAACTGATGGAACTGAGGCAACTGAAATATCTAGTATAACATCTGGCCAATCAAGAAAGCCAAGTGAAATTTCTGTGACATCAAAATTGAAAATCATTCTGTCAGTTAAGGAAGCTAGGGAGTACCTCTCGAAGAAAAGTGAGAAAGTGAAAACAAAGCAAGAAAAGATCGCTGAAAATGTACCAATACCACTAATGGAAAAAGAGAGTATTGGTGATGTGAACCAGCTGTCTGATAATGGAAGAACATCTGATTTTACTTATGAAGATTCTAGTTTCAAACAAAAAGAATTTCTTCCAACCAGCAACAATGCTTTAGCTGCACTGAATAAAGGGAAGAGTTATCGAAGTCTGAGTTCAGATGATGGTAAGGACAACATATATGAAGAGATTAAAGCACTTGATTTGTCGTCACCTGAACAAGAAGCAACAGTTGGTGATTTGAGCTCACAACTTGATGAAAGCAAAATCTTTCAGCGGTCAAGTCGAGTTGAAACCTCTGATTCGACATCTTTTTCAAATCATTGTCAAGAGAAGAAGAAACCATTTCCAGCCAATGACATTCCTGAACATGCTGATAAAGTAGTACCACCGACTGAAATACCTGAAACTCACTCTCATCAAGAAGGTGGTAATGGAAGCTGGTTGGAAAAGAATTTCCATGAATTTGAACCAGTCATTAAGAAGATTCAGCTGGGGTTTAGGCATAATTACAGTGTGGCAAAGGAGAAATCTGACGAGGAGCTGAATCTGAAAACTCAGATGTTTCATCCTGAGACTAATGAGAATGTCACTGAGCTTGAGTGGATGAAAGATGAAAGACTTAATAAAATTGTTTTTAAAGTTAGAGAAAACGAGCTTGCTGGTAGAGATCCATTTTATCAAATGGATGATGAAGATAAACTTGTCTTCTTCAGTGGCCTTGAGAAGAAAGTTGATCAAGAGAATAAACAACTACAAGATTTGCACGAGTGGATCCACTCAAACATTGAAAATCTTGATTATGGAGCAGGTATTTGGTTTTTCTTAATCTTTAATTCCCTCATGGAAATAGGATAAATAAATGCTAATGTCATTATACTTGGTGAACATTTAGAAGATACAGCTACATAGTTAAGTTTTATTGTTCATCATATTTGTCCCTTTACTTATTTCTGAGCCACCTAGAGGAGCAAAATCTTTATTTCATGAGAATTCATTTTGTGTCCCTTCTTGTTTGAGGGTGGGGGGTACGAGTGAGTGGGTGGTCAGAAGAAAAAATGAAAAATTATTTTGAAATTCAAGGCTATGCTAAGAAAACTACTTATTTTGTTACATTCTTTTGCTGTAGATGGCATCAGTTTATATGATCCACCGGAGAAAATTATACCTCGTTGGAAAGGTCCACCACTGGAAGGAAGTTCGGAGTTTCTAGATTACTTTGTAGAACAGCGAAAGGTAGTTGCAGAAAGCATAAAAAATCCAAGTCTCATAAAGAAAGAAAGACGAGACTTTCCACAAGGATTGCAAGAATCCCCATCGAGCAATAAAATTGATTTGACTTCAGCTATTTCCACTCACGATGCAAAGACGAAAATTCCCAGGACCATCATTGAAAGTAGCGATGGTTCCATCAAGGCTGGCAAGAAATCTGGTAAAGAGTACTGGCAGCATACAAAGAAATGGTCCCAAGGGTTCTTGGAATCCTACAATGCAGAGACCGACCCGGAAATTAAAGCTGTAATGAAGGATGTAGGGAAGGACTTGGACAGATGGATTACGGAAAGAGAAATAAAAGAAGCTGCCGATGTGATGGACAACTTACCTGAGAAAGGAAAGAAATTAATCAAAGAGAAACTTGACAAGGTGAAAAGAGAAATGGAACTGTTTGGACCCCAGGCAGTAGTGAGCAAATATCGTGAATATGCAGATGAAAAGGAAGAGGACTACTTATGGTGGCTTGATCTACCCTGTGTATTGGTAATTATTACATTTTTCTTCTCATTTGTCCTACTTAAAAAAGAATTTAATCAATTGAGGGAAACACAATGAAGAAGAGCATGCCCCTCTAGTCTTATTATATATTGTCCAGTTACTTCGTGATTTCTCAATCAATGTTTGTTTCTGTTCTTGTTTGTAGTGTATTGAATTGTACACTGAGGAAGAAGGAGAGATGAAGGTAGGATTCTATTCACTAGAGATGGCCACTGATCTGGAATTGGATCCCAAGCAGTATCACATAATTGCTTTTGAGGATGCTGGTGACTGTAAAAACCTTTGCTATATAATACAGGCTCATATGGAAATGCTTGGCAACGGGAATGCCTTTGTTGTTGCACGACCTCCTAAGGTAAATTTATTGTGTGGTGTAACTGCATTTCCTTGATTAACTGGTCCTACGCCTTATTCTTTACATAATGACAGTGCTTTCAAATCTAAAACAGTTGATAACATCATTGGTGGAGAAATCCCAACTGCATAAGAGGAGGGTATTGGGGGGGTGGGGCTAATGTCTCTGGTTAATTTTTTTTCCTGTGAGCTCCTATAACTGTCGAAATGCATATTGACTAGCATGTGTATTACATTTTTGGAACATTTATGGATCCGTGTTTTTTGTTAAGATGATATCTCCTGATAAATTTAGCATGTTATGTAGTTGGACACAAGAAAGTAGGACTTCCTACTTGTGAGAAATTATGAGTGAAAAATATTATTATTGAATTGTGTAACTACATTATTACATTGAGCCCTATTTATAGACACTACATCTCAATCCTTTTCCATGGAGGATACTATATACAAATCCTATTCCTATTCCTGTTCTAACACTCCTCCTCAAGCTGGTGCATACAAGTCATATGTACCGAGCTTGTTACAGATGTATGTTATACGAGGACGACTGGGTGACTTGGTGAAAATATCTGCAAGCTGATCACTCGATTTCACAAATTTAGTAACAATATCTCCGGAGAGTATCTTTTCCCTGACCAATTGACAATCAATCTCAATGTGCTTAGTCGTCTCATGAAATACCGGATTTGATGCGATATGAAGAGCTGCTTGTTATCACATACAAGTTCCATTTGATTGATTTCTCCAAATTTTAGTTCTCCGAGCAATTGCTTAATCCAAACTAGCTCACAAGTTGCTACAACCATTGCTCGATATTCTGATTCAGCACTAGATCGAGCAACGACATTCTGTTTCTTACTCTTCCGGTACAATAAATTCTCCTATTAACACACAATATCCGGATGTAGAGCGTCTATCAGAGGGTGATCCTGCATAATCAGTGTTTGTATATCCAACGATTTACTCATTGCCTCGATATTCAAAAAACAGTCCTTTACCTGGAGCTGACTTAATATATTGCAGAATGCGAATAACTGCATCCCAATGACTATCACATGGAGAATCCATAAACTGACTTACAACACTCACAGGAAACGAAATGTCAAGTCTAGTCACTGTGAGATAATTCAACTTACCAACCAACCGACTATATCTTCAAGGATCACTGAGTGGCTCTCCCTGTCCTGGCAGGAGTTTAGCATTCGGATCCATAGGAGTGTCAATGGGTTTACATCCCATCATTCATGTCTCCTCAAGAATGTCTAAGGCATACTTGCATTGCGAAATAACAATACCTGACGTGGATTGAGCAACCTCAATATGTAAAAAAATACTTCAGTCTGTCGAGATTTTTAGTCTGGAAATGCTGAAAGAGATGTTGCTTTAAATTAGTGATATCATCTTGATCATTGTCATTTTTAACAATACCGTCAACATAAACCACCAAATAAATACTCATATCTGGAGCAGAATATCGATAAAATACAGAATGGTCTATTTCACTACGAGTCATGTCAAACTCATGAATTATTGTGCTGAATTTACCAAATCAGGCTCGAGGAGACTGTTTCAGCCATAAAATGACCGACGCAATCGACACACGAGATTAGACCCCCTGAGCAACAAAATCAGGTGGTTGCTCCATATAAACTTCCTCCTCAAGATCACCATGGAGAAAAACATTCTTAATGTCCAACTGATAAAGAAACCAATCACGGACAACATCCATGGATAGAAAGAGACGAACATATGCTATTTTAGCCACGGGAGAGGAAGTATCACTGTAAGCAAGCCCAAATATCTTTGTATACCCCTTCGCAACAAGGTGAGCCTTAAGCCGATCAACTTGGCCGTCTGGACCAACTTTGACTGCATAAAGTCAACGGCAACAATAGTAGATTTACCTGAAGGAAGAGGAACAAGCTTCCAAGTACCACTCGTGTGTAAAGCAGACATCTCGTCGATCATAGCCTATCGCCATTCGGGATGAGAAAGGGCTTCACATGTAGACTTACGAATGGGACAGAGGACAATGATGATACAAAGACATAATGGGATGATGATAACTTAAAAGGGTATAATGTGGGTTATTATTACGAGTGAACCATTTACCTTTCCGAAATGCAATTGGCTGATCAGGAGAAGACAAGTCCGCAATAGGTGCATGGTTCGACGCATGGCATGAACTATCTAGATCTGATGTTGGGTCTAATGCTGGACGTAGTCGATGATAATAAGTCAGAAGTGGTGGCATTGTGACTAGAGATGTAGAAGTAACTGTAGATTCCTCAAAGGTCGGTGTAGGTAAAACCTGAGGTATATGTAAGACCTCAGAGATATCAGCAGACATAAAATATCGACGGAGATCAGGTGAGAAACAAGGATACCCCTTTTGAACTCGAGAATAATTTAAAAAGATACATTTAAGAGAGCAAGGAGCTAATTTATCTGTCCCCCGAGCTAAATTCTGCACAAAACATGTGCTCCCAAAAATACGAGGAAGAGAGTATAAAGATATTGAGGATATACTATGGAATATGGGAATCTGATTTTGAATAGAAGATGAGGGCATTCGATTAATTAAACGGCAAGATGTGAGGAGTACATCGCCCCAAAAACGCAATGGCGGAACATGGGATTCAATGAGAAGAGTGTGAGCAGTCTCAATGTGTTGCCTATTATTCCTTTCTGCTATTCCGTTTTGCTGAGGGGTGCAGGGACTAGATGTTTGATGAATAATTTCTTGGTGAGTTATAAAACTGCTGAAACTGGGAGAATTTGTATTCTAAGGCATTATCATTACGAAAAGTACGAATAGAAATACCAAATTGATTTTGTATTTCAGCACAAAAACTCTTGAATATAGAGAATAACTCAAAACAATCTTTCATTAAGAATAGCCAAGTACATCTGGAAAAATCGTCAGTGAAACTAACAAAATAACGAATCCTAAAGGTGAACCGACTCTACTAGGACCCCAAATATCATAATGAACTATTGAAAAAATAGGCTCTGTACGACTCTCAGCACTACGTGGAAAGGTAGCATGAGTGTGTTTCCCAAATTGACATGACTCACAATCTAATTTGGACAGACTAGACAAACTAGGCACCATCTTTTGTAACTTGAACAGACCCGGATGTCCCAATCGTTTATGGATTAAGTCCGGAGGATCTGTAACGGAGCATGATGTGAAGGCATTAGGAGAGGTAAGATAGTAGAGGCCTTGTGATTCATATCCTGCACCAATCACCTATCCCATACTGCGGTCCTGCCAGTGTTGTCAAAGGCGCGCTTAAGCCCTGAAGCGAGGCTCAAAACATGTTGAGCGCTTTGCCTCGCTTTATGTGCGCTTCAGTGTCATCATCAAGGCTCTAAGACATATTTTTCCTTGTCAATGAGCCTTTTTTGAAGAGCCTCTTCAGAAACTGCAAAAAAGGTCGCCGGAAAACAAAAAAGTGACCGGAATCAAGAAATAATTGTATGGTCTGCCTCAGAATGAAGAGGCGAGTCCACTGGAAAAAGATTTTTTCTGGAAACTGATCGGATAGAGCCGCATGCGCCGGCGCGTCAGGCGCGTGGTGACGACGGTCTGCAGCTTTGGACGGTGCGTGAGAGCGTGTGTGGGACCCAACGACGATGAACATTTTAGGGTAGGGTCGCACGAGGGTTCCGATCCTGTTGGTGATACTGGTATATGCACAGTACACCGGAAAGTGATCGGAATCTCGTACGGTGGTGTGTTTCGCCGGAAAATAGGGTACTTCGCTGGAATATTGCCCAACGGATATTTCCTCACTGATGCTCTGATGCCATGTGAGTAATTATGAGAGAAAAATATTATTATTGAATTGTGTATCTATATTATTACATTGAGCCATATTTATAGACACTACATTTCAATCATTTTTCATATAGGATACTATATACAAATCCTATTCCTATTCTAACACTACTCCTGATAAAATTCCCTAGAAATCTTTAAATAGTATAAATGTGCTAAATCTTCCTGCTGGCCCAAGCCAGGTATGCCATTAATGCTACTGTTTATTGTTTAAATGCTTAATATGCTAAACCAGATAGCATATTGTGTGAAAACTGAAATAGCTGACGAATTGTGCCTGTTCTCTGCTTTCTTTTGCTTCTCAGCCTGTTATGTTATCATTATCGAGAATCGTTCATTGCTGTGGAAAGATTTTTTTGTTATTCCATTATTGACCATTGTGCAGGATGCTTATCGGGACGCCAAAGCAAATGGTTTTAATGTGACAATTATCAAGAAAGGGCAGCTGCAGCTCAATGTCGACCAGTCATTGGAAGAGGTGGAGGAAGCTATCACGGATATTGGGAGTAAGATATACCACGACAAAATCATGCGTGAACGATCTTTGGATGTATCTACAGTAATGAAAGGTCTATTTGGTACTGGAAAACCTACGAAAAAGAGGTACAGTCCAACCATATACCTGCCTAGTTTCTCCCACTATTAGAATTCTTTTTATTTTAACCTGCATGTGTTTTTCAGGAGGAGGAGGTCACGGAGGAAGCTAGAAAAGCCCACTTCTAAATAGATGTCGTGTTGGTGTTCACTGGTCTTAAATTTTGTAGGTAGTGTTAGTGCTAGTTTATTGTCAACTTATGACACCTTTAGAACAGTTCATGAAATTTTGTGCTATGAATTTCAAATATAAAGATGGTGCCAAACAGTCCAGTTTGAATATTAAATAGGTTTAAGTACGGCCCAATACCCATAAGTGATCTACTTTACCAAAATTAGCCCAACAATCTACTTTTTACCCTAAATTCCCTTTGCCAATCTAATTTGCAGCCTAAGACCACCGCTTCATACCTTTCTCTCTCACAGCTCGCCTCTCTTCCTTCTCTTCATACCACACCATTCAGACCACACAAAATCACCATAAACAGAAGAATCACCAAATCGAAATCAATATTGTTCTTTGAAACCCAGTTGCTTCAATCAATTAGAACTCACCAAAAATGTTAGAATTTGAACCAGATTCTAAACAATTTTCTCAGGTTTTCAGATCTGAAGTTGAAAAATGCAACTGGGTTCTAATTTTGCTTCACTTTTGTCTTTCATTCAGTATTTGAAGTTTCTAGCATAACCAGGTGGAAATACGGCGGTGTTAAAGTGGATTTTGTTAGTCTTCTAGGGAGTGCATAGATATTGTATAAAAAGTGTATATATGCACCATTATACACTGTTATACATTATATATACATCTTTTATACAGTGTTTATACACCTTTATACAATACGAGGTAGCGTAAATACGCTGTGTAACAATATATAAGAGCTGTAAATGCACCTTTATACGATATTATATTTATACACTATAAATGTATATTTGTACATTGTATATAGATATGGATTCACAATTGGTTCTTCATCTCTTCTCTCTCTCTGGATTTTTCTTTTTCCCCTTGTTATTCGAGATTTTTCACATTAATTATTGTAAGTCGTGAAGGTGAATTATGGTGCTTTACGGTGGTGGTGGTAGACCTTTTCTTTGTATCATCGGTGTATAAATAATGTATACGTAAAATTACAAAAAAAAAGTTGAGCAATTTAAATATAGCTATACATTATCTATACACCAATGATATAATGTGCTACATGGTTGTAAACTAGATGTGCTCCGCTCTGCTATTCTTGCTAGCTATCAAGGAGCAAAAATCTTATCAACCCTGACCATAGACATAGTAAAAACATATAAGCAGAAAGATTTAAACATGGCATGCCAATTTTTTGTCACGGCTTCTTCACTTTCTTATTTTCTTTTTTGAATTGATTTTCTTGAGCCAATGGTCTTTCGTAAACAACCTCATGGTAGGGTTAAGGTCGTACACACTATCCTCCCCATACCCCGCTTGTGGAATTATACTAGATATGTTGTTGTATGGCCATCTTTTATGAAATCCGCTCATCTTAGGATTATAATAGAAGCTGAGAAGATCAATAAGGCCTTTGTTTGATATGCATTGATTTCTATTTGAATTGCTCGAGAAGAAGATTTTGGTTAGAGTTGACTTAATTTCTCTACCTCTCGAGTTCCTTTAATTTTCTTCACCCGTCACTTTCCTAGTTTCCTGTGTCCTTCCTTGAAAAAAGAGTAGAACTCAGGAAAACAGTGAGAAGTTGTATGCAAGTTAAAAACTATATTTACATGTCAGATTCTTCTTGTACAACCCCCCGTTATAATTTCTGATTTTTGAAAGCTTTTGCAATCATTGATTGAAAAACTGATGCCACAATTTTATTGTTGTTGAAAGGGAACTTAATGGCAGACTGGCAGAGAAAGCCCCTTGTTAAGTGTTCTTCATAACTGAGCAAGTGTTATATACTCTGAGAAATTAAAAGGAGAGCTCTATATCAGTCTCTGTTTTGTCCTTTAGTTGGACAATTTTGAGGTTGAGCCGGTTCTTAGTCATCAAATGAGAGATCGTGAGGGGATATTTTTCAGCTGCTGAATAATTCCTCAACCTTTAACATGCCGGCTATTATGGAAAACTCTGTTGCCTAGTTTCTGTTAGGCATCAACATTTTATCACGGGCCTAGACTCGTTCTAACACCACATACTGCATATGGCGGGGTGTCACAATAAGATGAGATGATTCTGTTCTTTGAATTGTGAAGGACATTTGAAATCTGAGCCTGAAGCAACGAGTTGACTCTTGTACATTATCATTTGTTTCTTTACCCATTAAGGTGCTCAAAAAATGAGCTCCATAATATATACTATTCAGTTGCAATTAATATCCCTGTTTCTTAGTATTCTCTGTTTCTAAGGTCCAAAGTTAAAATCTCAGTTTAGTCGAAGAGTCCGTTTGTGTTATTGTCCTTTAACAACATGGGATGCCCTTATCAATGATTTCCAAGAATCATACAATGATTGAACATCTAGTGAATGTGCAAAAATGTGACTAATGTAGTAGAACTTTTATGTGATAGGAAACCTTTTTTCTTTTCTTATATTACAGGAAATCCATCTTTAGCATCCTATGTCTTTGTTGTAAAAATAGTATTGGCAGGCTTGGAGTGGCTGATTGAGTTATTGAACGTCATTTTTAAGACTGCGAGAATGCCCGAAGAATGGAGGTGGAGTACAATGGTTCCTTTGTACAAGAACAAATGTGATATCCAGAGTTGCAACAACTATATGAGTATCAAGCTGTTGAGCCACACTATGAAAGTTTGGGAAAGGATCATAGAGATGAGGGTGAGAAGATGCATGTCTATTTCCGAAAATCAGTTTGGATTCATGCCGGGGTGTTCGACTACAGAAGTCATTCATCTTATTAGGAAGTTGGTGGAGCTATATAGGGAGAGGAAGAGAGACTTACATATGGTTTTCATCGACCTCGAGAAGTCATACGATAAAGTCTCTAGGGAGGTTCTTTGGAGATGTTTGGAGGCTAAAGGTGTACTTGTGACGTACACTAGGGCGATTAAGGATATGTATGATGGAGCCAAAATCAGGGTACGGATAGTGGGAGGAGACTCGGAGCACTTTCCTGTGATGATGGGGCTGCACCAGGGATCAGCTCTTAGCCCATTCTTATTTGCCTTGGTGATGGATGGACTGATGCGATAAATTCAAGGGGAGGTGTCATGGTGTATGTTATTCGCATACGACATAGTCCTGATTGACGACATAGTCGCGTTGGTTTATCTCATTTTCTTACTGCTTATCTTTTTGATCGGATCTGACTGTTTTTTTTTTGTTTTGCTTGTCCTGAGCTGAGAGACTCTCGGAAACATCCGCTCTACCTACCAAGGTAGAGGTAAGATCCGCGTACATTCTACCCTTCTTAGACTCCACGTTGTGGGATTTCACTGGGTATGTTGTTGTAATGATAGAAGAGGTTGCAACTGCACTTGAAAAGAAAACACATGTATAACAGGTAATTCCATAAGTTAGACCTCCGGATGCATCTTAGCTCTCTTACCATAATCTGCATTCTAATAGAATCGCTTTATGACTGAGGTTTTAAAAGCCAAATAAGGTCAGATACAGATTATAGCTCCAATTACATGATAACCGTTCATACTTTTCACCGAAGGTAACAAACTTTCAACTTGCTTAATGTGTAATTTAGCTCAAATGAGCCAGTTGGTTTAAGTACAACTCCAGCACAATAATGATAAGTGGCCAAAAGGAATTGTCTTCTAACCATTTCAATGCTCACAAAACATCTTGCAATTTGGCAAATTTAATAAGTAATAATCATCATATACATAAACCCAAAGCACAAAAACAATCTTCATCAATTTTTGCACTTCCATTCACCTAATTCTATTACAAACACATCTTCAATTATTACCTTGTCACAATCATCAGCAACGGACACCTAAAACATTACCACTACTAACTTGAATTATCACCCCACACTTCACTCCACTATCCACTCTATGTGTAAATACCTTTAATACCCTTACTCTCCCCACTAACTTCATCCGAGTTTCCACCTCCATTGTGGGTCCACCACCACCTCCTCCGTTCTCCGCCGCCGCCTGAATCACACCGCCGGAAACATCAGCTTTCAACTTCGCCGGAAGCGGATAAGACTGTACATCAAATTTCGCCGACATATGCTGTGTCCTACCACCGTCGATCTTCCCGGCGGGAATAAAAACAAGACCTACAGGCTCGCCGGAGTAACTGAGCTGAAGCGAGCTGTCGTAGTGAGTGAACTCGTCACGATTTGGGTTTGTAACGGAGACGTACTGGAAAAACGTGAAGTTAACAGTGCCGTTAGTAACGGAGAAAGTTGGGAACCGTACAGCCTCAACGGCGATTTTTGGGGATTTGGGTTTGAAGAGGAAGAAGTAAGCGACTACAATGGCTGCAATGATAAAGATGAGGAAAACAGTAGCACAAATACATGAAGCAAAATTAGTGTTGCCTCTACTGGGTTTAGATCTGTAAGGATCATACATGGTTAAAGTTGGGAAAAATTTAGTGCTAGGAATGTGGAAATAAAAAAGGGAGGGATGTCAATAAAGTGATGGGTAGCATATCATTAGCATTAAAGAAAAAGAAGAAGAAAACAAGAGAACGAGAGAGACTTTTTAGTTCTATCAGTGTGACTGCTTGGTTAAATGGTCTAGATCCTACACTGATTTCTTCTGTCAAATTTAAGGAAAGTGCTACTTAGATATCTTTTTCTTTTCTTTCTTACGAAGGAATAACTACGACAACACAGCCGTGTAATCCCATTAGTGTAAGTGGAGTATGAGGAGGTAGACCGGGTAAATAGACTCGGTTCAATAAAAAGCAAACACAAACAATCAGAATAATAAAAATAAATAAAATAACAGATAATAATAAAATAAAATAAAAGATTAATTGTTAAATATATACAATATACATGTGTATATTACTCTCGGCTGGCTCTCAGTTTCCTCCCCTTTGTACCGTGTAATTGGGTATATATTTAGTATCCTAATTTAGGTAATGTTGTAATGTAATTAGTATTGTACACTTACTATAATAATTGTATTACCATAAATGTATAGTTAGTATCCAAGTAGAATAAGATTTTAAGAATATGATTCTCCTATTATGGAAATATGTAACTTGTATAAATAGTTTTTCAATTAATGAAAATAATCAAGGGAATATTTCTTTTTAATGGTATCAGAAGTCTAGGTTCGAAATTTCCTCTCCCAAAATTTCTTTTTTCTCGAGCAACAAACCCGAAATCCCTTCTCTCGGTTTGCTTGTTCTTCCTTCCGATTTTTCTTCCAAAATTTTCTCCCAAATCCCTCAATCACATATTGTTCTATCAATATGTCTACATCTCGGAACACATTTCATCATGCCCTTACAGTTTCTAACATCAACAATAACATCCCTCTTATTCTTGAAATAGAAAACGTCCAATATGCGACGTGGGCCGAACTGTTCAAAATTCACGCACGATCGCATCAAGTCATCCATCACTTAATTCCCGCAGCTCCTGAGGATACGGAGGTGCCAAAACGCGAGGATGATCCTAAGTTGTGGATGACTTTTGATGTCACAGTCCTCCAGTGGATATATTCCACAATTTCTACCGACCTTTTACAAACAATTATTGAGCCTGACGCTACGGCACATGCAACTTGGGATAGACTGCGTGATATATTCCAAGATAATCAAAATTCTAGAGTCGTTACTCTTGAGTATGATTTCTTCCACGTCATTATGGAAGATTTTCCTAATGTTTCGGCTTATTACAAAAGATTAAAGGAATTGACGGACCAACTTCGCAACGTTAGCGCGCCAGTTTTGAATGATCATTTGGTCCTCCAAATGATTTTCGGCCTCTCCAAGGCCTATAATGGTGTTAGAACGCTTCTTCGGCAAAGCAATCCGCTTTCGTAATTTTATCAGGCTCGTTCTATGCTTACACTCGAAGAAGCAGGCATGGCAAAAAGAGCGGCTACCGGTGCTAGTCCCGTAGTCATGATGACCGAGTCCACGGTTTATCCTACCGGTTCCAACAACTCGGGCCAAAACCGCAACAACGGTGGCGGAAAAAAAGGTGGAAATAAGAAAAATAATAAAAACCGCGGCGGCAACAACGGCGATAACAACGGCAGCAACAACGACGGTAGAATGGTGGTGGCGGTGGTGATCCCCGCAGTGGTCAGCAACAACAACAATAGTTTTGGGCCCCACAGTAGGCCCCTATGCCATGACAGTGGGCCCCACAACTACAGTTTGTCCAGGCCAGTTTTTGCCCCACTGGCAGTGGGCGGCCCAACAGCAGTCCAGGCCCAATCCTGCCTGGACCACATACAGCCAGTCGTCTGGGTCGAGGAAGCAAGTACGAGTACTTGGGCCTCGGCTCCCGCAGGCCCATCACGCAGCGGCACCCACGTCTTCCGACATCGAAGCTGCAATACACACGCTTGGTTTAAATCCTCCGGACCTGAATTGGTATATGGACACATGTGTCACTACTCACATGACATCTGATTCAGGTACGCTCTCGTCTTATTCCAATTTGAGCAACCCTCGCGGCATAATTGTTGGTAATGGTAATTCTATCCTAATTCGTGGTTATGGTCATAAAACTTTATCTCCCCCTCATCCTCCTCTTATCTTGAAAAACACCCTACATGCCCCCAAATTGATTAAAAACTTAGTCTCTGTCCATAAATTCACTACTGACAATTTCATTTCTATTGAATTTTATCAATTTGGTTTCTCTGTGAAGGACTTCAAGACGGGGAGTCATCTCATGAGGTGTGATAGTATAGAAGATCTTTATCCTATCACATCCAATTTCGGTCCATCGAGTCAAGCATTGCCATCCTCATTTGCAACCCTTTCTCCTTCCTTATGGCATGCTCGTCTAGGTCATCCGGAATCATTTATTTTGTCGTCATTAGATAAAAATAATTTTATTTCTTATAAGGGTACGAGTAATACTCCAGATTGTCATTCTTGTTCTTTAGGAAAAATTGTTAGGTTGCCATTTGTAGACTCAAATTCTCATACTTTAATGTCATTTGATATTATTCATAGCGACTTATGAACGTCTCTTGTTCTTAGCTCTTTGGGTCATCGGTATTATGTGCTCTTTTTGGATGATTATTCTAAATTTTTATGGACGTTTCCGATAGCGAAAAAATCTCAAGTTTTTTCCGTCTTCTTAAAATTTAGAGCATTCATTAGAACCCAATTCGAACGAGAAATCAAAAATATTCAGTGTGATAATGGCAAAGAATATGACAATGGGGTGTTTAAGGAATTCTGTGCTAATAATGGGATCAATTTTCATTTTTCTTGTCCTCATATGTCTTCACAAAATGGGAAAGCCGAACGCAAAATTCGTTTCATAAATAACATTGTCCGAACTCTATTATTTCACGCTTTCATACCCCCATATTTTTGGCATCGTGCTCTTGAAATGACTACATATCTCCTTAACATAATTCCTTCCAAAGGTCTGACATATTCTTCCCCTCTTCAAATTTTATATAATAAAACTCCTTATTCTCATCTTCGGATCTTTGGGTTCTTGTGTTATCTGTTATTCCTGTCCACCACAATTAACAAACTTCAGGGCCGGTCTACTCCGTGTGTGTTTTTGAGTTTTCCATCTAATCATCGTGGTTACAAATGCTTTGATTTATCCTCCAATAAAATCATCATTAATCGCCATGTAATTTTTGATGAAACCCAATTTCCATTTGCTAAAGTTAATACTCTCGTGCCTAGTTCGTATAATTTTTTGGATGATAGTATATCCCCGTATATTATTCACCATTTTTCGGACGTATCCGACACCCAAAATTCTCCAGCGGGCCCACTGCCCGCTGGTACTCCCCACACAATGTCGTCTTCAAATCTAGGTCCAGCAACTGGGCCATCCGTTCTACCCAGTTCTGGCCCAGTTCCATGTACTATTTCTGGATCCAGTATTGGCCCAGTTCTCAGTTTCAGTTCCCGATCTGGGCCAGCAGGCCCACTGCCTGCTGGCCAGTCCGTCCCGAATCCCAAAATTCCCAAAATCCACCCGCCTCTGCCCCGAGTCATGGACCAGTCACCCGTAGTCAACAGGGGATTTTTACACCAAAAAGATATTTTAATTTACATTCGAATGTTCTTAAATCACCCTTACCCCGAAATTATGTGTTTGCATTAAATGACCCGAATTGGAAAATTGTTATGACCGATGAATATAATGCTTTTATTGATAATAAGACGTGGGAGTTGGTGCCCCGTCCATCTAGTATTAATATTATTAGGTCTATGTGGATTTTTGCTCATAAGGAAAATTCAGATGGGTCATTTGCCCGACATAAGGTGCGACTTGTGAGCGATGGTAAGACTCAGCAGGTTGGTGTGGAAAGTGGTGAGACGTTTAGTCCGGTGGTCAAGCTGGCTACCATTCGCATTGTGCTCAGCTTAGCTCTTTCGAAGGCATGGCCTATTCATCAGTTAGATGTAAAGAATGTTTTCCTCCATGGGGATCTCAAGGAAACAGTCTATATGCATCAGCCTTTGGGATTCAGGGATATTAAACATCCGCATCATGTATGTTTGTTGAAGAAGTCCTTATATGGGCTTAAGAAGTCTCCACGGGCCTAGTATACGAGGTTTGCAGACTATGTTTCGACTATTGGGTTCACTCACAGCAGGTCGGATAATTCCTTGTTCATCTACCGTCGTGGTTCGTCCTTGGCCTACATTCTGTTATATGTGGATGATATTATCTTGACTGCCTCTTCCGATGCCTTACGCCAGTCTATCATGACCATGCTCAGCTCTGAGTTTGCTATGAAAGACTTGGGGCCCTTGAGTTACTTTTTGGGGATTGCTGTCACTCGTCATTCCGATGGGTTGTTCTTATCTCAACGGAAGTATGCAGCTGAGATCATCGAGAGGGCTGGGATGTCATCCTGTAAGTCCACTTCCACTCCAATTGATACTAAGTCCAAGCTTAGTGCCGCGGCCGACGTACCCTACGAAGATCCGACCCGCTATCGCAGTCTTGTAGGGGCCCTTCAGTAGCTTACCTTTACGAGACCGGTTATTAAATATGATGGCCAGCAGGTGTGTTTGTTTATGCATGATCCCATAATTGAGCACATGAATGCACTCAAACGCATCATTCAGTAAATTCAGGGTACACTTGACTATGGTTTGCATTTATATCCTTCCTCGACGTCCACATTTGTCTCGTATACGGATGTTGATTGGGGTGGCTGTCCAGACACCAGACGGTCTACGTCTGGCTATTGTATGTTTTTTGGCAACAACTTGGTCTCCTAGTCTACGAAGCGCCAGTCGACTCTATCTCGCTCAAGTGCCGAGGCTGAATATCGAGGGGTAGCTAATGTGGTCTCGGAATCATGTTGGTTACGTAATTTGCTTTTGGAGCTTCATTGTCCCATTTAGAAGGCAACCTTGGTTTATTGCGATAATATTAGTGTCATCTACCTTTCTGATAATCCGGTTCAGCACCAACACACTAAGCATATCGAGATGGACATTCACTTTGTCCGCGAAAAGGTTGCTCGTGGTCAGGTACGCGTCTGTCATGTCCCGTCAAGATATCAAATTGCAGACATCTTTACAAATGGTCTTCCCTCAGTCCATTTTGAAGATTTTAGGGACAGTCTCACCGTTCGAAGCCCGCTATGACTGCGGATGTGTGTTAAATATACACAATATACATGTATATATTGTGTATATTAGTCTCTCGGCTGGCTCTCGGTTTTCCTCCCCTTTGTACCGTGTAATTGGGTATATATTTAGTATCCTAGTTTAGGTAATGTTGTAATGTAATTAGTATTGTACACTTACCATAATAATTACATTACCATAAATGTATAGTTAGTATATAAGTAGAATAAGGAATAGAATAGGAATATGATTCTCCTATTATGAAAATATGTAACTTGTATAAATAATCTTTCAATCAATGAAAATAATCAAGAGATTATTTCTTTCATTAATAGTATAATTGCTATAAAATCATACGATAACTGTTGTGAAGGACTACCTGTTGGAAAAAAATAGTAAGCATCAAATGAAAGAAATAATCCCCTTGATTATTTTCATTAATTGAAAAGGTATATATACAAGTTACATATTTTCATAATAGGAGAATCCTATTCCTATTCTATTCTTAAAACCTTATTCTACCATAATTCTAACTATACAATTATGGCAAGTGTACAAGACTAATTAATGTATCCTTTACACTACAATATATCAACAATATATACACCAAATATACAGCCCGTGATAGCCCACTGTTTGCCCGTGATGGGCCACTGTTTACTGCCCATAATGGGCCAGTCTGAGACTGCTTTCAGCCAATTATGCCCGTGATATACACTATGTATACTAAGTGTATATCACGGGTATATACATTGTTTAACACACACCCGCAGTCATAGCAGGCGATTTTCGAATGCTGAGACTGTCCCTAAAATCTTCAAAGAGTACCGAGGGAAGACCCTTTGTAAAGTTGTCTGCAACTTGATATCGTGACGGGACATGACATACGCGTACTGACCTCGAGCAACCTTTTCACGGACAAAGTGAATGTCCATCTCGATATGCTTAGTGCATTGGTGCTGAACCGGATTACCTGATAGGTAGATATCACTAATATTATCACAATACTCTAAGGTTGCCTTCTGAATGGGACAATGAAGCTCTAAAAGCAAGTTACGTAACCAACATGATTCTGAGACCACATTAGCCACCCCTCGATATTCTGCCTCGGCACTTGAGCGGGATAGAGTCGCCTGACGCTTCGCAGACCAGGAGACCAAGTTGTTACCAAGGAACATACAATAGCCAGACGTAGACCGTCTGGTTTCTGGACAACCACCCCAATCAGCATCTGTGTATGAGACAAGTGTGGATGTCGATGAAGGAGACAAATGCAAACCATAGTCAAGTGTACCCTAAATATACCGAATGATGCATTTGATTGCATTCATGTGCTCAACTCTAGGATCATGCATGAATAAACACACATATTGAACAACATACATAATATCCGGTCTGATAAAGGTAAGATACTGAAGGGCCCCTGCAAGACTGCGATAGCGGTTCGGATCCTCGTAAGGGACGCCGGCCGCGGCACCAAGCTTAGGCTTAGTATCAACTGGAGTGGAAGTGGACTTATAGGATGACATCCCAGCCCTCTCGATTATCTCAACTGCATACTTTCGTTGAGACAAGAATAATCCATCGGAATGACGAGTGGCGGCAATCCCTAAAAATAACTCAAGGCACCTAAGTCTTTCATAGCAAACTCGGAGCTAAGCATGGTCATGATAGACTGGCGTATGGCATCGGAAGAGGCAGTCAAAATGATATCATCCACATACAACAGAATGTAGGCCAAGGATGAACCACGACGGTAGATGAACAAGGAATTATCTGACCTGCTGTGAGTGAACCCAATAGTCAAAACATAGTCAACAAACCTTGTATATCAGGCCCGTGGAGACTGCTTAAGCCCATATAAGGACTTCTTCAGCAAACAGACATGATGAGGACGGTTGGGATCCCTGAATCCCAACGGCTGATGCATATAGATTGTTTCCTTGAGATCACCATGTAGGAAAGCATTCTTGACATGCAACTGATGAATAGGCTATGCCTTCGAAAGAGCCAAGCTAAGCACAGTGCGAATGGTAGCCGGCTTGACCACCGAACTAAATGTCTCCCCACAATCTATCTCAACCTGCTGAGTCTTACCATCACCCACAAGTCGCGCCTTATGTCGAGCAAATGACACATCTGAATTCTCCTTATGAGCAAAAATCCACATAGACCTGATAACATTAATACCAGATGGACGGGGCACCAACTCCCACGTCTTATTATCAATAAGAGTATTATATTCATCAGTCATAGCAATTTTTCAATTCGGGTTGTTTAAGGCAGACACAGGATTACGGGGCAAGTGGAATTTCAAAATATTATAATGTAAATTAAAATGTCTTTTAGGTGTAAAAATACCCCACAGACTAGGAGTGACCAGTCTATGACTCGAGGAAAAATTGAGTGAATTTTGGGAATTTCTTTGGGCTCGGGATGGGTAGCGTGACGGTGGGCTCTTGGCCCAAGATGGTAAATCTACTCAGAGTGGACCAATTCGAGTGGTGGGTGGCCCAATCGTTGGGCCGATCCGATGGCGGTAATTGGCGATCGGTGGGGCGGTAGGCGATGGGCCATTGGAGGATTTTGGGTACGGAATATGTCCGAAAAATGGTGAGTAATATACGGGGATATACCATCATCCAAAAAATTATACGAACTAGGCTCGGGAGTATGAACTTTAGTAAATGAAAATTAGGTTTCATCAAAAATTACATGGCGATTAATTATGATTTTCTTGGAAGATAAATCAAAACATTTGTAACCACGATAATTAGACGGATAACCCAAAAACACACACGGAGTAGACCGGGCCTGAAGTTTGTTAATTGTGGTGGATGGGATAACGGATAACATAAACACCCAAAAATCCGAAGATGAGAATAAGATGGATTTTATTGTATAAAATTTGGAGGGGGGAAGAATATGTCAGACCTTTGGAACGAATTATGTTAAGGAGATATGTCGTCATTTGAAGAGCATGATGCCAAAAATCTGGGGGTACGGAAGCATGAATTAAGAAAATTCGGACAATGTTATTTATGGAATGAATTTTGCGTTCGGCTTTCCCATTTTGTGAAAATGTATGAGGACATGAAAAATGAAAATTGATCCCATTATTTGCACAGAATTTCCGAAACTCCCTATTGTCATACTCTTTTCCATTATCACACTGAATATTTTTTATTTCTCTTTCGAATTGTGTTCTAATGAATGCTCTAAACTTTATGAAGACGGAAAATACTTGAGATTTATTTGTGATGGGAAACGTCCACAAAAATTTAGAATAATCATCCAAAAAAAGAACATAATACCGATGACCCAACGAACTTAGAACAGGAGACGTCCATAGGTCGCTATGAATAATATCAAATGGCATTGAAGTATGAGAATTCGAGTCTACAAATGGCAACTTAACAATTTTTCCTAAAGAACAAGATTGACAAAGTGGAGTACGACTCGTACCCTTACATGAAATAAAACTATTTTTATCTAAAACCGACAAAATAGAGGATCCCGGATGACCAAGACGAGCATGCCACAAGGAAGGAGAAATGGCTGCAAAGGCTGATGGCAAGGCTTGACTCGATGGACTGAAATCGGGTGTGATAGGATAAAGATCCCCCGTACTATCACACTGTCACGACCCGACCCGACGGGCCGCGACTAACCGCCTTAATAACGTCATTACACTAACCTGTCACACATAATCCAACTAACACTTAATGAGTCTGAAATCCGACATCATAACACTGCAATAACAACATATGCCAGGGTAGACAAGCCGACAACCTTTACCCCCGAATGTACCTGCCTCCTGAGGAGTCACAACTAGCCAACACAATACAACAGGCAAGCCGACAAGGCTGCCACTAGATAATGTCATATATACACGGGGACACCCCAACACAGAGTACAATAGCATGACTGACCAAAACAGAGTTATGATCCTTACATAAGTACAACCCACAACTATCTACAAACCTCTACAAGAAGGATAACGACATATGACGGGACAGGGCCCCGTCGTGCCCCTAAATATACAAAAGTCAAAATAATAGGGTTCTGTACCCAAAATGACAACGCTCTGAATCAAAGGAGCTTCCCAACCTGCTGAGTAGGAACCTAGGCCTGAGGTTCACCAAACTGAAGACATGTACCTGCTGGCATGAAACGCAGCCCCCCGAGGAAAGGGGGTCAGTACGAAATAATGTACTGAGTATGTAAAACATGAAGCTGTAAAAGAGATCATAAGTAGCCAACAGAAAACATGAGATCAGTATAAAAATCAGGATCCAAATCGAACTATGCCATAACAATAAAAGTCAGTTGCCTTAAAAAATATGAGAGTCAAGTCAAGAAAACATGAGTGTCTGTCCATTTTCACATATATATATATATATATATCTGTAACGTAACCCGTCCCACGAGTGCGGGACTCGGTGGAATCATATCATAACCCGGTCCATACTGGGACTCAATGAAGTCATATCGTAACTCGGGCCATGCTGGGACTCGGTAAAGTCATATCTCATCTATGGATCCATCCTACATAACCCGGCCCTCTAGTGAGGGTCTCGGTGAAAAATGCAAGGCTGTGCACGAACATAACCCGACCCGGGACTCGGTGAGGTGAAGTAGCAACACTTAGCACGAGTAGATATCATGAGTAACCATATGCAAGTAAAAATTATCATTTGACTCTCAATAAAATCATTATAATAATGTCATAATAAACTCTTTGCTGAAAAATCATAGGCACTTCTCATAACAATCCTCTTTAGGAATTAAACTGTATAAGAATCAAGTACGTCCGCCGTACTTTCATTAAATCATGCCAAAAGAAAGAAGTAAGGGTTTCACATACCTTTTAGACGAACTAATCCACCCAATATTAGAATATGCCTCGTTATAGAACTTCAACCTATAATAATGGTAATACGTTCGTCAATTCTATGATTACTAGCATACTTTATATCGAATAACGACTTCTTATTCTATAAAAATTCGGATAGCACTTCCTCTGTTTATACATGTTTCCACAACTTCCAAACGAGGCTAATAACATCAATAACCAAGCACCAATTAAGGGCACAACTAAAACAACAATAAAGGGAATTTACACACCCACTTCTCATATAAATTTAGCCTCTTAATCCACCTTAAAAACAGCCCACAAAATAGTCCATGTTCAAACAACAACGAGGGTAGAATGTGAAGCCTTTCTACACCTTTCTACACCCTTATTCCTTTAGGACTTACATTAGCAATTACCACACTTAAACATGCATAATGGTAACTAAATTTTCAGCATTATAACACCACAAAACAGTCCCTAAAACAGTCCATATACATCACAACATGTCCAACAATTTCATGCAAGTTCTTGGCCACAACATGTCATAATTCCATAACTCTTATCTTAACTCCTAAAATCCAATTTCGTATTTCAATACTTTCATATAACTAATTCCAACTAACTATCAATGTTTCCTTTCAATTTCATCATGCAATTAGTGACAATAATAACAACAATAACCAACGAATTCAATAACATCAAAATTTGTCCCAAATTGACAACTAGCCCAAAATTGTCACATGCAACACTTAAATTCCAATTTCTCCTTAACACAAATTCATTACCTTAATTCTAACAACATGCATTCCAATTATATCATAGAAAGAAGAATTTTATACCTCAAATTCGTCCCAAAACAGTTCGCAATTTTTTGCCCACTGTTTGTCCGAAAATCCCCACTGTTTTCGTATTTCTTTCCCTTTTTTGTTCACTTTTTCAACTCCAATTGACATGCAAGTGTTCTACAATGTTAAGCCATCATCCCTACACGTTTTCTTCCAAAATTTCATCCCAAAAATTCGAAATTTCTGGGCTATAGTTTCGGCCAGCAGTGGTTGTTTTTGCCACTGTTTTTGGTGTTGTTTTGCTTCTAATTTTTGGTGAAAAATGTAGTCTAGGAAGAGAAGATAAAAATCTTAAATTGGGTATGGGGTTGGGGGTGATTTTCGGCCAGCAAAGGGGGGGGGGTTTGGAGAAGAGAGGTGAGGTTTTTGGTTAAGTTTAGAATGAAGATGAAGAGGTGAGTGTAGGTATATAAAAAAATCTGAATTTTCTTATCACACTTTGGCCCCCCAAGTTCTTCAATTAATAAATCTCAAACCCACTTCTTTTAATTCCCGAGAATTTCATAAGCCTCGTATCCTCAATGTCATAATTTTATAATACAATACTATCTCATAACTCCATTGGAATAAATTCCACTACTTGGATTAATTCTCGTCGTCATATGTATAGCACTAAAGAAAAATTATTCCGGGATAACATCCGTTTACACACTAATTTCCCGTATTAACATATGTAAGTGTTCCGTATATTCAATATCCGAATCTTACTTCCTTAATGACGTTCTTAATTATCGTCTTAATCTTACGAGGTGTAACATTTTTCTCCCCTCAGAAATATTCGTCCTCGAATGTTCGTAATAAATCTAATGCTAGAAATATTTCGGCAGAGTCTCCTTTATAACTATGCCTATCTGCCTATATTCAGCAAACCAACAGATGCCACACAGGGCCACAATATATCACACATATGCAATTCACCAATTACAATAATCAAATGGGGAGTTGAATTGAATTACATGGAGGCACAGGGAACAAATGAGGATACTTCTTCTTCATCTCATCCTCTGCCTCCCAAGTCATTTCCTCCCTATTGTGGTTCCTCCACAATACCTTGACGGAAGCCACATCCTTCGTCCGTAATCTCCTGACCTGGCGATCAAGTATGGCTACAGGGCTTTCCTCATAGGACAGCTCCTCTGTCACCTGGACGTCATCTACTGGGAAGACTCTGGAAGGATCACCAATACACTTACGCAGCATAGATACATGGAAGACTGGATATACTGCTTCCAAATCAGGCGGTAGATCCAACTCATAGGCAACCTTGTCTATCCTACGAATGATCTGATAAGGCCCGATGTACCTTGGGCTAAGCTTCCCTTTCTTGCCAAAACTCATTACACCCTTCATGGGTGACACCTTTAGGAACACCCAATCATCCACCTGAAACTCTAAGTGTCGACGTCGATTATCAGCATATGACTTCTGTCGACTCTGTGCTGCTAATAACCTCTCCTGAATGAGTTTCACCTTATCAACAGCTTGCTGAACCATGTCTGGGCCGATCAACTTAGTCTCACCTACATCAAACCAACCAATAGGTGACCTGCACTTCCTCCCATATAAAGCCTCATACGTGCCATCTAGATGTTAGAATGGTAGCTGTTGTTATAAGCAAACTCAAGGAGTGGTAAATGGTCATCCCAACTACCTCTGAAGTCAATAATACAGGCCCTCAACATATCCTCTAATGTCTGGATAGTACGCTCTGCCTGCCCGTCCGTCTGAGGATGAAATGATGTGCTGAGACTCACTTGTGTCCCCAATCCCTTCTGGAATGATCTCCAGAAGTTAGCTGTAAACTGAGCTCATCGGTCTGATATAATAGATGTGGGAACCCCATGCAGTCTCACTATCTCCCTGATGTACAGCCTAGCATAGTCCTCAGCTGAGTAAGTAGTCCTCACTGGAAGAAAATGAGCTGATTTCGTCAGCCTATCCACGATAACCCATATGGAATCACACTTCCGCTGAGTGCGAGGTAAGCTTGTAATGAAGTCCATATTGATCACTTCCCACTTCCAAGTCGGGATCTCAATCTCCTGTAATAATCCATCAGGTTTCTGATGCTCAACCTTAACCTGCTGACAATTCGGGCACTGGGCAACAAATTCTGTTATGTCTCTTTCCATGCCATCCCACCAATACAAGCATCTAAGGTCATGGTACATCTTCGTCGACCCTGGATGAATGGAATAACGGGCATTGTGTGCTTCTCCTATAACCTACTGTTGTAGCCCTGCAACATCATGTACACATAATCTGCCCTCATACCTCAGCACATCATCAAGTGTAACCTCAAATAAAGTATTTCCCTTTCGGAGAGCTGCATCTCTATACCGGGCCAGAACAGGATCCTCATACTGACGTTTCTTTACCTCTTCCACGATAGAGGACTTAGCAACATCCCGAATAAGAACCCCGCTATCTCCCGAATCCGCCAACCGGACTCCAAGACTCGCTAGCCTATGTATCTCACGAACCATCTTCATTCTGTTTGGCTGCACATCCGTCAAGCTACCCATGGATCTACGGCTAAGAGCCTCTGCCACAACACTGGTTTTTCCCGGGTGGTACAAGATATCAACATCATAGTCCTTTAGCAACTCTAACCACCGCCTCTGCCGTAGGTTCAACTCCTTCTGCTTAAAGATATATTGGAGACTCTTATGATCCGTATAAATATCAACATGAATCCCATACAAATAATGTCTCCAAATCTTTAGGGCATGAATCACCGCTGCTAGCTCCAAATCATGAGTGGGATAATTCTTTTCATGCTTTCTGAGCTGTCGGGAGGCATAAGCTATAACTTTGCCATGCTGCATCAATACACGACCTAGCCCAATGCATGAAGCATCACAATAAATGACATAACCATCCGGTCCCTCAGGAAGAGTCAGAACTGGAGCCATTGTCAACTTGTCCTTCAACAATTGGAAACTGTGCTCACAAGCATCCGTCCATTGCAACTTAGCTGCCTTCTGGTTTAGCCTAGTCAAAGGCACTGAGATCGAGGCAAACTTCTCCACAAACCTTTTGTAATACCCTGCTAGCCCCAGAAAATTGCGTACCTCAGTAGGTGTCGTAGGTCTGGGCCAAGTCTTCACCGCCTCAATCTTCTATGTATCCACCCGAATACCATCAGCCCCGATAATATGCCCCAAGAATGCCACCGAAGTCAACCAGAACTCACACTTGGAAAACTTGGCATACAACTGCTGGTGCTGGAGGACCCTAAGTACCGTCCTCAAATGGTCTGCAATGTCCTGCTCTGAACAGGAATAAACCAGGATATCATCAATGAATACAATGACGAACATGTCTAAGAACGGCCTGAATACCCGGTTCATCAAATCCATAAACACTGCTGGAGCATTGGTCAGTCCAAAAGACATCACCCTAAACTCATAATGTCCATATCGGGTTCTGAATGTTGTCTTTGGAATATCTGCCTCCCTTACCCGCACCTGATGATAACCTGACCGCAAGTCTATCTTTGAGAAGCACTTAGCACCCTGCAACTGGTCAAATAAATCATCAATCCTGGGAAGGGGGTATCTGTTCTTGATGGTTACCTTGTTCAGCTGCCTATAATCCATACACATCCGCAGCGATCCATCTTTCTTCCTCACAAATAACATTGGTGCTCCCCATGGAGAGGTACTTGGCCTAATAAAGCCTTTCTCCAACAAGTCTCTCAGCTGCTCCTTCAGCTCTGCAGGTGCCATTCTATAAGGAGGAATGGATATAGGTTGGGTACCTGACAATACATCTACACTGAAATCTATCTCTCGCTCTAGAGGGAGACCTGGAAGATCATCTGGGAATACATCCGAAAACTCACTAACTACCGGGACTGACTGAAGATCCGGTACCTCCGCTTTTGTATCATGCACCCGAACCAAATGATAGATACAACATTTTCTGACCATTTTCCTTGCCTTGAGGTATGAAATAAACCTACCCCTCGGCGATGCTGCATTCCCTTTCCATTCTATAACTGGCTCATCTGGAAATTAAAATCGAACCAACTTCTCCCTACAATCAACGTTGGCAAAACAAGAAGCCAACCAATCCATACCCATAATGACATCAAAGTCGTCCATATCCAACTCTATCAAATCTGCTAAGGTATGACGTCTATATATCACCACCGAACAATTTTTATACACACGCTCAGCTATAACCGAATCTCCTACCGGTGTAGCTACCTCAAATGGTTCTATCGTCTCAGGTTCTATCCCTATTCTATTAGCAACAAGAGGGGATATGTAGGACAGGGTAGAACCTGAATCTATCAAAGCATATACATCACAGAAAAAGACCGATAGTATACCTGTAACAACATCTGGTGACGCCTCCTGATCACGTCTACTGGCCAAAGCATATATGCGGTTCGAAGGACCGCCGGAACTAGAAAATCTGCCACGACCTCTACCACAGCCTGATGGCGTCTGAATACCCCGCCCGGTGGGGCGCATCGCCATAGATGACGACGAACCAGCACCCGACCCCGTAGGTCGAGCCATCCCAACTAAACCACCCATGTTGGGACACTCTCTCATCATATGGCCCTGATGGCCGCAAGAGAAGCAAACACCTGTGGTCGAACGACATTCCCCAATATGAAACTTACCACACTGAGAGCACCGAGGATAAGGTGGTCTCAACTGACTAGAGCCTCTATTCCGCTGAGAACCCGAAGCCCTGAAGCTCTGGCCGGCTCCTGAATACCCGGGACGGTCGAACCTCCTGCCCGTAGACTGTAGAGGAGCACTCTGTGCTGGCTGAGATGAATATCGACTGCTTCTTTGGGCTATGCGCCTCGAGACTCACCGGAATAAGCTGCCGACCTAGCCCTCTTATGTTGGTCCCTGTCATGACCTCTGTCTGGCTGTCGCCCTCTATGTCGTTCCTCAACCCCCTGTGCGTATGCCTGGATACGAGCAATATTCATACCCGGCTGAAGAGCCACCGCCATACAACCATCGATTAGATAATGGTCCAAATTATTACAAAGCGATGCACCTGCATGCGCCATATCTGCTACAATAGTGGGTGCGTATCTGGCCAATGAATCAAACTCCAGGCTATACTCACGAATGGTCCTGCCACTCTGCCTCAACTGTAAGAATCTGTCCACTCTAGCTCTCCTCATCTCTGGAGGCAAGAAGTGACCAAAGAAGGCCTCTGTAAACTCATCCCATGTAGTTGGAGGAACATCCTCTCCCCTGGACAACTCCCAAGACTCATACCAGTTTGTAGCTATATCCCGCATCCTATACGAAGCCAACTCCACTGACTCAGTCTCCGAAGCCCTGATTACCCTCAAGGTACGCTGCATCTGTAGGATAAACTCCTGCGGGTCATCCTCGGGCCTTGACCCGAAAAACTCTGGCGGGCTACAGCTCAAGAAATCACGGATCCTCAAACTATCTGCTCTGGGGCCAACTCCTGGTCCCTGTCTGTAAGTCTGCCCTGCCACTAACCTAGTCAGCAGTTGTACCGCATCTCTCATGGCGCTGTCTTCTGCCCCGGTGAGAGCTGGAGGCTCAGTCTTTGGGGCCTCAGCGGTGATGTTGCCCCTGAGCTGGAGCCTCGATGGTGGCGGCGAAGCGAGCTTCGCCGACCGGGCACGATCTCCGGCATAGGCCGAGTACAGGACGACAACTCTACGAATCCGACTAGTATCTCCCATTGTAGACTTGCCCTTCTTCGCTATCGCCTAACTTCGGAGGCATAGCTGTAAACATAGTAAGTCGTCAGAAAGGGGTTATCCTAATAACATAGCTCTATTGCACGATCTAAGAGATGAAAGAATAGAAACCAATCCTAAATGCCCTGCAGCCTCCTGCGTATAAGTATGGTGCACAACATACCCATACGCAAGACTCTACTAGACACGGTCTGTAGACATTTCGAGGACTAACTGCTCTGATACCACTTTTGTCACGATCCGACCCGACGGGCCGCGACTAACCGCCCTAATGACGTCATTACACTAACATGTCACACATAATCCAACTAACACTTAATGAGTCTGAAATCCGGCAGCATAACACTGCAATAACAACATATGCCAGGGTAGGCAAGCCGACAAGGCTGCCTTTACCCCCGAATGTACCTGCCTCCTGAGGAGTCACAACTAGCCAACACAATACAACAGGCAAGCCGACAAGGCTGCCACTAGATAATGTCATATATACACGGGGACACCCCAACACAGGGTACAATAGCATGACTGACCAAAATAGAGTTATGATCCTTACATAAGTACAACCCATAACTGTCTACAGACCTCTACAAGAAGGATAACGACATATGACGGGACAGGGCCCCGTCGTTCCCCTAAATAAACAAAAGTCAAAATAATAAGGTTCTGTACCCAAAATGACAAAGCTCTGAATCAAAGGAGCTTCCCAACCTGCTGAGTAGGAACCTAGGCCTGAGGTTCACCAAATTGAAAACATGTACCTGCTGGCATGAAAAGCAGCCCCCCGAGGAAAGGGGGTCAGTACGAACTAATGTACTGAGTATGTAAAACATGAAGTTGTAAAAGAGATCATAAGTAGCCAACATAAAACAGGAGATCAGTATAAAAATCAGGATCTAAATCCAACTATGCCATAAACAATAAAAGTCAGTTGCCTTAAAAAATATGAGAGTCAAGTCAAAAAAACATGAGTGCCTGTCCATATACATATATATATATATATGTAACGTAACCCGGCCCACTAGTGCGGGACTCGGTGGAATCATATCATAACCCGGCCCATACTAGGACTCGGTGAAGTCATATCGTAACTCGGCCCATGCTGGGACTCAGTAAAGTCATATCGTAACCCGGCCCATGCTGGAACTCGGTAAAGTCATATCTCATTTATGGATCCATCCTACGTAATCCGGCCCTCTAGTGAGGGTCTCGGTGAAAAATGCAAGGATGTGCACGAACATAACCCGACCCGGGACTCGGTGAGGTGAAGTAGCAACACTTAGCACGAGTAGATATCATGAGTAACCATATGCAAGTAAAAATTATCATTTGACTCTCAATAAAATCATTATAATAATGTCATAATAAACTCTTTGCTGAAAAATCATAGGCACTTCTCATAACAATCCTCTTTAGGAATTAAACTGTATAAGAATCAAGTACGTCCGCCGTACTTTCATTAAATCATGCCAAAAGAAAGAAGTAAGGGTTTCACATACCTTTTAGACGAACTAATCCACCCAATATTAGAATATGCCTCGTTATAGAACTTCAACCTATAATAATGGTAATACGTTCGTCAATTCTATGATTACTAGCATACTTTATATCGAATAACAACTTCTTATTCTATAAAAATTCGGATAGCACTTTCTCTGTTTATACATGTTTCCACAACTTCCAAACTAGGCTAATAACATCAATAACCAAGCACCAATTAAGGGCACAACTAAAACAACAATAAAGGGAATTTACACACCCACTTCTCATATAAATTTAGCCTCTTAATCCACCTTAAAAACAGCCCACAAAATAGTCCATGTTCCAACAACAACGAGGGTAGAATGTGAAGCCTTTCTACACCTTTCTACACCCTTATTCCTTTAGGACTTACATTAGCAATTACCACACTTAAACATGCATAATGGTAACTAAATTTTCAGCATTATAACACCACAAAACAGTCCCTAAAACAGTCCATATACATCACAACATGTCCAATAATTTCATGCAAGTTCTTGGCCACAACATGTCATAATTCCATAACTCTTATCTTAACTCCTAAAATCCAATTTCGTATTTCAATACTTCCATATAACTAATTCCAACTAACTATCAATGTTTCCTTTCAATTTCATCATGCAATTAGTGACAATAATAACAACAATAACCAACGAATTCAATAACATCAAAATCTGTCCCAAATTGACAACTAGCCCAAAATTGTCACATGCAACGCTTAAATTCCAATTTCTCCTTAACACAAATTCATTACCTTAATTCTAACAACATGCATTCCAATTATATCATAGAAATAAGAATTTTATACCTCAAATTCGTCCCAAAACAGTTCGCAATTTTTTGCCCACTGTTTGTCCGAAAATCCCCACTGTTTTCGTATTTCTTTCCCTTTTTTGTTCACTTTTTCAACTCCAATTGACATGCAAGTGTTCTACAATGTTAAGCCATCATCCCTACACGTTTTCTTCCAAAATTTCATCCCAAAAATTCGAAATTTCTGGGCTATAGTTTCGGCCAGCAGTGGTTGTTTTTGCCACTGTTTTTGGTGTTGTTTTGCTTCTAATTTTTGGTGAAAAATGTAGTCTAGGAAGAGAAGATAAAAATCTTAAATTGGGTATGGGGTTGGGGTGATTTTCGCCCGACAAAGGGGGGGTTTGGAGAAGAGAGGTGAGGTTTTTGGTTAAGTTTAGAATGAAGATGAAGAGGTGAGTGAGGTATATAAAAAAATCTGAATTTTCTTATCACACTTTGGCCCCCCAAGTTCTTCAATTAATAAATCTCAAACCCACTTCTTTTAATTCCCGAGAATTTCATAAGCCTCGTATCCTCAATGTCATAATTTTATAATACAATACTATCTCATAACTCCATTGGAATAAATTCCACTACTTGGATTAATTCTCGTCGTCACATGTATAGCACTAAAGAAAAACTATTCCGGGATAACATCCGTTTACACACTAATTTCCCGTATTAACATATGTAAGTGTTCCTTATATTCAATATCCGAATCTTACTTCCTTAATGACGTTCTTAATTATCGTCTTAATCTTACTAGGTGTAACACACACCTCATAAGAGGACTCCCCGTCTTGAAATCCTTCACAGAGAAATCAAAAGGATCAAATTCAACAGAAATAGAATTGTCAGTGGTGAACTTGCGGACATACACTAAGTTTCTATTCAATTTGGGTGCATGTAAAGTATTTTTCAAGATAAGGGGTGTATTTGGGGGAGACAACATCTTATGACCATAACCCTGAATTGGAATAGAGTTACCATTTTCGATAATTATACCACGAGGGTTGCTCAAATTGAAATAAGATGAGAGAGTACCTTGATTGAAAGTCATGTGTGTCGTTGCGCTGGTGTCCACGTACCAATTTGGATCCGGTTGCGTCAACCCAAGTGTGTGCATTGCAACCTCAATATCAGTGTGAGTGGGGCCTGCTGCGTAGTGTGCTTGCGGAGGTCGGGGCCTAAGAATTCGAATCGGTATCGCCCCGGGCCGTAATCGCTAGAATTATCGGGCGGTGGCCGTGATCGCCGATCGTTGGGCCTGAAATCTTGCCACCGGCTGCCGGAGCTGGAAAATAGGGGTTACTGGCCCACGGCCCATTGCCCCAGCCCCACTTTCATGGGCCCCACTGCTGGGACCAGTAGGGTGGAGGGCCACTGTTGGCTGGACGGGGCCCACTGCCAGCCTGCTGACCACCGGAACCGCCGCGTTTGCCCCCGCAATTTTTGTTATTATTCTTACGATTATTTTTGCCGCCACCATGAGTATGGTTTTGACCCGAATTATCAACAAAACCCAAAGAATTTGTGGAGGACGACAGGACTTGCTCCGGTAGCTGCCTTTTTAGCCAAATCGGCTTCTTTCAAAGTAAACATGGAGCAGGCTTGATAAAAAGTGGAAAGTGGATTGCTTTGACGAATGAGAGTCCCAACGCCATTATAGGCCTCAGAAAGACCGGCAACCAGTTGTAGAACTAGACGATTATTTGTTATAGGTGCGCCAACGTTACGGAGTTGGTCCGTCAACTCCTTGAGTTTCTTGCAATATGCAGATACGTTTGAAAATTCTTCCATGCGAACTAGAGATAATTCCTGCTCGAGTGTGACAACACGTGAATGTTGGTTATCTTGGAATATGTCACGCAATCTATTCCAGGTAGTCATAGCCGTGGTATCCGGCTCAATAATCGTCTGTAAGAGGTCAGCCGAAATAGTGGAATAGATCCACTGGAGAACGGTAGCATCAAGAGTAATTCATAACTGAGGATCCTCAGCGGGAATATGTATAGCGGGAGGAATTATGTGATGGATAACTTGATGGGAGATAGCGTGAATTTTAAACAATTCTGCCCACGTCGCATATTGGACGTTTTCCATCTCAAGCACAATAGGGATACTGTTCTTGACGTTAGAAACCATGAGGGCAGGATGAAAATTGTTCTTAGACATATTGAAAGAACAAAAGAGGAGGGGAAATTTGGGAATAGTAAGAGAGATTTTTTAGAGCGGAAGACGAAATTTGGACAAGAAACCCGGGGGGGGGTCGGCCGAGAAGGGCACAAAATTTGGGAGAGAAAAATTTTGTTAGACCTAGTCTCTTGATACCATGAAAGAAATAATCCTCTTGATTATTTTCATTAATTGAAAAGGTATATATACAAGTTACATATTTCCATAATAGGAGAATCATATTCCTATTCTATTCCTAAAATCTTATTCTACCATAATTCTAACTATACAATTATTGTAAGTGTACAAGACTAATTAAGGTAACATTTACACTATAATATATCAACAATATATACACCAAATATACAGCCCGTGATGGGCCACTGTTTACTGCCCATAATGGGCCAGTCCGAGACTGCTTTCAGCCAATTATGCCCGTGATATACACTATGTATACTAGTGTATATCATAGGTATATACCCTGTTTAACAGCAAAGGTTGATGCAAATAAAGAGAAAAGCCTATATTTGCTCCTATAACTATAGATTTTTGTTTAATTTCCTTTTGTCAGAAATTGACATCAATAATGTAGCCAAGTTACAATTTCGTATGATATTTGTCCTTTTTCTCTTACTAGGAAAACAAAATCCTCGTAAGCATTCATTCTCATCTAGTAGGCTGACATAGATGACAACACATGTTTGACGATATGGTTACATTAATCTGATACTCCTATTTAGTATTAGAACTTTTTCTTAGTTTAGTTGCTGATTTGTTTGTCAGTGCTATTAATGACTTAAAAAGACGGATATTTACTACTATTGGATTGAAATGGTTTTCGAAAGAAGTGAAATCAATTGATTGATTGATAGTATTAAGATGTTATCTTTTCAATCAAGATGTTCATATAGTTTGCTTTCTCATTTGTGTTTTCTCGTGGGATAGAAGGTTTAACAATTACTTAAAAGACTTTTGAGTGAGAAATAAGGTTTGCATAATTACATTTGAAGTGAACTCGGCATCAAGTTAAGGTTTAATAAAAATGAGATAATGTCCAACCTTATATCAAACCCATCGTTTCAAAAGGGTGGAAAGGTGTGGCTCCAGGTAGAAACTTATAACAAGTCCATACACGTATAACAATTGACATGTATTTGCATATAAACTTTTAAAATTTAATAATAATTAATTAATATGCATTTTTCACATTTGGTTAATTTAGAGTTTGGCATAAACATCACAGATGAGAGTAAGTATTTATCATAGCTCCTGTAGCAGAGGAGTTAGTATTATACCCTTGGATCTACTAGCAAAGAATCACCTCGAGTATATTAATCTTCCAAAGGGCTCGGAGAAAACAACTTACCTAGCATTGTACAATCAGAAGTGTCTCAATGAAAATAACGGTAAAAATTTATTTTTTTAAAAAGAAAGAAAAACTATCTACTTTATGAAAATAACGGTAAAAATATGTGTATATCTTATTAAAATTTGGCTAAGGCCACTAATTTCATTGAAACATTGTGTACAATAGAAGAGTTCAGTTGAAATATGCAAATTTCATCCTTGTCATTATTCATTTATTGAATTACTTACCACCCAAAAAGACTAAACTAGCACACAACTCATCCGAGTCTCAATTTTTTTGTCAACAACTTTTAACTCATGCAAATATTTTTATGAGTAAAACAATAACATAAGCCATTATTTGAGGAAAACGATATTGTTCCTTCAAGTTAATCCAACATAGAAAGATGAAACAATTGATAATTGACAATGAGATAAAGAACTTGATAACAACCTAGGTAGGTTATTTTCAGTTAACTTGCAAAACGAATTGAAAACAATGAATCATGATATTTTCTTGAAGTTGATGCATGCAAACAAAAGGTGTCCGCAGACTCTTCTATATACACCTATATACCAATTCTTCAATGAAATATCAATAGGCAATCTCATCAAGGCGGCGATCCATAACATGCGAGACAGTCTCAAGGAATGCATCTTCACTTGAGCCAGGGAGCACAGAACCTAGTGCTTCTTGAACAATCTCCTCAATCACAGATTCTTTGTTCAAGGTTTCCCGGCACATGATGTTGCCTATGATAAATGGCGTGAGGCCCCTCTCTACACCTTTCTTCAAAAGCATTGTAGAGATGCGGAGTGTGCGTGCACTTTCCAAAGGCATGTCCCACCCGTAAAACTTCAACAAGGCAATGTCTTCTTCCGCATCAAGTGATTTTATGTACTCAATGGTTTCGGAGCTAAATGGCTGACGAGCCTGTGGCCAATACAGCCAATCGAACGTGACATCTTCAAACTGCAATATCATAAAAGATAAAGCAACTCAAAAACCAAAGGATACAAAAAATTTCACAAGTTTTAATGAATCTGACTTGTATCGTCAATCTTGAATTAAAGAGAGAGATCAAGAGAGAGAGGATATAAACACTTAAACAATCTTTTTAAGTTATACAAATTTCACAGGAGTTCTCTTTGCAGTATCAAAGTAGAAAGCAATGAGAAATTTTGTTAGTTGCACTTTGAAATTTTTTCTAAAAGAGCACTAATTGGATTTCGAACGTGTTATGTCTCATAAAGTGCAGATAATAGCAGGTGCCGAATCCAGGATTCCAAGAGGATGGGATGGGTGCACCATTATTTTTAAAGGCGGCTTTACAAAAAAAAAATTAAAGACACAAAAGTGCAGCAAGTTGGGTTAGATCCATATCTTAGGGAATTAAACTCAGTGCTTAACCAACGCACCACTTAGTCTCGTTTGACCATGAGTTCTTTCAGTTAATATTAGATATATTTTAAGAATTATGCAAATAATATACCAAGTTTAGTTGGGTGACCATGAGTTCACGTGACCCATTTTTCTACATAAATTCTCCCCGGGTGACAACAACCCAGTGAAATGCCACAAAGTGAGATCTGGAGAGGGTAGAGCGTACGCAGATGTTACCCCTAACTTGAGAGAGTTTTTATTTCTGATAGACATGAAAATGATTTCCTTTTAATCCTTTGATGTGTGTTTATCATTTCAAGGGAGAGCTTGTAAGTACATAGAAATGTCGGGAAAGCAATTCTACCGGAGATTAATTGACTCTGAAGTTGGTCCATACCCTAAACCAAATATTTGACCATAATAAATGGAACTTCACATGCCTCTGAAATCCCATCACAGCGAATACTTCAAATCATAAAAGTAACTTGTTGGAGGGTTATGTTAGATCACAAAACAAATATAATTAACATCATGGTGTAACTATTTTAACCAACATAAGTGAAGACCTATCAGGAAATGCAGCAGCAACAAATGTATGCACCAACAATTCATATCATACACCAAAAGAAAAGGAAAAATAAAGATGAAGACTTACACACTCAGGCAAGCAGTAACCATGATCAATTGGAATGAGGACAATCTGCCCATCTTCACCTTTGTTCATTAATATATTCCCAGCATGCCTATCTGCATTTGCCATCCTCATATCAAGCACTGCAATCTTATGCACTTCCCCGACAGGAAAAGCACTAGGACCCATATCCTCACAACTTCCGTTGTTCTCCATGAACTTTTGCAAGGACCCGATCTTAGAGGTGATACTGTCTGGGTGATTGAATCCGCTATGGAAACACCTCACAAAGGAAGTTGGTGGAACACCAGCAAAGCCCAGTGCCTCACCAGAAAATGAACGCCGACCACTTTTTGGATGATCCAAAAGGTAGGCAGCACATTCTCTTAAAGCACCTTCTCCGACTCTTGTTCCTTTCTTCAAGCCCTCACCATCAACTGACAAAGGGAGCCCTCGCGGGTTATTCACAGCCATAGGCTCCTCATCAATTGGTTTAAAAACCGAAAGATACTTACTCCCTGATGCATCAAGCATAAAGTAGGCTCCTCCTGTGCCTTCGGAGGATCTAATAGGATAATTTCCTCTATCTAACCCTTCAAGCGTAGAACCAATCAAATCACTAATCATCAAAGGCACTTCAATCTTTGGGTTAACAATGATAGGCTCCAAAATACTTGTCCTATCAGGAGGCTCCCTAGGGACCAAAAGCTTGTTGTCTGCTATTTCATTCCCACTCCTGCTCTCTGTAACCTTGTCATTCAGTTGTGGTGGCACAATAGACAACTCGAAATTCTTCTCCACAGGTCTTGCTCTAATTTTTGCAGATTTTCTCACAAACAAATGAATCACAGCATCATTGTTCTTGCAGATATCATGTATAAGCCTCTGATCTTCAAGTCGCTCACCATTGCAAAGCACTTCTTGCTCATCAATATCTCCTCCTAAAGCACCCTTCTTTTTCGCAATTTGACGCTTCACATATCCAACATCCCTGCTCCTATCCACATTAAAGGTAAACTCTTCACCAGAAGCAGTTTTCACATTGACAGCCTGAAGATCTGATAACCTAAGGACCAAATGAAGAACATTTCCATCACCAACTCCATAATCCTTAATAAGGGAATTGCTTCGAGCCAACTCCCGACCCCCACATACCAATTTTTGATTTTTCACAACAAACCCTTTACAGTTCTGAATCTGAAGCTTCACAGAGTCAATTGAATCATATTCCAATACCCTCATTGGTACCATTGACCCAGACATAGCAACGTATATCAGAATCGATTCTTGGCTATGTAAATGTGAAGGAATCAACAGAGACTCTGAACAAACAGGACTAATTGCAATCACCCCAGCTGAAGACATCTTTCACTAATAAAAAAAAATTCAACCCCTAAATTCCAAAAAATCAAATCAACCTGAAAAATACAAACCCCTAAACAAAAAAAAGATAATTTTTACCAGGAATTTCACAAACCCATTTTTACATACAATCTGTGTTTCCTCTTCACAGATCGAAAACTGTACAAATTAAAAATAACAAAACCAATTAAGAACTTTCCCAAAGCCCTAGAGATTCATAATAAGGCCCATATATGAATTTAATTGAAATGGGCCATCGAATAAACGATAGCTAGAAGCTTTGGGAAACGGGAAATTAGGGTTTCGGAAATTGGAATTTGGGGAAAAAAAGGAAACAACTTTAAATAGAGAAATTCAAAGGTAGAGAACAACGAGCGGAATGGATGATCGGAATATAGATAAGGTGAAAACAGATCAACGATGAGCTTATTGAATGAATGGTTCCGGCGAACTTTCCGGCAATTTGAACGGTGAGTAAAGTTTGGTGGAGAATTTTGATGTGTTGTAGACGTGGGAATTATTATAGTACAACGTTGAATGATGACTTTGACGTGGATTGTAACGGCGTTTACTCGTTTTGAGAAGGAGATGTTAACAGCGCCGTTAATTGTAGAACAAGTTGGAAGAGGCACATCATTGATGACACAGATAACAAGAAAAATGGTAACGTAGTAAAGTGCTGAGTATGGTTCGAGGAAATTGGGTCATGCAAGACTTTTCTACTTCCCCACTTGTAAATACATTAATAATGGTGTGAAGATTTTTTTCCACAATTAATTTAATTACTATAAGGAATTTAAGTAATTTTCAATGGAAAGTAGAGTACTAATGAAAGCCTGATAATAATGGTAATAACTTATTGTTATAGGCTAAGCTATACTAATAGTATTGAACATTTACACATATACAACTTAAACATATTTGTATACGTTAGGGTGTAAAAGGAAAATGACAAATGATATTAGTTTTGAAAAACAAAATTAAGTAAAATTACACCCCCTTGCCAATTTTATAGGACATCACAATTTGAAAAGTCTAACAAAAAGTTACTTACTGTAATTTTTAATAAATTAATATTTCTAATTGAAAACTATGATTTATAATGTACATTTCAAACCTTTTTACTAGATTTATAAGATTTTTATGTTATTAAATAAGCAACGCTCGATCGAATCCACAGTAAAATTAGATTTATTTTATCATTGTACTTCAATTCAAGCAATCCAGATAGAGACCTTGTTTCCATCACAATGAATGTTATGATTTAGAAGAATTAGTGAATGGTCTTCAACAATAGCTAGAAGTTAGAAATCTGTTCTTGTGCTTCCGATTATTTCCATATAACTGTTTTAACATGCATTTGTAAAATATTATTTGCCTCCCAAATTGTAAACTATAATTTTCTGGCTCCCCAACAACATCTAATTTTAGTACCACCATGAGCACAGCAATTTTAGTTGTACTTGCTAGTACAAGATGTTGGGATTCTATGGTACTTTATAGAGCAGTACGGAAAGTAATAACTATTACAAATGTTCGAAAGGATAAATAAATGATCAATCTTCAAAACTGCCGCATGTGTGTTGTGTCTTGAATCTTGATCACCTTGCAAAGCCAATGTTGAGAACTGCCGCAAGTTTGTTGTGTCTTGAATGTTGATATCCTGAAATCAAGAAACAACTAAACCTGGATGGTTACAACGTTGTGTGTTGAGTCGAGGATAGCCCTCTATCCTTAAGACAAGATTGCCCCGTATATATGCTTTTACGTTAGCGGGCAATAGTCTCCCAAGATAAAACAACACTTTAATCTCAACACTACAAAGCCAATAGGTTGAGCATGTCAAGAAAACAAATATGACTCGACTTCTTTGAAGATATAGAATAGGAAGGAAGAGTTTCTCTCTACTCTTCTCTTTTGTCTCTGTGTATATAGTGTATCTCTGTAGTGTATATCTAGTGTATACGTGAGGGTTTAGTCCTTGTTTTTGACTAATTTTCAACCTTTGTTTGGCAGGTTTTGCTCATTGTTTTCATGATTTTTCAAAGGGCTTTTTCGCCTGCATTTTCTGCTGAATTTTCGAGTGTTTTTGATTTGTTTCTTCTTTGTATTTTCATCTATTTTCGCCACTTGAATTGAGCCAAATGAAGCTCAATATATAGCAAGGAGAAGGGGCTGTCTAATCGCCAAAACATGGACATTAATGGCCATTAGGAGGGCATTAAAACAACCAAGTAATGGTTGTTAATGGCCATTGAAAGTGTCGCCTAACCGCCAAGTAATGGGTCGTTAATGGAGGAGTTAATCAGCCAAGTAATGGATGATTAATGCCTCAAAACAAAGTCCCAACGGTAGGCTTTCGCCTTAGTCACCTTCCCGTAAACTTTGGGGACCAAAGCGTAAATATTGAAACTTTAGGGACCAAATCAGACATATGAAAGAATTCTCGTCCAAATTGTACATATGAAACTTCAGGGATCAAACTGTACATCTGGCAGACTTTTCGGTCCAAAAGATAATATCGAAAGCCCATACGCCACCGTGACCCGAGACCGGACGGACTGGCAAGGCGGCCACAAGGGCGTGGGCTTAGCCTTGAACCCAAGCACATCTAGGTCTTCCCTCCTTTAAACACATGGGATACCCCTTGGGGATCCAAACCATTTACCACATTAGAGACTTATATAGAGAGCAATTCTTCCTATTCTCATCGATGTGGTAGATTTGTCCCACACCACATTTCCATGCCTCAAACACCTTACTTCGTAGACCAATATCTCTTTCATTTCTCAACGAAATTTGACGATTCTTGGCCCTACGGTCATCTACTCACTTCGTAGATCATGCATGTGCGAAGAGACAAGGTCTCCAACATGCGGAACACAAGTGTTTAATTCATCAAAGATGGGTGGACGCATCTCCCCGCCAAAGGCTAATTTCCAACAATCCCCTCTATGAAAGAGAGATTGTGGCGCACACACAAGGTGCCTACATTTCAGCAATCTTTCAGCGAAAAGATATTGCATCAGGAGAGGTAGCTTACGCTTTGAACCTTCCCTAGTTGAATACCATCGGACTTACTTACTGCGCGGTGAACGTGATGTCTTGAACCGTCAGTGTTTAGTGTAAGCCAAGACAACGATATCAACACAATAACTCTTCTTATTCATTTTCCTTCTTACGTTTACGTCCAGTTTGTGGCTATGGACACACTTGGATTCTTAAGTGCGTTCATTTGAGTCGGCCATCCTCGCACTTAAATAGGTGATCTCCTACAAGGTATCCTGCTATACCCCACTTCACAAGTGTTAGGAATCATTAAAAGTTCCACAACCTTAACCTCAACCGTTTGAGGATCTTTTAAAAGGTTTGGAAGCTTAACCTTTACCCACCATGCAGGCAGCACTTTAATGTCTATCGCGGGAACAGCTTTGGATTCATGTTTCCGTACAGAAATCATCATCCGAAGTGCTTCTTGCTTCCACTGAAGCGCTCAACAGAACACTTGATATCCGGGTAGTCCCTTAGTTAGTAAACAAGGATGTGACACTCGTGATGATCAATTGCCATACGGTCTTATGTCTCCGACAGATCCTGAAAGATATGTCCAGACGCCGTCATCTGTGTCCTTCCTGAAGCCGACCGGCTAGCCACAGTGTATAACTGTTGAAGGCACGAGTTTCTCCCAATAAGAGACGTCCTCTAAGGAGCCGTGAAGTTACTCAACTTCTTTCATGCTTTGTATAAAGCGATAAACTCCGATGCCATCATGAATCGACCGATGCAAGTTTGCTTAGAGGATTTTCCAAGACCCACCATACACATTTACTTGTGGCTTTGGTGTTCTTCAGATCGATGTCGGTTTGCGTCGTATTCTCCCGTAACCGCTGGACATCGAGAATACTATAATCTGTAGATAAACATTAACTCGGATATCGCCATATCGATTTAACGCTTTCTACCGATCATGTATTAAAATTATCGATGAACCTTAGTTCAACTGATGCATTAAATAGGACGATGCTAGGTCGGTTGTAGTGTGTACAATACATTGAACTACACATGATCTGTGCATATCGCTCCTTGTCTATGGGTGCACCATGATTCTAATAAGTTCTATGATTCATATCCATTGGTGGCTTCAACGAGACTGTCAACTATCGACCAGTCCGTTAGATGTCTTAGAAATCCAATTCCTAAGATGTCATCTGTGATACCCATATCTTTCATATCGAGACTTTGTTTCAATATGACTTTTACTTTCAAACTGTTGATTCTCCAACTGTTGGCTTTCTAATTTCAGAGTCAATATTTATGTGATCAGATTCATTGTTTCTGTTTTATCTTAAACTTTCAGGACCAAAATGTAAACATTTCAGGGACCAAAATGAAAGTTCAGGAAGAAGCCCAACAGTTCAGCAAACCAATTCTGATCCTCTTCTTCCAACTCTCCGGTTGGGAAGTCTGTTTTAACATTCATGCCACGCAAGACTGCAATGACCCATGATGTTAAGATACTCCCAGGGGAGCACATGTATAAGTAGCCGAGGCTTTGAACTCGTCAGTAGATCCATCTCCTTTGTACTCACTTTTGAGTATCCTTTTTCACAATCCAAAGATTCTTTTCCCGGAGGAAGATCAACCATTACGCAAGTATGGTTCTATATGATGGAATATATTTCTCTCTTTAGATTCTTTCCAAAGCAGCGCTTTTGAAGATAACAATTATTTGTTAATTGTCCATGGTTCGTTCTTAACCATACAAGCTAGAAGGACTGGAACAAGTCTTTGTCCCCTCTTTGCTCCGTCTTGGTTCAACATCTAGAATCCCTGAGTTCTGCAGATCTGGAATATTAAGTTCCGGATAGCTAGCAACTTTCGAGTCCTGTAGATACGGAGCGTCTAGTTCCGGACAGTCAGGCCCTCGCGGGTTCTTGTTAACCTTGAGCAATTACTCCTTTTTTCTTTTTCAAGGAAAGTTATCTTCAAAGAATTCAACATTCTTTGATGCCAAGAGGCGATCAACACTACTGTTATTTGCAGATCCTGACAGATATGCAATCTACAGTCTTAGGTACAACTTGACCTGTTTCAGTATTCCAACTTTTACCAAGTCACCCCACATAATTTGGGCGTACGAGCTTTGCGCTTGGCTAACACTGTTGGACTGAGGTGAGAAATGAACAGTCGTTTAATGAACGATGCTTCACTTTCTCCCCCTCTATCACTATGAATTTCTCAATCCGAGGCTTAGTTGATTTTCGACTTCTGCTTTGTAGCGCTTATCCGCTTCAACAACTTCATCTTTGCTTTTTAACAAATAAAGGATTCCATACGTTGTACCATCATCAATGAAGATCACAACGTACTTGTCTCCCCCCTCTATTTTGTATAAACTTCAAATCACCCAAGTAGGTGTGACTAAGTTCTAGAGGAGCGGTGCTTCTTTCGCTATTCCCTTTGACGGAATTTGGAAAGGTGATTTTGCCTATTCGTCTACCTCACATTCATTTTGAGGGTTTATGTTGACAGAAGGCAACAATCTCAACATCGTTAGCTTTTGAATGACTTGCTATTTAACGTGTCTTAATCTATGATGGCATAGATGCACGGATTACAAATATATCATTCATTTGGCTACAGACGTACTGTACCATTCTTAGTTATTACAGACCTGTTGGACTAGTCTCAAACTAGCTTGACCAACAGCGTCCCTTAAACCAAGTTAGGAACATGTATCACCTCAGCTTAGAGTGATCCCATTCCCTGAAGTCCTCTTGAGGACAACCTCTTCAACCCCTTCTACTTTAGAGGTGGTGTTGCTTCACATGAACAACCTCTTTCCCGTGGTTAGGGCGTAACCGGATCATATGTGATCTGGATACTCTGGCCCACTGCAGTTGCTTTGCAGACTGAGTGTCCAACTTCTTTTCTGCCTTTCTTTAGGCCTTCAAATCATTTCAGACCTGGAAACTCTGACCCACCTTACTAGGTGTCCATTACTTTTCCTATGAAATGAATTCTGGCCCCACTCCAGTCGCCCGGAGGCTTTATATGACTGAGTGTCCAATATCATCATATCAAAGGAATTTTGGCCCACTCCAGTCGCCCGGAGGCTTTATATGACTGAGTGTCCAATATCATCATATCAAAGGAATTTTGGCCCACTCCAGTCGCCCGGAGGCTTTATATGACTGAGTGTCCAATATCATCCTATGAAGGATCTTCTGCCAAATAGTATGACAGGCTCAACGTCTTTAACTTTTAGACTTCTTCCGTTATGATTGGTGCCCAGATAATTCTTGGCGCTTACTTAAGAGTGGTAACAGTTTTCGCACAGTTAGTGGATCTTACTCCCTCGTATGTGCGAACATACTTTACTCACTTTTAATAATTACACTTAAAAGAACAGATCTTTTTAAGTTGCTTTACAATCCAATCTTTAAAAGGAAAAAAAGATGAGATTAAACTTCTGATTTTTAAAGCGTAGGGAATGTAAATTATTTTCATATTCCTCCTTACTTTAATCAATTTTTAATCAGACCTCATTTAATCTTTATTCTTGACAAGTAAGAAAAACTACTTATCCCAATTTGGATTCGCTCACTTCGCCACTTCATCGACCGAGTGTCCATTTCCTTCTTACCATTATTCGGATCTTTTGTCCTGGAATAGATCACAGTGCCTTCACGCATGATAGAAGTACATTTCAGTCTTCTCCTCTTGTCCCAGTTGACATCCTCAAGCTCTCGTGAGCGCTTGTTCCAACCAGTCTTGGTAGCGGAGACACCATGAACACGTTCATCATCATCACTCTCTTCTACCAGAAAACCATTGCCATATCCATATTTGGTCACACAACTTTTGACCGACATCTTTCGAACACTAATAGTATTACAATACACTCTTGTCTTAAGTTGTTGGGACTCTATGGTACTTTATAGAGCAGTACGGGAAGTAATAACTATTACAAATGTTCGAAAGGATAAATAAATGATCAATCTTCAAAACGGCCGCATGTGTGTTGTATCTTGAATCTTGATCACCTTGCAAAGCCAATGTTGAGAACTGCCGCAAGTTTGTTGTGTCTTGAATGTTGATATCCTGAAATCAAGAAATAACTAAACCTGGATGGTTACAACGTTGTGTGTTGAGTCGAGGATAGCCCTCTATCCTTAAGACAAGATTGCCCCGTATATATGTTTTTACGTTAGCGGGCAATAGTCTCCCAAGATAAAACAACACTTTAATCTCAACACTACAAAGCCAATAGGTTGAGCCTGTCGAAGAAAACAAATATGACTCGACTTGCTGAAGATATGGAATAGGAAGGAAGAGTTTCTCTCTACTCTTCTCTTTTGTCTCTGTGTATATAGTGTGTCTCTGTAGTGTATATCTAGTGTATACGTGAGGGTTTGGTCACTGTTTTTGACTGATTTTCAGCCACTGTTTCGAGCAGTTTTTGCTCACTGTTTTCGTGATTTTTCAGTGGCTTTTTCGTCTGTTTTTCTGCCTGAATTTTCGAGTGTTTTCTGATCTGTTTCTTACTGTATTTTCGTCTATTTTCTGCCACTGAATTGAGCCAAATGAAGCTCAATATATAGCAAGGAGAAGGGGCTGTCTAACTGCCAAAACATGGCTGTTAATGGCCATTAGGAGGGCATTAAAACAGCCAAGTAATGGCTGTTAATGGCCATTGAAAGCGTCGCCTAACCGCCCAAGTAATGGGTTGTTAATGGAGGAGTTAATCAGCCAAGTAATGGCTGATTAATGCCTCAAAAAACAGTCCCAACGGTAGGCTTTCTGCCTTCCGTCACCTTCCCAGAAACTTTGGGGACCAAACTGTAAATATTGAAACTTTAGGGACCAAACTGTACATATGAAAGAATTCTGATCCAAAAAGATAATATCAGAAAGCCCCACAGCCCACAGCCCGTGACCCGAGACCGGACGGGCGGGCGGGCGGCGCGCGTGTGGGCTTAGCCTTGAACCCAAGCACATCTAGGTCTTCCCTCCTTTAAACACATGGGATACCCCTTGGGGATCCAAACCCTTTACCACATTAGAGACTTATATAGAGAGCAATTCTTCCTATTCCCACCGATGTGGTAGATTTGTCCCACACCACATTTTCATGCCTCAAACACCTTACTTCGTAGACCAATATCTCTTTCATTTCTCAACGAAATTTGACGATTCTTGGCCCTACGGTCATCTACTCACTTCGTAGATCATGCATGTGCGAAGAGACAAGGTCTCCAACATGCGGAACACAAGTGTTTAATTCATCAAAGATGGGTGGACGCATCTCCCCGCCAAAGGCTAATTTCCAACACAAGAGAGCTACCTTTTTTGGTTCTATAGAGGTCACTGTCTTTAATCAAGTGAAGGAACTTTTCTAGCTCACCCAAAGGAGGGCCCCTTGTGCGCAGCGTGATAGTGGTCTAACCTTTGAAATCAATTGAGTCACCATGATTTACCTCCTTCACTGACCTGTCGGACCGTGGTGTGGGGGCTCCTGGGGTGGGAGATTCCACCTTTTGGAGCAAAGACTAAAGGCTGTACTAAGTGAGTGAAGATGGAGAAAACATGGAAAAGTTATTGCTAGTAATAGAACTGGAATTTGATTAAGGTGCATTCAGGATGATTGATAAATTGACAAATAAATAAATCATACTTCTTCCCAAGCTTTTGTTTATACCTTTGGGCATTTTTCAAGGCTATAATTGGATACAAGAATTTATCCAACTTAAAATAAAACATAAGTTTTAGATTATTCACTGTCTATCTCATTCTTTAATACAATGAACCAAACAAAAATAGTATCTACATTATAATTCATGTATTATCTATAGTTTCTTGACTTTTCAACTGTTGTGTGGTGTTGCCTCTAAAGTCATAGGAAGAAATTTGTAGCAGAATTTTTCTAAACGTTAAGATTAAGGTGTCATGGACTTTGGTAAATCTTGCATGAGATACATCCATTTTTTTTGTGAGCATGAAGTTAGTATTTCCCCATTATTGTGACTTTAATTAAAGAGAGAAAGCCACCATAGAAGTGACCGCTGACCAAAAAGCTCCATACACCTTTATTCCTCCTTTATGACTCATTATACACATACTTTAATTTGAATCCATGGAAAAACCGAAAAAGAAAGGGTTTAAGTTGAAGACACCGGTGGTGGTATAAAAATATACTCCGCAAGTTTAAACTTTTATATACATGACAGTGTTAAGCAATTTTGCATTATCAATGTCGTTTTATGTGATGTAACAAGTCATTTACCAAATTCTTTTCTTGTGTTTTTTTCCCCTATGATGATGGTGTCTGAGTCACCATGTATGCACCTTGATGATTTTATCAAATGTTTACATGCAACAACAATATATTCGGTGAATCTACAATGTTGGGTTTGGGGACAGTAGAGTGTACACAGATCTTACTCTTACCTTAGAAGGTAGAGAGACTGTTTTCGAAAGACTATTAGCTCAAGAGAAAGCATAAAAAGATCCGATAAGGACAAGCAATTCAAAGCAATTATGAAGATGAAAATAACAAAAGCAAATAAGTCATGGTAAAGCAATCTGGAAAAAAGGAGCAGTAACTGCCATAGAGAAATAAGTTAATCAAAGTATAAGAAATAACATATAGTAGCAGGGATCAAAGGACAAGAAACTATAAGGCAATATTGTGGCTACTAGTATGAAAGAATAAGCAGGGCTCCTACTAGCTTTCTATCATGATCTGAGTCCTCCATAACCTCATATCTAAGGTCATATTCTCGGTAAGTTGGAACTGCATCATGTCCTGTCTAATCACCTATCCTCAATACTTCTTCGGTCTACCTCTTCCTCTCCTAAAACTGTCCATAGCCAACCTCTCACACCTCAGAACTGGGCCATCCGTATCTCTGCTCTTTGACATTGTTAATGCTGGATTTGATGTTGTGACATTTGACCCAACATATCTCCTGAAGTATTGATTTGAATATATAAGAATGTTGGGACAAATGTTGCATAACATTCGGACCAATATTTTCAGAACTGATTTTGTCTTACTTCACGTAATGCTATGTAGTAAATATTACTTGGCAAGGTAAAAAGGAGTTGGTAAACACGTGTGAAGAACAAGTCAATGATGCTGCTTTTCGTGAGGAACAAGTAAAAGTTGTTAGAGACTTTTACTCCTTGGTTGTCTCCAACTAATCCTACCAGCTGCCCACATTTCCCTCAATCTCCACAACCAATCGATGAGTCTTTCAAGGAAGACTCTCTACTATAAATAGAGAGGCTACTACAGTGAATCGACATCCAAAATCAGAAAGCAAAAATACAAAGAGAGCTCTCGGGATTTCATCTCAGAAATCTGGATTACCAGTGTTACATGAGTGTGTTGACGACATTCTGTCCAACATTACAATTGTTGTTTAGATTCTAGATTAGTTTTGTATGGAGCGATTGACATGAGAGGTTGTCTATGTCTACTTAGTTAGATTTTTCAGGCAGAAGTCATCTGCGACTTCAACTTTTAATTCCTTTTTGTTTTATATTGTAAATCTGTAAAGAAAGGAATTTGTATTGTTGTATATAATATATATACAATACATTTGGTCATTGACCATCATAAGTTATATAATAAATATAACTTATGAAAATTTAAACATTTGTGTTCTTTAAATTCCGCTGTATTTACTCTTTAAAGTTTTTGTTTTGCTAAGTGTTGTTACTGGTGTCGGACGACATGATTGCCGACATTCGGAAACAGAATTGACATTCGATTTATTTCATTTTGTTTTTATTTCCCATAGCATTTGACACCCTTTCAGACATGAATAAAATGTAACCCCCAAAAAGAAAAATGATTTCACAAGCCTGAATCTCTTTCCAGCTTCTCTGGCCCTATAAACACAAATGTCCTTCACACAATCATTTATATCAGTTAGTTTAATGCAAGATACATTTATGCTTCTACGCATGCATGTACCGGCAAAGGTAACAATATGCTGGAAATATCAAGAATGTACGAATTCAACATGGAGATGAAATGGCTATTGTTTCAAAATGAAGGATTGCATTAGCCTAGAGATCATTTCTCTTTCATGTTGACATCATTGCAAATCCTCTTCTTCATCATGTACTTCAAAGTCAGATAGATACAGTTACAAAAAGGAATACAGACCAGGCAAACAGAAAAGAAAAAAGAAAAAAAAAGGAGACTAGACAGGCACACTGGCACAGAATCACTCTGATAGTCCCATGCACTCAATATTGAGGAGAAAAGCTATAATGATACAGTTTTCTAACCTGGGAAAATTAAGTACTATGTAATGGACAAAATCAAAAGCAGATCACTAAATCCTAAAAGCTTGAGCATACACCAAAGTACAAATCCAGAAGGCTAACAAATTGAATTGGCTGCAGAACATTTTTTTTCCTTTTTACAAGGGGGTGAACATAAGCATCAACCGTTCATACGAAAAGCCAGTGCTTCTTGTACAGTTGTAACGGCTAACTCCTAGTTATTGGCAAGTATACCTGTGAAGCTGATCAGATTGAAATTAAACAACCCTGACTACACATCCAAGCAACCACAATACCAAGGACAGCCCCGGCAAAAACCTGGGATGGGGTGTGGCCAAGAAGTTCTTTTAGCTTTCTTTGACTGATGTGATGCCCTTCGAATAAGTCCTCAACGATCAGATTGAGAACCTGAGATGAAAGAATAAGACTTGATTAATCAGAAATCTAAGCATGTCCATCAGACAGAAACGCAAGTCTCTACAGCAGTGGCCCAGTGGTCGTGCAAAGGATCCACAATCATCAAAAAGAGATTCCTTTATGTTCTTTGAAAGGATAAAAAAAAATTGTGATTGGTGAAACCAAAGAAGGGATCTACAGAGCATCTGCAACAAAAAGATGAGAACTTATTCACACGACTTGAGCACTGGAGAAGTACTTCATACGTTTTCTGGAAGAACAGGTCTCTAGTAGATAGAGCATGGGATGAGAAAACGAGGAACAAAGGATGAGACTCCAGCAGTAGAATGTCTGTTTAACTTGGTGTTATTCTCTTCTAGAGGGTTCTTTACTCTGAAAAACACGCGCAAAAAGGTCGTTGACCAATAGCTCATTTAAAGAATTGCAATCTACTATTTTGCAGATCTATCTAACCATATGAAGTTTATCAAGGCACTTTTCAGCTTTTGAAAAGTGCTAAATGTAGCATTCTAGGTGAAGCTAACCCTTCCTACAACTAGCCTTAAATAATGTATGCCTTCCTGATTCCCCTTGTAATAACAGTATGGAGGAAACCACATGGTACATGAGAGTAATTTGTAAGTAGAATCAACTCTAATACTACACTGAGGCAAGCAGAAGCAATGAGAAATTATTCTAGTGGTCCGACTTGAGAATTTTTGTGTAGTTGACAGGTAAACTTAAATCATCAACCATCTAACCTTGAGACCGGATAGATCACGGGTTGATTTAGACTTTTAGCCAGAGAGGAAAAATGGTGCTGATCCTAACATAAGAGTTAGATGTTCACTCTTCAGGACACTATCATTAATCGCTAATAAATAAAAACAGATTGAGCAAAACTGGGCCATTATAGAAGTCCTCAAGTGCAACAGCTTGAATTGATTTAGAATTGCTACTGATATTGTTAACAGTCAGGGGTGATTGGCCCTGGGAAGTGTTGTGGAAGATATTTGTACCCACTAAGGTTGCTTGTTTTGCTGCAAAGAATGCTTGTTTGATCCATGATATGCCTCAAAAAGGGGGTTTTCATTATGTAGTAGATGTTTTCTATGTGAAGGATCAGCAGGATCTAAATTCATCTACTACTGCATTGTAAATGTAGCTGGCAGATTTGGACTTTGTTCTTCAATGTTTTCGGTGTTCATTGGGTCATGCCGGGAGATGTGAAGAGTTTGCTCCAATGCTGGAAAGATCAGAAGACTGATAGCAGGCTCAAGAAGATTTGGAGGACGGTTCCTTGGTGCATCATGTGGACTATTTGACTTGACATTTAGCTTTTATTGAAAATAGCTGTATCAGTTTCAACTGTTTCAGTTTCAAAAGAAAATAGCTGTATACAAAACTTATATATGTTGACTAAGGAACTAAAATAGAAGACTTGAACCAATTTGTTGAGTTCCTGGATTCCTCGAGGCTAATGTTGAGCTAGAGCTTTTGTACTTCTTTTGTTGTATGTTGGCAGTATCTCCTTGGTACTTGCCTTATAAAATTACCTTACTTTATCAAAATAAAATAAAAGTCATGTGCTCAGGGGTTTTCCAGCAAGAGTACAGACTCTAAAGACAGCGGCTTCAGATAGGATTCAAGAGAATCAACATGTTTAGCTTTCCACTTTTTCTGCTCAGCATATTTATATCAATACCTAAAAGATTAAATGACTTAAGGGGCACACATAACATTCTTTACATATTCTTAACTATAAGCAAATAGTAATTACTCCTAGCATAGTTATGATTGGGGACCTACCTAGTCAATTGACAACATAAAAGATTCAGGTACCAGAAACCACTTTCGTGTTTCCCATTCTTAATAGCCTAATAAGCTAAACATGTATGTAGGGACTTTATCATTTAAGAAAATAAATATACTCTGCATCAATTCATCACTACTAATAAATGATGTAGCACTCATAATTAAAACTTTTCAGATCTTTCTTGATAAGGATTACACGTTTACATTCTTGCTGTCCTTGTACAGCTCACCATATCCCGCAATTAAAGCACTCACAAGACTTAAAACTACCAATGCACCCAAGGGCGTGGCCTAGCTGTTAATGAAGTGGATTGAGGACCATGAAGTCTTAGGTTCAAATCTCATTTGTATACAAACACACTAAGTGATTTCTTCTCATCTGTAAAAGTCTTGGTGGATAGAGTTACCCGATACTTGTACTGGTGAGAGGTAGCAGGTACCCCTGAAATTAGTCAAGTTGCGCGCAAGATGGTCGGACACCACGATTACAAAATAAATAAAAAACTACCAAAAGGAAACCACTTTGAAGGGATGTTGTAGTGTATATGAATCAATCAATCAATTAAGAATTAACTTTCTTCAATATCAAATCAGTTGGAGGGCACATAGAGCATATTCCCACAAATTACACACACAAAAAATGAGTCAATTGCCTTATGTGAACAAACATAAAGATAAACCACATCCGCAAAAAGACAATATGAGAAGTAGTTAATTACCTCTGCTTGCATCCCAGCATGCTGTCTAACACCAATAGCATCGTACATCACAATTAAAGTAAATCCCAAACAAACAGGAAACAATGAATCAGCAAATCCATGACAAATAGCAACTGAAGTAGTCAATGCCGTATATGTGAAGAAGGCATTCCACCAGACGCAAACATAATCCTAAAATCCCATTTTCTCTCCACACAAAAATTCAAAAACACCTTCATTGACTGTGCAATAAACCAAGCTATAAACCCCGAAACAAACGTTGGGTTAGCAGCTAATGTAGCTACAATTGGACTTATTTTCACCTTTGCTGTTGAAGTTATACTCAATAAATGTTGGAAATTTACTAATGTGAAATTAAGTTTATCTCATTATTTATGACTCGAATAATTAGGGCCCCGCACGTCGAAAACGTTGTTTACACACACGTGCACTCGTAGTGTCAAGTATCGTAAATTTCGTTAGTGAAAGAGATATTGGTACGTAAGTAAATGTTTGAGACATAGAATAATGGACGGTTATTGGCTAAATAACAAGTGTTCCACGTCGGTAAACGAAAGAAGGATTGTGCAAAGTGTAAGATGGTACGGGTTGGGAAGGGCCGCAGCACCGAAAAGGGCCGCGGTGCCACCCGGACGGAGCCGGGGCGCCAAGGTACCTCCGGCCAGCGCCGCGGCGCTTCACTGGCCGTAAGTGCGACGAAAGTCCAAAAGTTTGGCTGATTATGGAGAGGTTTTGGTGCATTAAAATTGCAGTTTTTCCTCCATAAATCAGCCATTATTTGGCTGCATTAATTGGTGAATTAAAGGGTCATTACATGACATTTAAATGGTCATTACATGGGCACTTGAATAGACCATTCTTACACTATTATAAATTGAGGCCTTTGGCTCAGTTCTACACACGCTTTTCAAGAACAACAATTTTGAAATTCTTGTTGCAAATCCTCTTCTCTTAACAATCTTTTGTTATTTGTTTTCTTCGCTAGAATCACTTGTGTTTGCTTTGCACAATTGATAGTTTGTTGTTTTATCTTGTGAGACTATTGCCCGTTAAGCTAACGTAAAAGCATATATACACGGCAATCTTGTTTTAAAGACAGAGTGTCATCACTCGACTCAGCACAGTTGTAACACTTCCAGATTTAGTGTCTCTTGATTTCAGATTATCAAGATTCAAAGAGCTTTCTACAAATTGGTATAAAGATTCAAGACTGATTCAAAAACTCAAAAAGCTTCACAATTCTTATTTACTACAAGCTTGTTGTTGTTGTAATCTTTATGGTTTATCCTTTCGAAACACTTGTAATAGTTATTTACTATTCTCGTACTGCTTTATCTCCAACAATAAAGCCATCCCAAAGCTTCCATTTTGCAATACATTTCCACTAAGCTATTCAAGAACATTCTCAGTGCCTTTAAAAACAGAGACCCCGAAGTCTTTGACTTTCTTGAAAATTGGGAGTAGTGAAAAGGGACTCAACTTCAAAAGTTAGGGGTGACGATGGGTGACGATAAGTAGTACATGTTCTCATTCCATATCCGATGTGGTATTCTTAACAATCCCCGCATGCCCATACCTTGTTAACTGGAGCGTGAATAATATAATTTGAAGGCCCAACACATCGGTGAACAAAGAATTGGAATGAGTCTGACTCTGATACCATGTAAAGAACTTGAGCCTAACTCAACTCCAAAAGCTAGTTCGTAGGGTAGGGTGAGGATTGTCCAATTTCATATAAGGAGTTCATGTTCTCATTTTATATTCGATGTGGGACTCTTAACCGCTTTTGACATTCTTGATTTAGGTTTTGGGGATTCAAGAATGAAGCAGTAACTGAAGATGGTTTCAATTTATTGGGTTTCTTGAATCTGAAGAACCAATAAGAAAGATTGAAAGAAGTGATGTTATTAGAGTTAAGAAGGTTAGAAGGGAGGGCTCTATTCATTATAAGAGAATCCATGAAAAAGTGTCGGATAATCCGAGTTGAGGTTTAAGTAGCATCGAAACAGAAAGTTATGAATGGAGGAGAAGGTGACAGTTTGGAAGGGCTTTTGTGGAAAAAGGGAAACATTAGATTGGTTAATTTAGTTCCTTCACGACCTCAATGGAGGTGGCACGTGAGGTTGTGATTGCACAACTTTACTGCCAAATTTCTACAATTTTGTAGATGCCCATTTTTTTTTATCGACGGCGAACTTGCAGCCGCTACTTCTTTCGAAATACAAGACGGGATAAATCCCTGATCGACGCGAATAGCGCGCAAACCACGCCGGCCGATTAACCACACTTGGCAAGCCATGTGTGATGCGCCAACCAAGAAGGTTTATGCAGTGATCGAACTCGCGACATTACTGGCCCGCTTCATCAAGCTATACCAATTACTTCATGCAGGTGTACATGCCCATTTCTCTAGAGAAACATGGGACATTGGTGGTCCCTATTTTACCATATATGTGATATTTCATATGCTTCTTAATGCACAAATACTATTTTTGTATTAATCCAATCGCTTCTTTTTACTTATATCTTATCCTAAAAATAAATTTTCTATTTTATTTATTCACTTTAACAACTCAAAACAGATTTTTTAAAGAAAAAATCATTAAGTAACTATGTAAAATACAATAATCAAATTTAGATTCTAAAAACTTAATTAATAAAATAAAGCCTATTAAATATTTTCTTAAAGAGAGTGTCAAGTCAACAAAGGATAAGTAACAGAGAACAAAAGGGGTAGGTTTAAATCCTGTGCAACGTTGGTGTAAAAATTATATTATACTGTAATTTTATTGAACAAGTATTGATGAATAATTTAAATAAATGCTAAGTAATTTGCTGGCACATGTTAAGTTACATTCATATGTAAATCCTTTATACACTATCAGTGCACGTATGTTGAGATGCACTTATCATGCAAATAGGAAAAAAATCTCATTTAACTCTGACTATTGATATATATTTGCACCTCATTAAATAACTAAATTATAATAAATTAATATAATTTGATATAAAAATTTAATTGGTAATTTCTTGTCGTAATAGTAGTACAAATTACCTTTGTATATACCATTCAATTATTTCATTGTTATGCATTCAAATATATGACTTAGTAATCAATTAAATAAGAGTATAATCATAAAGTTTTAAGTTCAAATGCTAGCACAGAAAATGCCCAAATGCACCCACAACGTATGACCGGATTATCAAGTACACACCTATTCTATATGAGAGTCATATCACCCCGCTGAACTATTTTAAAATGAAATATATACACCCTTAAAATGTCAATCACAGCTATAAGGTTGAGAGTGAAGTCTACTCGCCTAACACCTGTATATTTGATTAAAAAAATAATTTTTTAAAATATTGTTTTCTTATTCTTTTTCATTATTACTTTCTCTCTCTTCCCCCTTTCTCACGAGTTTCTGTGAACCCAACGTAACAATCCCCCACCCCTTAACGGTCGCACCATCGATGGACAACTGCACGGCGTTGCCCCGATCATCCACAGTCCCGGTATAATTTCCCCCTTAGTTTTCATTAATAACATCAATGATGATGGTAATAATGATGAATGTGACATCATATTCATCATCCATTTGAATTTATAAACAATTATTATTGAGACCGACACCGACGTTGGTCGCCGACCCCGAGTTTTCTAGTTTAACTCTAATAGTTTTTTTGGTAAAATCTCAGTCTAAGTATATTTGGTTATAGTAGTTTGTTAGAATAGTATTTCTTTGTTAGACTAGGGAAATGAAGATTTTTGCCTCTATATAAAGAGGCAATTATGATGAATGAAAGCAAGAAAGAATTCTCCAAATATTTTTCTTCTCTCTAAAATTTTGCCCCCTCTTAATTTTAACATGGTATCAGAGCCACGTTGAAAGAACACAAAAATCTTAAACAATGACGAGTGACAAAAAAACCGGTGATAAAAACAAAGGAATCTCCGGTGAAGAAAATAAAATAAAATAAAACAATCTCTTCATATGACATTATGTCAAACGATAATCCCGAAATTCTAGTGACACAAGTCCAGTTGAAGGGAGAGAATTATGAAGAATGGGTTCGATCCATGAGGACGACCCTGAGAGCAAGGAAGAAATTCGGTTTCGCTAATGGTAAATCATGAAGCCGGATGAAGAATCCTCAGACTTAGAAGACTGGTGGACTATAAACTCTTTGTTGGTATCGTGGATTCGTAACACCATCGAACTAACTCTTCACTCAACGATCTGGCATAAAGAGGAAGCGTAGGAATTGTGGATGAGCATCCGGGGGCAGTTCACCGTTATTAACGGACCACGGATGCAACAACTGAAAATAGAACTTGCGGAGTGCAGGCAGAAGGGAAGGACCATAGTGAATTACTATGAAAAACTAATCAAGTTATGGAAAGAATTGGCAAACTATGAACAGATTCCGACTTGCAAGTGCGGAAAGTGCACGTGCAATCTGGGATGATCTTAGAAATCAAGAGAGAAGAAGAAAAAGTGCATTTTTTTCTCATGGGATTAAATGAGGCAATGTATGGAACAGTGAGATCGAACATACTGGTCCATGAACCATTGTCATCACTGTTGACACCCAATTTTGTCCCATCTTTTATGATTTTATTCGTAATTTTTAACATTTTTGACACTTTTAAAATAATTTTAAAATATATTTATATATGTATATTATTCTCTTATTATTATTATTATTCGCATATTTTACTGTCATTTGCATTTTTTATCATAATCATAAGTTTATCCAAAAATTCTATGTTATTTTATTCTCGCAAAATTGCATCGCATTTCCTTTTATTAAGCATTAAACATTTCGCAAATATTATATTTTATTATTTATCACGTCGTTATAATTCACATCTTTTACAAAACAAAAATAATATTTTTTTATATTAAACCCCTTTTTATATTTTTCAATTTCTAACCCATTTAATCTCCCCTCACCCAAAATAAATCAATACCCCACAAAACAAAACAAACCCAATTCCCCAAACCCGTCGGCCCACCCGGCTGGCCCAACACCCATTTTTCCCTAACCAAAACCCATTCCCTTATTCCCTTTCCTTTATTTCCCCAATTCCCACAACCCACAACCAAAGCCCACTCCCTGTGCCCAACCTGGCCATCACCGAGCCTGGCCCAACACCCCAAACCCGACCCAACCGACCCGGCCCATCCCTCTCATCTTTTAACCCATCCCCTTACCCCATTTCACAAAAAGAAAAGAGAAAACCTAAACCAAAATATCTCAAACCCCCAACCCCTCAACTCGTCGCCGCACCCTACGCACCCCTACCCCACGCCGCCGCACCCTACCCCGCCACTTCGCCAACACCACCAACCTACCCCGACACCGCCGAAACCATTCCCTCACCAACACACCCCCAAAATCCTCAACACATGCCCCAAAAAATCAGATTTTGTCCCATTTATTTTGAAATTCAAATTCATTTTTTAGGGGGGTATGAGGGGGGGTTGAACGTTGAGTTTGAGACCTATAAAACCCCCCTCTTTTTGCATCTGTTTGAGGGGGTTCTTTTTCAGATAAAAAAATGTTCTTTTTGAGGGGTTTTTAATTCGATTTTTGAGTTTGAAATTTAGGTTTAAGTTTTGGTTGTATTGTATTTGTTTGTATTGTTCTTCACTAAAAAATATCCGAAATCGTATAGGAACATTTCTTTGTTCTTGCATGTGTTCTTCAACTTAAAGATTCCGAAAATAGGTCGAAATTATTGCTTTTTTTTGTGTTGAAGAATCTGGATTTTAGCCGTTTCTTCAGCTTCGGTTCAATTCGGTCGGGTCATCACGGATCGGGTCGGGTCATTTCGGTCGAGACCAACATCGAAATTCAAAGATCCTAAAATCAGAATTCCAAAATAACATTTCCGAAGCGGATTCGACAACTCGAAACACGCCTCGGTCACGCCAGGAGAAGGTCAAGAAATATATCTCCTCTCAATTTTGTTTTCTATATTTCGTGCTTTTTTTGTGTGTGTTAATTAATAGGAGTTTGGTGTTTATGGGTTGTTTGAGTACGAGGGATTTATGAACTGTTTGGTTAACTGCTTGGTGCTTAGATAATGCTTTGTTAAGTTCACGTTAATATGATGGGATGTATATGTTGTTTTTAAGTATTTGTCTAGCAAGATTATTATTTAGGCTACTTGAATGATCAGTCCGTAAACTCTAATTCCTCTCAATTTTATTTTGACGCATTGTCTGCTGTGTAATTTGTTAGTTTCTGTCTAAATTTGAGTATGTTTAGCCTATGTTAGTTCAAATATGTATATTGTGTGATGCTAGTTTAAAGCTCGAATTAATAAGTGTTATTCAATTTATGGTATGATACTTGTCTAAAATCGGGTATTTAGGAAGTATGTGTTGGATTAAATATGTAAGGTCTAATGAATTTTGGCCATCTCTCTATGTCTACATATCTATTGAATTGATGGCACACCTGCCTTGTCTGTTAAAATGCCTCTATATTAACATGTAAGTCTCCTAAGTTATCAAGTGTCACGCCTATTTGTTGAGATATTTAAATGACATTTGCATTAGTGCCTTATATTTAATGAATCAGTTTACATCATGCTAAGTTATAACCCTTGGTGCATTTTACTCTTGGTTTGCAATCATGATCATGTAGTAGTATGCATTAAAGTATAATTTGGTGCTGAAATTGTTCAAGTGTATAGAAGGTTTTGGAGTATGATTTGAATAGGTATCACTTGGGGATAAAAGGCCTTTGCTCCTTGTTGAGTTATGCACACATGTCCAAACTGCCTACGAGGAGTATGTGTTTATTTTGCCTTGGTCTCTAAATTGGTTCATGTGAGCATGCATATTTCCATGTTGTCAAGTTTTAGTGGTTTGTGTACGGTCAATATGTCATTGTTAAGATTCAGATTCAAACTTATATGATGTATGTATGTGTTTGTTTAAGTAGGTTTCATAACATGAATGTTAGTTTGGTAGTTTAGATTATTTGGAAGATCATGTCTAGCCTAGAAAAGCCTGAATATATGATTGTGCCTGATTTTAAGCCATCTAAGCCTCATATTAAGCAATGGCAAGGCCATAGTGATTGTGAGAGTGTGCTTGGATGCTTCAGTGACCTGTTTATGTGATTCCTATGGTTTAAGACAAGCGATGAATCATGTATGTTCCTATTAAAGTTTCTTGAGTTCAGTCCAGCATGCTCCAGATATGATTCAGGTTGTTAGATGATTGGGCTTTGTTAACATAGGTCTTCTTTAGTGGTCATGTTAACTATGACATGCCTAGAATGATTAACTTATGATTGCATGTCCTTAATGCTTGTGGTTCTGCATACTTAAGATGTTGTTTCCACATGGCCATGTAAATATCTCTGTTGTTTATCTTCCATGTCAATCTTGAGCTGATTATGCATCCATCTTTGCTCATCTTAGCGTAAGCTTGATCCTTGTGCTAGCATGAAAGTCCTTAGAGCATATTATTAATGTACGTTGCTTACCTTAATAAAATATGCATTTTTTGGCCCAGATTAGACAATTCTGTGTCTAAAAAATATCATCTTTTGGATAGTTAATTCTGTTTCAGCCTGTCTGTCAACCTGTTAAGTGCTAAGTGCCTACATATATCATATAAAGTCTTTTAAGTTATATTATATCATGCTATGTTTACTAACTTGATGAATGATATATGTATTAGCATTTCGCGCGTATTTGAACCAGTTTGTGTCATGTTATATTACTGCCCGTGTCTGCATTCTATGTTTATTGCCGAATGTTTTCTTTCATAGTTGCCTTGTCAGAACTGTCCTATTATCTTATTTGAAAACGGAGACAAGCTTCGGGTTGGGTTTAGCCTTCTTCGATAGCCTGCCATGCCCAAGGTTCAAGAAGCCTTTTGAATCTTGTTGCGGCATCGGAAGTGAATGGTGGTAGCCCCCTTGGTCTTCTTATCTTTCAAATTTGAAAGTTTAGAGTGACTGGTCTTTAAGTTTACCTTCCCCTTTATGTCTTTGTTGTGCTACCAATAGTTGTGGTATCCAGCTGCACCTTGAGATTTTGGATATATGTCATCTTTAAATAGTTCTGGTTATGGGTTTTGTTCCTTTTGGCTGCTGATTCTGAGACTGCCGGTTGCTGCAATACTTGGGCTAATTACTGCACTTTTGAGCCATTATTTTGATCTTTGCGCTTGTCACAATACCGCCTGCAATGTGGACCATTTACACTTCTTTTCGGAAACATTTTACTGCTGCATTTTGAGCTCATTTGATGTCTTATCACTGCTGTATTTTCAGCACAATTGCTGCTGTTTTCTTGGCTAAAAGCCTGCTACTTTAGGCTGTTTCGGACAGCCCACTGCTTCTGCGTTTCAAGCCCACTCATTGCGTTATTTTTAAACCCAATTGTCGCTGTTTTTCTCGGCTGAAAACAAATTGGTTTAAAATCGCTGGACAACCGCAATATTTCGACTTTATCGCTTTTATCGCTTTGAATAAATACCGCGTCTGCTCGGGCGCCGCTTTTTCGCTTTCGCTTGCTCCCGCTTCAGACATCGCTTTATCGCTTTTATCATTTTTATCGCTTTAAATCGAACACCGCACCTTTCAGATATTGCTTCGCTTTCAAATTAATCGCTTCAAAGATTCAAATATCCGCTTTCTTGTTTTTTATCGCTTTTAAACTAAACACCGCGTCTTTTTTCCGGAAATTATTCTCTCGCCATCGCTTTTACCGTCTGGCCGTCAGCTGCATCGCTTCATTTTAAAATTTTACCGATTTGAACACGATACTACACCGCCGATGAAAATATCCGCCGATTTTGAGGCCTCCACAGTTGCAAAGACGGAAATATAACTTCTGGGCAATGATGAAGACTTAAACCTTTTATTTCATCCGAGATCAACATGTTTAGTAGGCGAGGTGACTAAAATAACCAACAAGTTATATATTCGCAGCCACGACGTGATTATAGTGATCTTTTCTATTTCACCCGAGAGACCAACACGTTTAGTAGGCGAGGCAATCAAAATAAACCACATTAGTCATATGTTTGCAGCCACGACGTGATTGGAATGTTCTTTTCAAAATTTAAGTCTGAGCCCTCCGTGATCAAAACATTCACTGGTTTGAATACGGATATGGAGTTATTTGTATTTAACTGCTTTCTAACCGCTTGTTCTTGATAAATTGCGAGGATTAAAGTAAATAAAGACAAATATTCCTGAGTTTATTTATTTTATTTCTTTCTTTAATTCAGCTTTTATCCCGCTTTGTATTGTAATATTATCTATCGCACTTATGTAATTATTGAAATGCTTAGAATAGGCAAACTTAGGATTAATTCATAGGGTAGTTTAAGATTTGAAACCCGTCGCTAGCTTATTTATTTGTAGGCTCGGTTAAATTCAAACTTAGAAACCCTCTGCTAGTTTATTTGTTTTTAGGCTCGTCATGCATATTTAAAATTTTCAAAACAAACTTTGATCATTTTCTATTCATTTTATTAATTGTACAACTAAAAAATGATTTTCAAAAATTACTCCTTTGGCATTACAAATTAATTGCTCTTCTCCTTATCATTGTCACAAATGCATACATGTACAAAATGCATCTCTTTCATTAATTATTTGCAAACATCTTTTTAACTTCATACTTTAAACATGCATTTTCCTAGCAATAATTAACCTGAGTTTGACCGGATAACCGCAAGTTAGCGGATCTTAAAGGATGCCTAACTCCTTCCCTTTAGGATAATAAAGAACCCTTACCTAGAATCTCACTAGTTTCGCAGACCTTAAAACTGGAGTTACATTGCAGCATTTAGTTTAATATTTAGGTGTCCTAATTCACCGTAAAAAATAATTAGGTGGCGACTCCTCAACCCTTTTTACCCAGGAATCACCGAACACGTCCGTGCTCCATTTTGACCCGAGCAAGGTCAAAATCGGGCGCGACAGCATGGCGACTCCACTGGGGAATTTCAGGTTCTTAACCATAGCAAATTCAGGTTATTTATAATTATGCTTTACTTTCACTCTTTGTTTGATGTAATGCTTTGATTTGTTTCTTTTGTGAAATTTTTTTTGCATGCATAAACTTCTTTAATTGCTATATTGTCTTACTGCTTTCCTTAAATTGGCATTCCGTTCATATTTCTTCCACTCTGGAAAATTGACACTATCACACACTACACGCGAGGTGTGTTTTATGACCCGCATAAATTTCTTCCAATCTACCAAATTTTAGGAGAGTTGGCATATGCGCGGAGTGACCGGACCATCCGGTGGCCGCGTAGCCTTCTCACTCGAGTAGTCCGCTCGGGAACCTTGTGTCTAGTCAGCCAAATCTTAGAAAATTTAAGATAGATCTATACCACCCTTTATTTTAAGTCATGCATGCATACACCTTAGGTGGGTCGATCCTCGTATCGACTCCACAATTAAGAAATCCGCCAAAGATGTCTACGGGTCTCACAACCCAACGACCAATCATCATATTATGTGTAGCGTGATAAGGATAGACTAATCCAAGACTAATCATGACGTGCTGAAATTGGAAAATGTAGATTCATTTTGTCTCATTTCCGACAAAGCATTGCAGTTTAGCCGCTTGGATCAAACTTGTCGTAATCCCAAGATATCCATGGCGTTTAGGCCTACCTCTGGCATAAGAGGCCCCATGTATATTAGGACGCACATATACAATTTGCTTGCTATTTTCTACTGCTTTCCACTCTGTGTATATTATTTAAATCAATAATTACTCACCTTATACTAATTTGGTCTTCTTCATTTTTCAGGAGTTTCATTTTGCCTTATTTATTTCCCCAAAGGTTGATTCATGTTGACTAAAACTGGCGGAGCACCCATCTTTTATTTTCCAGTCATGCCTATCCAAATTGTATTAGTGCTAACTTAATTTAAATTGAGGCCTGAATCGCATTTATGCATTTTAATGTATTTTTCCTCCACCTTTTGAAAGTTTAAAATAACAAATCCGCATTGCTTTTGCTATTTTAAAATCTGTTTTGTTTAATAACTTTCTTTTTTCATCATGCAAACTAATTTGTCGATAATGTGAATGTAACATGTAATGAAACAAGCAAACAAAATCCCAAACAACGAGCAAGACTTCGAAGAATTGGGGCATTTTTTGGAATAAGTCAAGGACAGATTTGGATGAAACATCAAGATGGTCGATAGTTACAAGCATTGGCACGGACGTTTGCCATTTGTACTCTTGGGCTACCACACTACGATCAGGACTTCTACTAGGGCAATGCTATACCTTTCGCAGCCAAGTGGATACATAATCATATACAGAGAAGAAAATGGACGCAGTTGTCCGGGGCAACCTTATCAGAATAGAATGGCCAAAAACCATCAATGCAGATGCAGTGAAGAGATACCATATCTAAGATTAGTTATTCTCTATGTAATACTTTTTTCTATGTTGTAAAAGTTGCGCTCTCTCGGCGGGATACGCATAGAACCCATGTAGGGTTCCGTTTCTTTAGATCACAAATTTCCCCAAGTTCCTTTTCACTTGCACCTGAACTATGTTATGACCTGATTCCCTCGGCGGGATACGTAGGCGGCCACATCGGCTTCGGTCCCATCTTTAGAAAAACCTTACAATCCTCTTTGCTTGTAATGAACTACGTCATGACCTGATTCACTCATGGGGATACGTAGGCGGCCTAAATCGGCTTCGGTCCCACCATTAGAAAATATTTTCTCCTTTATCTCACATAGGACAAAGGACACCCATCTGATCATCCCGATAGATGCATAAGCAACCTACAAGACTCGATTGTTCGTTCGAAAGTTCATCATACTCACATATCAAAAACTGGGGCATTTTTAAGGGATCACTGCCAGAGGACGCCGATAAACATGGAAAAGCATCGGCACAACAAGCCTTCAGCCAGAATAATTTTGGATAAGACGTTTGCTTTGTTTCACCGCATGTCACTACTCGACAGACATTTACATATATGCATACTTTCTTATAAGCAATTTATTTTTAACAAATATTTTCATTAGAGTTTAACAAGATTTTTTTTAATATGCATACTTTCTTATAAGCAAATTATTTTCAACAAATATTCTCATTAGAGTTCGACAAGAACTTTTTAATGATAAGCATACTTTCTTATAAATAAATTATTTTCAACAAATGTTTTCATTAACGGTTAGCCAAGACTGGGAACCAGACAGAAACTACAGGTCCGAATCAGCAGGACATGCAGCTATCAAGAGCCAAAGCTACAAAATCAACGCGAATCAACCGCCCCTCCCCAAACTCACAAATTTTCTTTGAGTACAGGTTCTTCAGGTTGAAAAAGCAGGGAAGCCACATCACTTATGATCAATTCCCCAAAGAATTTCGGCACCACAACTCACTACAAGGATTACGTTCCTGTTTTGCATTTATACGAAGACATCATCTTGACCTACAGGGTCCCGACTATTATGTCTGCACAAAGATGTTATTTCAAATCACAAGGAACGACAACACGGCAAACCCGACGGCAAAGACGTCGCATCACATTTTCGCCCGTGCCAGGACGACATTTCAATTCACGTGAGTTTGGATCGGCAGAAGATTCAGCACAACGTGGAACCCTATTACAGCAAACTGACGGCAAGGACGTCACTTACATCTCTTACAACAGGACAACATTACAATAACGTCATCGACGTTATGGCAACGCGATAATTATCTTTTACAGCATTACAACGGCGTCAACAGCATTACAATGACGTCTTCAACGCAGCACCTGTCTTTTACGGCAACGCAGCAACTATTTTTTACCGCATCTCGACGACGTCAACAACATTACAATGACGTCTTCAACGTAGCAACTATCTTTACTAACGCAAAGAACTATCTTTACCGTGATCTCAACGACGCCAACAAAGATTACAACGACGCCTTCAAAGACAACAAATTTATTGTTTACAGCATTTACAACGACGTCAACAACATTACAATGACGTCTTCAACTCAACAGCTATTTTTACAGCAAAACTACATTACAACAACGTCCACGACGTTACGGCAACACGATAATCATTTTTACAGCATTACAATGACGTCAACAACATTACAATGACGCCTTCAAATTTCAACAACTATTTTTTACAAAGACAACAACATTACAACTACGTCATCGGCGTATCGCAAAGACATCAATTATCTTTACAAAGATTACATTCTTGCAACAACGCCATCAAAGATTACATTCTTGCAACAACGTCATCACAATGACGTCTTTCAACACAACACGCCGATACAACGACGACATCGGGCCAAGCATTCTTACAATGACGACATCAACAACATTATAATGATGTCATCAACAACACGCCCATACAACGGCGTCATCAACAACGCGCCCATACAACGGCGTCATCAACAACACGCCTACGCAATGGCGTCTTCTGCAAAGCAATTATCTTTTACAGTATTACATTCTTGCAACAATGTCATCACAATGACGTCTTCAACACAACACGTCGATACAACGACGACCCCAGCGTTACATGCTTACAACAACGACATCAACAACATTACAATGATGTCATCAGCAACACGCCCATACAACGGCGTCATCAGCAACACGCCCATACAACGGCGTCATCAACAACGCGCCCATACAACGGCGTCACGAACAACACGCCTACGCAATGGCATCTTCTGCAAAACAACTATCTTTTACAACATTACAACGACATCAATAGCATTACAATGATGTCATCGCTAACGCTACGCCATACAACGGCGGCTATCAACAACACGCCTACGCGAACGGCGCTCTTACTGCGACAACATTTATTTTTACAAAGATTACAATGACGCCAACAAAGATTACAACGACGTCTTCAAAGACAACAAATTATCTTTACAAAGAAACAACATTACAACAACGTCCTCGACGTTACAGGCAGCATAACAACTGTCTTTTACATTATTACAACGTCTTCAACACAACACGTCAATCCAACGACGTCATTTCAGGCGCCCACCTTATAATGCGGGTATTTTAATTTCAGTCAGGCGCCCACCTCATAATGCGGGTATTTTAATTTCAGTCAGGCGCCCACCTCATAATGCGGGTATTTTAATTTCAGTCAGGCACCCACCTTATAATGCGGGTATTTTAATTTCAGTCAGGCGCCCACCTTATAATGAGGGTATTTTAATTTCAGTCAGGCGCCCACCTCATAATGCGGGTATTTTAATTTCAGTCAGGCACCCACCTTATAATGCGGGTATTTTAATTTCATCGGCGCCCACCTTATAATGAGGGTATTTTAATTTCAACCAGCGCCCACCTCCTAACGGGTATTTCCAAGTTATTTTCTACAATTTTCCTCAAGAAGCTTATACACTAATTTTATCTTAAGCTTTAGTTTGCGTGAGTTTTTAATTTGCGTGAACTTCATCACAACAATTATCTTTACAAAGAAACAAAGCATTACAACAACGTCCTCGACGTTACAGGCAGCATAACAACTGTCTTTTACATCATTACAACGACGTCTTCAACACAACACGTCAATCCAACGACGTCATTTCAGGCGCCCACCTTATAATGCTGGTATTTTAATTTCAGTCAGGCGCCCACCTCATAATGCGGGTATTTTAATTTCAGTCAGGCGCCCACCTCATAATGCGGGTATTTTAATTTCAGTCAGGCGCCCACCTTATAATGCGGGTATTTTAATTTCAGTCTGGCGCCCACCTCATAATGTGGGTATTTACAAGTTATATTCTCTACAATTTTTTCTCAGCAGGTATACACTAATTATATCTTAAGCTTTAGGTTGCAGGAGTTTTTTAATTTGCAGGAACTTCATCACAACGTGGAACTATCTCTTACGGCGAACCGATGCAAATTGGTCAGCGACCTACTTCGAACGTCGATCCGCTCTTTTCCAATAGTTTCTCGCATCTGCGACCAGTGTCATCCTAAGTCGACACTGGGGCATTGTTGCTTGAATGTGCACCATCTTTTTGCAACTTCACTTCCCCCCGGGGATTCTATTTCTTACCATGCAGTTCCGATGATCGGGACAAAATTGGCTACTCAGTCAACTTCTTTGGCCGAAAACTCTTTCATCGTCTCCGTCCAAAGAGGGGCATCTGTTGACACCCAATTTTGTCCCATCTTTTATGATTTTATTCGTAATTTTTAACATTTTTGACACTTTTAAAATAATTTTAAAATATATTTATATATGTATATTATTCTCTTATTATTATTATTATTCGTGATATTTTATCACATTTGCATTTTTATCATAATCATAAGTTTATACAAAAATTCTATGTTATTTTATTCTCGCAAAATTGCATCGCATTTCCTTTTCTTAAGCATTAAACATTTCGCAAATATTATATTTTATTATTTATCACGTAGTTATAATTCACATCTTTTACAAAACAAAAATAATATTTTTATATTAAACCCCTTTTTATATTTTTCAATTTCTAACCCATTTAATCTCCTCACCCAAAATAAATCAATACCCCACAAAACAAAACAAACCCAATTCCTCAAACCCGTCTACCACCTTACTGCCCAACACCCCTTTTTCCTAACCAAAACCCATTCCCTTATTCCCTTTCCTTTATTTCCCCAATTCCCACAACCCACAACCAAAGCCCACTCCTCAGGCCCAACCTGGCCATCACCGAGCCTGGCCCAACACCCCAAACCCGACCCAACCGACCCGACCCATCCCTCTCACCTTTAACCCATCCCCTTACCCCATTTCACAAAAAGAAAAGAGAAAACCTAAACCAAAATATCTCAAACCCCCAACCCCTCAACTCGTCGCCGCACCCTACGCACCCCTACCCCACGTCGCCGCACCCCTACCCCGTCACTTCGCCAACACCACCAACCTACCCTGACACCGCCGAAACCATCCCCTCACCAACACACCCCCCAAAATCCTCAACACATGCCCCAAAAAATCAGATTTTGTCCCATTTATTTTGAAATTCAAATTCATTTTTTAGGGGGGTATGAGGGGGGGTTGAACGTTGAGTTTGAGACCTATAAAACCCCCCCTTTTTGCATCTGTTTGAGGGGGTTCTTTTTCGGATAAAAAAATGTTCTTTTTGAGGGGTTTTTAATTCGATTTTTGAGTTTGAAATTTAGGTTTAAGTTTTGGTTGTATTGTATTTGTTTGTATTGTTCTTCACTAAAAAATATCCGAAATCGTATAGGAACATTTCTTTGTTCTTGCATGTGTTCTTCAACTTAAAGATTCCGAAAATAGGTCGAAATTATTGCTTTTTTTTGTGTTGAAGAATCTGGATTTTAGCTGTTCTTCGCTGTTTCTCGGTTCAATTCGGGTCGGGTCACTGCCGGATCGGGTCGGGTCATTTCGGGTCGAGACCAACATCAGAAATTCAGCATCCTAAAATCAGAATTCCAAAATAACATTTCTGAGCGGATTCGACAACTCGAAACACGCCTCGGTTCGCTGCCCGGAGAAGGTCAGTAAATATATCTCCTCTCAATTTTGTTTTCTATATTTCTGTGCTTTTTTTTGTGTGTTAATTAATAGGAGTTTGGCTGTTTATGGGCTGTTTGAGTACGAGGGATTTATGAACCTGTTTGGTTAACTGTTTGGTGCTTAGATAATGCTTTGTTAAGTTCACGTTAATATGATGGGATGTATATGTTGTTTTTAAGTATTTGTCTAGCAAGATTATTATTTAGGCTACTTGAATGATCAGTCCGTAAACTCTAATTCCTCTCAATTTTATTTTGACGCATTGTCTGCTGTGTAATTTGTTAGTTTCTGTCTAAATTTGAGTATGTTTAGCCTATGTTAGTTCAAATATGTATATTGTGTGATGCTAGTTTAAAGCTCGAATTAATAAGTGTTATTCAATTTATGGTATGATACTTGTCTAAAATCGGGTATTTAGGAAGTATGTGTTGGATTAAATATGTAAGGTCTAATGAATTTTGGCCATCTCTCTATGTCTACATATCTATTGAATTGATGGCACACCTGCCTTGTCTGTTAAAATGCCTCTATATTAACATGTAAGTCTCCTAAGTTATCAAGTGTCACGCCTATTTGTTGAGATATTTAAATGACATTTGCATTAGTGCCTTATATTTAATGAATCAGTTTACATCATGCTAAGTTATAACCCTTGGTGCATTTTACTCTTGGTTTGCAATCATGATCATGTAGTAGTATGCATTAAAGTATAATTTGGTGCTGAAATTGTTCAAGTGTATAGAAGGTTTTGGAGTATGATTTGAATAGGTATCACTTGGGGATAAAAGGCCTTTGCTCCTTGTTGAGTTATGCACACATGTCCAAACTGCCTACGAGGAGTATGTGTTTATTTTGCCTTGGTCTCTAAATTGGTTCATGTGAGCATGCATATTTCCATGTTGTCAAGTTTTAGTGGTTTGTGTACGGTCAATATGTCATTGTTAAGATTCAGATTCAAACTTATATGATGTATGTATGTGTTTGTTTAAGTAGGTTTCATAACATGAATGTTAGTTTGGTAGTTTAGATTATTTGGAAGATCATGTCTAGCCTAGAAAAGCCTGAATATATGATTGTGCCTGATTTTAAGCCATCTAAGCCTCATATTAAGCAATGGCAAGGCCATAGTGATTGTGAGAGTGTGCTTGGATGCTTCAAAGGACTGTTTATGTGATTCCTATGGTTTAAGACAAGCGATGAATCATGTATGTTCCTATTAAAGTTTCTTGAGTTCAGTCCAGCATGCTCCAGATATGATTCAGGTTGTTAGATGATTGGGCTTTGTTAACATAGGTCTTCTTTAGTGGTCATGTTAACTATGACATGCCTAGAATGATTAACTTATGATTGCATGTCCTTAATGCTTGTGGTTACGCATACTTAAGATGTTGTTTCCACATGGTCATGTAAATATCTCTCATTGTTTATCTTCCATGTCAATCTTGAGCTGATTATGCATCCATCTTTGCTCATCTTAGCGTAAGCTTGATCCTTGTGCTAGCATGAAAGTCCTTAGAGCATATTATTAATGTACGTTGCTTACCTTAATAAAATATGCATTTTTTGGCCCAGATTAGACAATTCTGTCTAAAAATATCATCTTTTGGATAGTTAATTACATTTCACTGTCTCAACTTTGTTAAGTGCTAAGTGCCTACATATATCATATAAAGTCTTTTAAGTTATATTATATCATGCTATGTTTACTAACTTGATGAATGATATATGTATTAGCATTTCGCGCGTATTTGAACCAGTTTGTGTCATGTTATATTATCGCCTGTGGTTCTGCATTCTATGTTTATTGCGAATGTTTTCTTTCATAGTTGCCTTGTCGAATCTGTCCTATTATCTTATTTGAAAACGGAGACAAGCTTGGGTTGGGTTTAGCCTTCTTCGATAGCCTGCCATGCCCAAGGTTCAAGAAGCCTTTTGAATCTTGTTGCGGCATCGGAAGTGAATGGTGGTAGCCCCCTTGGTCTTCTTATCTTTCAAATTTGAAAGTTTAGAGTGACTGGTCTTTAAGTTTACCTTCCCCTTTATGTCTTTGTTGTGCTACCAATAGTTGTGGTATCCAGCTGCACCTTGAGATTTTGGATATATGTCATCTTTAAATAGTTCTGGTTATGGGTTTTGTTCCTTTTGTCTTGATTACGAGGCTGCGGTTCTTTGCAATACTTGGGCTAATCATCGCACTTTTGAGCCATTATTTTGATCTTTGCGTTTGCCGCACATTTTGCAATGTGGACCATTTACACTTCTTTTTCGGAAACATTTTATCGCTGCATTTTGAGCTCATTTGATGTCTTATCATCTGCTGTATTTTCAGCACAATTGTCGCTGTTTTCTTGGCTAAAAGCACGCTACTTTAGGTTGTTTCGACAGCCCATCGCTTCGTTTCAAGCCCACTTTCGCGTTATTTTTAAACCCAATTCTCGCTTTGTTTTCTCGGCTGAAAATACCGGTTTAAACCGCTTTGGACAACCGCAATATTTCGACTTTCTCGCTTTTCTTGTTTTGAATAAATACCGCGTCTGTTGGTATTTGTTTTTCTGTTCAGCTTTGCTCTCGCTTGATTCTTTGTTTCTTGTTTTTATCATTTTTTGCTTTAAACTGAACACCGCACCTTTCAGATATTGCTTTCTGTTTCAGTCCATCGTTTCAAAGATTCAAATATCCGCTTTATCGCTTTTTATCGCTTTAAACTAAACACCGCGTCTTTTCCGGAAATTATTCTCTCGCCATCGCTTTACCGTCTGCTGTCATTGCATCGTTTCATTTTAAAATTTTACTGATTTGAACACGATACTACACTGGCCGATGAAAAATATCCGTCGATTTTGAGGCCTCCACAGTTGCAAAGACGGAAATATAACTTCTGGGCAATGATGAAGACTTAAACCTTTTATTTCATCCGAGATCAACATGTTTAGTAGGCGAGGTGACTAAAATAACCAACAAGTTATATATTCGCAGCCACGACGTGATTATAGTGATCTTTTCTATTTCACCCGAGAGACCAACACGTTTAGTAGGCGAGGCAATCAAAATAAACCACATTAGTCATATGTTTGCAGCCACGACGTGATTGGAATGTTCTTTTCAAAATTTAAGTCTGAGCCCTCCGTGATCAAAACATTCACTGGTTTGAATACGGATATGGAGTTATTTGTATTTAACTGTTTCTAACCGTTTGTTCTTGACAGCTTGCAGGGATTAAAGTAAATAAAGACAAATATTCCTCGGAGTTTATTTATTTTATTTCTTTCTTTAATTCAGCTTTTATCCCGCTTTGTATTGTAATATTATCTATCGCACTTATGTAATTATTGAAATGCTTAGAATAGGCAAACTTAGGATTAATTCATAGGGTAGTTTAAGATTTGAAACCCGTCGCTAGCTTATTTATTTGTAGGCTCGGTTAAATTCAAACTTAGAAACCCTCTGCTAGTTTATTTGTTTTTAGGCTCGTCATGCATATTTAAAATTTTCAAAACAAACTTTGATCATTTTCTATTCATTTTATTAATTGTACAACTAAAAAATGATTTTCAAAAATTACTCCTTTGGCATTACAAATTAATTGCTCTTCTCCTTATCATTGTCACAAATGCATACATGTACAAAATGCATCTCTTTCATTAATTATTTGCAAACATCTTTTTAACTTCATACTTTAAACATGCATTTTCCTAGCAATAATTAACCTGAGTTTGACCGGATAACCGCAAGTTAGCGGATTTTAAAGGATGTCTAACCCCTTCCCTTTAGGATAATAAAGAACCCTTACCTAGAATCTCACTAGTTTTGCAGACCTTAAAACTGGAGTTACATTGCAGCATTTAGTTTAATATTTAGGTGTCCTAATTCACCGTAAAAAATAATTAGGTGGCGACTCCTCAACCCTTTTTACCCAGGAATCACCGAACACGTCCGTGCTCCGCTTTGACCCGAGCAAGGTCAAAATCGGGCGCGACAATCACTAAGCAAAGTCTATTAGAAGCTAGTACAGGAAAATCGTGTGAGAGGACTCACACGAAAAATGGAGGAACGAAGTGAAACCATGACTTTTGCCGTACAAAGAAGAAATACATACAGTGATCAAGGTGAATGGAAGAATGATGATGCATTATGCACACATTGCAAGAGATTCAGACACGTTATGAAAGGATGCTTTCAACTTATTGGGTATTTGGAATGGTGACCTGTAAATAAAAAAAGGAGATAAAAAATCGGGAGGAAGATGACGATGACAACAACAATAACAACAGAGAGGGGGTCCGAGATCCGATCGCAGAAGAGGTAATTACCGGGCTAACGTCATTGCTGTCAAAGATACACATGCGGGGATAGAACGGATGAACACAGGAGGAATATAACCTCACAATCTGAACGAAGAAATACGGAAAATGGTGATTCACGTGTTAAATTTACAAGGAATAAATCTGAATGGAAAGATAGATGGTAAGACCGAAAACTCATCCTGGATTATTGACTCCAGAGCTACCAATCACGTAACAGATAATCCAGAGAAAGTGAGCGATCAACGGGACATTCCTGGTGTCCGGTTGAGCTTCCGGGTGGAAGTAGCTCGGTGGCCACGAGAGAATACCGTTTAATGGCAATGACGGTCTGTGCATTGAAATGGTTGAAGGGAATCCTACATAGCTTGGGCGTCGAACATAAATCTCCGATTAAAATGTATTGTGATAGTCAAGCGACATTATATATTGCATGAAACCCGATATTTCATAAACAGACTAAACATATTGAAGTCGACTGTCATTATGTCCGGAACACACTCCAATATGGTATAATACTTCCGAGTTATGTGTCAATCAATGAATAATTGACCGACGTATTTACAAAGACTTTGGGAAAATCACAACATCAATATTGTTTGGCAAGTTAGGCATTCGAGCCCCCCATACTCCAACTTGAGGGGGTATTAAGACTGATATCAACGTTGGTCATCGACCCCGAGTTTCCTAGTTTAACTCTAATAGTGTTTTGGTAAAATCTTAGTCTAAGTATTTTTGATAAATTATAATTATAGTAGTTTATTAGAATATAATTTCCTTGTTAGACTAGGAAAAAAAAGATTTTTAACTATATAAAGAAATCATTATGATGAATGAAAGCAATAAAAAATTCTCTCAATATTTTTCATTCTCTCTCAAATTTCGTCCCCTCATAATTTTAACAATTTTCAATCAAACCACACCTCCCCCCCTAAAAAAAAATTTCTAGAAACAAACCCGCAAAATGTACCCAGATTCAGGAAATTCAAGGTCAAATTGAATAACGAATTCAATGTTTTTCTTTTGGAATATAAATCAAATCCCACCAAGGGTATCCCGGAAAATCACCAAAAAATACAAAAAAAAATTGAAATCAAAGTAGACAACCAGTTTCTTATATTATTTAATTATATATTAGAATTATTAAAACATCACCAAGAAGATCCCCCAAAAATAAAGAAAAATTGATGGATTGAAATCAAATTAGACACCTAATTTTCTCTTTTTGGGATATAATTTTAAGAGAAATCAAAATGAGCAGCAAAAGAGACTGTTGGTAGCTGAGATTTAAACTTGAAATCAGAGGGCGAAGTACCATTATTTCCGACTTTGAGGTCGCCGGAAACCTCAAATTCGGCTCAATTCTGCCAATTGGAACCGTCAAAGGGACTGATATTTGGCGGAGTGAAATATTTTCAAGTGAATAAGAGATTGTAAAATTTAAATTTGCTCAAAATTTCCAGAAGTAACTGGGTATCAAAATTAATGGTTGTGGCGGCAAAGTTGGTGGCGGTGAAGTGTTGTAGAGAAGAAGAAAGAAAATAAAAAAGAAAGAGGAAGACTTTAAAAAATCAGAAAATTAATATTAAATAAAAAATATTTACAAAAATAGAGTTTTAATTGATATGTGTTTGTCTCTCACGATATAGGGTGAAATATACTTTCTTTGCCGCCTCATACCACCTCAGCATGTACGGAGCAAAATATTTCATTTTAAATTAGCATGTAGGGAGCAAAATATTTCATTTTAAATTAGTTAGGAAGTAATAAAACCCCACATAAAAATGTGTGTAATTGATAATCTGGACATACGTTGGGAGGGACATTTGGCCATTTTTTCAATGCTAGCATAAACAAAAAATATTAAGTGCTTTTTTATTTTTAATAACTAATGGAAAATGGCCTAAATAGCACTTGAGCTATGATTTTTGGTATAATAATGTCTTTCAACCACCGTTTGGGCTAAAAATGTCCCCGGCGTCAACCTTTTGGCTCAATACTATCTTATTTTTAACGGCTCAATCTGAAAATAAGATTAATGGATTCATTAATTATGTCGTAATATTTTATTGATTTATTTTAAATCAACTCTAGTTAATTAAATTCCAACACATATAACCCGCTATCCACCTAAAACCCATACCCGACCCACCTAATTGCTCCATTTAACTAAGAAAAAAAAATCCTCAATTCCAATAGTTTCATAATGAACCCATTTGGGTGTTCTTCAAGCTTTTTCAAAATTTCTGGTGATTTTAATTTCACTTTAAATACATCCCCAAATCAATAAATAAATCTAAATTTAAGTACAATAAATGATTTTCGAAACAATTTTATAATGGTAACCTACAACTTCAATTCTCATATTTTGAAAGTGAGATTCAAAATTCTTCGGCTTCAAAACTGAATTCACTAAATAAACAACTAAATTAGATTATGTCAAACCAAAATGACCTCAAATTATACTCAAAGATTCGACAACTTACAATTTCAAACAGAACACCAATCAGATCCAAACACATTCGGACCCACAAATTAGTGAATAAATTTGAATTTGGTAAACAATTACTATTTCAAGTAAAATTTAGAACAATTAACAAAATAGAAATTGAGAGTTTTTGCCCTTAGTTAAATGGGTTGCGGGTATAAATTTTAGGTGGATACCAAATTATGAATTGAGATTTTAATTAACTAGGGTTGATTTAAAATAATGCCACGTAATTAATGAATCCATTAATTTTATTTTCGGATTGAGCCATTAAAAATAAGGGTAATATTGAGCCAAAAGATTAATCCCAGGGGCATTTTTAGCCCGAAAGGTGGACAAAGGGCATTATTATACCACAACCCATAGTTTATGGCCATTTAGGCCATTTTCTGTTAATTAAACTATATATATTTATAGGTTTTTTCTGTCTATCAAAAATAACTTTTCTATCGCGCAAGATAGATGTAAGGTCTGCGTACACTCTACCCTTCTCAAACTCCAATTGTGAAAATATACTTGGTATATTATTGTTGTTGTGGGTTTTTTCTTATGTTGGTCCTCCTTTTGGTTATAAGTGTTTGGAGTTTTTACTCTTGTACTTTATAAAGCAGTACGGGAAGTATATAACTATTACAAGTATTCGAAAGGATAAATAAAAATTCAATAATTCAACTAGAAATCTGAAATTACAATTGTTGCACAAGAAAAACTGGAAACTGTTTTTGCTGAGTCGAGTGTGGCACTCTGTCCTTAAGACAATATTGAGTATCCTTTATACGTCCTGAACAATTTGTCTCCCAAGATAAAACAACAATGGAACACTTGAGTAAAGGAAACTCAAGTGCTACCGTGAAGAATATTGAGTAACGAAATGATGCTTGGAAGTTGTAGGAAGAAGAGATTTCTGCTTGTGTATTTTCTGTATATCAAGTGTTAGTGCTCAACAATGGTGTAAGGGGGTGTTTATATAGGTGAGGGAGGGACTGAAAACTGCCTCTATAACAGCTAAATAATGGCCATTATGGAGGTAGTAAAGTCACCAACATAAATGGTGAAAGACCAACGGATTGGCCATTATAGGAGGAGTAATTCAGCCAAAATAAATGGCTGAATTGAGTGTTTGGCGTTCGCTGATCCAATTTCGACTTTCTAGAAACTTGAGGGACCAAGACATCTTGAAACTTGAGGGATCAAACTATACATCTGAAAGAATTCTGGTCCAAAAAGATAATATCAGAAGACCTACACTTACGGACCGAGGACCGGACCGACGGCAAGTGACGCGGCGGCAAGGCGTGTGGTCTTTCCTCGAACCAAGCACATCTAGGTCCTCCTCCTTTAAACACATGGGATACCCCTTGGGGTCCCAAACCCCAAACCAATTTCGAGTCTTATATACACAATAATTCTTTCTTCCTCTACCGATGAGGGAGAATTGAACACAATACCACACTTTTCCATGCTTCAAACACCTCACTTCGTGAACCAATATCTCTTTCATTTCTCAATGAAATTTGACGATTCTTGGCCCTACGGTTATCTACGTACTTAGTAGATCATGCATGTGTGAAGAACCGGATTCTCCAACATACGTAACACTAGTGTTTAAGCCGTTAAAGTTGGTCGATCGCAACTCCCGCCAAAGGCTAATTTCCAACAATAAGTGCATTTGTGGTATGCACCATGTTGTGCTTTTTAAAGTTAGTATTCTCCATTCGTTTTTGCAATAATATAATGATCCAATTGGGGTAAGAAAATCTCTTATTTATACGAGAAGAAAACCTTGTATCCCCACAGAAAATAGTACTAACTTTTAGAAAAGGAATTCAAGCTACCATTGACATCCATAAACATAAAATTTCATAACAAAAAGAAATAATTACTATTTGATAACAAAAATGAAATTATGTTGCTTTTTTGCAAGAAAATGAAACTATGTTCAACAAATGAAGGTTTTGAAACCGGTGGAAGGAAATTGATAGAAGTAGCGTCCAACAAGGACGGCACGGAGCCTTAGGCCTAGGGGTGAGCGGGTACGAGTATCATAACTTTTTTGAACTACCCGGATCCTACCCAGTAAATGACCGGTTCCTAAATCTACTAATCGGAACCTACCCATAGCAATCATTACCCGGAACCTATTCGGACCATGCGGTTCCGTGTAGGTTCCCGGGTACCCTATAAACCATTTATGTCATAAATACTACTCTGCATAATCCTAAAAGTTTACATAATTTGGAAATTTGGATTTGCTTTTGAGCTTAAAATAGAGAAAATCAGTGATGGAAAATCTGAAATTTGTGTATTTGTGTTTTAGCTTAGAAAGAGAAGTGGGCTTAGGGGTTGGTCGGACCCTATCAACCGGATTGGGCCAAAAAATTAAACGCCCCAAAGCCCAAAACTAAATAATTTAAATGGGGGTGAGTTCATAGGGTCCGGGTATCGGTTCCGGGTACTGGGACCGGACCCGACATTGATCGGTTCCTAATTTTACTACCCGAAACCTACCCGTTGTTATAATATATCTACCCGAAACCTACCCGTTAGTGTCAATTTCGGTCGGATATCTGGGTACCCTGTACCCGTGCTCACCCCTACTTAGGCCCCAAAAGTTATGAAAACTGATTAATTAATTAAGAGAGAATGGTAAAAAATATCTCTCTATTTTGAGAAAAGAGTTAAAAATATTCTCAGTTATAAATTTTGGTTAAAAATATCTACTTTGAGAAAAAAGTTAAAAACATTCTCCGTTGGAAAAGGACTAAAAATATCTCTTTCTTAATAGAAATTTTCAAATCACCTAACATAACCCAGTTTCATTTTTTAAACTCGCTCCAAAATATATAAAAAAAAAATATTTTTAAAAATTAAATCTGAAAAAAATATTTTATTGAAAAATCTGAAAATAATTTCTTAAATCAGGAAAAACTTTTTTTTTAAAAATGTGAACAAAAAAGTTTTCAGTTTTTTTTTAATAAAAACACTTTTTCAGATTTAATTTTAAAAAAATAGACTTCGAAAAAAAATATTTTTTCATATTTTAGAACAGGTTTAAAAAATAAAATAAAATTATTTTGGGTGATTTAGAAATTTCCGTTAAGAGGGATATTTTTAGTCCTTTTCGAAAATAAAGAATATTTTTAGCTCTTTATCAAAGTAAAAATATTTTAGACATAATATTTTTAGCCCTTTTCGGCCCTTTTTTCATTTATTAATTTACAACCGAACCCAGCCTTGGTACTCGTCTTGTAAAATATCTCTCTCCCCCGTTACAATTTCAAATTATAATTTGGACCCGTTGGCCTTTTCTCTCCTTTCTTCCAATCGTCGATCGATCAGGAAATCGCCGATTAATGGAGAATCTTATACAATTGGTTAACAGATTACAAAGAGCTTGCACAGCCCTTGGCGATCATGGTGAAGAGAGTGCATTGCCTACTCTCTGGGATGCTCTTCCTTCCATCGCGGTCGTTGGTGGCCAGGTCTCTGTTCTCATTTTCCGTCATTAGTTATAACGATCTTTTCATTTAGATCTGTATTTTATATCATTATTATCACTCTAAGTTCCGTTTTTCTTTAACAATATTTCTGAATCGTTTATTATCTTTTTAGCTTGATAATATGCAGTTCATCATTAAATGAATATTTTGGTCTGATTATATGTCTCAAACAATATTAGTGTGTGCTTTATATCTTCTGAACACTCTTGGTTAATGATTTGCTAGTTTAGTCATATTGCTTAACGAATATTTTCTATGGTTTATAGAGTTCTGGGAAGTCTTCAGTGCTTGAGAGCGTTGTTGGAAAGGATTTTTTGCCTCGTGGATCTGGTAAAAATAATGCCTTCATTATTAGTGCTGTTTAGATAAACTTTTTTTTAAAATCAATACCAGATCACAAGAAATATTGTTGAATATCATGTACAGGTATTGTCACTCGTCGACCGCTTGTCCTACAGCTTCACCGGATAGATGAGGGTAGAGAATATGCAGAATTCGGACACCTTCCAAGGAAGAGATTTACTGATTTTGGTGAGTTGTTGGACAATGTATGCCATTATTGTTTAAGCAGTCCTAAGTTTCACCTTCCACATGTATCACCTGATACACATAGTGTACTGTTATTGTGATCTTCCTTGTAGTTTCACCTTGCTTATTGTCCTTTTGACTTCTAAATCTTGTGTATCTCTTGTTCAGCTGCTGTGAGAAAGGAGATTGCTGATGAGACCGACCGAGAGACGGGCCGTAGCAAACAGATATCCAGCGTACCAATTTATCTCAGTATATATTCTCCCAATGGTACGAAGAGATTTTAGCTTTCACTATTGGCAATGGTGTGTTGTAGACTTGTAGTTCAGTCTAGGATTGCGATTCATGTACTTGTGTTGAGAAAAGAAGTACTTGGACCTTGTCACGTCTGTATATTTGAAATTCAAATTACAGTGATCTCTTATTTCATTGCTGTGGAGGCAAATATTTCTGCAACTAGACAAACTTTCCGTTTGAGTATTGACTGGATAATTATAGCATCTTGGGTAAAATCTCATGTAGGAGAGCTTTGCTGGTGAACCGTAGTTGTGGTGTATACTTTAGTGGAAAGCTTTTCAAAGTTTATCAGTCCTCAAGATCTACTTGATGTTGAATGCAGTGTTTTTTGTTTGCTATTGGGCTATACCTTTAATTGAGTTGCAGCCTTTTGTTGGCGCCAATTGTGTCCCTCTTTTCCCGCCATCATATTATCTTTTGAGATAGTCCCTAATAAACACAATCTGCAATTGTTCTTCCATGTTGCATATTTCTGTTTGTTGCTCAGGCTTTTGACAGCTGAATTTTGATTTTGGTCATGCCAGTCGTAAACTTGACACTGATAGATCTTCCTGGACTTACGAAAGTAGCAGTTGGTGAGTTGTTTGTTTTGAATCATCAGTCTTAGTTTATTTTTTGCCTTTTTCCTGATAGTAGACTATTTATGAATTGATTCTCTCCATTTATCTAGAGGGACAATCTGATAGCATTGTTGCGGACATAGAAAACATGGTTCACTCTTATATTGAAAAGGTTAGTTATACTTTCTTTTATTATAAAATTTTCAATGGGCATTTTTCAAGTGTCTTTACATTTATGAGAGCAATAATGCAGAGTATCGAGTTCGCTAATGGCCAATCTGGTACATTGTGGAAGGAAGTCTGACACAATGGAATTAGAATATGGTATTAATGGTCTGTGTGATATGGATTTATTCTTGAGATAAGCTGAAATCCATGTTGGAGTACACCCTAACCTAGTTCAGCTCTGACTTCAAAATGAGTTTGGAAAGGATTGAAAAGAGTACAGAAGTGAGAGATTTGAATAGAACAGGTGGGGGGAATTTGTACCGAGTAGCCAAGAGCAGGTGGATGAGGGTTTGGGGGGGGGGGGTAGCCTTGGAGCTTGTGGAGGGAAAGGGGATCACTGGAATGGGTGGACCGGTAATGGGTTGGAGACTAAGTGGGGGTTGATAAAGGTTGAAGTGGAATGGTGCTTTTCTGATCCACTCTCAATTTTGCCCCTAATATGAATGATCATTTTGGGCATTTCAAAATAGAATGGTAAATGGTATTAAGGTGGAATCGAGGTATTTTGGAATCACAACTCCAAAATGAAATCAGGAATTACAGACATGGATATGGAATGAACATTGCCTCCATTTTGTTGTTTGTAATTCCTGATTCCATTTTGGATTTCTGATTCTGGTGTTACTTCCATTTTGGAATACATTGCCATTCCATTTTGTTGTTGTTCCATTGTCCCAAACATGCCATAAATTATGAGCGGTTTACTGTCTATACTTTAAGATGTTGGTAAATATATATTGTCTTTTTGAAAGGATATCAGTTACTACTTGGCATGTGTAGGAGAGTTTTTCTTATTCTATCGCTTTTTTACATTGCAGCCGAATTGCATTATTCTTGCTGTTTCTCCTGCCAATCAAGATCTTGCAACATCAGATGCTATTAAGATTTCTCGTGAAGTAGATCCAAAAGGTTAGAGTTTGGAAATGTTCTTTTCTTTGCCTTCTCTTTCTCTAGCTTGCTTGCTATATTTGATCAGTTATGTATATTTTGATGGATGTCAAATAGCTGGATCTAGTTAATTAATTTGGTTTAGTTAATTATTGTTTTGCAACTTGTACAATTGAGTAGACACTGGAATTTAGAAATAGAATAGGAAAGTCACATGCTTCTTGGAAAATTTTCTTTCTGTCTCTGGTTATTCTTTTCTGCTCGTTATTCTATTTCATTGACTTATCAATTATTTTTTTAACATTATGGTGTACAAGGTAAGCACATTAAAATATGCGCTCTTTTATTGGCTTTTAAAATAGTTGTCCATGCTGTTGGTGATGATAAGATTGTTCGTGGTTTTTGTTCTTGTTCTGTCCTTTCACGTGATGTGGGACTCTCATGGAAGTAAGAGGATGGAATGATTTTCACTTGCTTGCTCTCCCTTATATACGGTGTCTTGAAGTGCAGTCCTATTGTACGATACCTTTTATTTAGTACAAGTTATGTTAGAAGTCCATAAACTTTTATTAAGTTTTTGTTATATTTCCCTTTTCTTCCTGATAAGGAATGAACAACATTTCTCATGCACTATAACCATTAAATGTGACGAAGAAAGAGAAGGAAAACTTGGATTTCAAGGAAAATAAAATTTTACTAAGAAAACAAAAATAGAACTCAGAAGAGAATAATGTTTTTTTTATTAGGGAGAAACAATATTTTCTTGTAGTAGCATTCTTGAAGTGATAATATTTGCACTTAACGAGTTATCACCCACGAAATTAAAGCAGGTGTAGAAATTTGATATTCCGCGCATTTGCGGTATTTGAATATAGAGTTACTGTGATAGGTTTTCCAGCTGTTCATCTACTGGAAGTCTGAAAGCTAGTAAGAGTGGCTGGTTGAACCAAAAGCCACTTAGAGGCTAAGTAACCAATTCATTAAAGTTTTAGAACTTCTAATGTTCTTCATGTTGATACGTTAGAACGGTTTTCTTATCTTGAACGCATAACATCCTTTGCAGAAGACTACACAAGCTTCCCAATTTCTGTTTATGTTAGAACTAAATAAATAAGGGCAGCCCAGTGCACAAGCATCCCCGTTAGTAGGGTCCGGGGAAGGGCTGCATCCCAAGGGGTGTGATGTAGACAACCTACCCTAATATAAGCATTAGTGGCTGCTTCCACGGCTCGAACTTGGGACAACTTTGCCGTTTTCCCTGCTTATTAACCCCCACCCCATGTCTGCTCCTGTTCTAACGTGTTGCCTTACATCTTAAGTCTGGAGAGTCTTTCAAGCATGTAAATTTTGTGTTTCCTTTGATTTAACAAGTGAAAGACCATCCAGGTTGGCCCTATTACCTAAACCAAAACTCTGTGGCTGCTAGTGACCAAATAGGCGTATAATCACTTTAAGGGGCACTTTCTGACTAATTATTTCTTTCTTTTATTTGAATATTATCTTTGTTTTAGGCTTCAGGGGCTTTCTGAATTGTTTTTCAAGTATTGACATTTGCAAAATCATTCCTTTTACAAATATATATAAATATTTTCTTATGACAGCTCGAAATATATTACTATCATTATCTTATACACATACAAAATTATGGGTTTCTGACTCATTTAAAATATTATTGATTGAGCAAATAATGTAGCTAAGCTTGAATCATAATCTCTTTGCGTTTTGCTCTCTCTCTTTTTGTGTTCTGTTGTGTAGTGATGCAGTAGCCCACGCTGCCTCTTATCAAGTACTGTTTGAGTTAGTTTGCATCATAAATTGTGTTATATCAAGAGTGATTTTGAAATGAGATGATAAATATTGCCGTTTAACACTGTGAAAGGATACTTGCCTCAGGGGAAAGGACATTTGGTGTTCTGACGAAGATTGATCTTATGGATAAGGGTACTGATGCTGTTGATGTAAGTTTGTTACTTGGTTATATAATATTACTTCTATTTTTATTTGTTGGGTGAAAGTATATTTGCAATAAGCATGGCTTAGATTTAGTGATGTTGAAGCTCCGTTGTAAATGATTTGTTTGGTATAGTACTTTTAGAAGAAGCTATACTTGGGTTACTCTTCTTGAACATTTGGTTTTGGATGAAAAATCTATGTTGTATTTTGTAAGTGGGTCTCATAGATGACTGGGGAACTCATTTATACATGAAGTTATTGACAAGTCATGCTTTTCTTTGATAGTTAAATTGGAGTACTTTGGGAAAGAGTCATCCATTGACATAACCCTGGTATCATCTTTGATTCAATTTATTTAGGCCAAGTTTGGACACTAGCTAATTGAGTTCAGTAGGAGCTAAGGAAATGATGATTTTTGTCGATGTTCAGTGAAATCCAAACCCATACTTTTGGTATCTACCAAGGGTAAAATAATATATATGTGAAGCCAATACTCATTTGGTTAGATACAACAAGAGGCACCACTTTCTCTGGCTAACGTAAAACAAGGATGAGTAACAGATGTGGATCCACTGAAGGCTTTGAAATTAAAGTAGGCTTCTTGTGCATTTTGAAGGAACTAAATGAAAGACCTATCACCATGCCTCACGCATTCGCAGGAGTGCTTCAAGACAAATGAATAGTCTGGGTAGCGTGCTTTCTCAAGTATTTCAAATACGTTGTCTTTAAAAGTAGTTTCTATATAAAGGAAAAGGTTGTTTAAACGAACACGTCAAAGTAAGAATGATTAGACAAAATCTCAATGTTCAGTTGAGTGAAAATATATCAAACTGATCTAAAATTTTGTAAATCTATTATTCCTAATTTGATAAGGTTAACTTCAAGGATTTTATATTCAAGGACAATGGTGAGGCATGGTCCTTGCAACAGCAATCCAATATAAAATTCGAAGTTGTTCAAGTTTATTGATATCTTCCTGATTTATGGGAAAAGGTTTGGTTTGTGGCATTGTTTAGCAAACAGAATATGCCTTTTTGGATGATATTTTTATGCGAACTACTAATGTCTATATACTTTTAAGTATGACTAAGTGAACAGCTCTCCAGGAAAAAATCTAAAGCATTATACGTGATTTGATTTCAAAGATATAAGATGCAGTGAAAACATCTTTTATCCTGCTTTTACGTTCTTCTCTGAGCATTTCAGAATACTACATTTTGGAATAAACAAATATTGTAGTTGACAACATTTATTTTTGCCGCTATTATGTGAGCAAAACTAGTAATCATGTCTTCACATGTGCTGCAAACTGAATTGGCAGTTGGATACTGTACCTTAATTCTTTTCTTGAACAAATTTTTGAGCCACATTGAGGTGGTTGTTCACACTTTATAGAGGTTATCATCTTCTTGAATTTTCAGATCTTGGAAGGAAGAGCATATAAACTACAATTCCCGTGGATAGGTGTTGTCAATCGTTCTCAAGCGGATATTAATAAAAATGTTGACATGATTGCTGCCAGGCGCAGAGAAAAGGAGTATTTTGCTAGTACCCCTGAGTACAGGCATCTTGCCAACAGGATGGGGTCAGAACATCTTGGGAAAGTTATGTCAAAAGTATGTTATATTCTCAAAAAATGTTCTTTCTTATTCTGAAATGTTGTATAAGTGCCCTTGGTGCAGAAACCTTTTTAATTCGAGCATGTTCCCTCCCTTTTAAATCTTATTTCATCGGCCTCTGAAGAAAGTCTTTGGATAAAGTTTCCTATTACTTCTTCCTCGACATACTTTGTTTTTGTTGGTGCCCTAAATGAAGCTTTCGAGGTCTTTATTTTTTCCTAATTGACTTGGTCATGATTTCAGTTTATTCAGAGTACTAACTGTTTTGTTTGATTTTCTGGTTGCATAATTAGCACTTGGAGGCAGTTATCAAGTCAAGAATTCCAGGTCTTCAGTCTCTTATCAATAAGACCATCATTGAACTAGAAAATGAATTGAGCCGTCTTGGGAAGTCCATTGCGACCGATGCTGGAGTAAGTATCATCTTGAATTTTCTGTGAATTGATTATCAAATTTTGCGAAACAGATTTTACTCTTGCTGTAATGAGTTGGGTCTCTACTTTTCATGTTAGCTTTCAGAATGTATGTTTGCTTTCCTGTGTCTACGGAATGTATGTCATGTTTTTGTTACATATGTTTACATTTACCAATGCAGGGAAAGTTGTACATGGTTATGGAAGTCTGTCGTACTTTTGATGGAATCTTCAAAGAACATCTTGATGGAGTGTAAGTATTCCCTGCTGCTTCTGTCCTTTTAATCTAGACTAGTTAACTATGCTGCTTTGTTCTAATCCTATTTTCGTTGCAGTCGACCAGGTGGAGATAAAATATATAATGTCTTTGATAATCAGCTCCCAGCTGCATTGAAAAGATTGCAATTTGATAAGCAGCTTTCAATGGATAATGTAAGGAAACTTATAACTGAAGCTGATGGATATCAACCACATCTGATTGCTCCTGAGCAAGGATATCGTCGTCTTATTGAATCCTCCTTGATTTCTATCAAGGGTCCTGCTGAAGCAGCTGTCGATGCGGTACAGAATTAAATTCTCTCTGACATGCTTCTGCAATTGCAACTAATGAGAGAGCTCTGCATGAACGACTTCAATTAGTTTTGTTCTTTTCTCTGAGTGTTACTAGGTCCCCTTTCACTTTTTCTTTGTCTTCTTCTCTGCCTTTTCGTGATTCTTATTCTAGGCTTCTGTTTTAGTTAGTGGGGGTATGATATAAGACTGTTGAATTTGATCTCTGACTTTGAACTCTGGAGGGATAATGACTGCTCGCTGTTGAGTGATATTTTCTATTATTTAGAACTAATGTCGCAAATAGAAAGCCTAATGTCAGCGATATGTCATTTCGGGTTGCTTTAGTTTTAGTCAATTTGGATATTTTTAGTATTTGAGACATTCTTAAAGAAAGATGTAAGCTAAGCATGAATGGGGATGTAATTTCATGCAACGTTACAAGGCACCAGTTGTTTCTCCTTGAAATGAGAACTTGTGAGAAAAGTAGAATGTCTACTCTGGTAACTCATTTTCTTCTGGAATGACAAGATTGAGGTTTTATTTACATTTTTGCTGTATCATTTTAAAAGTTGAACTATGTCAACCCAACAATATTTAAGTATCAATTACATTGATATGTTTCAAGCTGAGATAATTTGGCAACTGCAATGTTGTTTAATGGGGAAGAGAATTACTCGTGTGGAGTATTTTGTGCTTGACCTTTTTTTTGAGATTGAAAAAAAATAAAATAAAATAAGGTCAAGCAAAAATACTCCACAAGGGGTTTTTTGTTCAGCGTAATGGCCTAATGGGTACATTTTTGTGTAGTTAAGCAAAAATAGTTCTTTAACTATTTAATGTGCAATGCTTTTCAGGTTCATGCTATACTGAAGGATCTGGTTCACAAGTCGATTAGTGAGACTACAGTATGTTTCACTTCCCATTTTAAATTACTTTACTGAGTCAGATATATGAAAGGCTTAATAAACGCATGCTATAAATCTCAGCCATTCTCATTTAGATTCTAAAAATTCATCCTGGTCAGATAAGCAAATATACCCCATAACGCATTTTGCTCAGTGATTCCAACATGAAAGAAGTCAAAAGAATTCTCTCGTTACCATGATTATCTTTTGTTTAAAAGTTAAAGGGGCTATAAATGAATGCATGTGCTGGGCCTTTTGTTATTCACAGGAGCTAAAGCAATATCCTTCTCTTAGAGTTGAGGTCAATGCTGCAGCTGTTGAATCATTAGAAAGGATGAGGGATGAAAGTAAAAAATCAACTCTACAGCTTGTTGAAATGGAGTGTAGTTACCTGACTGTAGATTTCTTCCGGAAGCTTCCTCAAGATATTGAGAAGGGAGGGAATCCAACACATTCAATTTTTGACCGATACAATGATTCCTATCTCCGAAGGATAGGTGGGTTTTGAATTAGCTTTTGTCCTTGAAGTTCAATGGTCTTTCTATTACTCTTCTGAATACTGGCATTATTGCGTGTAAATTATTTTGATTGTGTTCCTTAATGGGCTCTTTTCAACAGGATCGAATGTCTTGTCTTATGTCAATATGGTTTGTGCTAGTTTGAGGAATTCCATTCCTAAGTCTGTTGTTTATTGCCAAGTACGGGAGGCCAAACGCAGCTTGCTCGATCATTTCTTCACAGACTTAGGCAAGAAGGAGGTGAGAATTTTGCACCTCACTGTTCAACTAACCTGAAAACTCTATTTTTTTTGTTTTGCTTGGGAAAGTGTTTTGGGCGGGTTTGGGGTGGGGTGGGGGGCAGCTGTGGGAGAAGAGAGAGTAACAATGATGATGAATTTGATGTATAATAATCTGGGCTCCACTTTTCAACTTCCTTTTTTTGTTTTGTTGCAGGGGAAACAGCTGGGTACTTTGTTGGATGAGGATCCAGCAATAATGCAGCGTCGTGTTAATCTAGCAAAGAGACTTGAGTTGTACAGATCTGCTCAAGCTGAGATTGATTCAGTCGCATGGTCTAAATAAACAAACCTTTTTCTCTTCAGTTCTTGTTCGTAACGATTGCATGTAGGAATAGGTGGCCTGTGATTCTTTGCTTCAACATATAATTCTTTCCATGGTAAGTTGTGATATATAGTTAGAGGAGTGCTAGCAGTTCCTGTGCCTCGTCTTATTTTGCCGTACTTAAAGCCAAATGTATTGACTTGATTTTGACATTTTTTATCTCTTGCTTGTCTGGGCCAGAGAATATATTGGATGTGCTGTTCTTAGTTTTTCCACTCACTGAAATCCAGTTTAATTTGGAAGTCACTTGATGGACTTTGCCCAAGCAATGGCTTGTCATTTCTGTTTGTACGACTCTTTGATGTCCAAGGTTGCATCCCTACTGGATACTACTACTAGAAAAATATGGTTGCTGAGCTCTTGCTTATTGTGAAATGAATTTTAATAATTTAAATCAATAAATATTGAATAATGATTTCGACTTTTTCCCTTTTATTAGAGAACATGCTAATTTTAGTTAAAGAAATTGACGTTAAACGGGAATTCTAGTGAAAAAGATTTGATTTAATGATAGATGGGTAGATTTGGTGATTATAAGGATGTCTGTTTCTAGCGTCCAATGGGATCTGTTTTGGTTATGCGTAGGGGTGACAAAATTAGCCCAAACTCAAATGACCCACCCAATCCGTCCAAGGTTTCATGGGTTTGTGTAAGAGTGATTTTGATGATGGGTTGTTTTGGTTAGCCTAAGTTGACCCATCATAAATCTGCAGCCCAAATGAACTCATGATGATGCTTAAACTTGACCCATCAAAATGCTCAATCTTAACGATTAGAGATTCACTCTAGATTAAAATTTTTGTTTATAAATAATTATTTAAAAAAATCTTTATTATTTCGGAACAATAAAAATTACACCAACGCACCCCAACCAACCACCGCACTATCCATTCACCCTACCCCTACACCAATCCTCACCCAAGCACTGAACCACCCTCACATCTCTGCCCCCACCTTGCCTACTCTACCCCCACCCCTACCCACGCCCACCTCACCTACCCCATTCTACCCCCACCTCTCGCCCTACCCACCCCACTTGCCCTACCTCATTCTCAAATTTCCATTTCATATTTTTACTTTTATAAATAATTTATAAAAAATCTGAAATTTTTTCTGACCTCCCCCGCCCCACCCACACCTACCCCCTCCCACCCCACCCCATTGCCCTACCCCCATCCTCAAATTTCTATTTCATATTTTTTTTACTTTTATAAAAAATATGAAATTTTTTCTTACCTCCCCCTACCGCTCTAACCCCCACCCCCACCCCATCCTCAACTTTCTATTTCATATTTTTACTTTTATAAAATTCTTACCCCCACAACCCCTTGCCCTCCCACACCACCCTCAAGTTTTTATTTTATATATTTATTTTACTTATATATAAAATTTTATTAAAAATGAGAATTTTCATACCCCATCACCCAACCCCCTCCTCCCACCTCTCCCTCCCGCCTCCCACCCCACCCCCAAATTTTCTATTTTATATATTTATTTTACTTTTATAAACTTTTTATAAAAAATGAGAAAAATTTGCTTACCCCACCCCCACCCCCACCCCCCACCCAAAGTTTTTACGTTATATATTTATTTTACTTATACAATTTTTTTAAAAAATGAGAAACTTTTATTACCCCACTACCCAGCCCCCCCACCCCATTATATAATATATTTATTTTGCTTTTATAAAAAATGAAAAAAATTTAAAAAATATTATTCTTATTTTAAAAATAAAGATATGGAAAAATCAAATATCATACAAAATAAAATAACATCATAAAAGATAAGTTTGAAATTTGTAAAAGTAATGAGTCAAGTTGGGTTATGACCCATCATTTAACCCATGCAAACTTTGAGTGGGTTGGGGATCAGCCCAAACGGCTCATCTGCCACCCCTGATTATGTGCATACGTTTGTCACAAATAAAAAGAGAAAAATCCCGTGAGTCCATCTGTTCCTTTTCTTCATGAGTTGTAGATTGTTCGTTCAACTTTTGGTGTGATTTGGATACAATTTGTTGCTTAATAAGTGAAATAAAAATAACACAACTGGATGACAATCTACAACAACACAGTATAATAACATTTTTAATTAAAACATAAAATTGTGTGTTTGATTCGTCAATACGATATTTGACTAGCTATATCAAAATTATTGCTTATCAAGTGATTCGTCTAGGGAGTAACTCATTGTGCTTGATCAAGACCGCAAAATGTTCAGATATGATATATTTATTTCCACTATATTGTAAGCATATAATTTTATCGAGTATTTGATTGTTCTTTGGATCCGCTCAAAAGGGTTATGAGATACCAATTTTCCCTTTATTCCCTACCTCTCTCTTTCTTAGATAGTATCTCTCTCTTTTTCCCCCCCTCATTTGGTGTCTGACATATGCTACGATGTTCGATTAAATTTATAAGCGGATCAAATCAGCTTACTTTGTTGCCATGTAAACAACATTTAAGGTTAAATTGACATACGGTATACACCAATAATAGGGAATCACCACAACTCATAAAATAGGGACACGACATATATAGCTGTAATTGATCTCTCGAAGTATGGGAGACAAGATAATTTGTTTGGCCAAGTTTCTGGCAAGATGAAAGTGTGTTTTATTAATCTAAACAAATAGTACTAATTTGAGGTGTTTAAACAAGTTTTTGATAAATAAGTGTTTTGAGTAATAACACAAGATGTTTTTCAAAAGCTAAAAATGCTGCTTTTCAGAAGCACTTTTGGAATATTGATTAGGCATAAATTACTGCTATAGTATTAACAAAAGTGTTTTTAAAAATAATTAGCAAAACACAAACGGTTACTTTTCAACATTACATTTTTAAAAAACACTTCTGACGAAAAACACATTTCAAAATAAATAGATTTTCGAACTTTGGCCAAATAAATTATTAATGTCCCTTTCCTATATACTAATAAAATAATTTTGTTTATCAAGAAACTGATAGGAGTCTGTTTAACTCCGTTCTTTATTTGGATGACGCTTATGAAAAAAAAAAGTCATTGCAATTTGCACACATAGGTGCGAAAAGACAAATTAGATCTCAACCTTTTACGACTTTAATAAATGTTCTTCCATAGTCTTTTTTAGCTGGATTTGAACTCACTTCATTTGGATCGAATTATTCAAAAGGAGAACAAAAAAAGGACAAAAAGTAGTGTGCATCTCAATTTTCCTTCTTTTTTCATTCGTGTAAAAAGTAAAGCCAAACAAATCACAAATCTTTATAATTGTTTGCGACAAGATAAACGAAGACTCGGAAACCTAAAAGAAGAGTGCAGTTGGAAGTTAGAGCTCATTTTAGATAAGATTCATATTATATTAGAAAAAGCATAATACATCTCTTGATTTGCTAGTGAATTAGGGGTGTCCAAATTTAATTTAACTGATAAATCGAATAGGAAAAGATGATACAGATTTATCAGTATCGGGTTAACGAATTCGTGCCTTTTTTATATTGGCATATCAACCGGGTTATCAATTCTTTAAGTTTACTTAACGGTTAGATCGATAACTCAATACAATATATTTAACGAAATTCTATAAAGTGGGTATGGAGAGGGTAGAGTGTAAGCAGACTGAAAGAAGTATGAAATTTTTTATTCATACTATACTTTTAAAATCTTAATTATACTTGTACAAGAATTCTACAACTATGATAAGTTTGTGTACAATTTGATTACAATTTCGGTAACTTATTTGTTTCGGATTCCGTGTATACAATTTGTGTATACACGGTATATTTGTCACATCCCCGCAGTCATAGCATGCGGTTGTCGTACGTTGAGATTGTCCATAAAATCTTCAAATAAAACAGAGGGAAGACCATTAGTAAAGATGTCTACAATTTGGTACATGAAAGGGACATGCAAGACACATACTTGTCCACGAGCTACCTTTTCGCGAACAAAATGAATATCCATCTCGATATGTTTAGTGCGCTGATGTTGGACGGATTTCCAGAAAGATAGAATGCACTTACATTATCACAGTAGACCAAGGTAGCTTTCAAAATAGGAAAGTGAAGTTCTAATAGAAGATTACGCAGCCAACATGATTCAAATACCACATTAACTACCACTCGGCCTCCGCACTGCATCGCGATAATGTAGCTTGGCGTTTTGTAGACCACGAGACCAAGTTATCACCAAGAAACATACAATAACCAGATGTCGAGAGTCTGGTATCAGGACGACACCCCAATCAACATCCGTAGATGACACGAGAGTAGAGACAAATGATGGATATAAATGCAATCCATAATCAAGTGTGCCATGTATGTATCGTATAATGCGTTTGAGCGCATGCATGTGCTCAACTCGTGGGTCATGCATAAATAAACATACATGCTGAACTGCATAAGTAATATCAGGCTGTGTGAAAATCAATTACTGAAGTGCCCCTGCAAGACTGCGGTAGTGGGTGAGATCGTCGTATGGTGTGCCAGATGTAGTACTCAACTTCGGTTTGGTATCAACCGGAGTGAAAGTAGACTTACGAGATGACATATCAGCTCTCTCAATGATCTCAATCGCATATTTCTTCTGTGATAAAAATAGACCACCTGCATGACGAGTGACAACTATACCCAAGAAATAACTGAAGGACCCCAAGTCTTTCATAGCAAACTCTGAACTAAGAAGTGACATGATAGACTTGCGCAGATTATCAAAAGAAGCAGTCAATATAATATCATCCACATACAATAAAATGTATGCCATAGAAGTACCGCGATGATATATGAACAGAGAATTATCAGACCTACTGTGAGAAAACCCAATAGTAGATACATAATATGCAAACCTTTTATACCAAGCTCGTGGAGCCTGCTAAGCCCATACAAGGACTTCTTCAACAAACAAACATGCTGAGGATAATTGGGGTCTCTAAAATCAAAGGGCTGATGCATGTATACTGTCTCCTTAAGATCACCGTGTAAAAAAACATTCTTCACATCTAACTGATGAATGAGCCATGCTTTTGAGAGAGCCAAAATGAGAACAATGCGAATGTTAGCCGGTTCGACCACCAGACTAAACGTCTCACCACAATCCATGCCAACCTATTGAGTTTTACCATCACCTACAAGACGAGCCTTATGCCTCTCAAAAGAATTGTCAGAATTTTATTTATGAGTAAAAATCCACATAGACCGAATAATATTAACACTAGAAGGACGGGACACTAATTCCCATGTCTTATTTTTAAATAAGAGCATTATATTCGTCAATTATAGCCAATTTCTAATTTATGTCTTGTAGGACAGACACAAAGTTACGTGGTAGTGGGGATTTAAGGACATTAGAATTGGAATTAAAATTTTATTTTGGTTTAAAAATACCCCTTTGGCTATGAGTAACGGGCCCTTGACTCGAGATAGAATCGGGTGGATTTTGGGCAATAGGCGGGTTAGTGACGGACTGGCAAGCAGGCATTGGGCCTACTGGCCCAAAAACTGGACCTGAAACTGGTACCGACGCAGAAATAGAAGTGGTCTGGGGGTGGGAAACAGTACTGAAATCGGTACTGGGCCATGAAATAGGCCCCATGTGCAGGTTGTTTGTGCATTGACGGACTGGACCAGTGGGGACGGGAATCTGTGGGCCAGCAGGCAGTGGGCATGTTGGCGGATTTTGGTCATGGGACAATTCAGATAAATGGTGGATAATATATGGTGAGACCCCGTCATCCAAAAAATTATACGAACTAGGCACGGAACTACACACTTTAGCAAACGGAAATTGAGTTTCATAAAAAATAACATGACGACTAATTATGATTTTATTAGAGGATAAATCAAAACACTTGTAACCACGATGATTAGATGGATAACCCCAAAACACACAAGCGGTAGAACGAGCTTGAGGTTTGTTAATTGCATTGGATGGAAAAAAGAGGATAGCATAAACACCTTAAGATGAGAATACGAAGGATCTTTATTGTAAAGAAGTTTAAGTGGGGAATGATATGCTAGGTTTGTTGACACCCTATTTTGTCCCATCTATTATGATTTTATTCGTAAATTTTTAATATTTTGACACTTTTAAAATAATTTCAAAATATAGGCATATATGTGTATATTCTCTTATTATTATTATTATTCGCATATTTTATATCATTTGCATTTTATAATAATCATAAGTTATCCGAAAATTCTATGTTATTTTATTCTCGCCAAATTTGCATCGCATTTTTTTTATTAAGCATTAAACATTTCGCAAATATTATATTTTATTATTATCACGTCGTTATGTTATTTTAAATAATTCACATCTTTTACAAAATATATATATATATATATATATAATATCTTTTAATATTAAACCCCATTTTTTATTTTCCTAACCCAAAACAATTTCTAACCCATTTCATATTCCCAATCCAATACAAATTCTACCCAAACAAAACAAGCCCAAACCCCCAATTAAATTCCCTTATACCCAAATTTCCAAAACCAAGCCCAACAACCATCTTTAATCTCCCTCACCCAAAACAATTAAAACCACAACCCAACTCCCTCAATCCACCCCAACCGACACCCCAAATCGGCCAACACCCGCAAGCCCAAAACCCATTCCCCATTCTCCCAATTAAATTCCCTTATACCCAAACCCAAAACAATTAAACCCAACACCACAAGCCCAAACTCCCCAATTAAATCTCCATTTTCATCGGCCCACACCCTCACCCGTCGCCCGCAACCCGCAACCCGCAAGCCCAAAACCCATTCCCCATTTTATATCCAAAAACCAACGCCCCACCCAAAAAACAAAAAATGAAACCTAATACCCTTCTCCTCAAGTCGCCGCTGCCCCCATACCCCCCATCCGACCGGTCACCTCGCCCACTGCCACCACCCACTCCCTGCCACCAACCCTGACACCACCACACCCCTCCCGTCACTTCGACCCACGCCCATACCCCTAAAATCCGCTTCCAAAATTCAGAAACCTTTACCTTTAATTCAAATTTCAAACTCGTTCTTGGGGGGGGGGGAAATCCACCTATAAATACCCCATGTTGTTCTTCATTTTGGGAAAGAGATTTTTTCGGGGATAAAAACAGATTTTCGAAGGATTTTTCGGAAGACTATTCCATATATACATAAAATATTTGTTGTGTTCTAGATTTTAAATCATTTGCTGTCTTTGTTGTTCAAGATACAAGTCCGAAATAGGTCCAAGATTCGAAAGAAAGGAGGTGAGTTTCGTTTTTGAACTTGAGTCCGAAAATCTGTTTGCATTTTGTTGTTCCTCACTGATTTTGGGTCGGGTCGACCCGGTTTGGGTATTATTTTCAGAATTCTTGCATGCTCATATTCCTGTTATTGGTTATCTGAATTTGGTGTTAAAATCTGTTTCGGGTTTGGACCACTGATTCGGGTCGGGTCATCGACCAGTCGGGTCGACCGATTCGTAACATTTTCGTAATTCTTGCATTTTCATATTTACGTATGTTGGTTATCTGAATTTGGTGTTAAAATCTGTTCGGGTTTGGACCATCGATTCGGATCGTCCTTGACGGTTCGGTCGACGATTCGGGTAACATTTTCGTAATTCTTGCATTTTCATATTTACGTATGTTGGTTATCTGAATTTGGTGGATATTTGATTCGGTTTGAGTTTCGATTCGGGTCAGTCATCGACGGTCAGTCGACCGATTAGAACATTTTCATAATTCTTGCATTTCATATTCTTGTTATTGGTTATCCGAATTTGGTGTTGAAATCGATTCGGGTTTGGATCATCGATCCGGGTCAGATCCTTGACGGTCGGATCGACCGATTGGATATTTCAATTCTTGCATTTCATATTCTTGTTGTTGGTTATCTCAAACTGCATCGAAATCGATTTGGGTTTGAATCATCGATTCGGGTCGGTCAGCGATCGCCTGGGTCGACCCGATTTGGATATTTCCAGAATTTCAGAACTCGGGTCGGATACTTTAAATTACTCACTGCTCGTTTCTTTGGCACTGTTTTACTGTTTTATTAACATCGCATTAAGGCCGACGGAATTGAATTTGAGGCCGCGCTTTTCTTTCGTTTCGCTTCTCTGTTGTTTAGTTTAACTGTTTTAAACATCCGTGCAACGGATATCTTATTATTTTATTAAGTTTACTGTTTTAAATTTCTTGCGACGGATATCATTGTTTTACTGTTTTGAATAAATACTGCGTGCCTTTCGGTATTTGTTTTTCTGTTCGACTTGCTCCCAGTTTGATTCTTGTTTCTTGTTTTTATCATTTCTTGTTTTAAATGAACACCGCACCTTTCAAACATTGCTTTCTGTTTGATCCCTTTGTTTGACATTCAAGTATCTGTTTCTTTGTTTCTTGTTTTAAACTAGACACCGCGTCATTTTGAGCTGTTTTTACGCCTCTGTTTTTACGCTTGCGCCATCGCCCTCGCCATCGCTTCTTCTTTGCTTCATTTTAATTTTACTGATTTGAACACGATACTACACTGGCCGATGAAAAATATCCGTCGATTTTGAGGCCTCCACAGTTGCAAAGACGGAAATATAACTTCTGGGCAATGATGAAGACTTAAACCTTTTATTTCATCCGAGATCAACATGTTTAGTAGGCAAGGGGACTAAAATAACCGACAAGTTATATATTCGCAGCCACGACGTGATTATAGTGATCTTTTCTATTTCACCCGAGAGACCAACATGTTTAGTAGGCGAGGCAATCAAAATAAACCACATTAGTCATATGTTTGCAGCCACGACGTGATTGGAATGTTCTTTTCAAAATTTAAGTCTGAGCCCTCCGTGATCAAAACATCCACTGTTTTGAATACGGATATGAAGTTATATGTATTTAACTGTCTCTAACCGTTTGTTCTTGACAGCTTGCAGGGATCAAAGCATATAAAGACAAATATTCCTCGGAGTTTATTTATTTTTATTTCTTTCTTTAATTCAGCTTTTATTCCGCTTTGTATTGTAATTTATCGTACTTATGTAATTATTGAAATGCTTAGAATAGGCAAACTTAGGATTAATTCATAGGTTAGTTTAAGATTTGAAACCTGTCGCTAGCTTATTTATTTGTAGGCTCGGTTAAATTCAAACTTAGAAACCCTCCGCTAGTTATTTATTTTAGGCTCGTCACGCGTATTCAAGATTTTCAAAACAACTTTTGTCATCTTTATTTGCTTCATTAATTATACAAATAAGTTTATCTTTTTTTTTTTTTTGCAACTCGATGATTTTCGAAAGATTCGCTTCTTTGGCATTATAAATAATTTATTGTCACAAATACATGTTTTCTAAAACTTTACATGTATCTTTCTTTGATGTCATCCGAATACGTACTTGTATAAAATGCATCATATTTGCAAACATCTTTTTATCTATTATACTTGTAAAACATGCATTTTCCTAGCAATAATTAACCTGAGTTTGACGGATAACATAAGTTAGCGGATCTTAAAGGATGCCTAACCCCTTCCCTTTAGGATAATAAAGAACCCTTACCTAGAATCTCACTCGTTTCGCAGACCTTAAAATGGAGTTTACATTGCAGCATTTAGTTTAATATTTAGGTGTCCTAATTCACCGTAAAAAAATAATAATTAGGTGGCGACTCCTCAACCCCTTTTACCCAGGAATCACCGGACACGTCCGTGCTCCGCTTTGACCCCGAGCATGGTCGAAAAACGGGCGCGACAGCATGGCGACTCCGCTGGGGATATTCAGGTTCTTAACCATAGCAAATTTAGGTTAATTATTATTGTGCTTTATATTTGCTCCTTATTTGATCTATTATTTTTTTTTTTGTTGTTTCCTCTTTGAAATTTTGTATGCATAACTGCTTTAATTGCTATATTCTCTTACTGCTTTTCTTAAAATTGGCATTCCGCTCATATTTCTTCTACTCTGGAAAATTGACACTATCACACATTACACGCGAGGTGTGTTTTGCGCACCCGCAAATTTCTTTCAAATTTCCAAATTTTTAGGAGAGTTGGTATATGCGCGGAGCGTCCGGACCATCCGGTTGGCCGCGTAGCCTTCTCACTCGAGCAGTCCGCTCCGGAACCTTGAGTCTAGTAAGCCAAATCTTAGAAAATTTAGGATAGAGCTATACCACCCTTATTTTAAGTCATGCATGCATACACCTTAGGTGGGTCGATCCTTGGTATCGACTCCACATTTAAGAAATCCACCAAATTGTCAACGGGTTCTACAACCCAACGACCATATCATCATATTATGTGTAACATGATAATGATAGAACTGATTCAAGCCTAATAATTGAAATATCAAAATTGGGAAAATTATACTTTCTTTCTTTTACTATTTTTTAGGGATGGATCAAGTTCCGCAAATCTCTGAAGTTAGGATGGTGAGTCGCACTCCGAGTAAGCTGAGAGTATGGTGGGAGAATTTTGACCTTGGCAGCCAAATGGCGATTAGAAGAAAGTTGGGGTGCCTCATTTCACTGTTTGACATCACTCTTGATCAACATTTGGTCAGAGCATTAATTCATTTTTGGGATCCAGACCGGGTTGTCTTCAAATTCAAAGATTTTGAGCTCACTCCCACTTTGGAAGAAATCAACTATTTCACCAACTTGATTTATCAAGACAGAGGTCAAATCATCCCTTACGGCCAGTCGGGAAAGAAATTCCTGCGCTATTTGGGGTTAAAGAACACAAAAAAAACTCCGATGCTTTGAAAATAACTGGGTTTCCCTAGAATACCTTTATGAGAGATATGGCCGTCGAGATAGTTACAAGTCATTTAGAAAAGAATTCTCTTGCACTCCTGATCACTGGCAAGCCAGGCGCCCTATTGCATTTGCTGTCGCTTTACTGGGTATTCTAGTGTTCCCACTTGAGCACGGGAAAATAAGTACTTGCATATGTTCCGTGGCTCGAGCAATTTTTGAGGGAGTTGACGGTGCATGACTCACTTTGGTCCCTTTGATCTTGGCGAAATGCTTCGGGCTCTCGGAAAATGCAACAGAGGCAAAACAATTTTCTCCAAAGGTTGCAACCTTATCCTACAGATGTGGGCCATAGAACATTTCTATCAGCGTTCGAACATGACAGATATTTGCTTCAGTGAGTCAAACAAGACCGCCCGACTTTACGACGGGGCGAAACATTTTTGTCACCAGTCGGCACCAAGGATTGGTATGAGTTTCTAGCATCCCGCATTAGTGATTAGATTCAATGGAAATACCCATTGCTCTCAAACGCCAAGAAAGCCTATGTGAGATGCAGAAGGCTTTACTACATCGAGCTCATCGGGTTGAAAGGACTCCAGCCATATGCGCCACTACGGCGTCGCTGACGATTCGGTCAAAAGCAGATAATCCCTCTCCAGACAAATATGAGAGTTTCAGAAATTCAATTCGGACCGAATTTCATTGTCCCTAGAACCAGGCAGATTCTCCATGAATGGAATAGTGTTGATAAAATAGACGGTGGAGATGGACAAGCAGGGATTACTCTGAATATTGCGCATGGCTTGAGAAGGTCACGACAACTCGGGTCTTAGCCAGCGGGAATCGAGTTTCGAGGATGTAGGCACAACGATCTGGATAAGGACTTGTCGGCTCAAAAACACGATTATTACTCCTGAGATGTGGTCTCAAATGCGGGACATAGTGCAATATTTAGAAAACGCAGGAGCCTGACCCTAGCAGTGTTAGGGCTCCATCTTCATCTATGTAATCACGAACGAAATTTTAGCTTGGTTATCAACCATGTTATTGTATGCACTATTATTACAGTAATTTTCAACCTTTAACTTTGTTCCCAACAAAAGTATTCCCAATTTGACGGCTTGGATCAATTTACCATTATCTTGCATATTTGGCGTTTAGGCCCACCTCTGGCATAAGAGAGGCCCATGCATATTAGGACGCGCATTTAATTTCCATATAATCTGCCTGCTACCTGTTTACTGTTTTCCACTCTATACATGTTATTCAAAGCAATAATTATTTGTCTCATACTAACTTGGTTTGCTTCATTTTAGGAGAAGGTTCATTTTGCCTACTTTATTTTCCAAAAGTTGATTCGCGTTGATTGAAACTGGCGGAACACCCCTACTTCACGAGATCAAAGGCACAATCATCCAACAAAATGACTGATTTAGGGGCATCCGAACAAACCGGTCTGGGACTTGTAGCTCTTCCGGGAGGTGAACCAGAGACATCAGAAAGGAGAAACACTACCGTCCAGGATGAGTACCTCGCCCAACTGTTGCAGCAAATGGCAACCATGCAGACTGAGATCGAGCGGCTCCGAAATCTTACCAATCTTTCCATTAGCCTTAATACTCCACTCCCGGAACAAGGGACGAGCGTGACTGCACCACAAACCTTTCCATCTCCTGAACCGACACTTCCCCAGAACCTTCCCCAAAATCCCTTACCTAGCAGAACCAATCCTCAACTCGCCAGCCCACAACGTACCAATCCACATCCTATCAACCCACAGGCCAGTCCACAACAAAGCCCGCTGCAAAATGACCCAGTATCCTTCACATCTCCATATATGCCTCAAGCTCCACTTACCCAAACTACCCCACTAGTCCAAAATATCCCTCCCACACAAAATTACCAGGCAACCCAACAAATACCAATGGCACACATCACTAGCAAGCAGTATGTGCCACCGGTATATGCAACGGAAGCCCAACCTCCTACTTCTACCATACCAAACATACATCATCAGGAGATAGACCAATATGAAGAGATGGAAAGGCAAGCAAGGATTAGAAATGATGAAAGTATGGCAAGGGAAATTCATAGCCTAAAAGAAGCATTCAAAAACATTCAAACCAGCAAGGGGCATGAAGGACTCGAGTATGAAGATCTCTGTATGCATCCCGACGTTCAGTTGCCTATCGGATATAAGGTGCCAAAATTTGACTTATTCGATGGAAAGGGAAATCCTCGCGCTCATTTAAGATCGTATTGTGACAAGCTGGTTGGAGTGGGTAAGGACCAGGCCATCATAATGAAGTTGTTCATAAGGAGTCTGACAGGAGAAGCGCTCGACTGGTACACAAGCCAGGACCCACAAAAATGGCATAACTGAGGCGCAATGGCACAGGATTTTGTGGATAGATTCAGGTTTAACACTAACACAGTCTTAGATAGATTTTATTTGATGAAGTTGGAGAAAAAATCTACAGAGACCTTCAGAGAATATGCCATGAGGTGGAGGGCGGAAGCAGCAAAAGTTCAGCCCCCGATGGCGAAAAGTGAGATGACCACGCTCTTTGTGCAATCTATAAAGGATGCAACTTACTATGAAAGAATGATAAGCGTCATCGGACGGAATTTCTCAGAAGTGGTAAGGATGGGAGATTTCATAGAAGAGGGTATCAAAACGGGAAGAATCACAAACTTGGCGGCATTGCGAGCGGCGAGTAAGGCCATTGATCAGACTCATTTGGAGGAGCAATTAAGAAGAGGAGGGCGGAGCATCTCCTGTCATGGCGATCCAGAACATAGGTCCAACCAAATGCCAACCTACCAAAGCCCGTCATCCCAACCTCCCTACTATAATCAAAACACCCAAAATCATCACCTCATACTATAGCCAAAGCACACAAATCCTCGGCCTTATTGTCAACACTCGCCTACTCCCTACCCTGTCTATCATACCCAGCCAATATATAGCCCACCACGAGCACCTACCTATCGAAATTCCCCACAGTATCAACCCACATATCCGCCTCAGCCACAAGCCCATCCACCAAATACTCCCAGACCCCGTGCAAATTACGAAAGAAGGCCAGTCAAAACATATACACCTTTAGCCGAACCTCTAGCCCAACTATACGAAAGATTGAGGACCGCAGGAATACTCCAACCCATCCCAGGGCATATCCCCAATCCTATTCCCAGATCGTATGATGAAACTAAGCATTGTGCGTACCACTCGGGGATCACCGGACATGACACTGGAGTTTGCTTTGCCCTCAAAGACAAGATCGAGGCTTTGATCAAAGAAGGAATTATCCAGCTGAAAGGACCTCCCCCTAATGTAAATAATAACCCTTTGCCAAATCATGACAATGCCAATGTAAACATGATTACCGTTGACGAAGAAAACAGTTTGGAAGGGACCATTGTACCGGTCCGAACAGAGGAAAATGTTGAATCATCGGCTTTGATCACCCCTATAATTACTGTTCAAGTGAGGGCACCGTTTGAAGTGGAAGTACTTCCTCCGAAATCGCGGATAGTGACGCCGTCTGTTGATACCAAAACTGCCCCTTGGAGCTATTCAATTGGGGAAAGGAGCAGGGGAAGGGAGAAACAAATTGTAGAAGTTGTCGTCGCTGGTATGACAAGATCCGGACGATGTTATGCCCCTGCAGACAATCCAAAAAAGGTTGTAACAGAGACTGAAGTAGAAGAGTTCTGGAGGAAAATGCCAACCAAGGAGTATTCCGTTGTAGAACAATTGAAGAAAACACCGGCTCAAATTTCTTTGCTATCATTGTTGATGAATTCTCCGGACCACGGACGCGCTTTATTGGAAGTACTCAAAGAAGCTTATGTTCCGAGAGAGACCACGGGCGAGAAACTCTCGGCCTTGGTCGGACAGATTTTAGAGGCCCATAAAGTCTCTTTTCATGACAAAGAATTGCCACCTGAGGGTTTGGGCCACAACAAAGCTTTGAACATAACGGTAAAGTGCATGGACAAGTTCATTTCTAAGGTATTGATTGACGGAGGCTCAGCCGTCAATATTTGTCCCGTGGCGACTCTCCGAGCCTTGGGAATTAGCATTGGGAAGATTCGCGAAAGTCATGTGAGAGTTAAAGGTTTTGATGGAGCCCAAAGGAGCGTTATGGGAGAAATGGATTTAACATTACAAGTGGGACCCATAGAGTTCGTCGTGGAATTCCAGGTGTTAGACATATCTACCGGCTATAACCTACTAATGGGAAGACCTTGGATCCATGTGGCTGGTGCAGTTCCTTCTACCCTACATCAGAGTTTGAAGTTTGTCTGGGATCATCACGAGGTCGTGGTACACGGAGAAGGGAGCAATTCAATGTGTCCCGGCGACGGATCCTATTTGTTGAAAGCGTAGATATACTGGATGGGTCTGTCTTCCATGTCAGAGAAATTACATGTGCCTCCAAAGCTGAAATATTGAAACTACCCCGGGTTCTCACAATAGTGGCCCAGGAAATGTTGAAGAATGGCTTTAAGCCCGGTCGAGGCCTCGGATTGAATTTAGAAGGTATGGTGGAGCCTGTTCACTTGCTCAGTAAGAAGGATACTTTTGGTCTTGGATACAAACCCACTTCTAAAGAAGTCTTATCAGTCAACCTCCGAAAGAAAATGGACACTCCCTTGCCAAAGCCTGTTCCACCCTTGAATCAGTCATTCGTCAAAGCATATGCCGCTCAGGAGTCGAATGAAGATGATGCAGACGACCTCGCGGAAGGACTCAAAAGCCTTTTCATTGCAGAAGAAGAAATGGAATGCAATGTAATTCTGGATGATTTTGATGAAGGCCCAACTATTTGGGATGCAGAACATGGAGATATTTTGAAAAATTGGACCTGTGCCCCGGCCCTATTTCTCCGGGAAGCTTGGTAGAAACTACCTTAGTACTTTTTGAAACAATGCGATTCTAATTGAGGCTTGAATCGCATCTATGCATTTTAATGTGTTTTGCCTCCATCTTTTGAAAGCTTAAATGACAAATCCACATTGCTTTTGCTACTTCAAAATTTATTTTGTTTACTAATTTTCTTTTCTCTTTCAGCATGCAAACTAATAAATATGTCGATAATGTGAATGTGACATGTAATGAAACAAACAAACAAAATCCGAACAATGTAGAAGACTTCGAAAAGTATGAGGAAGACTCGCAGCCAGAAGAATTGACAGAGGAATTGGAACATTTTGAGAATAAACCAAAGCCAAATTTAGATGAAACTGAGGCGATAAATTTGGGGGATGCAGAAAATGTGAAAGAAACAAGAATCAGCGTCCATCTGAACGCCCCACAAAGGAAAGAACTGACGGATCTTTTGAGGCAATATATCGACGTATTTGCTTGGTCTTATGACGAGATGCCAGGGTTGAGCACGGATATCGTTTCGCATAGATTGCCTATCGATCCATCCTACCCTCCGGTGAAACAAAAACCAAGGAAAATCAAGCCTGATTTGAGTTTAAGGGTCAAGGAAGAGGTGTCCAAGCAATTCGACGCAAAGGTCATTCGAGTCACAAGATACCCGACTTGGTTGGCCAACATTGTACCTGTGCCAAAGAAAGATGGAAAGATACGAGTGTGCGTGGATTATCGAGATCTCAACAAGGCCAGCCCGAAAGATGACTTCCCTCTTCCAAATATTCACATACTCATTGACAACTGTGCAAAGCATTAATTACAATCATTTGTTGATTGCTTTGCTGGTTACCACCAAATCTTGATGGATGAGGAAGATGCAGAGAAGACAGCGTTCACTACACCTTGGGGGGGTATACTGTTATCGAGTGATGCCGTTCGGACTCAAGAATACAGGTGCCACCTACATGAGGGCCATGACTACCATTTTTCATGATATGATCCACAAAGAAATAGAGGTCTACGTGGATGACGTTATTATTAAGTCGCGAAAGACTTCAGATCACTTGACAGATTTAGAGAAGTTCTTTGACCGGCTGAGGCGGTATAACCTGAAGTTAAACCCCGCAAAGTGTGCGTTTGGTGTCCCTGCTGGGAAGCTGCTAGGTTTCATCGTGAGTAGAAGAGGTATTGAATTAGACCCTTCGAAGGTAAAAGTTATTCAAGACTTGCCTCCTCCAAAGAGTCGAAAGGACGTGATGAGTTTCCTTGGTCGCCTCAATTACATCAGCAGGTTCATAGCACAATCAACAGTGATATGTGAGCCAATATTCAAGCTACTGAAGAAAGACGCTGCTACCAAATGGACGACGGATTGCCAACAAGCTTTTGATAGAATCAAAGAATATCTGTCTAACCCACCTGTTTTGGTACCTCCAGAGCCCGGAAGGCCTTTGTTGTTATATCTGTCTGTGTTAGAAAACGCGTTTGGATGTGTGCTGGGACAACACGATGAAACAGGAAAGAAGGAGCAAGCCATATACTACTTAAGAAAGAAGTTCACACCGTATGAAGCTCGATATACTTTGCTGGAACGCACTTGTTGTGCCTTGACATGGATTGCGCAAAAGTTTAGGCATTATCTGTCTGCATATACCACTTATCTCATCTCAAGGATGGACCCGCTCAAATATATTTTTCAGAAGCCCATGCCCACCGGGAAGCTAGCGAAGTGGCAAATCTTGTTAAGTGAATTCGACATCATATATGTCACCCAAAAGGCTATCAAAGGACAAGCACTAGCCGACCATCTTGCTGAAAACCCCGTGGATGAAGAATACATGCCTCTCCGGACTTATTTTCCGGACGAGGAGGTCTTGTTGTTGAGAAGACATCTCGTAAGAGTACCCGGGTTGGAGAATGTTCTTCGACGGAGCTGCAAACTTCAAAGGGGTTGGTATTGGAGCAGTTTTGATTTCAGAATCAGGTCAACACTACCCAATTTCGGCAAAACTCCGATTTCCATGCACCAACAATATGACAGAATATGAAGCTTGTATACTCGGACTTAGAATGGCCGTTGATATGAACATTCAAGAATTATTGGTTATAGGTGATTCGGACTTATTGATTCATCAGGTGCAAGGCGAATGGGCGACCAAGAAAGGGAAGATACTTCCTTACCTGCATTGCGTGAAAGAATTATGCAAAAAATTCAGCAAGATAGAATTCAAGCATATCCCACGAACTCAAAACGAGTTCGCTGATGCTCTGGCAACACTGTCCTCCATGATTCAACATCCAGATAAGAACTACATTGATCCCATCAAGGTGAGCTTATCGGATCAGCCGGCATATTGTTTCAATATAGATGAAGAGTTGGATGGAAAGCCTTGGTACCACGACATTAAGAGATATCTCAAGATAGGTGAATATCCAGAAGGCATAACCAGTATACAAAAGAGGACACTTAGGAGGTTAGCAAACCATTTCTTCCTAAACGGAGAAATCCTTTATCGGAGGACTCGGATCTCGGTTTGTTAAGATGTGTTGATGCTCGAGAGGCAAGCAGTTTAGTTGAAGAGATACACGGAGGCACGTGCGGGCCTCACATGAATGGCTTCACTTTGGCAAAGAAGATTCTAAGAGCAGGATACTTTTGGATGACCATGGAAACAGATTGCATCCACTTCGTGCAAAGATGCCATCGATGTCAGATTCATGGCGATCTAATCAAGGTGCCTCCTAACGAACTCAATGTGACGAGCTCTCCTTGGCCATTCGCAGCTTGGGGCATGGATGTCATTAGCCCTATTGAACCTGCCGCATCAAATGGACACAAATTTATTCTAGTGGCAATTGACTATTTCACAAAGTGGGTAGAAGCATCGTCCCACAAGTCAGTAACAAAGAAAGTGGTAGTTGATTTTGTCCGCAATAACATCATTTGTTGATTTGGAATCCCTGAGTCGATTATAACAGACAATGGGGCTAATCTCAACCGTAATCTGATGAATGAGATATGCGAGAAGTTTAAGATCACTCACCGCAATTCCACTCCTTACCAACCTCAGATGAACGGAGCAGTCGAAGCAGCCAACAAAAACATCAAAAGAATACTACGAAAGATGATTGATAATTACAAGCACTGGCATGAGCATCTGCCTTTTGCACTTTTAGGCTATCGCACTACAATCAGGACTTCTACTGGGGCAACACCGTATCTATTGGTCTATGGAACAGAAGCTGTGTTACCAGCAGAAGTAGAAATACCATCTTTGAGAGTTATCCAAGAAGCCAAGCTGAACGAAGCGAAATGGATACAGAATCGGTACGAACAATTGATGTTGATCGATGAAAAGCGATTGAACGCAGTATGCCATGGGCAACTTTATCAAAACAGAATGGCCAAAGCTTTCAACAGGAAAGCAAAACCGAGGACTTTCAAACCGGGGCAATTGGTGCTAAAACGCATATTCCCGCACCAAAATGAAGCTAAAGGAAAATTCGCACCTAACTGGCAATGGCCTTATATGGTTCACCGGGTGTTGACTGGAGGAGCGTTAATCCTAGCTGAAATGGACGGTGAAGTATGGCCAAAAACCATCAATGCAGATGCAGTGAAAAGATACTACATTTAGGATTTTTCTATGTAATGCATTTCTTATGTTGTAAAAATTGCGCTCCCAGGCGGGCTACGCAAAGGAACCCATGTCGGGTTCCGTTTCCTAGATTGCAAATTTCCCCAGAAACACATTTCTTTGTAATATGAACTACGTTATGACCTGATTCCCTCGGCGGGATACGTAGGCGGCCACATCGGCTTCGGTCCCATTTTTAGAAAATCCTTACAATCCTCTTTTGCTTGTAATGAACTACGTCACGACCTGATTCCCTCATGGGGATACGTAGGCGGCCTAAATCGGCTTCGGTCCCACCATTAGGAAATATTTTCTCCTTTATCTCACAAAAGACAAAATGCACCCATCTGATCACCCTGATAGGGTAGGCAAGCAATCTACACAAGACTCGGTTGTCCGTTCAAAAGATCGTCATTCTCACATATCAGAAACTGGGTCATTTTTAAGGGATCACTGCTGGAGGACGCCGATAAACATGGAAAAGCATCGGCAAACTAAGTCTTCAGCCAGAAGAATTTTGGATAAGACGTTTGCTTTGTTTCACCGCATGTCACTGCTCGACAAACATATATATATATATGCAGTAATTCTTATAAGCAAATTATTTTCAACAAACATTTTCATCAAAATTCGATAGAATTTTGTGTTTCTATTTTTTAAGATGCATTTCTACAAATTGTTTTCGAATGTTTTCATTAACGGTTGGCCAAGACTGGGAAACAGAGAGGGGCTACGGGTCCGAGTTAGCAGGACATGCAAATACCAAGGCCGAAGCTACAAAGTCAACGCGAATCAACTCCCCCCTCCCAAAACTCATAAATTTATTTGAGTACAGGTTCTTCAGGTCGAAAACAGCAGGGAAGCTGCAACATTTATGAGCAGATTCGCAAGGGCCTCCGCATCGCAACTCACTACAAGAATCACTTTCCTGTTTGGAGATTGTACAAAGACGTCATGCTAAACTACATGTTCCCAACCGTGTTGTGTCCACGGAAAGAACGGTATTTCGACTCACAGGGTCGCATTCTCATCTAGTCAACTTTTGCATCGCTTATGTCCACACATTAACTATCATTGGCCTGGCAATAGGGCCACCCTTTACATCCCGTCAACACGACGACATAAATCAGGCGCCCACCTTCTAATGCGGGTATGTTTTAAATCAGGCGCCCACCTTCTAATGCGGGTATGTTTTAAATCAGGCGCCCACCTTCTAATGCGGGTATGTTTTAAATCAGCGCCACCTTCTAACGGGTATGTTTTAAATCAGCGCCCACCTTCTAACGCGGGTATGATTTAAATCAGCGCCCACCTTCTAATCTGGTATGTTTTAAATCAGCGCCCACCTTCTAATGCGGGTATGTTTTAAATCAGCGCCCGCCTTCTAATCTGGTATGTTTTAAATCAGCGCCCGCTTCTAATGCGGCTATGTTTTAAATCAGCGCCCGCCTTCTAACGCTGGGTATGTTTTAAATCAGCGCCCACCTTCTAATCTGGTATGTTTTAAATCAGCGCCCACCTTCTAACGCGGGTAAGTTTTAAATCAGGCGCCCACCTTCTAACGGGTATGTTTTAAATCAGCGCCCACCTTCTAACGCGGGTATGTTTTAAATCAGGCGCCCACCTTCTAACGCGGGTAAGTTTTAAATCAGCGCCCACCTTCTAACGCGGGTATGTTTTAAATCAGCGCCCACCTTCTAATCTGGTATGTTTTAAATCGGTATCCCACCTTCTAATCGCGGTATGTTTTAAATCAGCGCCCACCTTCTAACGCGGTAAGTTTTAAATCAGCGCCCACCTTCTAACGCGGGTATGTTTTAAATCAGTGCGCCCACCTTCTAATGCGCGGTATGTTTTAAATCAGCGCCCACCTTCTAATCGGGTATGTTTTAAATCAGCGCCCACCTTCTAACGCGGTATGTTTTAAATCAGCGCCCACCTTCTAATCTGGGTATGTTTTAAATCAGTAGCCCACCTTCTAATGCGGGTATGTTTTAAATCAGCGCCCACCTTCTAATCTGGGTATGTTTTAAATCAGCGCCCACCTTCTAATGCGGGTATGTTTTAAATCAGGCGCCCACCTTCTAATGCGGGTATGTTTTAAATCAGGCGCCCACCTTCTAATGCGGGTATGTTTTAAATCAGGCGCCCACCTTCTAATGCGGGTATGTTTTAAATCAGGCGCCCACCTTCTAATGCGGGTACTTTATTTCAAAGTATAAACAGGCGCCCGCCAACGGCATCATCTGCATAACATTAAGCAACGACATCATTTCAACTTACAAAGTCATATTCTCACATACATATCTTATGCAACTGTTATACACTAACTTTTATCTTAGCTCTGGTCCACAGGAATTTGAATCGGCGGGAGCTTTCAGCACAACGTGGAGCTATATCTTACGGCGAACCAAGGCAATTTGGTCAACGACCTACTTCGAACGTCGATCCGCTCTTTCCCATTAGTTTCTCGCATCTGCGACCAGTGTCATCCTAAGTCGACACTGGGGCATTGTTTCTTGAATGTGCACCATCTTTTGCAACTTCTATACCCCTCGGGATTCTATTTCTTACCATGCAGTCCCGATGATCGGGACAAAATTGGCTACTCAGTCAACTTCTTTGGCCGAAAACTCCTTCATCGTCTCCGTCCAAAGAGGGGCATCTGTTGACACCCAATTTTGTCCCATCTATTATGATTTTATTCGTAAATTTTTAATATTTTGACACTTTTAAAATAATTTCAAAATATAGGCATATATGTGTATATTCTCTTATTATTATTATTATTCACATATTTTATATCATTTGCATTTTATAATAATCATAAGTTATCCGAAAATTCTATGTTATTTTATTCTCGCCAAATTTGCATCGCATTTTTTTTATTAAGCATTAAACATTTCGCAAATATTATATTTTATTATTATCACGTCGTTATGTTATTTTAAATAATTCACATCTTTTACAAAATATATATATATATATATATATATATATATATATATATATATAATATCTTTTAATATTAAACCCCATTTTTTATTTTCCTAACCCAAAACAATTTCTAACCCATTTCATATTCCCAATCCAATACAAATTCTACCCAAACAAAACAAGCCCAAACTCCCCAATTAAATTCCCTTATACCCAGCCCAAAACCGAAGCCCAACAACCATCTTTAATCTCCTCACCCAAAACAATTAAAACCACAACCCAACTCCTCAATCCACACCCAACCGACACCCAAATCGGCCAACACCCGCAAGCCCAAAACCCATTCCCCATTCTCCCCAATTAAATTCCCTTATACCCAAACCCAAAACAATTAAACCCAACACCACAAGCCCAAACTCCCCAATTAAATCCCCATTTTCATCGGCCCACACCTCACCCGTCGACCCGCAACCCGCAAGCCCAAAACCCATTCCCTATTTTTATATCCAAAACCAAACGCCCCACCCAAAAACAAAAATGAAAACCCTAATACCCTTCTCATCAAGTCGCCACGCCCCCATACCCCCATCCGACCGGTCACCTCGCCCATCGCCACCACCCACTCCCGCCACCAACCCTGACACCACCACACCCCTCCCATCACTTCGACCCACGCCCATACCCCTAAAATCCGCTTCCAAAATTCAGAAACCTTTACCTTTAATTCAAATTTCAAACTCGTTCTTGGGGGGGAAATCCACCTATAAATACCCCATGTTGTTCTTCATTTTGGGAAAGAGATTTTTTCGGGGATAAAAGCAGATTTTCGAAGGATTTTTCGGAAGACTATTCCATATATACATAAAATATTTGTTGTGTTCTAGATTTTAAATCATTTGCTGTCTTTGTTGTTCAAGATACAAGTCCGAAATAGGTCCAAGATTCGAAAGAAAGGAGGTGAGTTTCGTTTTTGAACTTGAGTCCGAAAATCTGTTTGCATTTTGTTGTTCCTCACTGATTTCGGGTCGGGTCGACCCGACCCGGGTCGACCCGACCCGGGTCGACCCGGTTTGGGTATTATTTTCAGAATTCTTGCATGCTCATATTCCTGTTATTGGTTATCTGAATTTGGTGTTAAAATCTGTTTCGGGTTTGGACCACTGATTCGGGTCGGGTCACTGACCCGGGTCGGGTCGACCCGGTTCGGGTAACATTTTCAGAATTCTTGCATTTTCATATTTCTGTATGTTGGTTATCTGAATTTGGTGTTAAAATCTGTTTCGGGTTTGGACCACTGATTCGGGTCGGTCATCGACCGGTCAGATCGACAGTTCGGGTAACATTTTCAGAATTCTTGCATTTTCATATTTCTGTATGTTGGTTATCTGAATTTGGTGGATATTTGATTTCGGTTTGAGTTTCCGATTCGGGTCGGGTCACTGACCCGGGTCGGGTCGACCCGATTAGAACATTTTCAGAATTCTTGCATTTCATATTCTTGTTATTGGTTATCTGAATTTGGTGTTGAAATCTGATTCGGGTTTGGATCACTGATCCGGGTCGGGTCACTGACCCGGGTCGGGTCGACCCGATTTGGATATTTCCAGAATTCTTGCATTTCATATTCTTGTTGTTGGTTATCTGAAACTGGTACTGAAATCTGATTTCGGGTTTGAATCACTGATTCGGGTCGGGTCACTGATCCGGGTCGGGTCGACCCGATTTGGATATTTCCAGAATTTCAGAACTCGGGTCGGATACTTTAAATTACTCACTGCTCGTTTCTTTGGCACTGTTTTACTGTTTTATTAACATCGCATTAAGGCCGACGGAATTGAATTTGAGGCCGCGCTTTTCTTTCGTTTCGCTTCTCTGTTGTTTAGTTTAACTGTTTTAAACATCCGTGCAACGGATATCTTATTGTTTTATTAAGTTTACTGTTTTAAATTTCTTGCGACGGATATCATTGTTTTACTGTTTTGAATAAATACCGCGTCTGCTCGGGCGCTGTTTTTCTGTTTCAGCTTGCTCCCCGTTTGATTCTTGTTTCTTGTTTTTATCATTTCTTTGTTTTAAATCGAACACCGCACCTTTCAAACATTGCTTTCTGTTCAGTCCAATGTTTCAAAGATTCAAGTATCTGCTTTATCGCTTTATCGCTTTTAAACTAGACACCGCGTCATTTTCGAGCTGTTTTTACGCCTCTGTTTTTACGCTTGCGCCTCACACGCCTCTTGCTTCATTTTAATTTCTTGATTTGAACACGATACTACACTGGCCGATGAAAAATATCCGTCGATTTTGAGGCCTCCACAGTTGCAAAGACGGAAATATAACTTCTGGGCAATGATGAAGACTTAAACCTTTTATTTCATCCGAGATCAACATGTTTAGTAGGCAAGGGGACTAAAATAACCGACAAGTTATATATTCGCAGCCACGACGTGATTATAGTGATCTTTTCTATTTCACCCGAGAGACCAACACGTTTAGTAGGCGAGGCAATCAAAATAAACTACATTAGTCATATGTTTGCAGCCACGACGTGATTGGAATGTTCTTTTCAAAATTTAAGTCTGAGCGCTCCGTGATCAAAACATCCACTGTTTTGAATACGGATATGAAGTTATATGTATTTAACTGTCTCTAACCGTTTGTTCTTGACAGCTTGCAGGGATCAAAGCATATAAAGACAAATATTCCTCGGAGTTTATTTATTTTTATTTCTTTCTTTAATTCAGCTTTTATTCCGCTTTGTATTGTAATTTATCGTACTTATGTAATTATTGAAATGCTTAGAATAGGCAAACTTAGGATTAATTCATAGGTTAGTTTAAGATTTAAAACCTGTCGCTAGCTTATTTATTTGTAGGCTCGGTTAAATTCAAACTTAGAAACCCTCCGCTAGTTATTTATTTTAGGCTCGTCACGCGTATTCAAGATTTTCAAAACAACTTTTGTCATCTTTATTTGCTTCATTAATTATACAAATAAGTTTATCTTTTATTATTATTTTTTTTGCAACTCGATGATTTTCGAAAGATTCGCTTCTTTGGCATTATAAATAATTTATTGTCACAAATGCATGTTTTCTAAAACTTTACATGTATCTTTCTTTGATGTCATCCGAATACGTACTTGTATAAAATGCATCATATTTGCAAACATCTTTTTATCTATTATACTTGTAAAACATGCATTTTCCTAGCAATAATTAACCTGAGTTTGACCGGATAACCGCAAGTTAGCGGATCTTAAAGGATGCCTAACCCCTTCCCTTTAGGATAATAAAGAACCCTTACCTAGAATCTCACTCGTTTCGCAGACCTTAAAATGGAGTTTACATTGCAGCATTTAGTTTAATATTTAGGTGTCCTAATTCACCGTAAAAAAATAATAATTAGGTGGCGACTCCTCAACCCCTTTTACCCAGGAATCACCGGACACATCCGTGCTCCGCTTTGACCCCGAGCATGGTCGAAAAACGGGCGCGACAAGGTTTTTGTTAGGGTGGATGTTAAGGAGATATGTAGCCATTTGTAATGCATGATGTCAAAAGGAAGGGGGTAAGGAAGCATGGGCTAACAGGGTTCGGACAATATTATTAATAGTACGAATTTTTCTTTCGGCTTTTCCATTTTGTGAGGACGTATGAGGACAAGAAAAGCGAAATGTTATGCCATTAATGTCACAAAACTCTCGAAACGGCCCATTATCATATTACTTGCCATTATCACATTGAATATTTTTAATTTTTCGTTCGAATTGGATACAGATAAATGCTCTAAATTTTAAGAAGGCGAAAAAAACTTGAGACTTCTTGGATAAAGGAATGATCCACAAGAACTTAAAATAATCATCCAAAAATAAGACATAATAACGATGGCCCAAAGAACTTACAACGTGAGATGTCCATAAATCACTATGAATAATGTCAAAATGCATCAAAGTATGAGAGGTAGAGGCTACAAACGGTAATTTAACATGTTTCCCTAACGGACAAGAAGGACAAAGTGGAGTACTCCGCGTACCCTTACAAGAAATAAAATTATTTTTATGCAAAGAAGAAATAATAGACGACCCCGGATGACCCAAACGTGCATGCCACAAGGAAGGAGCAAGATCAGCAAAAGTAGACGACATGGCTTGACTCGTGGAAGTGGTGGTGGTTGTGATAGGATAAAGCTCTCCCTTACTATTGCATCTCATTAGAGGTATCCCCATCTTGAAATCCTTCACAGAAAGCCTAAAATGATCAAAATTAACAGAAATTCAATTATCAGTGGTGAATTTTCGGACAAACACTAAATTTTTAATTATGTTAGGGGCATGAAGAATATTTTTCAAAACTAGAGGTGGATGTGGGGGAGACAAAGTGATATGTCCATTACCATGAATTGAAATTGAGTTGCCATTACCAACAATAATGCCACGATTTTTGCTTAAATTGAAATAAGACGAGAGAGTACCTTGGTCGGACGTCATGTGAGAAGTGGTGCCGGTGTCCATATACCAATTCGCGTTCGGAGGATTTAATCCAAGTGTATGCATGACGGCCTCAATATTTGTAGGTGTCGAGATCTGATTTGGGCCTGCAGCATGGAAGGTCTGGGAGGCCGAGGCCCACGCATGCCTGTCTGCTTCCCCGACCCAGAACAGTATCTGCCGCCACTGTGTTGGACTAAGAAACTAGGCCTGGAATTTTACTGGAACTGAGCCTAGTTTCCCAGATTCGGAAAAGGTGGAAAATAGGGACTGTTGGGCCAATGGCCACTGGCACAGCCCCACTGCTAGGGGGCCCACGGTTGGGGCCAGTTGTCCTGCGGCCCACTATTGTTTCCGCCACTGTTTCGTCCTCCCCCACCGCCGTCGTTACCACCGCGATTGCCACTGCAATTTTTGCCATTATTTTTACAATTTTGACCCTTTTTGCCGCCATCGTTGTTACGGTTTTGGCTCAAATTTTTGGAGAATGAGTGAGGGTCGTCGGACATGGTAATCAATAGGGGTAAGCACGGGTACAGGGTACCCATATACCCGACCAGAACCGACACTAACGGGTAGGTTTCGGGTAGATATATTATAATAACGGGTAGGGTCCGGGTAGTAAAATTAAGAACCGATCAATGTCGGGTCCGGTTCCTGGTTAAGCAAATAGAGACAGGTACCCTAATTCTAATCGATACAGAACCTATAAAATATTAAATATTTTTACTTTTTTGAGAAACATTTGGACCACTTTTAACTTTCTCCAAAATTGTTTGTTGCACGCCTGCACATTGATTTTCCCCACTCCAAGACGCAAATATTTCAGCTTTTTCACCCCTTTATTCTAGAATGTTCTTTGTTCCCTAAGAGAAAACACACAAAACTCTCTCAATAACAATGACGTTTTAGCTAAACCAACGAGCTTCATCGTCGTCGTCGTTGAAGCTTTCTCTCAGCTACTTTCATCGTTGTTGTCGTTGAAGCTTCACCTTTGCCTCTTTTTCTCCCTTGGTTGTGTTCACGTCATTCATAAAATGCATCTGAGTTCATATCTAACTCTTCAATTTCTTTTTAATATCCTATGCTTCTGTTCTATTTCAGGCGATACTCATCACAATCTATATTACTTTTTGATTTGAAATGTAAATCTATTTTTAAATTTTGTGTATATTTTTGTAGTTGTGAAAATGAAATTTAGGGATTTACTAGTATAATAAAGCTTTTCTTTTTTATCGAAGAGCTTATGAACACGAAAATAAGTTTAATTCGGATATTTCCAAATTTATTTTGAAATCAACACGTTCAATTAATTAAGTGTCAAATTTGGCTTGCAATTTTATGTTTTGGTTACAGAATTAGCTTTTCTACAATGAATAAGTTTTCTAAAACTTCTTATAAGGGTACTAAAAACTCTGATTGCAGGCTAAAAAACTACTGGATGAAATTATTTTAGAACTCTTTTTGATTCTCATAGACTAAAAAGATGTTGCTTAATCTGTGTTTTTTTATTTACAGGGTACCCAGGAACCTATCCGGAACTGCAGGGTCCGGGTAGGTTTCGGGTAATGATTGCTACGGTTAGGTTCCGGGTAGTAAATTTAGGAACCGATCTTTTACCGGGTAGGGTCCGGTAGTTCAAAAATGTTAGGGTACCCGGACCCGCTCACCCCTAGTAATCATCACGACATAATTTTCTCTGGTAGCCGCCTTTTTAGCCAAACCGGCCTCTTCCAACGTGAGCATGGAACGGGCCTGATAAAATGGTGGTAAAGGATTACTCTGACGAAGTAGTGTTCCAACGCCATTATAGGCCTCAGATAGGCCTGCAACCATTTGAAGAACAAGACGATCATTGGTAACGGGCGTACCAACGTTGCGGAGTTGGTCCGCCAATTTTTTCAGCCTTTTACAATAGGCTGAGACGTTAGAAAAATCTTCCATGTTAACATGGGAAAATTCCTGCTCAAGAGTGACAGAATGAGAATTCTTGTTACCTTGGAATATATCACGCACCCTATTCCAAATGTCCATCGCCGTAGCATCGGGTTCAATAATCGTCTGTAAGAGGTCTGTAGAGATAGTGGAATAAATCCACTGGAGAACAGTAGCATCAAGGGTTGTCCATAACGTAGGATTATCCTCGGGGGTAGACACCTTCTCCACGCCAGGTACCGATGGATTATGTGATGGAGGACTTGATGCAAGCGTGCGTGAACTTTAAATAATTCTGCCCACGTCGCGTATTGGACGTTTTCCATTTCAAGAACAATAGGGATGTGGTTCTTGATGTTGGAAACTGTAAGGGCATGATGAAACATGTTCTTTGATGTAGACATAACGAAAGAACAATAGGTGAATTAGGGATTTGGAAGAAAATTTGGGAATAGAGGAGGAGAAATTTTTTTTCACAGAATCCGAGTGTAGGTCACGGAAACCGAGAAAAGAAGGGGGCCGCGAAAGTGTTGGAGAGAAGGTATTTTAGCAATAGACTTCTGATACCATGAAAGAAATAATTCCTTGATTATTTTCATTAATGAAGAGGTATATATACAATTTACAATCTTCAAATATGGAAAATCGTATTCCTACTATACTTCTAAAATCCTAATTATACTTGTACAAGAATTCTACAACTATGGTAAGTTTGTGTACAACTTTGATTACAATTTCGGTAACTTATTTGTTTCGGATTCCGTGTATACACGGTATATTTGTCACAGACCTTACCCCTACCTTGAGAGGTAGAAAGACTGTTTCCGGTAGACCCTCGGCACAATGATAGACCAATAACTCAATAAGGTTGTTAAATTTCCTTTTTATCCGTGATTATATAAGAGGGTTTAAAATTAAAACCCTATTTCTAATTTCATATTTCACTTTCCTAAGTTTTGTTTGCTTGACTATAAGACGTTGGAGTTTGTTATAATTAAATAGATTTATGGTTCATACATATCTACCTGAGATTTTCTAACTAGTGAATGGTTGTTGCTATCTCTTTAGCAAAAGACAAGTGAAATTCACCCTATTATGTACCATCCATTTAGTAGAACTAAATTTTCTGATAGAACCTCAACTAAACCGAAAGTAAAATCAAGGAGCTTAGTCCAGGTTGATGCTAAAAAGGTTGTAGTTTTGCATTAGTTGTTTCTTGTGGTAACACATGATAATGTGGAAGTTGAAAACAGTTAAGTTGCCTTAGAAGTTACCATTATCGAATAAAGTACATATTAACAAATGAATACAAGAAGAGAAACAAAAAATATCTAGAGGATTTGCCATTTTGCATCAACAGCCAAGCCAAACCAATTCTGGAGTCATCACAATAGAATAGACTACATAAACCCCTGATCTTGGAGGTATAGTCAGAACAGGAGCTGACGTCAAGCTCTTGAAAGCTCTTTTCACACGCTTCAGTGGCCGTCGGCTTCTAAAAGACATTTATCGATTAAACCGATAACCGAACTTGTTATAGACTGTTAATCAGATCAACTAGACGGACCTAGGATAAGGCATTAAAAACCGTCGATATGTGGGGTGATCGAACCGACTCATCTTTGAAAACAAGTGATAACGAATATTTTATTAGTTAAAATTTTAGCATATTTATAAACCGATTCAATAATATATAAAATTGAATCGAACCGACCGATAATCACAAAAGCCTAAGGATGGTTTTCAAAAATAATTGCCTCTTAAGTAGAAAATTTTGGGCAAATAAATAACGTGCAGGTGTTTTTTGTTGACTTGACGCAATTTGCCATTAATTACCAACCATCAACCTTCAGCTATAATATATGCCTATATCCCAATACTGGCCTTATCAGATCTAACGTAAGACAAAATTAAAAGCTAGCAGTACTACTAAACTTGTTATATATACGTAGCAACAACAACCCATTTTCCAGAACGTACAACATAAAAGTTATTACGTACTAAGTAATATGGAGTCCATAAGATTGTTAAAACCGAGTCTGAAACCGATTGAAACAAAGGTAAAAGCCATTGAAGAAGGAGAGCCATTGAGTCCGTCAGCAAGGTTTTTTCACGAGCCCAACTTCAACGTCCACGTTTTGTGTATACTGGGCAGCAAATCAAGATTCAACCCTCAAACTATCAAAGATCAATTGGTCCATACTCTTATTAAGCACCCTCGTTTCTGCAGCCTGCAGGTATAGTCAAAAAATTTTATAACGACGTTATTTGTCCGAACACTTTTTGATTGCTATAATGAAAAGTTATTATGGAGAAGATATGATATATCATAACATGAAAAACCGATTTTAAAGAAAAAAACTCCACCATTGTAAAATATTATTATGACAAATGCCCAAATTTAACCTTTCAAATTAGTACATACTTGTATTTCATGCGAACCGATGACCTATACGTATCAAATACTCACTCCGCCTCATTTTATGTGAAAGGTGTTACCGTTTGAGCAATCAAATAATTTTTTCTTTGATTATAAATTCCTCAAACTGTTTATTAAAAATATTTTAAATCATTAATTATGTTGACTTATAGTACTTTTCGCATAATTTTTAAATATATAAATAAAAATTGAAGAATATATACCAGAACTCATAGTCATTAAGTAATATTTTGACCCTCGTCTCGTTCATATAAATTGGGATAGAGGGAGTATTAAGCTTACAAGAATATTACACTTGATCGTAGCCAAAAATGAAATTACAAGTACTTAGGAACAACGTCTAGTGTACTTAATTTGTCACTAGTATAAGTCCGATACACAAATACTGTTAACTAAATAAGTAGGATTTTTAAAAAGGACATGCCTAATTCTTTAACTAATTAGTATGTTTCCTTAAACTAAGTAGGCGTTTGGACATGCGATTTCATCTCATGAGATGAAATTAGCATTTGGACACGTGATTTCATCTCATGAGATGAAATCCCAAAGCATCCAAAAAGGCATGATTTGGGATTACAAATCATGGTTTCAAAATTTTTAAATATAAAAGTTGATCCATAAATTTATATTTTGTAAAAATAGATTCATAAGTTGGTAGATATATTACCAATCATGTTTACCAACCATTTATATCAAATATTAAAAGATCTACAAGTTTGTAGTATATTTATAACAAATTTACTCTTAACAATTATGTAGGAGGATTATATTAAAGAGTAGTTATACTATAACTCATGTTCAATTTTTCATTTTATTGAACTAAACTTTGATCAACTGATGTTTTTTTAGAAAGACCTTCTAGTAGCGTATTGATTTTGTTATGAATTATGACTTGCTCATTTGGTAAGATTGTATAAGAATTGGAAAAAATTTGATGGTTTTCACAACTTGTGAGTTTTTTGTCTATAAGAAAAGATACAACTTAAAAAATCCAAATTGCATGTCCAAACAAAACTTTAAGTTTAAATCATTATGATTTCATCTCATAATTTTATCTCATGATTTCAAATCATGTCCAAACGACTTTTAAGTACATGTTTTCATTCCTTGTTTAGGTGGCTGATGAGAAAAATAATGGAGAAATGAAATGGGTGCGCACAAAGGTGGACGTAGATAAGCACGTTGTGGTGCCACAAGTGGATGAACAAAACCTACATGAATCACCAGACAAATTCGTGGAGAATTATATTTATAACCTTAGTAAAACAACTCTTGACAAATCGAAACCTCTTTGGGATCTCCACCTTCTTAACGTCAAAACATCAGATACGAGTGAAGGTGTTGCCGTTTTACGAATGCACCATTCACTTGGAGATGGCACATCACTTATGTCCCTTTTTCTGGCTTGTACTCGCCAAACAGCTCATCCTGATAAACTTTCGACTGTTCCTGTAATAAAAAAGAGGGATATTAATCCTACATATCAATATTCGTCTAAGGGATTATGGCGATATTTTGCACCAATTTGGTATTTTATGAGATTGTTTTGGAACACAATAGTTGATGTCTTGATGTTTATGGCCACGGCAATGTTCTTGAAGGATACAAATACGCCAATTAAGGGCAAACCTGGTTCTGAGTTGAATCCTAGGCGATGTGTTCATAGGACAGTCAGTCTTGATGATATGAAATTGGTGAAAAATGCATTGAATATGGTACGCATATATATTCTTACTCCAAACAAATTTTATGTTGTGATAACTTCCTCCTATTTTTCTTCATAGTATTAGGAACGAAAATGTAGATATTAAATGTAGTTTGATGTTTTTGGACTTTGTCATTTGCTTGCACAGACAATAAATGATGTGGCATTGGGAGTAATACAAGCTGGTTTATCTGTCTATCTTAATAGGAGATTTGGTAAGTTTTTGCCTCATGTATTATAGGAGTATTAAGCTTTCATCATTTATCATAATTATTTTCCTTAAATATAGTCATTAAATCATAAATAACCCAACCATAACAGAGGAAATTTCTAATCTCTTTATCTTTTATATACCATTAGGTAATGAACGTTTATATTATCAAATCATTTAAAAGATAACTATAAGTAACTGTTTATAGCAAATTGAACTACCTAGTCACCTAAAAAGTAAGACAAACGAATGTTTATAATATGTAAAATTACAAATGGTGCAAAAACCTCTCTATCTTTATTACACTGTCAGTGTGAAACTGTGAATAAGTTACATCCAGAAAAAAATTAGAAACTAGTATAGAAGATTTTTGTTAGTTGAATTATTGGGAATACATTGTCATGTCAATTAACCTTTTATGCAAAAATTGGCAGGTGAGGGCAAGAAAGACAAGGGAGCAACAGAGAAAAACAATAATCTCCCTAACAACATAAGGCTTAGATCGAGTCTTCTAATAAACTTAAGACCAACAGCTGGAATTCAGGTGATGGTATCCACTTTTCCTTCAAAATCTTAGCACTTCAAGTTTTTTAGTTTAAGTTTTATAAGCGTCACTGTAAATAATTCTTTACACTATCATGCCATTTAAAGAATATTTATAGGTAAGCCTCCTTAAAATATGAGATCCAAAATCTCGAAAATAAAATATGTTACTTGTTATCTATGTTGCTCGTACTCTTCAAAAATGTTAACCGGTGTGTGTCGGATTCTCCAAAGTAGTGTATTTTTGGAGAATCCTGCACGGATGCGACATCGAAAATGAAGAGTTTTCGCAACTTAACCTGCTACCATAGATAAAGATAATCCAATGATGCAAAAATTATTTACACGACGATTGCAAATTACTTATACTCTCTAGCTTATATACTTCAAGTCAAGTTAGGACATTCTTTTTTTTCACTTTTTTTTTCGTGTTTAACAAATATATAGGCTTTAGCTGATATGATGGACAAGAATACTGAGGCAAAGTGGGGCAATATGGTTGGTTCTGTTCTTTTACCCTTTAAAATTGCATTACGAGATGACCCTTTAGATTATATCAGAGAAGCTAAGGCAATCAGTTATCGTAAGAAAAATTCTCTTGAAGCTATCTACACATTTTCCATCTCCAAATTACTACTCAAGCTTTTTGGGATTAAGGTAATTATGTCATAATCACTTCCCAATTGTTCATCCTTAACATGATATAAGATTTGACCCTTTCTTCTTCTGTTGAAAAAAATAATATTAATATCAGATAACAAGTTCAATATCGCATAGAATTCTCACAAATACAACATTGGCCTTCTCAAATTTGGTGGGTCCTCAAGAGGAAGTTAGCTGCTATGGGCACCCCATGATTTACATTGCACCTGGTTCTTATGGCCAACCTCAGGTAATTAAGTATTACTCATACTAATTTCAAGTTCTTGCTTTCCTTGTTTTTAGTCTCCCTTTTTCGGTTTCATGTTCCATAAGCACACTATGCGGGTAAGTATTTTTCTTCACAAAATTTCACTAATTTGCTTGATCAAATCGTTATGATTGGTTAATTATTTCGGAAAAAACTGATGACTATTAATTGACATGAGACAGTCCAAATTTAGATAAGTCCGGAACTCATGGGCTATCGCTTACAAACACAACCAACTTAGAAATAGTATCCATTGACCACTTTCTAGCTATATCTTTGAAAACTAGTCAATGTCGTGAAGTTTGAAATTTTAAAAGTGAAACTTCATGATCATGACTATTTTTCAATTATAGGAGCAGAAAAATGGCTATTTGTGAATTTTGTCCCCAAGCAACCCTCCCGTGGCCCCCTTTTGTTTCTTTGGGGGGTTTTTGTTTATAATCTATATAATAGTGATTTTTGTTTTAGATTTTTACATCATACTCCCAAATTTAAATTTCAGGCTCTGATGATTAATTTCCAAAGCTATGTAAACAAGATGACTATGGTTCTATCAGTAGACGAAAGCGTGATTCCTGATCCACATCAACTGCTATACGATCTTGAACAATCTCTGAAGCTTATTAAGGATGCTGTGGTAGAAAGGGGCCTTTGCTAAGTATAAGAAAAATATTTGTCTATGTTTAGTTTTCCCTTCTAGTTTCAACAGTTATGGCTCTAATGTTGCACTTCTTTTTTCTTATTAGAAGTATCTTACCGTTGACAATAAACGTCATGTACACAAGGATAATAATGCTACTTCACAATGTTATGACAACACTATATAATCAAATATAATAGTTTGAGCAATAAGTGTACTTATCATAAATGTATTTTCAGATGTGTAATGAGCTAGTCAACTTTGGTTCTCAATTTTGAGAGGACAGCCTCTTTGATAAGCATAAATGAATCGACAAAATCCTCGCCAAGCTGATTAGAATCTGGAATCATTCCTTCATCAATTGCTATAACAAATGTTAACTTCTTGGCATAACTACACGCATGAACCATTAACACCTACAATATGCATTTGAATTTAGCGATATTGACCAAAGTAGTTTGTTTTTCTTTTAAATATAACTGTATGACAAATATAGATCTGATCTCAACTAGTTTGTGACTGAGGCATAGTTAATAATCGGTTGATTAAAGAAACTTACAGTGGGATGTCCATAACATGTTGGAGCTAGGAATGCCAATGGATGGCCTGACCAAGAAACTTCTTCAAGCGGATCAATTACGCTTGAAAAGATTAGTGTTGTTTGGGATAAAATTCTTTCAGTAAGTGTTGTCGCACCCTATGTATCATGCGAAAGTAAAGAAAATATGTTAGGTTTGGATTAAAAGGACAACTAATTATAAATGAAATAGAAAAAAATAAAGAATCAAACATTCCTCTTTGTTGAAAATTAGTGAGTAAGATTTTTTTTTTTTTAAAAAAGGTGAGTAAGAGAAAAGTGGAGTATCCTAAAGCCAAATAACTTGAGGAAGAGTTGTGAAAAAAGCTACATCGAGACTCAAGAGAATGCTTCTTTCGATCCATTAATGTCTTAGCTTTGCGAACATAATCCAGAGGATTCTCTAATTCGGCTATAGTTAAGGGAATTATGCTAAAGCTGAAATAATTTTCTTGTATCACTATGGCATTTTTCTCAATCATTTCAGCTATAGCCTGCAATATGGTCATGTAAGTTTTATTGATTAGGCACATATAATCTAATATTTTATATATCAATCTTTTAAACGAAATATTTCTACATCAATCTTCTGAACTCTATAAACAAAATCTTAAAAGATCTTCATTTTTAAAGTTTATATGAAGAAATACTCACTTGAACTTCTAAAGTTGGTCTTAAATTCACTAGAACAGTCGCTCTGCACCTCGTTCGTTCCAACAAAAACTTCCTCTTGACTTCAACTTCTACGGTCATGTCAGGAAGAACCACATCAAAAAGTTTGACTGGTATGGTTAAAAGCAAACTTACATTATTATATACAACCACAAATTAAATATACACTTTGTTAATGTTGGATTTGATGTCGTGACATTTGACCCAACATATCTCCTGAAATATTGATTTGAATATATAAGAATGTTTGGACAAATATTGTACAACATTCGGACCAATATTTTCAGAACTGATTTTGCCTTACTTCATGTAATGATTACTACGTAGTAAATATGAATTGGCAAGGTAAAAATGAGTTGGTAAACACGTGTGAAGAACGAGTCAAGGTTGCTGCTTTTTGTGAGGAACAAGTCAAAGTTATTAGAGGTTTTTTCTCCTTGATAGTCTCCAACAAATCCTACCAGCTGTCCACTTTTCCCTCAACCTCCACAACCGATCGATGAGCCTTTCAAGGAAGACTCTCTACTATAAATAGAGAGGCTACTACAGTGAATCGATATCCAGAATCAGGAAGCAAAAATACCAAGAGAGCTCTGAAAATTTCATCTCAGAAATCTGGATCACTGGTGTTACCCAAGTGTGTTGACAACATTCTGTCAAACATTACAATTGCTGTTTAGATTCTAGATTAGTTTTGTATGGAGTGATTGTAATGAGAGGTTGTCTATGTCTACTTAGTTAGATTTTTCAGGCAGAAGTCATCTGCGACTTCAACTTTTAATTCCTTTCCATTTTATATTGTAAATCTGTAAAGAAAGGAATTTGTACTGTTGTATATAATATATATACAATATATTAGGTCATTGACCATCATAAGTTATATAATATATATAACTTATGAAAATTTAAACGTTTGTGTTCTTCAAATTCCGTTGCATTTACTCTTTAAAGTTTCTGTTTTGCTAAGTGTTGTTACTGGTGTCAGACAACATAATTGCCGACATTCAAAAACATAATTGGTATCCGATTTATTTCATCTCTTGTTTTTAGTTTCCATAGCATTTGACACCCTTCAAGTGATATCAAAGCCGACACTTAACACAATAAGTGATTGGTCCTGTTGTCATAAGTTATGGATCCGACAAATCCAACTATTGATAGGCTTTCTATTTTCAATGGATCAAATTATGCTTATTGGAAGATTCACCTACGTTCTCATATCAAATCAATTGATGTTAGGGCATGGAGATCTATAACCAATGGATATGTTGTTCCAATGTTGCCGCAGGACGAGGAATGTGACATTCTTGTTAAACCTAAATTCGAATAGACTACAGAAGAAACCAATAATACTAGCTTTAACGAAAAAGTCTTAAATGCAATTTTTGGATGGGTTGATATGTATATGTTCAAACTCATTCAAAACTGCCACACGGCTAAGGATGCATGAGATACTTTACAAATACATTGTGAAGGTAGCTCAAGTGTTCGTCGAACAAAGCTACGCATGCTCATGAGTAAATATGCACGTTTAAGGATGGAAGAAGCAGATGATATTAAATCTTATTTTGAAAAGTTGATTGACATCTCAAATGAATGTCAGGTGCTTGGTGAACCATTAACCAACACTCAACTTGTTGAAAAGGCTCTTCGCTCTCTTCTTGAAAATTTCAATTTAAAGATTTATACTACTGAAGAAGCTCACAATCTTGCCACAATGGACCTTCATACCTTAATGAGCATCCTCAAAACTTATGAGATGAATATTGAGAATCAAAAGGAATTGTATAAAAGCAAGAATGTGGCACTTCAAGTTCAATCCTCGGAGAGTCAAATCGAAGAAAATGATGAGAATCTTGAAGAAATTGGTGATGGTGCAAATTCGATGGTGATGAAGCTCAATAATGAGAGAAATCAATCTAAATCTAAAAAAACATCAAAACCAAGTCTTCAATAAAAAGCCCACTAGATTCCTTCTAAATATACAAAAAGGAAATCAACTAAGAAGAATCAACTCAGATCATACCAAATTTGATCCCAAACAACTTGAGTCAGTCTAGTGTCATGCATGCTCGGGTTGGGGACACTATGCTAACGAATGTGCAAACACAGTTAGAAAATTTGGTAAGAACTTATGAGTTTCTCTTAGTGATGATAAATGAGAAGAGGAAGGAGATCGTGAAACTTAAACACAAGCAATGCTGGCTACTGTTTTCGAACAGTCTCTTTCGGATAATGAAGATGTCGTATACAATGTTTTATCAGATATCACGACATTTGCTCCAACATCAGCAACGACATCAACATCCTCAGCGACATCCGAAAAGTATGAATTCTTTAACTATACTGATGTTAATTGATTTAGTGGTTCTATTTCTGTTAGTGAGACTGATTGTATGGATCAAGTTGAATGCAAATATGATATGATTAATGAATTACAAAGTATTTGTAAAGCCTTAATCATAGAATCCAAATAACTTAACAAAAAGATAAAATCTTTAACTTATGAGAATTTAGTATTAAAAGGCACGATAACTCGACTTGAGGTTGCACTTATCAAAAATGATATTGAATTTGGTAAGATCCGTGCAAAATTGGATTTAGCCGAAGCAACCTTCCGTAAGATCAACATGGGGACTTCGAAATTGAATAAGATACTCAACCTTAATAAACCTTCACGTGCAGGAATTGGGTACGAAAACTCTCTTAAAATCATATGCTCTAATCTCTTTGATAAAAATAAGAAAATATGTTTTGTAAAAGAAAAATGAATGAATAATAGATTCAAAGAATATGAAGATTTTGTGTCATCGCTGTAACTCTCATGGACACTTAGAACCATATTGTTTCGAACTTCAAGATTATGTGAGCAAAATATTTCCTAAAATGTTGTTGACACCCAATTTTGTCCCATCTTTTTCAATTCATTTGCAATTTTAAATATTTTTAACACCTCAAAATAATTTTAATATATATACATACATGAGTATATATATATATATATATTATTCTCTTATTATTATTATTATTATTCATATTTTTTTTACTGTCATTTGCATTTTTATCATAATCATAAGTTTTATCCTAAAATTCTATGTAATTTTATTTTCGCAAAATTGCATTGCATTTCCATTTTTATTAAGCATTAAACATTTCGCAAATATTATATTTTTTATTATCACATTGTTGTGTTATTTTAAATAATTTACATCTTTTATAAAAATATCTTTTTATAATAAACTCCCTCTTATTTTTTAACCAACCCAATTTTATTTCTCAACCCCAAAACAATTTCTACCCAAAACCCATTTTCCCCAAAACAAAGCAACCCATTTTGGCCCAATCGGCCAGACCCGAAGCCCAATACCCATTTCCCCTTATTTCCCTCTTACACCAAAACCAAACCCAACCCTTATACCAAACACCAAAAAACCGAAATCCCCTTACCAAGCCCAACAGGCCACCCCAAATTTCAGCCCCAATCGAACCGACCCATTCGGCCAAACCCGAAGCCCAATACCCATATCCCCTTATTTCCCTTTCCCCATTTTATACCCTAAACCTAAACCTAACCAAAAACAAAAACAAAAAATCACTCACCCCTAACCCTTCAACTCGCCGCACACCTTACACCCCTGCCCCTACATCGCCGCACCCTACGCCTGCCACCATCAGTCGCCGACACCGCCGCCTGCCACCACCAACCTCTTTGTCGTCCCTGACACCGCCGAACCCTACGCCATCATTTCACACCTACCATATCCCCTCAAATCCGTCCCCAAAATCGTCACTTTATTTTTGAAATTCAAACTCGTTGAAAGGGGGTATAGGGGTGAACGTTGGAGAGTTCGAATCCACCTATAAAACACCCCTTTGTTCACTGTTAAAGGGATACCGGGGGACGAGACCGGGACAGAAATTGAAAAGAAAAGAAAAAGATACTTGTTGTATTCTTGATTTTTAGCATTTGCTTTCATTGTTATTCAAGAAATAAGTCTGAAACAAGTCCAAAAATCCGAAGGAAAAGGGGTGAGTTTTGTTCTTAAAGTTTGGGGTTAAAATACCTCTATTTGCTTCGTAAACCCTACTCCGAAAATCTGCTTTTGATTGTTATTCTTCATTGTTTTCGGGTTTTGCCGATTCGGGTTACTGTTCCGACGAATAAATTTTGTGTTTATATTCTGTTGTTGGTTATCTGAAAACTTGAGAAAATCGATTCGGGTCGGGTCATCGACCCGGGTCGGATATATTTCTGAATTCTTGCATTTCATATCTTGCATATTGGTTATCTGAAAATCTGAGAAGAATTTGATTCTGGTTGAATTTCTGATTTGGGTCGGGTCACTGGCTCGGGTCGGGTCGACCCGGTTTGGATATTTCCCAGAATTCTTGCATTTCACATCTTGTATATTGATTATCTGAAAATCTGGGAAGAGTTCGATTTTGGGTTTGAATCTCTGATTCGGGCTGGGTCACTGACCCGGGTCGGGTCGACCAGGTTTAGATATTTTTCAGATTCTTGCATTTTATATCTTGTATGTTGGTTATCTGAAAATCTGAAAAGAATTTGATTTCGGGCTTGAATCTCTGATTCGGGTCGGGTCACTGACCCGGATCGGGTCGACCCGGTTTGGATATTTTCGAGATTCTTGCATTTTATATCTCATTTGTTGGTTGTCTGAAAAATTTGAATTTTGATTCCGATTCCGGTCACTACTTCGGGCTGCATTTCTCGGGATGTTTATCCGGGTATGTTTTCAGAATTGAATCACCCATTCGGGTAACTGTTCAGAACATGTTCTGTCTTTCATAAACATTTTCTAATCCTGTTTCGGTTCCGAAATTTCAGAATTTGGATATGATAATTTAATTGCTTACTGTTTGCTACTTTGGCACTGATGTTATTTTGTTGGATTGAACTAATATTGCACTCTCTTCGTTATTTTATTGATTTGAACTAACACTGCATTCTCTTCGGAAATTGTTTCTCGGTTTCAGATTACTGCTTTTGGTATAATTTACTGATTGTTGTCTCAGTATTATTTTACTATTTTAAACTAAATACTGCATTTAGGCTGATGAAATTGAATTCGAGGCCGCTCTTTTTTCGTTTCTCTGTTTTCAGTTTACTGTTTTAAACATCCGTGCAACGGATATCTTACTGTTTTACTGTTTTGAACCAAAATACAACATTTAGGCCGATGAAATTGAATTCGAGGCCGCGCTTTTTCGCTTTCGCTTTCAATCTTGTTTTAAACATCCGTAAAGCGGATATCTTCGCTTTTCTGTTTTGAACCAAATATCGCATTTAGGCCAATGAAATTGAATTCGAGGCCGCACCTTTCGGGCATTGCTTTCCTGTTTTAGTCCACTGTTTCAGCATTTAAATATCCGTGCAACAGATATTTACTGTTTTATTGTTTTACTGTTTTAAACTAAACATCGCGGCTTTTCGGAAATTGCCTCTCTGTTTTTTCTGCTTACTGCTTTGATTTAATTTTTGCTGATTTGAACACGATACTACACTGGCCGATGAAAAATATCCGTCGATTTCGAGGCCTCCACAGTCGTAAAGACGGAAATATAACTTCAGGGCAAGGATGAGACTTAAACCTTTTTACTTCATCCGAGAGATCAACATGTTTAGTAGGCGAGGTCACTAAAATAACCAACAAGTTATATGTTCGCAGCCACGACATGATTATAATGATCTTTTCTTTTTCATCCGAGAGACCAACACGTTTAGTAGGCGAGACAATCAAAATAACTACCGAGTCATACGTTTGTAGCCACGCCGTGATTGGAATGGTCTTTTCAAAATTTAAGTCTGAGCCCTCCGTGACCAAAACATTCACTGTTTTGGATACGGATCCGAAGTTATTTGTATTTAACTGTTTCTAACTGTTTGTTCTTGATAGCTTGCAGGGAACAAAGTAAATAAAGGCAGATATTCCTCAGAGTTTATTTATTTTATTTACTTTCTTTAATTCAGCTTTTGCCCCGCTCTGTATTGTAATATTATTTATCGCACTTATGTAACTATTGAAATGCTTAGAATAGGCAAACTTAGAATTAATTCATATGGTAGTTTAAGACTTGAAACCCGTCGCTATCTTGTAAGTTCGGTTAATTCAAACATAGAAACTCTTCGCTAGTTTATTTATTTTTAGACTCGTCACACATATTTAAAATTTTCAAAAAACAATCTTTGGTCATCTTTTATTCGCTTTATCAATCATACAAATAAGTTTTATCCTTTTCCAATTTGCAAAATCAATGATTTCCAAAAAGTTTACTTCTTTGGCATTATAAATAATTCATTTTTCTCCTTACTATTAGTTGTTACAAATGCATATTTTTCAACTTTACATGTATTCTTCTTTAATATCATACAAATGCATACTTGTACAAAAATGCATTCTTTACACAATATTTGCAAACATCTTTTCAACTTTATATACTTTTAAACCTGCATTTTCTTAGCAATAATTAACCTGAGTTTGACCGGATAACAGCAAGTTAGCGGATCTTAAAGGATGCCTAACCCCTTTCCTTTAGGATAATAAAGAACCCTTACCTAGAATCTCACTAGTTTCGCAGACCTTAAAATTGGAGTTATTTTGCAGCATTTATAGTCAATATTTAGGTGTCCTAATTCACCATAAAATAATTAGGTAGCGACTCCTTAATTTACCCAGGAATCACCGGACACGTTGTGCTCCGCTCTAACCTTTCACGGGGTCAAAAAACGGGCGCGACAAATGTTGTCCAACATTCCGGATAACAATCGAAGCAACATTTCTGAGCCAAAAGGTAAAAAATGTTTTAAGAGAGTTTGGGTTCCTAAAAAGGATGTAACATGTAATGTTGCTATAACTGCATTAACAACTAACATTTCAGGTTCTTGGTACTTTGATAGTGGATGTTCTCGCCACATGACAAGTACAAAAGGTTTTCTAAAGAACTATGAGTCATTAAATGGATGAAACGTGACTTATGGAGGTGGAAATAAAAGCAAAATAATTGGAAAATGGATCTTGGATGTTCCTGGATTTCCAGCCTTAAGAAATGTCCTACACGTTGAGGGCTTAATGACTAATTTGATTAGTATAAGTCAACTGTGTGATGACGATCTTGAGGTAAAATTTAATAAGAATGCATGTAAAGTTACGAATAAAGCCAATATATGTGTCATGACAATTGCTATCTTGTTGTAAGACAAGAAACATGCAATAATGCTAAGGTCGATGATACAACACCATGACATCAAAAGTTGGGGCATGTCAACTACCTCAATTTAGAAAAATTGGTCTCATATGAAGCGGTTAGAGGCATACCTAAACTTAGCCGTAAAAGTAAAACTATCTGTGAAGATTGTTTGAAAGGTAAGCAAACTCGTGTCTCTCATAATGTTGTCCAACACGACAGACTATATTCAGGTATGTCTCACTGTTTTCAATTGCAACATATGGATTTAATGGATCCAATTGAAGTAGAAAGTCTAGGAGGCATGAGGTATTCATTTGTGATAGTAGATGATTTTTCTAGATATTCTTGGATATATTTTTTGAAAGAAAAATCACAAACGTTTGACATGTTTAAAATCTTGCACTCTAGAATTAGAAATTTATTCTATTCTCATATTTTTTGAATTAGATCTGACCATGGAAAAGAATTTGAAAATAGTTCATTCACAAATTTTTGTGAGAAAAAGGAAATTTTCCATGAGTTTTCTGCCCCCAAAACTCCTCAACAGAATGAGGTTGTAGAATGGAAGAATAGGACATTGCAAGAAATGGCTAGAGTGATGCTTAGTTCTAAACATTTCTCAAAATGTTTATGTGCAGAAGCCTTGAACAAAGATGATACCCTATGAGATTATAAATGGAAAGAAACCAAACTTGCGTTACTTTCATGTTTTAGGGTGTATTTGTTATATTTTAAATGACAAGGATTATTTTGCAAAATTTGACTCTAAGAGTGATAAATGAATTTTTGTTGGCTATTCACAAAATAGTCATGCTTATCGAGTATACAATCTGAGATTCAGAACTGTACAAAAGTCTGTAAATGTTATCTTTGATGATGTTTCTGATGTTTCAGGGAAAACTATTGAAATTAACATTATAGATAATGTGGAAAGTCCACAGATTGTAGAAGAATCGGATGTTGCCACAAATGTTGCCACACCTGAAGCAACATCTGAAACAACAATGGAGACCACATAGGCCACAGATGAGGAGTCAAGTGCTGAATTGTTAGACCAAGTTCGCAGGGACCTCTCATCTACGATTAGGAAGAATCATCCAACGGGCCAAGTGATAGGGAGAGTTTTTGAAGGAATTAGAACTAGAGGCAAAGAACCACTCAACTATAGAGAAATGATAATGTATGTGTGTATGTCAACCATATACCAAGAGGTTAGTCTTTCTTATTTTATATCTACATTATAACCAAAGAATGTTGTAGAAGCACTTAAAGATAATTTCTGGATACAAGTAATGCAAGAAGAGCTTGAACAATTTTCTTGAAATGAAGTCTGGGACTTAGTTCCATGTCCAAATAATACAAATATAATTAGAACTAAGTGGATTTTTAAAAATAAAATAGACGAATCGGGAACAATTGTTAGAAATAAAGCACGTCTAGTTGCACAAGGTTATACTCAGGTTGAAAGAGTTGATTTTGATGAAACATTCACACATGTAGCTAGAACCGAGTCGAATAGACTTTTACTTGCTATTGCTTGTTGTCTGAAAATTACTTTACACCAAATGGATGTAAGAGGTGCCTTCTTAAATGGTTATCTAGACAAGGAGGTATATGTTGAACAACCAAAATGATTTGAAGATCATTAACATCCACACTATGTGTACAAGCTTAAAAGGGCTTTGTATGAATTGTAACAATCCCCTAGTGCATGATATGGCCGTTTAACTAACTTTCTTCTTGAATTTTGTTTTAACAGTGGCAAAGCTGATCATACTTTATTTATTAAATGACACAGTGTATATATTATAATTTCTCAAATCTACAATGACATAGTCATTGGATCGACTTCACAGTCGTACCTAAATTTATTTGTTGAAGCTATGTCATTGACATTTGAAATGATCATGATTGGGGAATTAACTTTTAGGCTTGCAGATAAAGCAAAGTGAAGATGAAATTTTCATCTCACAAAGTAAATATGCCAAGAATCTAGTTAATAAATTTGGTTTGGAGAACGCTAAACAGATGAAAACGTCAATGTGTTCATCGCAGAAGGTATGTAAGGATAATGTTTGTGAAAATGTCGACCCAACATTATATGAATCTATGATAGGTAGCCTTCTTTATCTTACTGCTAGTCGCCCATATATCATGTTTGTGTTTGTGCAAATTTTCAAGCCTGTCCCAAAATGTCTCACTTAAATGTTGTGAAACGTATTATTCGATATGTTGTTGGCACATGTGAGTTGGGAATTTGGTACTCCAAAGATACTAATCCTAACTTAATAGGATTTAGTGACTCGGGTTGGGCTGGAGATGTGGATGATAGAAAAAGTAGAAGTGGAAGATGTTTTAATCTTGGCAATAACCTTGTTTCATGGTATAGTCGTAAACAAAACTATGTCTCACTTTCAACTACTGAATCTGAATATGTAGCAGCCGGAAGTTGTTGCTCTCAATTAATATGGATACAACACATGTTATATCACTATGGATTTACTAGCAATATTTTGATTTTGTACTGTGATAATTTGAGTGCTATAAATATTTCTAAAAATTCAGTCCAGCACTCACGTACAAAACATATTGATATTAGACATCACTTTTTAAGAGATTTAGTTGAAAAACAGCTAGTTCAAATTGAACATGTTGACATTGTTCATCAATTAGCTGATATTTTTTACAAAAGCTTTGGACCATGAGAGATTTTCTAGTTTAAAAAAATCTCTTGGTCTTTGTAATCTCTAAAAAGACATTTTTTTGGGTGAATGTCGGCTGAAATGTTATCTAACATTTTGGGTGACATTTACCTATGTTATATCACTAACTGATTATTGTTGTTGTATGGTGCATAACTTTTGGTCACACAAGTATGATAATTCAATAAGAATATGTTATCAAAGTGATACCGTTCTCTGCGATAATATATATTTATATCATAAAAGGGGAGTATAAAAATAAGGCAAGCCTTTGCAAATATTTGGCAACAGTGAAAAATGAACAAAGCCCGTGGAAAGATATCGTTCCTATTCTATAGGAGTATCGAGCGCTTCTAAAGAGATTTGAGAATATCATAAAAGTATTCTTATTTTTGACACGAAAAATTCATTTATATGTGTTATATGATTTGACCAAGGACATGATGGGAAAATGCTACATTGGTCCAGTAGTCAAACTCATAAAGTGCATATAAAATGTGTCTTGATTTGTTGCCAAATCTGAAAATTCTTGTGGGATCAAAATACTTGTGTCATCCAAAATGTTGACAACATTTCTGTTGACATTTTCAGAATGTGATATGTGTTGGGATGTTGTGCTTATCTAATCGTTGAAATATCAGATCTTACTCCCTATTATATGCCTTGTTTACAGAAATTTCAGAATTTAAAATTATCAGATTAATTTTTATTCCTACCGTGATGTTATTTTTTATCTCAATATTTCAGGTGTAAGTTATTGTGTAAAATTGAAACACCTAAAACTAAGGGATTCTTGTTGCTAGGAATTTTTTTCATGTATATAAATATTCCTCTCATTTGTTATTTGTTTTTTACAAAAACAATAAAAAAAAAGGGAAAAGCTCAGCGGGTGTATACCTTCCTACCTACCCGATAGAAACACCAAATCAAACTCCAATCACTTTCACAAACCATAATTCCACAAAAACCTCTCCTCAATTCTCACCGATGGAAACTTCTTCAATGTCAGAACAAATGTCAACCAACATTCCATCCAACACTTCCATGAGCATTAACTCTCCATCGAATACACCTCAGCAACCTGACCAGTCTTCTTCCTCAAATTTTCCCAAGGATCTTTCTAAAGCAATATTGTTTAAAGGTTTTGATGAACCTTTAGATATAAACTATTATGGAGATAATAATAACCATATAGATGTCGATCAAACTGTTGATTTCTCATCTCTGGGTAAAAGGCTAAGGTCATCTACCTTTTCTACTCACCAATCGAGTAGAGTGTTTGAGAAAACAGCCCAAGAAGGTTCGAGTAGCAAAACGACTAAATGTGAAACATCTAAATTCGCTTACTCGAGTAGCGATAGTGAAAATACAGACTATGTTTTCTCAACTGAGGAAGAACCATCTGCTTCTGAACAATCCAGTGTGCCTCAAGAAAGGAAAATCCCAGATGAAACCCCCTTGAAACAATTTTTTCCAAAGGAAGTTCCCAGGACCACAAGGACAAGTGCTGCTCCAAATGTTGCCACAACATTTCAGCCAACATCCGAAGAGACACACGCCACAACATCTTCCAACAGTACCAAATCTATCAGACATGTCTGATTCAGACATTAAGGTATCTGCGTTCTCAGATAAATTCTATTCTAAAGCTAACTATGATATGTGAGATTTTTACAAGAATAGAGTAATTAGGCCTGAGAGAGTGTTAGATATTATTTTTTGTACTGAATATGGTTTGGTAGAATTCTTAAAGGACATACAGCTTCTTGGTTCTGTCACTGAAAAAGAACCATATGTTGATGAGATATTCAGGTTATTTTTTGGCATATTGTCTACAAACCTGCATACATAGTTGTTAGCAAAAGGTAATCTATTCTTAATAAGTCTCCATGAAAGAAAGGAAATTTTAAAAGGAATATGATTATGCCTAACTCTGTTGATCAAATGATCAATTGTATTATGAGATCTGATGCAATTCCAAGTTTCTTTGTTTGAGAAGATGTCATCTGAAGCTGTATTCCAAATCAGATAATCTGCTTTTCTTGGATTCCCAATTTTAATTTTGCTTATGAGATAACAAATCCAATTGGGTATAATATTGAGCAGACTCTCCATATCCCATCTCCGATCTACTATAAAGTCCTTAACTTTGTCTATAATGGAATGAACATATTGTGGACAAAACTTAGCAAGGTTGCCAATTCCTATCTAATTATCCCACTAGAGGCTACATTCACCATTTTGAATATTCCATACCATGTTTGCTTCAGCTTTTCCCCTTTATCTTGGTAAGTGTTTTCCATAAATGAGAGTTTCCAGAAACTCAAATTTTACTAACAAGATGAGTCCTGATACAATATTTGGCTTTAGTGAAATTTGCTCATAATGAATCTTGGCATCTAATCTCCACCATTTCTTCATGTTCAGAGTTTCACAAATATCTTTCATCTTTCTGATCCCAATTCCTCCTTCACTTTTTGGTAAACATAAATTATCCCAGGAACTCAAGTGATATTTATCTTTCCCATTTGAGGATCCCAAAAGAATCTCACAAAGTGCTTTTTCATTTGATAAATGATCCCTTTAGGGGGTGTAAGCGCTGTAAGAGTGTATATAGGGAGAGACTGAAGACCATGCTTAATTAGGATAATTTTTCCACCAAAGGATAACATTTTGCTTTGCCAATCATTGAGTCTTTTGATAATTTTGGACAGCATTTTCTCAAAATATTCTCCTTTTTTTCTCCCCAGATATATTGGGCATCCCAAATGTTCAAATGGAAACTGCTTGTCCATAAAACTAGTGGCCTCCCTTATCTTGTTAATTCTGCTAGAGCCGGTTCCAGGTGTTGTTAAGAAGAAGCACTTGCTGCTGTTCATTTTCTGCCTAGAGCTTTTCTCATATCAATGAATTTTCTCCATCACCATCTTTATTGACTTAGTGTTGTTGGGAGTTTTTACTCTGTTGTACTTTATAATGCAGTACGGAAAGTTTATAACTATTACAAGTATTCGAAAGGATAAACAAAGATTCAACAATTCAACTAGAAATCTGAAATTACAATTGTTGAACAAGAAAAACTGTTTTTGCTGAGTCGAGTGTGGCACTCTGTCCTTAAGACAATATTGCCCCGTATGTATCATTTATACGTCCTGGACAATTTGTCTCCCAAGATAAAACAGCAATGGAACACTTGAGCAAAGGAAACTCAAGTACTACCGTGAAGAATATTGAGTAACGAAATGATGCTTGGAAGTTGTAGGAAGAAGAGTTTTCTGCTTGTGTATGCTTCTGTATTTTCGTGTATATGTGAGTCTTAGTGTTAGTTCTCAACAATGGTGTAAGGGGGTGTTTATATAGGTGAGGGAGGGACTGAAAACTGCCTCCATAACAGCCAAATAATGGCCATTATGGAGGTAGTAAAGTCACCAACATAAATGGTGAAAGACCAACGGATTGGCCATTATAGGAGAAGTAATTCAGCCAAAATAAATGGCTGAATTGAGTGATGTGGCGTTTCTGCTTTGACCGTCCAAATTCTGACTTTCTGGAAACTTCAGGGACCAAACTGTACATCTTGAAACTTCAGGGACCAAACTGTACATCTGAAAGAATTCTGGTCCAAATTGTACATCTGAAACTTCTGGAATCAAACTGTACTTCTGACAAAGTTTTCTGGCCCAAAAAGATAATATCAGAAGACCCACAGCCCACGACCCACGACCCACGACCCGTGACCCGAGAACTCGGAACCGGACGGGACGGGACGGGCGGGCGGCGGCGGCGCGTGTGTGGTCTTTCCTCGAACTGAAGTACATCTAGGTCCTCCCTCCTTTAAACACATGGGATACCCCTTGGGGTCCCAAACCCCAAACCAATTTCGAGTCTTATATACATAACAATTCTTTCTTCCTCTACCGATGAGGGAGAATTGAACACAATACCACACTTTTACATGCTTCAAACACCTCACTTCGTGAACCAATATCTCTTTCATTTCTCAATGAAATTTGACGATTCTTGGCCCCACGGTTATCTACGTACTTAGTGGATCATGCATGTGTGAAGAACTGGATTCTCCAACATACGTAACACTAGTGTTTAAGCTGTTAAAGTTGGTCGGTCGCAACTCCCGCCAAAGGCTAATTTCCAACAAGTGTTGCCACTTGTAAAAATAACTATGTCATCTACATAAGACAAATGATTGATAAGAGGTCCATTTCTAGGCATAGAAAAAGGTAAGAAATGCTTATTATGATTAAGATTATTAAGTAATCTAGCCAAAACTTCAGCACCAATAATAAAAAGAGAAGGTGATAAAGGGTCTCCCGGTTTAAGTCCTTGCTTGGATGTGAAAAAACCATTCATGTTGTCATTAATGATGACAGAATACCAGATTATTGAGATAATATTCATCATTATGTTGGTAACCTCTTTAGAATCCAAATTTTGTACAACAGCAACCAAGAAAGGCCATGACATTTTGTCATAGGCTTTAGCCATGTCCCACTTGAGCACCACATTACCACCTTTGTTCTTACACTTGATGTCTTGAACAGTTTCTTGTGCCAATTGTATGTTCTCTGTAATTAACCTCCCTTATAGAAATTCACTTTGATTTTCGGATATCATTCCTGAAAGCATTGGATTAAACCTTCTAGAAATAACTTTGGTGATGATTTTACTTGAAAAGTTACTAAGGCTTATTGGCCTGAATTCTATGAAGTTGGCAGGGCAATCTGTGTGAAAAGAAAAGAAGCCTCAAGCCGATAAGTCATCATCTTCGAGAACACAACCCATGAAGTATGGAAAGTGCCAAACATTGATTTACAGTTCCTAGCTCTAAGACTAGTGGAAGAAGGGGAGCATAGAAAAACCTTCGTCCTTAGCAAAGGGCTTTCTGAAAGCTCCATTTGAAGCAGGTGCCTAAACAGATGATTCCAATTCAACTAATTTTGGAAATGCTACCTCAAGAGAAGGGGGGCCTCTAGCCCGGAAGATGCCTTATATGGATAGGGTATATACTACTACGATTGTATCTATTCCCTGAGAGTCCTAATCTTCTTGAAAAAACGTGATACGCGGAAATCTGTTAAAATCACCACCGCCGCCTCTCTCATTAGTAGAACATTCTAGATTAAGTTATATAATTATCTAGAAATATGGTAAAGATTCAAGAAATACATAGGAAAATAATTGCTAGAAAATTCTAGAGTCAATGTCCTAGTTGTTTACCATGTTGGGCCCAACCCATTATGATGTTATATCTAGAATCTTCTAGCAATGTAAAGTCGGTTGATGAACCGACATTGATCATGTATATATAGGGACCTTGGGTCCTTTAGGAAGTAAGTCCCAAGTGCGCATCCAAAAAGTGTCCAAGTGAGTCTAAATTGTGTGTAAGCTTAAGTGTGAGTGTCAAGTGTTGGTAAAAATAAAAGAGTAAGAACTTGGTGTATATTGTGGTGAAGTTATAGTATTCAAGTCTTGGTGTAATTACTTTTACAATAATAAAGTAATTTCGTTTTTCACGTGTTGTGTTGTCTAACAAGTGGTATCAAGAGCCAGGTCAATTCATGCCAAAGAGTCATTTGTTGAGTTTCTTAGAGTGTTCGTGTGTGGTTTAGTACTACAGGGCTTGTTGTCGAAATCAATCTTTCTTGATAAAAATAGAATTTTAGCCAAGACACGATGGGTGACCTTCAAGTGGTCGGTAGAATCAAGAAACTTAACAATCAGAATTACAGCACGTGGTCGATGCATATAGAGGCATATCTCCAAAGCCAAGACTTGTGGGAGATCGTTGGTGGCAATGAGGTCACACAACTAGAAGACGCAACCGCTCTGAAGAAATGGAAGATTGGAGCTGGCAAAGCAATATTTGCGATTCAGACCACAGTTGAATGATACGAGACTGCAGCTTCTGGAGAACAAGCTTCTCTCTATCAGACATTTTGACATGACGATCAACCAATATTTTACCAAGGTAAAATCTCGTTTTCGCGAAATTTCTGCATTAGACTCTGCTGCTGGCATGTCAAACGCTAGAATTAGAAGAATTATTATTCATGGATTAAGGCCAGAATATAGAATTTTATTGCTGCAATACAAGTCAACCTTCTCTTGTTGAATTAGAAAACTTGCTAGCTGACCAAGAAGCGTTGACTAAGCAAATATCTGGAGTCTCATTAAAGAGTGATGAAGAAGCACTCTATAGCGGTGATAAGAAATGTCGATCCCGATCAAATGCTAGTAGAAATTCTAGAAAACATGATGACAAAGATAATCATCATGGAAGCTCCCAAATAGGGGAAGCTCAAAGAAAGATAACTGGGGTGGCCAGTCAAAGAATAACAATAAGTTTGACGGAAAATGCTATAACTGTGGGAAAAAGGGGCACATGGCTAAAAGTTGTTGGTTCAAGAAGAAAACTGCAGAAAGCAATGCAACCAGGTCAAATGCAGGAAAGACAAGCGATGAAGAGTGGGACGTTGAAGCATCTTTCGCCGTGGAGGAAGAAGAATTAGCTCTGGCAGTTACCATTGCTGGAACGATCGACTACAATAATGATTGGATTATCGACTCTGGCTGCTCAAATCATATGACATGAGATAAATAGAAGTTACAGAACATGACCGAGTACAAATGTAGTCATGTGGTGGTGACAACCAATAACTCAAGACTACCAATCGCTCACGTCGGAAAAACAGCAATCATGCCGAGATTCAGTTCGAAAGAGGTTTCACTCCAGGATGTCTACCATGTACATGAGATGAAGAAAAACTTACTATCAGTAGCGCAACTTACGACATCAGGCCACCATTTCGTATTTGGACCTCAAGATCTTAAAATCTCTGGAACACCGATGATGAGAGGACGACGCTTAGAGTCTGTCTATGTAATGTCAGCAGATTCAGCTTATGTAAACAAGACTCGAAAGAACTAAATAACTGATTTGTGGCATGCAAGACTTGGACATGTAAGCTATCACAAACTCAAGGTGATGATGAAGAAATCTATGTTGAAGGGTCTTCCTCAACTCGAGGTCAAAACAGAGACCGTTTGTGCAGGCTGCCAATACGGTAAGGCGCATCAGTTACCGTATGAAGACTCAAAGTTCAAAGCCAAAGCACCATTGGATAGTCAATCATTTGTCAAAGCCGAACTCACTATTATCCTACACAAATGCAGATTGGGCAGGCTGTCCAGACACCCGCCGCTCTACATCTGGCTACTGTGTGTTTTTGGGTGATAATCTCATCTCTTGGTCTGCCAAACGGCAAACCACATTATCCCATTCGAGTGCAGAAGATGAGTATAGAGGAGTTGTTAATGTTGTTGCTGAGATCTGTTGGCTCCGAAACCTTCTCTTGGAGCTTCAATGTCCTTTAAGTAAAGCGTCTCTGGTCTACTGTGATAACATATCCGCCATTTACCAGTCTCACAATCCGGTTCAGCATCAACGAACCAAGCATGTTGAGATGGACATCCACTTTGTTCGCGAGAAGGTTGCTCTCAGGCATATTAAGGTATTGCACGTGCCTTCCTCATATCAATACACGGATATTTTCACGAAGGGCCTCCCAAGACAGTTGTTCCTTGATTTCAGATCCAGTCTTAGCGTTAGGCCTCCTCCCGCTCCGACTGGGGGGGGGGTGTGTGTAAACATGTACAAGTATAACACCACAATCCCTATCCATAATTAGAATATATCCCATATATTCTAAATATATTTAGTGATAGATAATTATGGTAAACTAGGATTCCTCTTGTATTGAGACTAGGATTCCTCTTGTATTGGGACTAGGATTCCTCTTGTATTAGGGTTGTATATTGTACACTATATATATTGATATTAATGAGAAAGACTCTCTAAGGGAGATTAATATCCTCTTTCAAATCATCCCACATGAATCCATGCATTCAGAGAAATCAAAACTTTCCACATTTCTATGTGGTAACCCTCCAAGTTTTTCTTTCGGATGGCGGATAACAATGAAATACCCACCAATGCACCAAGGGTGGTTAATAATCCCATTTAGCTCCTCTAAACTACTCCACAGATTCATTCTTTCAGCAGGTGTGCACTTGACATACACTGCAGTAACAAACATATCCTGCGTATTGCGATCCTTTTGTACTTTGAGAGTCACTTGTTGTTCATGATTCATAATTACATCAACAGTGCAATTGTCCATCCAAAAACACCATATTTTTCCATTTATGTTGGATATACAGTGGTTGTACTCCAAATATCTCTTGCAGACTTCTATTTTATTGCTGATGACTAAAGGTTCTGAAATAGCAATCATATCACATTTGTATTTGTTAACCATTCTTTTAAGTCTTTGAATGGCCTTCTTAGATCTAGCCCCTCTTATGTTCCAAATGATTGCACTAATCATTGAAAACATTTAATGATTGGAGTTTTTGTTCTTACCTCCCTTGTTAGAACGTGAAGAATTTTTTTTGTTGCTCTTATTGCCTTTGTTGTGCCTCTTATGTCTGCTTCTGCTTCTTTTCTCAGGAGACATATTTATTGATAAATCGATTTGTCCTTAGAAGAAGAAGAAACTGGGAGAGTAAGAGGGAAATGAGTCAAACTCCATCCCCAAGAGAATGATGAAGACGGAAAATAGAAGTTGTCTTGGCATCGGAGGTTTTCACGTTAAGGATGTGAAGATCCCATAAAGGTTTTGACATGTCAATAGTGGTCGTGCTTAGGTTTGATATGTAATCTTCAACAAACTTGTCGGTGATCATCTTTTTTTTTTTTTTGACGAAGGAACCCGCAGCCGCTACTCTTTCGAGTGCGCACAAGGTAAACCCCGGACTGACGCAATAGCCTGCAAACCACGTCAGCCGATTAACCACACTTGGCAAGCCATGTGTGACAGGCTCAACAAGAAGGTTTATGCAGGGGATCGAACTCGTGACCTTGCGGTCCCGCGCTCTACTGCTACACCAACTTGGCTACCTTGCGGGTATGTCGGTGATCATCTATATTCACTGCCGTGGGAACCAATCTTATTTCTCGGCTGCCGTCACTCTCATCCATAACTTGTGTCATCACAAATTGTAAAACTTAAAAATGGACCTTGTAAATGGAAGACATTACAGAGTCGGACCACATTGAGTCCTATGCGTGCATCTTTGCATTTCTGCAAAATGTTGCTTTTTCGATTTGAACCCGTAAGACTTGCTATGATAAATTAAATTAAGCTGATATATTAATCAAGACTACATGATACAGTAGTTAGCTGCTCTAAACAACCTCGTACGTTAGTCACAACTGACTTTGTCAAAAGGGAGTAAATTGTTATCGTTTCAAAGTCAATTTAATTTGCCTTGCAGATAAAATAATGCACCCGATATATGACTCAAGTCTCAAGCACTTTTGTATATGCTTAATTTGTAGCACCTTATTTGTTCTAACAGCATTTATTAGCTACTCCTGCTAAATGAACAAACAGGTATCAATTTTCCTACTAGTTTAAATTTAAGATCTTCAATATGAATTAACGGTGTAAAAAATATATTTATATATCATATCATTTATAATTAAGAAGTAGTTATGCGAACTAAACTTTTGTTAATCACCTGCAAACTGGAAAAGCGTGGGTGTTTAAGCATCTTGTGTTGTATTTCAGCTTTGATGGCATCAACCTCAATTGGTATTTTCCAACCCATGATTGCTGTAAACATTGTAATTAGGTTCCTGAAATATTCGAGAAGGTGGACTTATTGCTTCTCCATTTTCATCTAAATTCTTTGATATTCGTATAGGTTTGAGAATCATCTTTTTTCCACCACGCTCCATATCCTAGAACCAATATTAGTTTAAGTGATGATCACTAACTCAACTACGAGGTGAATAGTGCTGATAAAAGGCTCCTATTATTTAAAGAAGAAAGGAATTTATTGGGTGCACACAGAGTAGATAGATTTCAACCGTAAAAGAAAGCTCTAATTATGAGAACTACTATCTTGATAATCTAGTTTTGGAGAAGTTTCAATAGTAGCGATTTAGACTTTTGTGAAAATACTACTACTCCATACATCCCAATTAATGTAACACTTTTTTGCTTTTCAGATTTAAATTATATGAAATTTAATTAATATTTTAAAATATATTTTTTAATTATATTGACATGATAAGAATTGCAACGTATAGTACTTTTTATATAATTTTTTGATAACTAAATTTGTTTTAAAATATTAGATTGATCTAATTCAATTTAGTTTCTAACATCATGTAGGGGTATCAAATGAGCAGGTCGAAATGGATTGATTTAACAAACATGTGGGTCATTAACTCCAAAGTTACTTGGGTTAACATAGTTCGGGTCAAGATGAACTAAACATTGGATTATAGCACAATCCGATTTAATTCCCTTATTTATTTTCTTATAATTTGTTTAATTATTATACACAACTTATACAAGTATACAACATATCAAATATGTCATTCATAGATCAATTTAGGCTATATATTTAATTAAAATCAGCCTAACTTTTAAATGTCTGAATTAGAGATAACAATAGGTTAAACTAATAAATGAGCAGCTCATATCTTGCAAAACTTGAGCAGATTAAACAAATTATATTGTCATGAGCTGATTTTGCTATCCAATCTCATAGGCTGATAGACAAGTCGATCTTTGTATGAGGCGTAATAGGTAAGAAATTACATAAATGCTTTGAAAAGGAATAATTTTGAACTTTTGATCTCTGCTTGTATCCTGCCAAATCTTTAAGGTTAAAAATAAAAAATAAAATTGTTTTTGCTCATGGGAATTGGAATTAAGAATTTTAAATCCGCATTTAAAAGTCGGTCGACGGTGAAATCAAAACATTTAATTTTAAGTTTAATGGTCATCGTACTTGTGCCATCTGTTATCTGACAAGTAGACGAGAAATATATAGCTGAGAATTGCTGCTGACAGTCGGGGAAATTGTTGTCACTTTCCTGAGGAGACAATGGTAGGCAACGAACTTGTGGACTATACTAAAATTAGTATGCACGTTCTCTAATAAGTGAACCAAATCTTTGCAAATTGTGTGAAACGATAACTGGCATTAAATTTAAGGTGTGAGATCATAGTTTTCATTTTTTTTTCTTCCGATCCTGTCTTTATATTTCTTTAGCGTCATTTTAACTACTGTTGTTTTAGCTCAAATTATCTCAAAATAATTATCACTTAAGAAATTTAAAATTAAGATCGGCTATTATTTTTGTATGGGGCAAAATTCGTATAAGACAGTTGTATGAATTATAATGTGACACGTGGAACCACGGTGCTGAGTCAAGTCCATGTCAGTTTGATGCGCTACCGGTTAGATATGAGCAGTACCGGGAATGTCGTATGCATGGCTGGTACCGGTCACTCAGAGGGTCAGGAGAATTGTTCGTGTCACAACGGACAATCGTTACTAAATTGGTTGCACGTCTTCCAACAAAGTATTGATGGCGTTTATTGAGACACTAATTGTCTAATTATTACAAGATTCATTCTCCAGCTTTAATGAGAGCATATTTCATGGGGTTTGTACCAGTGTAGCTCATGTATAAATAGGACACATTGATCCATTGAAAATGAATCAGACTCAAGTTATTACAATACACTTGCTCATATTCTCTCGATCTTTGTGCTTGCATACAATTTATCGTAACTTTGCCCAAAAACTATCACAAGGCTTAGGCTAATAATTACTTTTCTTTATCTTATTATTGCTTAATTACAATGTATTTTATCTTGAAAGGGAGCCTTAGAGTAACTGGTAAATTGATGTCATGGGTTCAAGTCGTGAAAACAACCTCTTGCAGAAATGTGAGGTAAAGCTGCGTACAATAGACCCTTGTGGTCCGGCCCTTCCCTGGACCCTGCGCACAGCGGGAGCTTAGTGCACCGGAATGCCCTTTTTACAGTGTATTTTATCTCGAACTATTATCAAACGTGTTACTTGAGATCCACATGTTCTTGCACCGTGTATTCAAATTCAACTGTATCATTTTATGGGTAAACAGTTTGGAGCCCACCGTGGGGCCTGGACAATTGTGGCGTTACAAGTGACTCCTCTACTAATCTAATCTTCCCTTTAAGTTTTATTCTTTGTTCAGATCAAACAAATTACTAGAAAATGAGAAAACAGAAACAGTCGCAATATCGGGAACAATACAAGCAACGTCCCACTAAGACTAGATGATTTACCAATAGAAACCACGGTACTAGAGGATCCGATGTTTGCGGATGGAGCCACTTCCGGAGGCAGACATATTCGGTATGAGGATGTCCTACTGCCGAAACACCTAAAGAAGTCATACAAAATCTTAGGGCGCAGAATGTTGCTATGAGTGAGCAGTTGGAGAGTCTGATGCGGTTTCAACCGGAGTATATGTCCAAGAATACTAGCAGTACTCTAATAGATGAACCGGTGCCTCCACCAAATGCTAATGGAGAAACCGAAAATGATCAGGGTAGATCAAGAAATGATGGTTCAGAAAGTGAAGCCTCCCCTGAAAATTCGTTTCAGGAAGAGGTCTTGAAGTTCATGAAAGTGATGCTAATGACATAAGCAGAGGGGTAATCTTGTCAACACATCCAGAAATTTCTATGGTAGCTACGATAAAGTTTCTGACCAATAAAATTGTTCTGTTTTAAGACAATTACTAAGATGTCCCCATGGGATCACATTACAAAAGGAAAGATATTCCTGGCATTTAGCAAAATTGACTGATCTTTTCGTCATTAGAAGGCTCAAAGGTCAAGATATTAATCATAACATAAAAACAAACATGCACAAAGAATGGACATTTGTTAACAAAAGACCAGAATACCCTGAACTTAAACTTATATGTCCCATCTAACCTCAAGCTCATTTTTCTCGTCTCATCTCCTTTATTATCACTTAAATAAAACTGTAAGAAACTAATTAATGTCTGTCATAATAAATATTTAAAAAATAGTATGCCCTTTTAGTTTCACCAATTATGGCACAAATGTTGCCCTTCTTTTTTTCTTATTAGAAGTATCTTATTGTTTACAATAAACATTAGTACATAAGGATAATACTGCTACTTGACAATGTTACAACAATATTATATAATCAAAATATTATAGTTTCAGAAGCAATAAGTGTAAAAATAATAAATTTACTTTCATATGTGTAATGAGCTAGTCAACTTTGGTTCTCGATTTTGAGAGGGCAGCCTCCTTAATAAGCATGAACGAATCGACAAAATCATCACCAGATTGGTTAGGATCTGGAATAATTCCTTCATCAATTTCCATAGTAAATGTTAACTTCTTGGCGTAACTACATGCATGGAACATTAGTCCCTACAATATGAATTTGTATTTAGCAATTTGACTCCTAGGTAGTTTGTTTTTTATTTCAAACATAACAAGAATATGAATATATTCATATAACGGATCTCAACTAATTTGTGATTGATGTATAGTTAATTCATCAATGGAATAAAGAAACTTACAGTGGGATGTCCATAACATGTTGGTGCAAGGAATGCCATTGGATTGCCTGCCAAAGAAACTTCTTCAAGCGGACCGGCTACGTTTGAAAATATTAGTGTTGTTTGGGATAGAACTCTTTCAGCAAGTGTTGTCGCACCCTATGTGCCATGCCAAAGCCAAAAAGTGTTAGGTCTAGATTACAAGGACAACTAATAAAGGAAATAGAAAAAAAAAAGAGATAAAGAATCAAACATCTCCTTTTTGTTGAAAATTTATAAGTAAGAGATAAAGAATCAAACATCTCCTTTTTGTTGAAAATTTATAAGTAAAGAGAAAAAGTGGAGTACTTTAGAACCAAAGAACTTGAGGATCAGTTGTAAATTATAAAAGGTACACCGAGTCTCAAGAGAATGCTTCTTTCGATCCATTGATATCTTAGCTTTGCGAACATAATCGAGATGATTCTTTAATTGGGCTATAATTAAGGAAATTATGGCAAAGCCGAAACAATTTCCTTGTATCACTGTGGCATTCTTCTCAATTATATCAGCTACAACCTGCCATATATGGTCGTGTAAACTTAATTAATTAAGAACATATAATCTGAATTTTTACATTGATATAACACAATTATAAATCAATCTTTAAGCAAAATATTTCTACATCAATCTTGTGAACTCTATAAACAATTTTGGAAGTTTTTTATTTTTATCATGTATATGAGGAAATACTCACTTGAACTCCTAAAGCTGGTCTCAAATTCACAGTTACCTGGGCTCTGCATCTCATTCGTTCTAGCGAAAACTTCCTCTTACCTTCAACTTCTAAGGTCATGTTAGGAAGAATTAAACACATTAAAAACTTTGACTACCATGGCTAAAAGCAATCTTATATACATTGTTAATGCAACCACAAATTAAATATACAGTTTCAACCTTAATTACGTAGCGAAAAGTAAAAAGATTAGTTCCATAGCAAAAGTAACCTTATATATGACTCTCCCCTAGCATGATTTATCGGTTTCGACTTCTGGCCAAGATAATGTAGGAACTGATTCCTTGATCAATATTCTCCTAAAGATATAATATATATACAATCATTCTATGCTTGAATAATGAAAGACTAATTTACCTTACCTAAAATATAAGATACTAATTACAATCATAATAATTATAATATATTACACTAACAATTATAATAAATGAGAGGTAATTATGGGATATCCTCATAATTACTCTAACAGTCCCCCGCAGTCTTAGTTGGAGGTTCTCGGATACTGAGACTGTCCCTGAAATCATCAAAAAGTATGTGTGGAAGACCTTTTGTGAAGATGTCAGCTATCTGATAACGGGACGATACATGGAGAACACGGACTTGACCACGGGCAACTTTTCTCGGACAAATAAGATATTCATTTCAATGTGTTTCGTGCGTTGATGTTGAACAGGATTGCCAGATAAGTAGATCGCACTCACATTGTCACAATAGACCACTGTTGCCCTTTCAATCAGACAATGGAGCTCCAGTAGTAGATTACTGAGTCACATCATTGGCCACCCCTCGGTATTCTGCCTCTGCACTTGACCGAGACAGCGTGGACTGACGTTTGGATGACCATGAAATGAGATTGTCACCTAAGAACACACAATAGCCGGAAGTGGAACGACGTGTGTCTGGGCAGCCACCCCAATCTGCATCAGTGTAGGCAGAAAGACTCGAGATGGAGGACTTATACAAATGAAGCCCGAAATTAAAAGTACTCTTAACATACTGCAGAATCCTCTTGAAAGCCCCCATATATTCTTCCTTCGGATCATACATGTGTAAACAAACTTGTTGAACCACATAGGAAATATCTGGTCTTGTGAAAGTCAGATATAGTAAGGCCCCTGCAAGGCTACGGTAATGGGTAGGATCACTGCATGGAGTTCCGACAGCATTACTCAATTTCGCCTTTGTATCCACTGGAGTATGTGAGGGTTTGTAGGACGACATTCCCGCTTTGTCAATTATTTCTCGGCATACTTCTTTTGACTGAGAAACAGACCACCTACATAATGGGAGACAACAATGCCAAGAAAATAATTCAACGGACTCAAGTCCTTCATTGCAAATTCTGCTGCCAGAAGGGACATAATGGACTGGCGAAGTGAAATGGATGATGATGTGAGAATAATATCATCGACATACAAAAGAATATATGCCATGTCAGCGCCCTTCCGATAAATGAACACTGACTGATCAGACTTGCTGTGAGAGAATTCCAATTTGGAAACAAATCCTGTAAACATGTTGTATTATGCCCGATGAGCTTGTTTCAAACCATATAAGGATTTCTTCAATAGGCAAACATGATCTAGATTGGTATAATCGCGGAAACCCAATGGCTAATGCATGTATGTTGTCTCCTGTAAGTTGCCATGCAAGAAAGTATTTTTTAACATCTAACTGGTGAATGGTCCAAGATTTGGATAGAGCCAAGCTAAGAATTGTTTGGATAGTTGCTGGCTTAACCACTGGACTGAACGTTTTACCACAATCTACCCCAACCTGCTGAGATATGCCATCACCAACAAGACGAGTTTTGTATCTCGCAAAAGAATTATCAGAATTTTTCTTACGACAAAAAATCCACATAGACCGAATGATGTTCACATTAGACGGACGTGGTACCAATTCCCACGTCTTATTTATAATAAGAGTATTAAATTCGTCTAACATGAAAACTTTTCAATTCGGGTCGGATAAGGCAGCTTTGGGATTTTTTGGTAGAGGTGATGGTTGAACAGAGGGTAGTAGGTTAAAATGACGTTTGGGCCGCAAAATCTCATGCATGGCACGGGTTTTAATGGTCTGAGGTTGGTCCGTCACTGGTTGGGTAGTTTGGGTCTCGGGATGGAAGAAACCTAAATGTTGGGTAAGGCTAGCCAAGGGGGTAGGAGGGGTGTAGTAATCGACTAGGGTTTATTCTAGTATTTAGGTTTTGAGGAATTATTTAGGTTTAGGGTTTAGGACAACTAAACCTAGGGGGAGTCCGAAAACAGTAGAAAAGAAGGGGAGAAATCGGCTAAGGGAGAAAGAAAAGAGAAGAGTTTAGGGCAAAGGTCTTTGGCTATTGATATCATGTAGGAAATGATTTCTTGATCAATATTCTTCCAAAGATACAATATATATATATACAATCATCTTATGCTTGAATAATGGAAGACTAATCTACCTTATCTAAAATCTAAGATATTAATTACAATATATTACACTATCAATTATAATAAATGAGAGGTAATTATGGGATATTCATGTTAAGTTGTATTATGACAATAAAGCAGCTATTCAGATAGCTGGAAATTCTATATTCCATGAAAGAATCAAACATATTGAAATCGACTGTTATTTTATTAGAGAAAGAGTGAAGTAGGTTTCATTGATCCTCAATACCTGAGTTCAAATATGTAGCTTACAGACCTCTTAACCAAAGGGCTAGGACCAGGACAACATTAACTATTGCTATCCAAGTTGGGTGTGTTAGATGTCTTCCACCCTCCACCTTGAGGGGGAGTAGTAAGTTGGTAATTAGTTGAGTTGATTAGACGGTTCTCTTCTACAATCAAACCTTTCTATAATAGGAACGTTTGTCGAAAATTTCATGGGTGTTATAGTGATGTGTTGTTATATATATACTGATATTTGATATTTAGATCTCATTTAGCTGTTATAAAAAAAACAAATAATTATGTTTATGTATTTTTATGTTATAAATGAAAATAATATACTTGTTAATTGTAAAACCTCAATTGATTTTCATATCTCACCAATCAGAAAAAGATCAAATATACCCCTCTACTCTGTTTTATTGTTGAACTTTGTCCCTGTTATATTTTTTGATTAAATTTACGCTTACCGTTAAGCAAAGTTATGTATATGCCCTTACTTTGACGGAGATGTCACGTGAACGATTGGGATCGCATAACCCAACTTAAATTAAAACTCAATTCCATTGACTTGACCCATAACCCGATCCGACCCATCCCATAAATTAATCTCACCCTCCCCTGTATAATACCCACTCGTTTAAACTAAAAAGAATAAGCTTCGTATTTCTGTTCTCAAACTCTGGTCATTCAGGCATATTTCGTGATTTATTGATAGTAGTGCTAAGGTATAGGGACTATTATCTTCAAGAATAGTCTGATATAAACCGGGAAGCTGGATATTAAAAAAAAATCACCGCCTTCATCTTTAAGAAAATATTATTGGGTCACATCTTGCATAACTTTTGGACATTGAAGTGAAACACAGTCACAAATTTTAAGCCATTATTATCATCATTACCGGAAGAAACCATATGCGCAGGAGAACCACCACCAACAATTTTCAATGAATTTTATTTTGAGACCAATTTCACCATCCTTTATTATCAACTTCATTTTTTCACGCAAGACCCAGAAGAACAATTATAAAAGAGTCATTATTTAAAATACCATGAAAGAAATAATCCCCTTGATTATTTTCATTAATTGAATAGGTATATATACAAGTTACAAAATAGGAGAATCTTATTCCTATTCTATTCATAAAATCTTATTCTACCATAATTCTAACTCTACAATTATGGTAGTGTATAATCCTAATTTAGGTAACAAATGCATTACAATATACTACACATATATTTTCCAAATATACAATATTCTTATGTCCAATTAATAGTAAAACCGAGACCACCAATAGGCAGAATTTGTGACATTGAATAGGCAATATACACCTGTATATTGTGTGTATATTGCCTTATTTAACACACACCTGTAGTCATAGGGGGCGGTCTTCTAACGCTGAGACTGTCCCTAAAATCTTCAAAGAGTACCGAGGGAAGACCCTTTGTAAAGATGTCTGCAACTTGATATCTTGAAGGGACATGACATACGCGTACCTGCCCCCGAGCAACCTTTTCACGGACAAAGTGAATGTCCATTTCGATATGTTTAGTGCATTGGTGCTGAACCGAATTACCTGAGAGGTAGATGGCACTAACATTATCACAATATACTAAGGTTGCCTTCTGAATGGGGTAATGAAGCTATAAAAGCAAGTTACGTAACCAACATGATTCTGAGACCACATTAGCTACCCCTCGATATTTTGCCTCTACACTTGAGCGGGATAGAGTCGCCTGACGCTTAGCAGACCAGGAGACCAAGTTGTTGCCAAGGAACATACAATATCCTGACGTAGACCGTCTGGTATCCGGACAACCACCCAATCCGCATATGTGTACGAGACAAGTGTGGATGTAAATGAAGGATACAAGTGCAAACCATAGTCCAGCGTCCCCTGAATATAACGAATGATGCGTTTGAATGCATTCATGTGCTCAACTCGGGGATCATGCATGAATAAACACACTTGCTGAACAGCATACGTAATATCCGGTCTGGTAAAGGTAAGATACTGGAGGGCCCCTGCAAGACTGCGATAGCGGGTCGGGTCCTCGTATGGTGCACCTGCCGCGGCACTAAGCTTGGGTTTTGCATCAACTGAAGTGGAAGTGGACTTATATGATTACATCCCAGCCCTCTCGATGATCTCAGCCGCATACTTTCTTTGGGACAAAAACAAACCTCCTGAATGACGTTTGACGGCAATCCCCAAAAAGTAACTTAAGGGCCCTAAGTCTTTCATAGCAAACTCAGAATTGAACATGGTCATGATAGACTGGCGCAAGGCATCGGAAGAGGCAGTCAAAAAAATATCATCCACATACAACAGAATGTAGGCCAAGGACGAACCACGATAGTAGATGAACAAGGAATTATCTGACCTGTTGTGAGTGAACCCAATAGTCGAAACAAAGTCAGCAAACCTCGTATACCAGGCCCGTGGAGACTGCTTAAGTCCATATAAGAACTTCTTCAACAAACAGACATAATGAGGACGGTTGGGATCCCTGAAACCCAACGGCTAATGCATATAGATTGTTTCTTTGAGGTCACCATGTAGGAAAGCATTCTTGACATCCAACTGATGAATATGCCAAGTCTTTGAAAGAGTCAAGCTAAGCACAGTGCGAATAGTAGCCGGCTTGACCACTGGGCTAAACGTCTCCTCACAATCTACCCCAACCTGCTGAGTCTTACCATCACCCACCAGCCTTATGTCGAGCAAATGAACCATCGAAATTCTCCTTATGAGCAAAAATTCACATAGACCTGATAACATTAATACCATATGGACGGAACACCAACTCCCACGTCTTATTATCAATAAGAGCATTATATTTATCAGTCACAGCAATTTTCCAATTATGGTTATTTAAGGCGGACACAGGATTGCGGGGCAGGGGGGATTTAGAGATATCAGAATACCCCGCTGACTACGAGTGAGCGGTCTATGACTCGAGGAAGAATTGAGTGAATTTTGGGAATTTTCTGGCCCAATTTCTGGAACTGTTCCAGCGACTGAAGCTGGACTCGGGACAGTGGGGCCAGCGGGCAGTGTCCGAAAAATGCCGAATAATATACGGGGATATTTGGTCATCCAAGAAATTATACGACCTAGGCTCGGGAGTATGAACTTTCGTAAAAGGAAATTGGGTTTCATCAAAAATGACATGGCGATTAATTATGATTTTCTGAGAGGATAAATCAAAGCATTTATAACCACGATGATTAGACGGATAACCCAAAAATACACACGGGGTAGAACGAGCCTGAAGTTTGTTAATTGTAGTGGATGGGAATAACGGATAACACAAGCACCCAAAAATTCTAAGATGAGAACAAGAATGGTTCTTATTATATAGGATTTGTGGGGGGGGAAGAATAAGTCAGACATTTGGACGGAATTATGTTAAGGAGATATGTTGCCATTTGCAGAGCATAATGCCAAAAATACGGGGGTACGGAAGCATGAAGTAAGAGAGTGCGGACAATGTTATTTATAGAACGAATTTTGCGTTCGGCTTTCCCATTTTGAGAAGATGTATGAGGGCACGAAAATCAAAAATTTATCACATTATTATCACAGAACTCCCGAAACACCCTATTGTCATACTCTTTTCCATTATCACACTGAATATTTTTTATTTCTCTTTCGATTGTGTTCTAATGAATGCTCTAAATTTTATGAAGACAGAAAACACTTGAGATTTATTGGCAATTGGAAACGTCCACAAAAATTTAGAATAATCATCCAGAAACATAACATAATATCGATGACCTAACGAACTTAGAACAGGAGACGTCCATAGGTCGCTATGAATAATATCAAATGGCTGTGACGTATGAGAATTTGAGTCCACAAATGGCAACTTAACAATTTTTCCTAACGAACAAGATTGACAAATTTGAGTACTACTCGTACCCTTACAAGAAATAAAGCTATTTTTATTTAAAGCTGATAAAATAGAAGATCCCGGATGACCAAGATGAGCATGCCACACGGAAGGAGAAATGACTGCAAAAGCTGACGGCAAGGCTTGACTCGATGAACTGAAACCGGGCATGATAGGATAAAGATCCCCCCTACTATCACACCTCATGAGATGACTCCCCGTCTTGAAATCCTTCACAGAGAAACCAAAATGATCAAATTCAACGGAAACGGAATTGTCAGTGGTGAACTTTCGGACAGACACTAAATTTTTAATCAATTTGGGGGCATGTAAAGTATTTTTCAAGATAAGGGGTGGATTGGAAGGGGGGACAACGTTTTCTGACCATAACCCTGAATTGAAATAGAGTTGTCATTACCAACAATTATACCACGAGGGGTGTTCAAATTGGAATAAGATGAGAGAGTACCTGAATCGGAAGTCATGTGAGTAGTGGCCCCGGTGTCCATGTACCAATTTGGGTCCGGTTGAGTCAACCCCAATGTGTGCATCGCGGACTCGATATCGGTCTGAGTGGAGCCAGCTGCGCGATGGGCTTGCGGAGGTCGGGGCCCAAATATTCCCGGACGGGGCCGACCTGGCCGTAGGCTGCTGAGCTGCTTCTTCTTTGGGCATCGCGATGGCGCCTTCTTGGTTGTTGGGCACGGTGTGGCCAACCCATCGCCCTGGAATTAACTCGGAGTATGAGGGCTGCTGGCCACGGCCTGACCACCATTGCCATGGGCCCATTCTTTGGGACCAGGGGGCGGTGGGCCACTATTCACTGGACGGGGCCCACTTCCTGCTTGCTGACCACCGGAACCGCCGCGTTTGCCCCCGCAGTTTTTGTTATTATTCTTGCGATTATTTTTGCCGCCACCATGACTATGGTTTTGGCCCGAATTATTAACAAAACCCGAAGAACTTGGGGAGGATGCCATCATGACGACGGGGCTTGCTCCAGTAGTCGTCTTTTTAGCCAAATCGGCTTCTTCCAAAGTGAGCATAGAGCGGGCTTGATAAAAGGCGGGAAGAGGGTTGCTTTGACGTAGGAGAGTTCCAACGCCATTATAGGCAGGCGAAAGGCCGGCAACCAATTGTAGAACCAGACGATTATTTGTGACAGGTGCGCCCACATTACGGAGTTGATCTGCCAATTCCTTAAGTTTCTTGCAATAGGCAGATACGTTAGGAAATTCTTCCATGCGAACGAGGGAGAATTCCTGCTCAAGTGTGACGGCACGTGAGTGTTGGTTATCTTGGAATATGTCACGCAATCTATTTCAAGTAGTCATAGCCGTGGTATCCGGCTCAATAATCGTTTGTAGAAGATCAACCGAAATAGTGGAATAGATCCACTGGAGAACGGAAGCATGAAGGGTAATCCATAGCTGAGGATCCTCCGCGGGAAGAGGTGTAGCGGGAGGAATTATGTGATGGATAACTTGATGGGATACATCGTGAATTTTAAACAACTCCGCCCACGTCGCATATTGGGCGTTTTCCATCTCAAGCACAATAGGGATACTGTTTTTGACGTTCGAAACCATGAGGGCAGGGTGATAATTGTTCTTAGACATATTGAAAGAACAAAGAAGGAGGGAAATTTAAGAGAGGTGTTTGAGAGCGGAAGACGAAATTTGGGAGAGAAACCCGAGGGGGGGTGTCTCGGCCGAGAGAGGCAAAAATTGGGAGAGAAAAACTTTTGTTTAGACCTAGTCTCTTGATTCTATGAAAGAAATAATCCCCTTGATTATTTTTTATTAATTGAATAAGTATATATACAAGTTACAAAATAGGATAATCTTATTCCTATTCTATTTCTAAAATCTTATTCTACCATAATTCTAACTCTACAATTATGGTAGTGTATAATCCTAATTTAGGTAACAAATACATTACAATATACTACACATATATTTTCCAAATATACAATATTCTTATGTCCAATTAATAGTAAAACTGAGACCACCAATGGGCAGAATCCGTGACATTGAATAAGGCAATATACACCTGTATATTGTGTGTATATTGCCTTATTTAACAAAATCTCCTTTAAATTACTTACAAAATCTAATTCTTCGTTGTCAGCGTCGTTAAATCTCCCATCATTGACAGAACTGGAATCGCCGGCAAAATTTTCCATCAAACTTGATGGTTGTCTAATTTAATTTTTGAATGTGCATAAAATTTTAAGGTGTTTCTAAAATGAGGAAAGAAGAATAGAAGACAAGGAGACAGGGTCGGAGGTCGCTGTATAGGATCGCCGGAGAATAAAATTTCCGACATGCTCGAGATTTTTCTGATGTTGTCTGCTGGTCAGATTTGTTTATTGCTGTTTGTTCACTATTATTGATTCTTCTCTCATTACAACACAGCTCTTTATAGTGAGCTTTTTGATATCAAAATGAGAAATGGAGGAGAATGGTGGCAGTGATTCTTATTGAGGGAGTTGTGGTGGTTTGACAACTACAGATGACAACGGATCGGATCTGGATCGGATCCTACTAGATTCAGATTCAAATTCATTTTTTATACCTGAATTCAAATTTGGATTCAGATCCATCGGGTCCATAAAAATTAGATTCAAATTCGGATCCATCGGATTCACCGGGTCCACGGATCGGATCTGGATCCACATGTAAAAAAAATTTATCTTGCTAAATTATTATTTTTGAACTGACAAACGATTTTTACTTAGCTAACAGTTTACTGTGTATCAATTTTTCATATGAAATATTTTGTTCATTGTCTCGTTTTGATTGTGAGCTATTACTTGAAAATGTTGGACAATGACAATAATTGTGGAAAATGCTGACTAGTATTTCCACAATGCAGAATTTGCATGTGCTAAATCTTCATAAATGAATTGAATATAATTTAAACTATTTGTCTATGGAGATGTTAGTCATTCACTAATATAACATTGATTTTATTATCGAAGTTACCTATTTATTTTTTGGTTTTTCAGTTAACGCGGGGATAAATTAAACTTATTTTGAGAATTAAACTTGCAAGGATGTGCTTAGAAATTTTAAGAAAAAACTTATAAAATTACATTATAGGTTATGAATATATTTAATAAAAAACAGATCCACGAGTTGGATCTGGATCGGATACGGATCTCAAATACAAGATCCAGATTCGATCTGTCAGAAACGGATCAGGGTCCGATTCGGATCCGTCGGGTCCAAATTTTAAAGATCCATATCCTATAAAACGGATCTGGATCCATTGCCATCTCTATTGACAACAATGTCTTCTTTCTCTTTCTAAAATGAGAGATTAATTAGGTTTAGGGGTTTAATTGGGCTAGGTTTTTAAGTTGTGTCAAATGATTTCAAGCCTTCATGTGTCCAGCCATTTCAAATAGGGGCATATATAGAACTTTACTTAATGGTAAGGATAAAGTTAGCCAAAAAGGGGAACAAAGTGTAACAATAAAACAAAGCAGAGGGTATATTTGATCTTTTTTTGCTCATTGATTAAAAATTAAAAAGATTAATTAATTACTAATAAATTTATAACTAATTGTACCATACCGGTAAAGAATTAAAATCTAAGGAACATATGCATTTAAAATTAATTGATAATTTAAATATTTTAAGTTTGACGTAAGAATTCTATAATTGTAGGTTGTTTCTGTAAATTCCAGTCTCTTAGTGATAGATAATATAACGCTTGAATTGACGAAAATTTTTATTCAAACTTTCAGCAAAAGAGAATTCAATAGCTTTCCCTTAACAAAAATATTTTAATATTTTACATAATATATTTCTGTCAAATATTATTGCTCAATATTTGAGTAAAGCTACTATAGAGATGTAATTTTACAAAGAGTCTACCGCTATAATGAATGTCACTGTTGTTATAAGTAGAATGTTATTATAGAGAAGTAAAATATAACATGAAAAAACGATTCCGGAAAAAATCATGTTATTATAGTGAAATGTTGTTATAACGAATGACAATTATAGAGAAATTTGATTGTACTCAGAAATGTAAGAACAAAATTTTCTCTCTATATATTTTCTATTTTTTTCTTCAATTGCATGTTGTTAATTGTGTGTTGAATGCAGAAATTCAATATGAATCTTTCTAATATTTCTTTACGGATATGTTGTTGAAAGATTGACGAGACACATAGGATCCCTTACCCAAGGAATCCGAGCTACGAGGTTTGAAAATACTGGACATGAAAGGAAAACAAACTGTCGCTCAAACGATTTTGTTCAAACACAAAACTTACCCTCGAAGTTTCATTTGTTTTCTAAAAAGTCATTTAAATGTGTATATTTGTAAAGATAAGCCAAACAAACCGTTAAAATTGAGATAGGGACAAAATTTTAGAAAGACAAGAATAATAGGAGAATTATTTCTACTTTGTATTCATTATAATGACCTCCTTATAGAAAAGTAAGGTTTTCCTTCTTCTGGTCTTGTATGGTAACCCTATTCCAATAGGACTACAAATCATATATTTATCATAATTATAATTGTATCATAAATAGACTAAACTATTATAATTAGACTAGAATAGGGTCTTCAATACCCCCTCAAGTTGGAGAATGAGGGTCTCGAATACCCAACTTGCCAAGTAAATATTGATGCTGCGATTTTCCCAAAGCCTTTGTAAACACATCGATCACCTGCTCACAGGTTCACACATGATTGTGGAATATTGTACCTAATTGGATTACGTCCCGGACATAGTGACAATCCACTTCAATATGTTTAGTCTGTTCATGAAACACCGAATTTTGGAAATCTCTTGACTGTCACAATACATTTTAACCGGAAACTTGTGTTCAAAGCCTAAACTATGCAGAATTTTCTTTAACCATTTTAATTTACAAACGGTCATTGCCATCGATCTGTATTCAGCCTCCGATGGCGAGTGGGAGACGATATGGTGCTTCTTGGTTTTCCATGACATAGGAGAATTCCCGATAGAGATAAACCAACCTGTAAGTGATTTCCTAGTCAACGGAAATCCGACCCAGTCTGAATCACACCATCCATACAACTGAAGATCATAATCTTTTCTCATCATTATGTCTTGTCTTGGGTTCTTCTTCAAGTAACGCACCACATGGATAGCCGCATTTCAGTGTGCTTCATTCGGTTGCTGCATGAATTGGGATAGAACATGCACACAGTATGACAACTCAGGTCGCGTAAAACTGAGGTATATCAATCGACTAACCAAATGTCGGTATGATTCTGAATCACCCAAATTGGCTCTTCCAGCCAACATCAAACCATAATTCTGTTTCATGGGATTATTGATTGGTTTAGCTTCCAATAACCCAGACTTAGAGATTATATCCAGGGCATATTTCCATTGACAGAGAAATAACCCTGTTGGTCCACGTGCAACTTCAACTTCCAAAAAATACTTTAGAGAGCCTAAATCCTTAATGTGAAAATAAGTGTGGAGATAGTCTTTGAATCGTTTAATGGCACTATGGTCATTTCCGGAGATAATCAAGTCATTCACATAGACTAAGATGTTAAGTTACATACTTCCCCGGTACATAATAAATAGAGAATAATCTGAGTACGGTTGTTTGAACCCATATTTCATCAAAGCACTTGATAATTTCGCAAACCAAAACTTAAAGCTTGCTTCAAACCATACAAAGATTTTCGGAGTCGGCATACTTGCCCCAATTAGGAACACGGAATCTCGGTGGCAATTTAATATAAACTTCCTCAGTAAGCTTGTCGTGTAAGAAAGCATTATGCACATCTATCTTATGCAACTCCCAATTTCATGCAGCCGCAACAGTCAGGAAGGTTCGAACAATTACTACATTATCAACCAGAGCAAAAATTTCATTGTAGTCAATTCCTTCTTCCTGTTTATTTTCGAAGATGACCAAACGAGCTTTATAACGCCCGATTGTGCCGTCAGAGTTATACTTGATTTTATACACCCATCTACATCTTAGTTTTTTCTTATCCAGTAGCAAAGTTTCTAGTGTCCATGTTCCATTATCCTTCAATGCTTGGAGCTCTTGTTGCATGGCTATTTTCTAATGTTCCTTTTTCATTGCCTCTGAGAAGTTTTTTAGTTCAGTTCATGTGGTAATTACTGTAAGAAACTTTTGGTGTTGCGAGAAAAAATCATCACATGATATAAAGTTATCTAAAGGATAAGGTGCACCTTAGGGTTGTTGAGGATCAAGAGGACGCGTTGATGGACTTTGTTTGGGAAATGTTTCTATGACGTAGTCGCGCAACCAAGTCAATTCATGCTTCTGATGTTTACCCGACCTAATTATTCTTCCGGTGGCATTTCGTTAGTATGGTTACCTTCAGTTTGTACTTTCTCCATGCTTTCTCTATCTAGATCGGCATATGTCCAGTCCAATACAGGATGATTCATAGGTTCGGTATCTGGTGTCCGTACTTCATCCATCCGAGTTTCATTCGTACCTATATTGTCGGTTGTGTCTTTTTCAAAGTCGTGTTGTTTTTTTTCTTCCTCCGTTTCTTCCGGAATCACTTATATATTGTCGCTCAAGCTACCCGATCCTAAAGCAAAGGAAACTTAGTCTCGTAGAAGTCAACATCTCTTGAGACTAAATATTCATCGTTCTCTAAGTCATACAATCTCCAACCTTTCATTCCGTACGGGTATCCCAAGAAGATGCACCTAAGACTTTGATTCTCAAACTTGTCCATCATTCTTCTCTTTGTGTGTGCATAGCATAGTGACCCTGTCACCTTAAATGATCATATTGGGGCGCTTCCCTGTATAAAATTTTATAGGGGTTTTCCATTCAACACCGAAGATGGTGTTCTATGATCAAATACCGCGCAGTTAAAACACATTCTCCCCAGATTTGATTGGAAGATGACCCTAAAATCTCAATGTTCACGCCACATTAAGAATGTGACGGTTTTTTATTTCAACTCTTCCATTCTGTTGTGGTATCCCTGTGCAAGATGTTTGGAAAAGAATTCCATGTTCGAAGAAGTAAGTCTTCATACATGTGAACTCAGTTCCGTTATCACTTCTAACAATCTTCACTTTCTTACCAAACTGTCTATCCACAAATAAGAAGAAATTCTTCAAAGTTTGGGACACTTCTTTCTTATCAACTAAGATAAAGATCCACACAACTCGAGACCGGTCATCCATAATAGTAAAAAAATATGAAGCACCACAAGAAGAAGGGGTTCTATATGGTCCCCATAAATCGCAATGAATCGTCTCAAAAGTATCTAAAGAATTATTATCACTTAAAGGAAAAACACTTCTCGTTTGCTTTGCCCGTTGGCATATATCACATCTCAATCTGATCTATCACCAATGTCCATTAAGACTAATGCCGTAATAGACTTCATTACTTGTGATGAAAGATTACCCAACCGTTTGTGTCAACGATCAAACCAATCAACTGCCTCTGCCTTCATATCCCGTATCAGCGGCACATTATGAAAATAAAAAAGTCCACATTGACGCTCACCCTTTCCAATCAGCTTCCTCGTGGTGGAGTCCAATATAGCACACATAATTCTATTAAATATCACATCACAATCTAAATAATCAACTAGTTGTGATACATAAATCAAATTGCATGTCAAATCTGGAACATAAAGGACATTCTTCAACCATATCCTGTCATTCAGGTTGATTGTTCCTTATTTTGTAGCCACTGAGCTACTTCCGTTCGGAAGACCAATCGGGCACTTAGGAATGTCTCGCATATTGCTCAATTCTTCCAGACTTCATGTCACATGGTTGGTAGCTCCGGAGTCTATGATCCAGGATGAGTTTTCGATCTTACTATCCATCTTCCCATTCAAGTTTATTCTCTGAAAATTCAACATGTGAATCATAGTCTTCCGAATCTCATCTCTCAAATTGTGAAGTCTTGTGCCGCCTGTGTTCACCGTTCCTATCTCCGTATGGTTTTTTCTTTGGCAACTACGACGTTACCACGATCGGATCATGGTTCACTCATCTGTCGTTATTGTTGTCCTCGTCCTCTTCATCCGATTTTTTCGTCTCTTTTTCTATTTCCCGACCACCAATCCAGATAACCAATTAGTCAAAAATATATGTCCACAACGTATCCAGATCTCTTGCAATGTCTGCAGAATGCATCATCATTTTTTCCTTCACCTTGGTCACGGTAAGGGTTTCTCAAGTGTACGTCAAAAGCCATGGTTTCATTCTTGTGCTCTATTTTTTGTGTGATTCCTCTCACATGCTCTTCTTGCACCAACTTCGAGTATACCTTATTCAGTGATGGCAACGGTTCCTGGGCCAGTATATTCAATCTCACTATTTCATATGTTCCCTCATCCAATTCGATGAGAAAAAGATGAACTTTTTTTCTTCTCTTTTGGCTTCTAGGACCATTCCTAGATTGCACGTGCACTTTTCGCACGTACAATTTGGGATCTATTCGTAATTTGCTAATTCCTCCCACAGCTTAGTGAGTTTTCCATAGTAATCTACTATGGTCCTTCCTTTTGCTTACAATCCACTAGTTCCGGCTTTAGTTGTTGCATCTGAGGGCCGTTAATAACGGCGAACCGCTCTCGGATGTTCGTCCATAATTTCTACTTCCTATTTATGTGTAATCATTGAGTGAAGCATTGGTTCTATGGTGTTGCGAATCCACGACATCAACAATGAGTTTATAGTCCACTAATCTTCCAAGTCCGGCGACCTTTATCCGGGTTTTTTATTGTACCGTCGACGAAGCCAAACTTCTTTCTTGGTCTTAGGGTTATCCTCATGGATCTAGCCCATTCTTCATAATTTTCGCCCTTCAATTGGACTTGTCTTACCATAATATCGTGTTATCATTCGACGTAATGTCGTAGGGAGAGATTGTCTTTCTTTGGATTTTGTTTCTTCACTGGCGATTCATTTGTTGTTATCGCCAGTTTCTTTACTGTCACCTGCCATTATTTTAGGATTTTGGTGTTCTTTCTAACGTGGCTCTGATACCATGTTAAAATCAAGATAGATACGAGAATTTAGAGAGACAAGAATAATAGCAGAATTCTTTCTACTCCTAGTCTTAAAAGTAAGGCTCTCTTTCTCCTAGTCTTAAAAACTAATCATATTCCAATAGGACTACAAATCCTATATTTATCATAGTTACAGTTGCACCATAAATAGACTAATTATAATTAAACTAGAATAGGGTCTTCAATACAAACAATCTAGTTGGCACCACCAAAGGATGTGGTGGAGTGGATGAAGTTGTTCTTTCCTTAATCAGAGGTCTCGGGTTCGAGTCTTGGGTATGAAAAAACATTAGTAGAGAGTGCTTCCCCCGAAATGAGCTCTACGCAGCGCGAATCCGAATATAATTGGGATCCAATGTGGGTACCGGACACCGATGGGGAAAAAGAAAAAAAAATCTAGTTGGCCAAAGCGAGGATTCCACAAAATGCGGGTAATCTGGGATTAAACCACGGTTTATCCTCGTTAATCACAAATTTCAAAGACTGTAAACTCTCTTATATCACACAAATAATATAAGCGTCCTTAAATATCTCTCGTACAAAGAAAACATATAACTAACTTTGAAAAGAAAATATCACGAAATACACTGCAAACGTTTAACAACTAGGAAGAGGAGAGAGATTAAGGAGGTGATTAAAGAAGATAACCTGGGACGATTAACTTCCTGTTAATTAATCTGTCTGTTTGCTCATTGAAACGCTAACTATAATAATGGAATGGTCCCCAAAATATGCTGCCAATGCATATCTTGACACCCTCAAGTTGGTAAGTCTCTCACCCCATTATAATTTATTTCCCCTAGATGATCTTTCGTTGTTGGCTTGTTTGCTACTCCTATATAATATGGCAGTAAATAAATTTTTTAATTTTAAGGAACAAAATTCTGATTCCTGATACACAGTATGAAAAAAAAATTGGAATTGTGGGTTCGAGCCTGATATTTTAATCATTTCAAGAGATATTGTTATCTTTGTTGTATTCTTGATTGTGATGGGAAACAAATATAGAAGTGCATGTATGGTAGGAAATGATTCTTTAATTAATGTTATTTTCGATAGTACAATATATATAAGTATAATATTTTTGTTTTATGGAAGACTAATCTATCTTACCTAAATTATAAGATGCTAAATATTACATAATCAATCAATAGTAATGAACTGATGTAATTATGAGATTGCCCCATAATTACTCTAACAGTCCCCTAGCGGGAGATTCTCGTATGTTGAGAATGTCCCTGAAATCATCAAACAGTACACGCGGAAGGCCTTTGGTGAAGATGTCAGCAATTTGATAACGGGACGGTACATGGAGAACCCGGACTTGTCCATGGGCAACCTTTTCACGGACAAATAAGATATTCATTTCAATGTGTTTCGTGCGCTGATGCTTAACAGGATTGTCGGACAAGTATATTGCACTCACATTGTCACAATAAACCACTGTTGCCTTTTCAATTGGACAATGTAGCTCTAATAGTAGATTACGGAGCCAACATGATTCAACAACCACATTGGCTACGCCTCGGTATTCCGCCTCAGCACTTGACCGAGACAGTGTGGATTGTCGTTTGGACGACCATGAAACGAGATTGTCCCCCAAGAACGCACAATAGCCAGAAGTAGAACGTCGTGTGTCCGGGCAGCCACCTAAAATCTGCATATGTGTAGGCTGAAAGATGCTTGATGAAGGATTTATACAGATGAAAAATGAAGAGTACCCTTAACATACCGCAGAATCCTCTTGAGTGCCCCCATATGTTCTTCCTTCAGATCATGCATGTGTAAACAAACTTGCCGGATCGCATAGAAAATATCAGGCCTCGTAAAATTCAGATATTGCAATGCTCCTGCAAGACTGCAGTAATGTGTAGGGTCGTTGTATGGAGTACCTGCAGTGTTACTCAACTTCGCCTTAGTGTCAACTGGAGTATGTGATGGTTTGCAGGAAGACATCCCTGCTTTGTCAATTATTTCCTCGGCATATTTCTTTTGACTGAGAAACAGACCACCTGCATAGTGAGTGACATCAATGCCAAGAAAATAATTCAACGGACCTAAGTCCTTCATTGCAAATTCAGCCGCAAGAAGGGACATAATAGACTGACGAAGTGAAGTTGGGGATGCTGTGAGAATAATGTCATCAACATACAGAAGTATATATGACATGTCAGTGCCCTTCCTATAAATAAATAGTGACTGATCTGACCTGCTGTAAGAGAATTCCAATTTGGAAACAAATCCTGCAAACCTGTTATACTATGCCCTAGGACCTTGTTTCATACCATATAAGGATTTTCTCAACATGCACACATGATCTGGACGGGTAGGATCGCGAAACCCCAACGGTTGATACATGTATATCATTTCTTGCAAGTGACCATGTAAGAATGTATTCTTGACATCCAATTGATTAATTGACCAAGATTTGCAAAGTGACATGCTAAGAACAGTCCTGATAGTTGCTGCCTTGACTACAGGACTGAATGTTTTACCGCAATCTACTCCAACCTGCTGAGACCTGCCATCACCAACAAGACGAGTTTTGTATCTCGCAAAAGAACCATCAGAATTCTTTTTATGGCAAAAAACCCACATAGATCGAATTATGTTCATATTAGATGGACGTGGTACCAAATCCCACGTCTTATTTTGAATAAGAGCAGTAAATTCATCTCTCATGGCAGTTTTCTAATTCGGGTCGATAAGCAGCATTGAGATTTTTTTGTATTGGTGATGGTTGGACTAAGGTGGTTAGGTTAAAATGGTGTTTAGGATGAAAAATCCCTTGCATTGCACGGGTTTCCATGGTCCGTGGTTGAACCGTTAGGCCGCTTGATAGCTGGGTGGTTACAGGATTTTAGGCCGAGGCAGTAGGCTCGGTATGGCCACTGGATTGGGACATTGTGTCACAGAATGGGGTTTGTAGGACGGGTAGAGGTGTAGGGGGTTCTATTTGCCGGGCTGGGCCGCCACCAAATGTGGACTGGACCGAGACCGAGACCGAGGGAAGAGAGACAATGACCTCGGTTCCTCGGTTCAGCCCAGTCACATTTTGTGGTTGGATCATGTTGTGAGGCCGCGGGTTTGGTGATGGCCCTACACTATTATTTTGAGAGTTTAGATGATACCTCGAAATTTGATGAATTACGTCGTCCATAAAATCATATGAAGGTGAGTAGGGCTGGAAATAGATCAGAGGTGGATCGGGTGGAGCTCAATCCGCCTCCACCCGCCAACCATTCATCCACCACCTGACCCATCTATCACCCTATTTTTTCTTCATCCACATCCGATCCACCTATCATCCATGGGTGAATCGGGTGCTTCACGGATGAAAATTATAGCACAATCAGTTTGGTACTTTTGGTTTATTTTTCAATTTTCATACTATCTTGCTTTTCATACTATCTTGCTTTACCATTATAATTTGATCTTGATCCCATTGTAATATTCCTTAACTTATTATATTGCTAACAGTTATAGTCATATATAGAGTGATGTTCAACATAGAAAATGTCAATTATGTATAACGTAGTACAAAAATAACATTTTTGATACTAGGAATCATCGTTATTGTCATGTTGAAATTGAAAAAGAATTTCCATTCACTTTAGAAAAATAAAGATAACTATTGGAAATAAAACCAAGTACTAGTAACTACATGAGTCAGGGGTATGTTATCACTGAACTACACAAAAAATAACTAATTTATAAATGGGTTGATGGATGGGTCGGGTGGTGGGTTGGATGTATGTCCACCCGAATCCGACCCGATCTGTCACCCGATATATCCGTCTCCCGATTAAAATCTGTGTTTTGTGGGTTTTTCATCCATATAATCGGGTCGGGTGGATGGATATCCATCGGGTTAGGGTGAAATTGCCAACCCTAAAGGTGAGGATGCCTCTCGAGATGTTGCAAACGGGAAGGTGGATTCATCAAAGATGACATGACGAGAAATAATAATTTTCTCACTTGGCATATCAAAGCACTTATATCCTTTATGATTTTGTGGGTATCCCAAAAATACGCAAGGAGTAGAACGAGCCTGAAGTTTGTGAATGGTGGTGGATGGAAACAAGGGATAACACAAATACCCAAAAACTCGTAAATGTGTAACTGATGGGACACGATGGTATAATACCTGAGTGGGTGACACATTGGAGATTAATTTACTAGGAAGAATATTTAGAAGATATGTAGCCATTTGAAAGGCATGGTGTCAAAAATTTGGTGGTGTGGACGAATGCACAAGGATAGAGTGAGTCATATTATTGATTGTTCGAATCTTTCTTTCGGCTTTCCCATTTTGAGAAGAGGTATGTGGACATGAAAAACGTACAGACATCCCATTTTGGTGACAAAAATCTTTAAATTGGACATTTAGAAATTCCCCCCCCCCCTGTCACATTGAAAACTTTTAATGGATTTGCCAAACTGAGTTTTGATAAACACACTAAATTATTTCAAAATGTTATAGGTTTGTGATTTTTGTCCTAAGGGAAAGGTCCACAAAAAATTCAAATAATCATCAAGAATGAGCAAATAGTATTTATGACATGCATCACTTAAAACGTGTGATGTCCAAAAATCACAATGCAAAATATCAAATGGCATAAAAGTATGAGTAGTAGACGGAGAAAATGGAAGCTTAACATGTTTACCGAACACACAGGTTTGGCAAACAGAAGAGTCCAAAAGTCTATTACAAGAAAATAAATTATTCTTCCTAAATTGATTAAAAACCGGTGCTCCTAGGTGTCCTAACCTATTGTGCCATATAATAGGAGAGATGACCGCAAAGGTGGAAGGTTTGACCATGTGATTATTGGAAACAGAGGTGATGGGATATAAGTCGCACGTGCTATTACATCTCATGAGCGGCATCCCCGTCTGAAAATCCTTCACAAAACACATCAAACGGATCAAAATTCACATAAACATTGTTGTCAATTGTATACTATCTAGCATATATCAAGTTTTTAACCAATTTTGATCTATGTAAGATATTTTTCAAGTATACAGGTGGGTGGGGAGAGGGTAGTGTTACCTGACCAATACCACGAATTGGAATTTTCTGCCCACTACCGACAATAATATTTTTATTACTGCTCGTATTAAAATAAGATGAAAGATTACCTTGAGATGTCGTCATGTGTGACGTAGCCCCTGTATCCATGTACCACGACTCATCTGGAATATTTAGATTCATGTGGTTCATGGCTTGTTCAATGTCCGTGGGTGCATATCCGACAGAAGATGGTGTTTTTGCCGCAAATGCATGTTGTGGACGAGATCCTAGAATATCGGGTTGACGATTTGAAAAAGGAGGAGGCCTGGCCCACGAAGAAGTCCGATATGGACATGGCGGGGCAGCCCACTGTGGGGCCCATGCCCACGGTACCGCCTCACCGATTTCCGCCATCGCCTATTGGTTATCGCCATCGCCGCCGCCATCGCCGCCGCCGCTTGTCCACCTCCCCGGCCTCGTCCCTTTCCACAATTATTTTTCCATTTATTGTTAGGGTTTGAACCCCGTTTTGGCCATTATTTTGACAAGTATTATTGCCCCCCGAACCAGAATTTTAGGGCTCAAAATCAGTGGAAAATGAGTTGGTGGAGACGAGAGTTGTTCCGACGGTGGTTGTGCCCAATGATGCCTGCTTTGCTTTCCTCGAGAATTAACCTCGAACGGGCCTCGTGAAGGGAGGCAACTGATTGCTTTGCTGAATGAACATAGCAACAACATCATATTGTTCATTCAGCCCCGCAATCAACTGAAGGACTAACCTTTGATTTGCCACGGGCGAATCAACGTTGGATAGTTGGTCCGCAAGTACCTTTAATTCTTGACAATAGGCTGAGATGTTGGTAAAGTTATCCAATTTAACATTTGTAAATTGGTGTTCAAGATAAACGGCCCTAGACAGTTTGTTATCTTGAAAAATGTTTTGCAACCGTTCCTACGCATGTTGAGCCGTTGAATTGGGTTCCAAGATGGTATGGAGAAGATCATTCGAAATAGTGCCATAAATCCATTGAAGGACTATAGCATCTAACCGAGACCATAATTTATTGTCCATCGTAGTGGTATCCGACGGTGACTCGGACGGAAGGATATGGTCAATCAACTCATAAGCACGGTAGTGAATTTTGAATAGTTCTGCCCATGAGTTATACTGTCCTTTCTCCATTTCAAGAGTTATGGAGATAAAATTCTTGATGTTATTAACGGCAAGAGCGGGATGAAAGGTTTGTTTTTCGGCCATAGGTTCCACTTAGAATCAAAAGAAGAGAAGAAAGAAGTTGTGTTTTAATGGAAGTGGATGGAAAAAGAAAACAAGAAAACCCTTAGGGTTTGTGACGGGAGTTTGCCGAGGGGGTGGTTTGTAGAAGTCGGCTAGGGTTTTGGTTGAAAAAATAGTTTAGGGTTCTTATGTTAGGGTTAGGCCGAAAAGATTAGGAGAAAAGGGAAGAAGAAATCGTGTAATGAGAGAAAAGAATTAGGGCAAGAATCTTGTGGCTCTTGATACCATGTAGGAAATGATTCCTTGATTAATGTTCTTCCCAATAGTACAATATATACAAGTATAATATTCTTTGTCTTATGGAAGACTAATCTACCTTACCTATATTATAAGAGGCTACTTAATTACAAAATATTACATAATCAATCAATAGTAATGAACGGAGGATCAATAGTAATGAATGGAGGTAATTATGGGATTGCCCCATCATTACTCTAACACATATATAATGTCTTAAGAGATATATGGATATTAAAGAAAACAAAAAATAACAATAAACCTCCTTATGTAACATCAAAAGAACGACTCCATTAATACCATTTCGATTCTTCTAGTTTACCTTGTCAAACATTTCATCCTCTATTTGCAGAGGGATAAAAAAAATCATCTGTTTGTTCCAACTAAATACTTTTTTGGCAAAGCCTTGATATCCATTTGAGATAGAATATGCCTTTTACAATATCAATCCTTAAGAAAACATTTTCCAAACAATGTAGAACAGAGGATATGTTCTTCAATCTCATTTCTTGTCTCCAATTAGATCAAGCCTTCAGAAATAAATTGCATATGATCTAGTCTAGTATAATAAGACCTTAATCTATGCGGAAGGTTTGTATAATTTTCAAATATCATGGAGATGGTAGTTGTTGACAACCGTATGAGGCTGCTACCTGTTATTTCCTGTATTTTTAACCAGAATTGTTAAAGTAGAATGTGTAATGGTTAGACAGAAATTAAACTAGTACTAACATTAAATTAATTCTGAACCCACAGATTGCACGGCAAAGATCATGGGATCAAACCCATTCCCACCAAAATCCAAACACTATCTTGTTCCTTATAATGAGACACTTTAATGTGTGTTCATTTGTCTATGAATACCAAACTCCAAATTGAACGTATAAAACAAGTTTAAACATATAAAAGAAACACTTAACTTAACATATAACTACACGTAATTGTCTATAGTAAGTGAAATTAGTTACTTGAAAAATAGATCTATTATTCTCAATGTCAGCGTATATAAGTTAAATTCATATATAGCTTACTGTTATTCGAATTATTTGCAGTGTAGTAAATACACGCAAATGTGCAATTCATGTACTGGAACACAAGAACCAGAGTGCAATGAGTTCCTATCAGCCTTAGCAGCTGGAATGAGCGCCAAGCTAATAGTCGAAGTCACTACCGAAGGTTCTCCCTCAACCGTGGCCTTAGCCGCTGCAGCTCGGCAAACAGGGGGCAAATTAGTGTGCATTATTCCAGAGCCAAAACTCGACAAAACACAAAAAGTAATTCAAGAAACAGGGCTAAATGACATGGTGGAGTTCAGAACAGGGGACCCTGTTGAGGTCTTGCACAATTACGAGAACATCGATTTCTCGTTAGTTGATTGCAAGACCAATGATTACGACATGTTGATGGAGAAGCTCGACGTTAATCCTAAAAGATCGGTGGTTGTTACGAATAATGTAGAAGGGAGAAAAGGGGTGGTAAGACAGTTGAAGAAAGTCCAGAATAAAGTAAAGGTAAGGTCACTACAGCATCCAATTGGTAAAGGCTTAGAGGTTACTATGATTGGGAAAAGCACGGAGTTTGGAAAGAAAGAAATGACAAGTAAAACAGGATGTTATGCTCATTTAAAAAGAGGAGGCGAGAAAAAGAATGGGCATGTAGTGAAGAAAGGTGATAAGAGCAAATGGGTTTTTGTTGTTGATGAAAAAAGTGGTGAGGAACATATTTATAGAATGCCAAAATCATCTGGACCTTGATTAATTAATTACATGGTTCTTTAGAACTTTGATTGAATTTCTCAGAGAAATGAGAATATTGGTGGGTTTATGGATTTCAATAATTGTTTCCATAAAAGCTTATTTACTGATATCCAAGAATTTACAAATGAAAAAGGCAGCATGTGATCCTTTAGGAGCATAATTTCCAAATGAACAGAGGAGAAATATGAAGGCACTTCTAAGATGAAGTTGCTCCAAGTGTTGTGGACAAACTGAGAGTTCTTTTTTCTTTTTTATTTATTTTATTTTATAATCTTTGTTCTAATTTCTATTCCCCTCCCTCCTTTTTTTTGCTTTTTCCTGGGGAAGGAGAAGGAGAAGGAGAAGGGGCAGTGGAGATTGTTGATTGTACTTAGGAGGAGATAGTGATTACATTGAGAATTGTCTCTTGTTGCTTTGTTACGTACTCCAAAGACAAATTTAGGTTTTTAAGTGTGTTCGTGAAATATCATTATATTATTTGTGTATTTTAAAAAAAATGGATGTAGACTTAATATAAATATATATTTATTAAAGCATAGAATTATTTAAACTATGTATATAGACTTGATTCTACTTTGCAAAAGAAAGGAACTTGAGTTGGGAGAACTTAGATATGTCGATTTAGAAAAACGCTAATGCATATGAGAAGAAAGGTGAATGATGGGGTTCGTTCTCGTTGCAATCAGTAGTGAAGGGTAAAAACTTGGTAAATAAAGGTCTATTCGAAGAGGAAAGGTTAGTCATGACAGCTAACTCCTTCCTCGCAAAACAAATGTCCTACCTTATTCAGTTCAAATCAAGCCAGACTTCTTCGAGCTTTATTACGGACGGAAAGTCCAAAGATCAGAGGCTTGATTTTTCTATGATCAATAACATGCTAGGTAGATTTAGAGTACAACATATGGATGCACAAAAACTGAATAACTTTTGATCGGACATTGTATATAGGGAATATATATTACAAGAAATTCATTAAATATTTTTAAATATTTATTATGAACTCAGTTATTATTAGGGGTCTCCAATGGGGCGGGGCGGGGTGGGGTGGGTCCCGGCGGGACGAGGGAGAGGGTCGGAACTCGGGATCCGCCGGGCCAGACGGGACAGAAAGAGCTCCCGTCCCGTCCCACATCCCGCCGGAACGGGGTCGGGTGGGACTCGGAATTTTTTTCCCACTTAATTTAAAAAAAATAATATATACAAACACTTCAATAATTGAACAAGATAGTGTAATAAAACATCCAAAATTGTTTTTGTGCCTCTTATGTTATTTAATAGAAATATAATTTTTTTTGTAATACAATTTCAAAATTGCAACTTTGTGGTGTTGTTCAAAAGTTGCAAATGACATAGTAAAATTGCAATTAAAAAAATTACATATTCAACCATACTTTTTAAAATTTTCACACAATGTCTTGAAGATCTTCTGTTGGAATTGGAATTTATTTGTCAAATTCTTCAACGTCGCTTCCTGCTCCCTCGGACAAGATTTCGTTGTAGTTGAAGTCTTCCTCTTCGTTGGTCTCCGGTTGACCGCACCTCACGAATCTAGTCTCTGAATAGAACTGCAATCTCCAATGTGTCTCCCGCCAATAAATGTATGTGCTCTCCTATTTGAAATCTTCCCGCAGAAAAAATGCTTTAAGACGTTGTTGATGACGCTTAAATGTTCAACACATCTCGGGCCATATTTGTTAGTGTCGGAAATGTATTCTCATTTTGCCTCCAGTATTCCAGCAAGTCTTCTTGTCCTTCATCATTGGCAATTAATTCATACGGTACAGCACCCTGCAAAACATAAACATCAAATTCGCTAACTTATGAAGAAGTTGAACTATTACACATTTTAATTCTAAGGCCTTGAATACTAGCAGCAGAAACATCATGTTTTTTATAAGGTTGCAACGAAGTAGTAGAAGATGGTACAGAAGCCGGTTGATTATTTGCACTTTGTTGTTGGTAATACATATTTACTTGTTTGCATTCGGTGTGTATGCTAGACATAACTTCTTCTTTAGTTGGTTTGTGAGTTGATTCTTCAGTTGGGTCTGTTGGAATTACTTCTATACAATCATAAATCATTTCTACAAGTGTTTTACAACCGTCTACTTTAATAGTTTGATTTAATACATCACCAACAATATAAATAGTGGGGATAGAAAAAAAGTATTTTTTAAATTTTAAACATTTTTTCAATAGATGTCTTATAAGTTGGTTTTTGCATATATTTATTAAGTAACAAAAATATTAGTGCTATATAAAATAACATATTTGAAATAGTAGAATACTAAATACCGGAAAATTCTTTAGTAGCTTGATAAAAATTCTCTAAAAATCCATTAAGTTCTAAAATTTTGTCTCAATCATTATCTACAAGCATATCCCATGGATTTTTATTATGGGCGTTAAATAATAAAGTAATATGTTGTCTATAATCGTAAGCAACAAGTAGTTGCTCATACAGAGAATTTCACCTAGTCGAAACTTCTTCTAGAATATTTCTATAAGGTAATCCACAATCATGACATGTTTTTTATACTCTTTGCGTCTTTGTATTTTTTTTACCTTTAAAAATAAAGTTTATAGCAAATTGTATTTTATCAAGAATGTTTTCAAAAAGTTTTAGGTCATCCTTTACAACTAAGTTATAAATATGGCACGCACATCTCATATGAAAATGATCAGGAAAAGATGGAGTTAATCTAAGTTTTAAAAGTTTTATAGCATAATCATTAGAAGAAGCATTATCTAATGTAATAGTCATAATTTTATTAATTATTCCACAGTAATCACAAATTTTTTGAATATTTTTTGCATAAAACTTTCAGTGTGTCTATCATCTATATATCTATATGCTAAAATACGTTTTTGCATAAATCAATTTTGATCTATCCAATGACATGTTACCGTTAAATAATCATTACTGTTAGTACTACGACCTATGTCAGAAGTGATAGCCACTTTGCCATTAAAATGATACAGTGCATAATGTAAATATTGTTATATTCACTTGCAAATTTAAAAACATCCCTTCTAACAGTTGATCTGAAAAAATCATTAAAAGCAGGATTATATGTGTTCTCGAATGTAATGAATAAAATCAGGAGATGAAGGAAATGAAAAGGGCAAACCCTCAACCGCAATTAATTTTGTCATATTTTCCCTATCTTTGTTTTATCATATTTAGGATCAAAAATTCCCCACGTCGTCGGGTTAATTTGACCATGTACTAGGTCGGGGACACTATGTAAACCTTGTCCCGACTCAGATGGCATTGACACACCCAATTTTTTAGCCAGGTATTGATTCCACCTAGATGTGTGTTCGCCTTGTACATGTCTCAGTAAACCACCTGTCCCACCTTTACCTTTTTCGGTTTTAAATTTATAAATATTTTTATAAATGTTACATCTAGCTAGTTGATTCTCTTCGTCCCTATCAAAAAAATGTCATGCATCTGATTTTAATTTTTATTTTGTGGGGCCTCGATTCATACTAGGAGGAATAAGAGGCATTCCAGTTTCAGTTTCAGGCTGAGACTCAGTATGAGTATGAGGTTGAGGTGCATTAGTGGGTGTGTCATCTATATTATCGTGTAAATTAAAGTTTGGTTCATCTACTTCATCATTTAATGATATATCATTAAAAAAATAATTTCATCAATATGACTGAAATCAATCAAATCATCGGGACTAGGAATAAGATTACTAGAAGTACTCTTATCCTTGTTACCCTTACTAAAAGAAGCACCATTACCCTTACACGTAATCATACGTTTCAATCCTTCCATTTTAATTATACAAATAAATAATTCAAGTAAATGAAATTAAGTGTGATAATTAAAATTAAATAACAATAATAATTTAAAGAAGGGACGAAGGTACAAAACGCCGACGTGTAATCGAGGTTGAAAATTAAAATTTTGCTCGATGGATGATCCTCAAGCTAGTTGCCAACTTCACTCCCAATTTTTTTAACTTTGATAGAATATTTAATACTAATAGTAGGAAGATTTGTAGAATTATAGAGAGATAAATTGAGATATTAGAGAGATGGTAGGAAGATTTGTGAAAAAAATGGAGAGGAAAATGAGTTATTTATAGTTGAGAAATAAGGTTAAAGTGTAAATATATTAACATAGGGTTAAAATAAATATTAAGGGGGTAAGGGGGTTTATGGGGTTGGGGGGCCAAAAATGACCGTTATAGTCGTTGCACAACGGCCAAAATCAAAATTTGACCGTTGTTGCAACGGTTATTTTTGCAAAAGGGGAAGGGGACGGGTCGGGATCGAGACGGGACAGGGCATGGTTGGGACGGGGCGGGTCAGGATCGGGATGGGCGGGATGAACTCAGGCCCCGTCCCGAGTTCAAACCCCGATCCCGACAAAAAAAATTTATTTTATTTTGAAAGATCGGGACAAAACGGGCTAGATAGCGAGACGGGCCGACCCAACTCACTAAACAACCCTAGTTATTATTACATATACATTTCACATCGTTATAAAAACTCATAAACTTTGAATTCTATATTTACGGCGGTAACACGTCCATCTTGGACATCAAGTGGTTGCTTAGGTCCTGTCTGTTTTTGCTTTTTCCACCTCGTCTGCTGTGTAATTTCTGGACAGAACTCTTGAGCCTTTTTTTTTTCTCATTAGTAGCTTTCATTTACTTCCGGAGATCAAACAAGTTTGTATATTAATTGCCAAAATACCTGTTCTATAATATTTGGAGATACAACGATCTCTGTTTGCAAGTCTTGTATATCTATTCTTAAAACCTCGTTATTTGGATTTAAGAAGCAAATTAATCGGTATGTGATTGCATTTCCAAAAAATAATTACTTTTTAGACATCAAAAGCTGAAAGCAAGCCTCTTCTTTTGCTTCTTGTTGTAGCATATCCATCAAATCACTCGATCATTGGCCGCGACATTATTCGGGTGGAAGATACACCAAAAGGATCTTTTTTCTCTACTTTTTTTAATTAAAGAAGAAGAGCAGACCTGCAGTGCCACAAACTCTATAGTTCATAATTTTCTAAAATTAAATTTAAATAAAAAATAAATGAGGTCAAGGACTTACTCTCTCTAGGCGTACGCTAAGTGATACAACTACCGTGCACCACCACCGGCATAGCTAAGAGCCGACAAAAGAAGGCAGTGAACAAGATCCAACTCTGGGATCCGTCACTGGCCAAGGTGAATCCGCGAGCCAGAAGAAATGCCGAAACCATAGAGATGGGGGGTCAACAGGAAACTAGTGTGAGGATAGTTGGGGAAAGGTGAATATGGGAGCTACATTTACTCCACTGAGTACCATGCTATCAAAAGACAACGCAAGCAGATCCGCGAATGTATAGAACAAGTGTGCTGGGATGCAAAACCCTAACCCTAGCGGGGGACAACAGATACTACAGGTGCTACAGAGGGCTACGAAGGCCAATGCTACACAAGATGCTACGAAGCAATCATTGGAACCACCCACTGCTGTGACAAGGGAGCATTTCCCTCAATTGGGGGTGCAAGGAATCCAAAATCCTAATCCAGTTGAGGGAAAGAACTGGGCAAATCTGTTCGTAGGTAATAAGTTAACTTCTAAAGGTTTGGCCCTTCACCGGAAGGTGTGAAAGTGGTGAAACTGGACAAAGCTATGGTGGAAAAAGAGACTATGTTATGGAAGGATGTTATGATACTGTATGTGGTAGGAGATTCACCTACTATTGGAGTTGTGGCTAGATTCCTTGGGCAGTGGAGTTTTACGGCAAAGCTTGTGATATACAACCACAATGATGGTTATTTTGTCGTTAAATTTGTGTGTGCTTCTGATAGAGATCAAGTGTTGGTGTCTGGTCCTCATATGGTGAATAGCAAGCCAGCGATAGCTAAACCGTCGAGTGCAAAGTTCAATTTTAGCAAGGAGATTCTAAAAAAAAATCCATCTATGGGTGATGTTTCCTAGCCTACATTTGAACTGTTGGAGTTTGGACTCCCTAAGCAGGATATCTAGTGGGCTAGGTACCCCTCTGTGTGCTGATGATTGCACTTCGAAAATGGAGAGAATATCTTTGTTACACCCCGTAGTTTCGCGTTCCATCGCATCGTCGATTGATACTTAAGTCTCGAGAAGAGGTACGACCTTACGAAAGGATAACCAAGGTTTATAACTTATTTACGGAAGTTCCGTGGTATATGAAAGCTAAACAGATCAAAGGAAATACGTTTCAATAAAAACGTGGACTGGGATAATTTGACGGGGCAATTGACGGACCGTCAAACTGCCAAGGCAAGCCATCAAACTGCACGAGAATTTCTGATCTCGGGTGGCAAATCGATGGTCAGGATTGACGGACCGTCGATCCCACCGTCGAAGTACTACGATGGAGATTTTTAATCGAATTTAAATACGGGTTTCACGATTTTTACTTCATTTTCCTCTGTGATCAGGCCTTAAACACCTCCCAAATCCTCTCTAGGGATTCTACAACATTCAAGGTCAATCCCTAAATAAATTATGTAAGATTAACGCTACTAATCCCATGGTAACCATAAGAATTATCTTCTTCATTTATCTATATATGCGATTAATTGGTGATTTGAGATAGGTTGTGAGAGAATTTTCGTAATCGAAACCCGTAAATCTATGAAATCGTTGTCTATGGATTTGTGAGCTGTTTTGATCAAGAATTAAGTTGAAATTGAATAGTATATTGATTGCTGTGTTGTAAACCTAAGAAAGTAGATCTCGGAGGATCGTGAGATCAAGATTTCATAAATACCCCTTTTGTTAACAAGACTAAGAACTTTCTATGTTAAGGTGATCACTAAAGATACCTAAGTGAAGTTCCTTATTGAATATGGATTATATGTTGATAACTTGATATTGATCCTTTGTTTGTTATAGACAATCGGTTGTGAAGAGTATGAGAGCTTATAGCACGAGGTATAGCTTTGTGAATAAGGTATGTGAAGGCTATCATTTTCTTTGTTTTTGGCATAATTCTGTATGAGCTAGTTCCGATTCCAGCGCACAAGATGTGCTAGCCACAAGTATCATAATTGGGTTATCATGACCCAATTCCAGTTATCTTTCCCTATTGAAACGAGTCATAATAGCCATGTTTAGCTAAGTAATTAAAAATGATAGAAATCATGACTAGAAGCTATAGAGCAGTAGAGTTGCCTTCATGGCTATGATGTTGCCTTCGGGGCTATTGACACTGCCTTCAAGGCTATGATACAGATGGCCTTCGGGGCTATATAAATATGTGCATTGCCCTCGAGGCTATACAGATTGCCTTTGAGGCTACTGGCCATACAGATTGCCTTCAGGGCTAAACAGACGCACGCTCGCCTACGGAGATATGTAAGTACTGCTTGCCTTCGAGGCTATGCATTCATATCCAAGTGTCTTATATGAGTCTAAGTAGCATATATGAGCCAACCGTTATGGTACTACTTTCACATATCTGCTCAATTCATAGGAGTCATACTAGGACTTACCGGAGTGGCTGTCGGAATTCAGCTCAACAACAAGCTGCAACCCCATATTCCAGGACATCAAGGCATAGGCATTCTTATTTTTGTGCTTAGTATTCTTCAGGTTTGTCCCTAATCTCATTCAGCAAATCTGATACTGAAAGCTTGATCGATCATATGCCAAAACCTATGATTTAGCTTCTGGAACACTAAACATGGAGGACAGAATATGGTGGAAAAAAGATTGACAAACATCCTCATTCTGTTGAATGGATACTTTCCTTTCTAAATTTCTGTATCCGTGTCTATGTTTATGTCACATATTTTGGGCTAATAGGAAATGCTCTAAATTTGCTTTACTTTTTACATTCACATGCAGGTTTTGGCATTCTTTGTACGGACAGATAAAGACAGCAAGTATCGCAAGTACTGGAATTTGTATCACAGTTGGATGGGGATTGCTCTCTTTTTTGGAGCTGTGAACATAGTATCGGGGATGCATTATGAAGGCGCAGGGCAAGGATGGAAAATAGGTTATGGATTTGTTCTCGGTTCAACAATGTTGGCATGCATCATCCTGGAAACGTTGTTAAGGCTAAAGAAGTTGGACGACCCAACTCTTTGCTTATCAGAGCGGTTGTTAGACACCTAATAGTCTTACAATGTATGCTACATGATTATTTTGGATAATGTCCAGCCAACCTATAGGAGGAATGAACTGCCAAGGTTCTCAGCAATGACACACATTCAGTTTTCAGTTCTCTTTAACATTGGAACTTGGAAGCTGTTTATGTAACTCTAGATTCTAAATACTGCAAGTAACAAGTGCCTCTCCAAGCTTCCTTTGTACTTGGAACTCAAATTTTAGATCAACATTGCAGTTTCTCTTTCTTTATTGGACTGAGAATAGAGATGTTTGTACATCCCCTTAGAAAGTGAGGCTAATTCATGCCAGAATCAGAAAGAAATGTTACTATATGATACAATGAGGGAGGGAGGGAGAGAGGGAGAGAGAGAGAGAGAACAATAAATCCCATTCCTGAATAGAGAGACAAAAGAGTAATACATGGTCGATGACGAAGTTAGCACAGACAATTTGGTTAAATGGTCTCTACAGGCAATTAAGCACTTCCCAAAACTCCATCCAAATTGAATCCAAAAATCTCAGAATTCATTTCAAATCATTTTAGAAACTTAGAGCAGAATGTATTGCATACACTCTGCAAGTCCTAGATAAGATGCAGATATACTTTGTTGGAGCAGTCGAAGAATCATTTGGTAACGTATACAAGTCAGTGAAACCAATAAGTACTAGCAACTGAGAAACATGACAAGAAAAAGATTTGACTTTATATTGCACTATGCTCCTAGAAAGACGAAAAATGTTCTAACCAAACTGTGAACCTTACACAAAAAAGACCAACTCCTTAGCATCAAAAAGTATGTTGAGAAGTAAACCTGCATGTCAATAAAAAAAAGATGTATTATCAGAAACCAAACATTGTTGCTATATGGAGTAAAGTAACTATCAGATGCAATCAAAGAATTGAAAATATAGTGCCATTAGCAGGTACAGTATGCAGTTTCAATCATTTCTTGAAGTCTTCCTATAGATGGATATGGGATTGCAACCATTTAATACACGAGGCTACAACTTAGCTTATTCGCTTAATGATATGTCACTCACTGAATCTCTTAGAATTCTACTGTATCTCAAAAGTAGATTATTCCATTAATGTTATTTCAACGGTAGGTCGGTCCAGAAGAAGCTAGATGTATCTCTACTTTACCCAAAAGGTAAATGGACGCTAAGCAAAGGATGATCTTTTTACCCAATTGGCAGCAGAGAATGGCCTTGGTGAGGAGAGTAATATCTCTTGCAGAGAACTAACCTTCAAGTTCAACTGAGGCATAGTCTGAAAGCCAACGAACATCAAAGCCATGAGAATCAGAACAGCAATAAACTCCAGCAGTCATGATATACGACCAACAGATGTGTAATCTCAGCTTCAATAGACCATCCTACTAGGATGATCTGGTAAAAGACATAAAACGGCCTCAAGTAGCAGTCGCTATGCCATGTTCATGTGGATCAAAGCTGGTAGACCTGGGAACTTCAGTCTCCCTTATAACCCTGCTATATACAGCTTTGAAGGGCTGAGAAGAATATGGTCTCTTCAGCAAACTTATTGGCATTCTTAGAGTTTGTTTGCGGTTCCTCCTGCCCCGTACCAAAATGTTGAAGGTCTTCCCGTTATCCGTCTCCGTAAGATTTCTCTGCACATAATTATCACTGCAACTTCCAGCCTTCTCATTTGATCCACTGCCCTCTTTTGCTTGATCACTGGACAAGGTAACAAAATGTGAATCTGAAGTGCTGCTTGCTCTCTCTTTTTCTGATCCAACCGCAGCTAAGCTCTCCGCTGTTTCTGATGCTGGAAGATTTACTTCTTCCTTGACTACATCTCCATTGTTGAGATCTACTGGTAAGCTTGTTGTCAAACTAATGCTTTCAGGATTATCAGATGGCTCATTAGCCGCAGAAATTGAATCAGTTATAGGCTCAATCACAGGTGGTGAGATAGAAAACTCGACTGAGTGGCAGCCAGGCCAAACTGTGGCAGGAACATACTCTGATGCATTAGGAGCTATATTGCATTGCCAAGCATAATGATTCGGATGGAAAGTGCTGCTGTTCATGGGGAATGTACTTTGAGGTAACGTCTGGGGTTGAGAATACGGAGGGTAGATAAAGCGCAATGGGTGCATCATGTTTGGGGTATGTGGAGGTGAAGGGTACAGGTGATGAGGGGAGGAGCACATTGGATTGGGCAACATGGTTGGTGGTCCTTGATGAAGAGACATGTTCACTGGCCAAGGGCCAACAGGTGGCTGTGTTCCAGGAGGAGAAGGGAGATTAATGTTCATAGGTAATGGTGCTACACGGGGAATGGCTGGGGACGGGCTGAATGGTACCGCTGATGCGGATAGCTTTCTAGACAATTCTCGACTTGCATCACTTGTAGGAGATGACACAGCTTGTACCTTCAGATGATCCATATCTTGCAAGGTCATATTCGAGATACAGCTAGGATTTAAATTGCTCGATGAGTCCTCTTCACAGGGATCCACTTTGGGAGAATTGTCAGAAGTTGGAACATTATGAGTCTCAACAGTACCCTGTTCCATTGAACTAACATCGACATGGCCGGGTTGAATAGATGCCTTTGCAGATATCACAGATGAACTTTCACCACCTTCGAGATCACTCGTTTGAATTTCTTCTTTTTTGTCAGTAGCTACTGTTTCACTTTTCACATGATCAGCAGAATCTGCAACAAGATCCTGAATGTTCTCTTTCTTCATGGATTCTGCATCTCTTCTCATTGTTTTGTATTTTTCTTCTGCTCCATTGCTGTCCTCTCCAAGTTTCAGAACATCTTGATTATCAGGAATTTCATCTTCAGAAACTCTCTCCTGCAACATAGAGATGGTACCTGGTGGGGCAAGTGCTACTTCCTTATAGGAAGGAGATTTTCCTAGGTTTACTATCGAACTTCGCTTTGATAGTGATCCAACCTCTTTTGTTGCAGAAACTTGGACCTGCTCTGATGAAGTAATTGACAAATCTCCTCCAGCTGTGGAGATCTCAGGAACAGCATCTTTAACAGGAGATGACACAGACTTTACACGGTAGGCTACAGCTTTTATGACTCTTCGACCAAGTTTGGTACCAGGAGTTTGACCTTTTGCTATGTAATAATCTGCATAACTTCCTGGTGATGTCCGTTTCTTTAAGACATAATATTTACTAGCTTGATAGTTATTCTTCAATTTAGCATGATCAACATCAGAAACTGGGTCCTTTTTCTGGTAACCAATGACCTTGCTGATGGTTTGACGCCTCTGCCTTCGTCTTCGTCCATAGAAACCACCTGACCTTGGTCTCTGCACTGGCTGCCATCCATCATCTGCTTCAGCAGAAGGTTCAGATAAGACTTCACGGACCATAGACTTCTCAATTGAAGCTTCCTTCAGCAAGGACCCAGATTGAATGGGTTTGTTCTCAGCAATTCCTCCATCTCCATTGTGATGGGATTCAATTACTGTGTCAATGGATTCCATATTCATATTGGGATCAGTATGGTCTTCGACAATTTGTTTCTCCTCATCCGACTCTTCTTTTAAGACATCTTTAGGAGTGTCAGAGTTTGGTATGGCAACATTGCTTGGATCAGATTTTCCCTTCACCTGAGAAATAAAAGCCTGAAAAAAAATATGGCAGAAAAGAAAAAGGATAAGAAAAGAGAAACATGTCCACTTTACCATATATGGAACATTATTTGCACATTCCGTGGGGAAGCATGATAGGTAGTTTGTCAGGCATATGCAATGTGAGCCTCAAGTTTCAAGTTACAGTGCCTACTTAGGGGAAAAAGAACAGGAAAGGCAAACAGACCTTAGAGTGCCCGAAACATTTCAAAGCTTCTAAACATTACCAGTTTTCTTTTAAACTAGTTCACTCATTCCCTCTCCTCTTCCAGACTGGTATTACAGATGGTAGACCTTCCACAAAAGAACATAATTGCTTCTGCTTATTTTATAACAAGTTTTCATAAGATGAACGACTTCATCCAAGCTTATTCCCATGTTCCCCTTCATGTTGATACGTATTGGAAAAGCATAAGCAAGAAGCAAATATATTGTATTCTAAGCACCACGTACCTTTGAGACAAAACCTTTTCTTTTTGATCCAATATCTCTTCCTTTGGCATCAGGATTTGGATTGATGTAGTCGAGCAAATCTGACACACTGTACAACAGAGTATGTCACCACAAGGTTAAAACTGAAAAGGTTTACTTACTGTTATCTAGAGTATGGCTATCTGCTTGTACATTTTTGTGAAATCCTATGTGCATAAAATTTATGCAATTACAAGTCAGGAAACATAAAGTTTTTACATTGGCAGCCATTGAACATTGTCCTTCCTAGACAAAATCATATTCATAAAACTGAGGATCTTAAAGCGGAAAAAAAAAACCAAATGGAGTGTCATAAACAAAATATAAATAGATGGATTGCAGGCATTGATTCAATAAAATAATCAGGACACCTTTGAGCATAAATTGAAGAGACTGAACATGAAGGCATAGTGAACATATCCTCTAATTTCAAAGCAAAAGGACTAGACAGTGGGCAAAAGAAATATCAAACATATGCTCTGGCAGACAATGGCGATTCAAGTCCTTCAGTAATTACATTATCTTGCAGTCTAATAAGAGCTACGAAAGAAATTAAGGTCGTCTGTTTTGCTCATTAAGTCTACCAAAAAGATTTAATTTAAGCAAAACATGCATTTACCTCAAATGACCCTTGCTAGCTATTGATGCATCGGGCTTCTTAGTTCCATTTCGAGCAGCTTCTTGCTGTTCAAAAGCCTTTGACTCAAAATACTCAAGCCATGCAGCAGCATCCTTCAGCAAAGATCAGAAAATTTTGAAATTATGAAAATGAAAAGTAAAAAAAATAGCCCTAAAATTTCAAGAAAAACCTATATCGTATTTCAATAGTGTCATCACCTAATCCATCACTTAGATGTCACCAAAATAGAGATGACATGACATTTAAAGACAAGTTAATTAGTTAAACATCTGGAGTTGTACTTTTAGTAGTTTACCCGTAAGAAACTTTGCATGTGTAAAGCACTGATTGCTATCGATTTGAGGTATTATAACTTCACAAGGCAAAAGTAAAGGAAGTAAAGTGCCAGCGAATGCAATTTGTTCATCCATCTTTTATATGTAGCAAAAGAGTGGGCCTACTGATTGTGTACATGTGCGAGAGACAGAAGTTAAACCTGTGTGCGAAGATCATCTGGACCAAGCTTTGCTCGGAGTATCTGCAAGGTTGTTTGCTCATGCTGAACACTCAAAGGATAAGCCTCCATCAAAGAGAGTGCAATTGCTATAGCATGGTAACTTGCAGCAGTCTGGAAATCACAGAGGCGCAAAGGTAGTTAGATTAGAGAGAGGTATAGGCAAGAATCTGTAGAGATAATTAACCAGGTTCATCAGAGATGAAGGGCGTCTAATTATGTTGCAACAAACTAAGACATAGTATCCAAGAACTACAATATAGTGACGGAGTTGGTTTAACAACTGGAAGGTTTCAATCTTCCACAAGTTCAACCAAGTTCAAAATACAGCACCATGCAAGCTTGAACCAAAGAAGACAAGTATAGTTTTATTAGCTAGACTACCAAAACCAAAACAAGCACACCATGTTCTGAGTTTCGGATAGAGATTATGTAGTTTCAAACGCCCCAGTCTAGGCTATTAATATACTGAAGATTGTCAATCAAGTCCTTCATTGCAATAAAAATGACTATTATGGACTGGTGGAGAAGCAATTTGGACCTATCTTCAGCTCATAACAATTACCATAAAGGTTGGAATGGTTCCTGATTAACCCTTATTTCCTTTTCGCACTTTGGGACCCCCATGTGCTAACAATGAGTACTCACTTTGAAGCCGAATCCAACGAAGCCTTAAGCAAGGTCATTTGCTTAAGATCACATTGAAATTACTCGATTAAAATGAAAATATGAGAAGACAAAAAAGTAAATGAAACACTGAATGGACTTTTAGGTCAGCAAGTCTAGTAGTTAGCATGTCTTGCACAAAGTCCTGCAAGTCTAGTAGTTAGCATGTCTAGCACATCTTAAAAGTATCTGAGGTCAATGACAGGTGACAGATATCAAATCACAAAGACAAGAAAAGGAAACCATCCACCTGCACTGATGCTTATTTGTAAACACCTTAGCCTGATAGCCAGGCCATAGACATCAGAAACAATCACTTGAATGGCATTACTTATTTTCCGATAGTCAAATACGCATACGTAGAAGTTGATGGAAAAGCAATAACACATATACTCAAGTACACTCTTTGACGTGAAAACTACCCCGAATCCAGCCCTTTTTTGTCAATCAGGTTAATACTCATCTCATAAACTAGGAAATAAGAAGCCACCTTTTTTCTGAATAAGGCCACTTTAGTTTGACAAGCCTAGAGAACAAGAGGGAGCTGTAAATGATAAAATTAAAACAAAATACTTATAAGCTCCAGCAGAAGAAGAAAGGAACCTGAATATGGTCTGGACCGAGTAACTTTTGGTTACACTTCAGAGCTTTGTGGAGATATCTGAGAGCAACATGCACATTACCGAGCCCTTCCTCCATCATAGCCACATTTATATATGTTGCCGCAGTGTTTGGATGTGAGGGGCCACATGTGAGATGCAACAAATAAAGAGCTCGTTTTACATACCTGTAAAATGGAAAGGTAAATTGCCATAGAGTGTGAATATCAACAGGGAAGAAGTGAAAAGGATCAAAACAAATATTAAAGCATTACTCCCTTCGGATCAAAAAGAGTGTCCACTTAGCCCTTATTTTTTGAGTCAAAAAGAGTGTCCATTTACCAAATCAAGAAAGAATTAACCTTACTTTTCCAAATTTGCCCTTATTAAGTGTTAGGTGACCAAATCTCAATACCTATTTAATTAGGGATATTTTAGTCAAATTACCTATTTTTGCTTAGGAGTTGGTATTTTCTTAAGGGGTGTGCAAATGGCTAAGTGGACACTCTTTTTGATCCGGATGGAGTACTATTTAATGTCAAAAGTGGGGAGCAGATATGATGAATGGTACAACTTTCATTATTGGGAGTGCAAAAGTTTTCACCGTGTTGATTTAGTGTTTTTTCTTTTTTCGATTTTCGACAAGGACCATGTTGATTTAGTGCAAGTGAGCCTAAAATCTTGTCTACATAATCTAACCGCTTATGCAAATTTCATTATTTGAACTGTCACTCCAGATCATATTCCACGACCAGATTTCAATCGATCATATGTATTTCACATGCTTGATTAAGTACCACTGCTACATCAAATTCAGGCCTAGCACAGCTATTGGTAAACCTCTTTCCCGCTAACATTATGTAACATTTCCTCACGAATCAAGCTCTCAACGAGGTTGTATCTCTGTGATAGACTAACATACATTTGTCCAAATTGTTACTCTAATAGTGAAACAAAAATTCTAACAGCAACGACTACTACGCTTCAGTTCCAAACAAGTTGGGCTCGGCTACCACTAGTATAGTTATTGTTGGTGTTTAAAGCAAGTTTTAGATCATTTTATGTCAATCAGATAATTACTCCATCGCATTAAAAAAGACCATGTTTGACCTGTGCAGTTATTAGGAGTAAGATAATGAATACTATTGAGCTTGGATAAAAATTTAAAATAATGGTTCAAAATGCAAAAAGTAAACCCAAGTTTCGACTAGTAAAAAGTACACTAGTATTTTTTTTTTTGGGACTTGCTAGTATTTGAAAAAAAAAACTAGTATATTTTTTATACTAGCTTGAATTGTTGAAGGAGAGTAACTTGCCATATCAGCAAAGATGACAAGTTTATCGAGACAGAACCGAAGAAACTATGCCACTTTTATAGTCCTATTGGAACGGGGGAGTAACTAAGAAGCATAGATGACCGTTGACAAAACGACAATCAGAAACTCAAGACAGCAAAAATGTCTAGTTTAGGATAATGAACCTCCAACTCCACTTCTTCTATAGTATGTTCTTTTTATTTCTTTTTTTCTTTTTGTTTATATTTTCTTTTTTTGCTTATTTTAGTTGTTGGCAGTTGGCACCATCAAAGAAATTTTAAGTACTGGGCAATCTAACAGAAATAAACATACTTGAGAGCCAACTCTGTGTGTTGAAGTCGGTAATAGAAAACTGCAAGATCACCATAACTTTTCATGGTGTCTGGGTGATCGAGGCCCAACTCTCTTTCATTTATGTCCAAGGCCTTTTGCTGATAGATTGTGGCCTGTCATTGGATACCACCATCATCAACACAATTAAGAGTTGAATATGGATAGAGGTCAGAGTAGTTGAAGGAGGCAGAAAAAGAACAATGTAGGACAAGGAGGTCTATGCTGACGAGCTTCTGAAGAATACCTGATTAAAATCACCGGTATGATACAGAACAACAGCAAGAAGGCTATAAGCTCCAGCTGTCATTCGATGGTATGGACCACATACTGCGACCAGCTTGGCGAGAGCCTGAAAGCACCACAAAATGCAGTAATTGTCACATGGTATGGAAAAATATATATCATTCATCACCAAGGCTTTCGCTTATTTTCTTCTTCTAATTCCAATATTTTCTAGGTATATCCAAGACCAAAAGGAAGAAATCTAAGAAGCCATGAAGTTGTGAAGCCCACCAAAATAACTTGATTTCTCTACAATAGAAAGTTTCAGTTGGAAGAATGGAGAATGTAATATACAATTTTTTTGTATCTAGGAAATCAATTACCTTAGTCCCATAGCTGACAGCATCTTCAAGTTTTCCCTTATCCAGAGCTGTTTTGGATGATTCCAAAAGCTGCCTTCCATCTGCAGAAGAGCAAGCAGCTTGCTGCAGAAAAGGAGACACAAAGAGACAAGAGTAGAAAAAAATTGATAAGTAGGAACAAAAGAGAAATCGGCTTAATATCTCCTAGTATCGAACATGTTGACAGGGCCACATTATCACCTTATGCACTGGGACTAGGCTGACAATGTCTACTTTCTGAAAAGGATTTGAGGAACTCATATCATAATCTCTTGGAACCAGTTCAATTCCCACCTAGACAGAAAAAGTACTCGTAAGTGTTCTTGTCTATAGAACAAAAACTGTAATAAAATTCATTTCCATCACCAAAATATTCAAGTTTATCTGCACAGGAGTTATATCTTTGCCCAACTTAAATATTTAACGAATTGTCACACCAACAAGCAACACTAAATAAAATATACACATAACCCATCTACCTTCTTTACAATTGGCTAGTCACATCACTATGTCTTAGCAAACATATTTCTTCAATTTCTTTCTAGTTTTTTGATGAAATCTTTTTTCAGTTTCAAAGATGGCGAAAATCCAAGTGTTCAATACATTCTCAGAAGAAAGGCCAGAAATATTCAAGTGTGAAGCCTACCAAATCCATCAAATGTAACCACCCAAAGACAAATGTTTGACCTATATTGTATTCTGAATGATAACTGTTCCAATTTTCATCATTTAATTACAAACAACATTAAATGAAACATTTTCAAAAAATTGTGGAAAAGGATTATAAACGAGGAACAAACAGAAACTACACATGCGATGCTCCCACACCGAGGTCAATCTTAATTGTTCAGAACAAGAGTTTCAAGTACCTTATGGCATAAACCACGAAGGATTGCAAATTTCCTCACATCTTTGTAATTTAGGCCGCCAACATCCCATTCATATCGCTTCTTCAAAAATAATTCCAGCCATCTCCAGATCAAAGAATCGACACCGTACTCATTTGAATCATCATTTTCAGGTACCCCAAGCATCATATTTAAGGCAGCAGCAATTATCGCAGCAAAATCATCAATGTCAACAACCGATGCAATAACTGCTTGCAGAATATGTTTAAAAGCTCGGACTATCATCTCGTGTATACAAAGAGATTGCACATGTGATAACTTCTCAGAAAGTTTAACCTGCCCAAGAAAAAAAAAGAGCAAGGATCAATTCAGGTGCAGCTTAATGAGATAAAAATTGTCCTAATGTGGTTTTACAGTTGCACGTAGGATTTATCATGATCTCAAACCAGATCAATGTAGAGGCACTAGGAAAGAGATAAAGAATGAGAAATTTAACTTTCAGATAATTTTCAAACCTTTTGACTTTAACAAAATTCAACATCTATATTTGATAATCTCAGTGCAATTAATATACTCAGGTAAAAGAATACTATGACCTGGAGATAGAAGATACTAGACAAGAAGACAGAAATTGAAGATTAAGTGGACAAATATATGTCTCTCTCTCACAAGAAGACAGAAATTGAAGATTAAGTGGACAAATATATGTCTCTCTCTCTCTCACACACACACACATAAGGAGAAAATCACTAAGGGTAGAAAAATGACCAATGAGACTTACTACTTGTCCAAGAGAACTCATACGTAGACCCCGAGTATGCATGAAATCAGTTAAGGTTCGACCATCTACTGGTGAGAGTTCCAAAGAGCCAAAATCAGCCACCTGCAATGCATTGTGAAATGAAACACGGTTAAGATACCACTTGTCACAAATTGATGTATCTATCATACAATTTTCTTTATAGATTTATATATACAACAACACTATTTTAAGTATTACCAGCTTTGGCAGCGCAACTTCATTGTAATACTTCTGTGACAGATCAATCAGCTCTTCCAAAGACTATCAACAGCAGGAAGTGGTTAGAAAATGGAAACCAATTAAGGACTTCTCATAATCTGTCACTAAATATTTGAAAATTTCTACCTTAAGGTGAAGTCCAGTCTCTGACTCTTTCAACCTTGTAAAACCAGCATCAGACAACAATGCTTTGAGGACGACCTGATTTTGATCAGTATCAGTCTCAAACAGAAACTCCCCAGACTGCAGGACAGATTTTTCTGACCCCCCTCCAACACCATCTGCAACAGATTTGAAGCTTTCAGACTGGGATTCCGTGTTAGTTCCATCTGTGCTCTTCTTTCTGTTCTTAAGGGACTTAAGAGGTATTCCAAGCCCCTCAACCTTCATCTCATTTTTTGTCTTCTCAACGGATGGTTTTTTTTCCTTTTCGGATTTCTTCCGATCTTGTAAATGTTGTATCCAGCATGCACCAAGTTCCCATCTGATGAAAGAGTCACCTTCTATTTTCTCTTCTTCAAGTTTGGTAAGACTCTTTTCTAGTATTCTCTTTACAAATGCCTGAGAACAATTTGTCTCTTCAGTTTCTGAAGGTTTTGAATGCATTACCTTGTTATCCACTTTCTTGTGAAGGAGCAAGCGTAAACTGCAAGATGACATACTAAAGTAAGAAAATAGCCAATTAAGTCTTGAGAAGACGAATGCACCATCCAGTAGCAAATTGCTATTGAAATACAGGACCAGTGAAATGGTGAATATGACACCAAAATGACAAACTATTAACAGGAGGGCTAACCTTTCTCTTTAATTCCTTTTTTGCTTTTACCTTCGGAAGATATTACAATTAAAATCTACATTGAAGCTGTGGACAATGGGGTCTAGAGGGATCGAAGACCAAGAAGATTTTAAAGCAGTAAATCATCAGAACAAAGAAAGAAGGTATCAGAATGCAATTGTTTTATTTTGGAGAACGCTCCTACTTAAAGACTTCTCCTTCAGGAGAAGTTCTTCCTCCTACAAACTTCTGTTTCTAAAAGCTGAACCAGACTGAGAATCCCAATTTATCGAACTAAAGAAATTTTTGATCAAGAGTTCAACATAACTTTATCTTCATCTTTTAACAGCCAAAAAAGAACAAAATGTTTTATTATTTGCTTCGTGAAACCACAAGAGGAAGAGATCAATAAACTACTATAATTTATTGGCTTATTAAGAAGAAATTCAAGTAATACCTGTTGATATTGAGGGCATTTGCTCCACCATCAGGCTGATCAGGAAGTATCATGCTTTGCAGTGGGCTGCCCACTTTGTCATTTTCTTTTCCTTGAACTTTTACAGTTGCAATGTAACCACAATGCCTTACATTCAAAACACCTAAAGTAGCAATATCCTGAATTGAAAATGCAGTAAGTTTTTTTTCCCATTCAGATGCACTATATGAGAAGTAAAAGAATAAAATTAGGACCCACGCATTTTTCTTACATGGGCAGCAGTATTTTCATCAGCAGTTATCCCCTTCAGCAAATTTCTTTCCATCAGATTCTTCATAGCTATTCCAGTTGCTTGAAATCCATCAATTTTGGTATCGACTTTGCAGCTAGCATTTGAAGCATCTTTGGTAACAAATAGGCTCAAGTCCCCAACTGTCTCACTAAAAATGATTTCTCCATTTGAATCACAATGCGCTGGTTTAACTTTCTCCATGACATGCTTTACAGCTGAAATGGCTCGAAAAATGGCGACATCAACAAATAAACTATGAAGAAGAAAAGCCTTCCTGTCTCTGATCTGTCTCTCCTCTGTTGTCTTACAAGGCATGGATGCAACATTCAAAAACTCATTAGCATAAGGTAACAAATCAGATTTTCCATCTCGGCCTAGACCACCTCCATTTGCTCCCCAGTTTTCGTCCTCCACAGGTAGTAGTGGAAAGATAGCTGGAAATTGTGCTGCCACATGTGGTATAAGCCATGTATTGGCTCTAAATCCGTAGGGAAGATTCCCAAACTGTATGAAGAAGAAACAAAGTTCACACCCTCGGGTACAGGAGAATCTTAATCGAATGAAGAAAACATTCACGGTGTGTAATTAGTTATCAGGAAAATTATCAACTGCACCTTATTACGCTCTAAGAATGCTTTCATGAGATCATCATAAGCCTGAAAAGTGGGATGAGCAATGTCAACTTCAACAACTACATATCTTACAATGAAATAAGACAAAAACTAGTATGACTGAATTTAAAGATAGAGAATCTGCCCAAACGCACATTGTCAAATGCTCTACTGAGTTGTCTCAACAAATCAACAAGATTGTGACAAAGAATCCCCTGCTTTCCAAAGTTGTAAAATCCTTTCTTGCAGGCTTCAATGATAACCAGCTTTCCGTTACAAAGTTTCACCTATAAACAATGACAGATGCCCATTAATATGCTATTTTATGGTTAAATCATATCTGAAAGTCACATCACTGAACTCATTAGACTAAAGCCTGTTTGGCCAAGCTTCTTAAATCTACTTATTTTGAAAAGTATTTTTTGACATAAGTGTTTTTTAAAAAAGTACTTTTATAAGTTATAGTTTGTATTTGGCTAATCAATTTGGAAAACACTTTTGTCAATATTAGAACAGTACTTTGTGCTTGGCCAATGTTTCAAAAGAGCTTTTGGAAAAAAACTACTCCCTCTGTCCCAATTTATATGACACGTTTTTCTTTTTAGTCAGTCTCAAACAGAATGACACATTTCTTTATTTGGCAACAAATTAACTTTAAATTTTACTTTTTACGCTTAACGAGATGATTTATAACCACACAAATATCTTTGGCTTGTTTTAGACCACAAGATTCAAAAGTTTTCCTTTGTTTCTTAAACTCTTTGCCCAGTGTCAAACTACATATAAATTGGAACGGAGGGAGTACTTTTTTTTAGCTACTGAGAAACAATTTTTGCAACTACTTAAAAGCACTTAGAAGTATTCATTTCTAAAAGCTTGGCCAAACACCTAAATTTTCTAAAATTAGCACTTTTGCCTTCCCAGAAGCTTGGCCAAACAGATTATAAGGAATAATGAAGCTGGTCCCAAGTAAGCTTACTTCAAGAGAGAAAAGATGATCATCTGGCAAAACTTCATCATCTTGTTGTCTTGTTGCTCTTCTTATGACTGCAAAAATTAAGCTTAGTTTTAATTTTAATTAATTATAATAACAATAGAGAAAAGAAGAGACACAATGAGAGTGAAAAGCATTACACTGAAGAGGAGGCGTAAGATGAGAAAGCGAGAAGAACTCATAGAAGCTTCCAATTTTAGGGCACGTATTGCTCATTTCTCCATCTACATCCACCGATGCCGCATCTTTACTCAGCTGTTGAGCAGCCATCGCCGCCGCTGGTGTAGGCGTTTGTGGCGGCGACGATGACTTATCATTTCCCCGAGCCTTGTTTGATTTTTTGGCGCTCTTGTTATCCTGAGCACCCCGCGCGTTCTTACTAGAGTCAGTTTTCAACTCTTTGCCATTAGTATTCCCCGACGGCCCAAAACTCGTCGTACAAGCAACGACATCCAACAGCCTTCTAACGTGCGCCGTTGCGCTTTCTTCATCATATTCCTCTGTTCAAAAAAAATATTTAAGGGTAAAATGGGGTTTTCACATTTGGGGAACCACTTCCTAAAATAGGAATATCCTATATTGAGAAAATATAAATATTCCATACGACGTCGTGCAGGTCTGAATTTCTTTTTACCTTCGACAAGAGTCAGGATGCAAGGCTTCAATGCGGAAACGTCCACTGTTTCTTTTAAACGTGGGCCCCTTAACTGTTAAAAAGTAGGGTAACAGTAAAAATCATATGGTTCTCGTTAAGATAACAGAATATTGACAGCCGTCTAATAGTGGCCGTTACCTCATGAGACAGTGAGAAATTGGTGATATTACAAGTAGTTGTATTCACTGATAGTAATCGACGAACATCGATAATTCTATCCGTAGATATTCCCTGCTCAAATAAAACAAAAATCGCTAACTGATTTAATAAAGTCAAGGTTATTTTGAAAAAAAAATAGTAATAGTAATAATAATATTAACATTAACCTAATATGAAAATCGTGTACCAATGTTTTCCCTAGAAAAAACAATATTAAACTAGATGGTTAACAATAAAAGTTAGAGCACATTTTATCCATATGCCACTTCTTAAAATAAAATTATGTCACATTCACAATATTTTACTTTTGTATCTGTTGCGTGTACGTTGTTATGACTAGTATATGATTTTTATTTCTAAATTTCTCCTAACTTTGGTTATCGGTCAATATGATCTTTATTTTCTCGACTTGTACTAACTTTATTTATTGACCATTCAATTTTGTGAACTAATCGATATCAAAATTAGAACAAATGAGATTTGAAGAGTTGTGCTTATGCAAGTAACCATTGAAATCTTGAGATGGTTAACCAACTGTTTGAAAAATAGAAGAACTTTAGCTCCTCGTTTTTTTTTCTTTTGGAATATAATTAGAAAGCCAATCTGTCAGAGCTGGATCTGCTTTCCTTGAAAAAAAAAAGCAACAAACTAGGTCTAACGTCAACCAAAATCTAACAGAAAAGTACTCTGATAAGAATAAAGAATTGGGTATTTGTTTTTTTTAAAAAGGACCTCTGTTTTAAACAAACTAATGACACTGGCAACTTTTTGTTAAACCTTATGTTTCATAAGCAATACCGACCATGTTTAATAAATTAAATGACAAACCTTTAAAATAACTTGAGTCTCATCCGGAAGGTTTATCGTTATATCCATTACAACTGGAAGAACTGAGCAACAAAAAGAAAATATATCATTAGAAAGAAATAAAGATTAATTATACTGGCATTTAATCTTAATATATAGGCTAAAATGTACACATGCAATTATTAAAATTCAGATTGTTATTCTCGCAGAGAAAATAATTAATACCCTTCTCTTCTTTCTTCTTCTTGTCTCCCTTCATCTTGCCACGACCATTCTTGTTGGGTGCCATTTTCCAACTCAAATTTTCTTTAAATGTACCTATAGATATGCCACCACAAAATTTCATATGAGACTATTGCAGTAGCGTTTTGGTTACAGGTTTGTTGAACAAGTAATTTTGGTCAAACCTTGTAATTGTATCAAAAATTATTGAATATGTACAAATTATTAATTTATAACCCAGAAACTTAAAAGGAGTACGTTTCAAAATCATGGACTTTGTCTCTACAGTAGTTTGCTTCATTCTTAAATCCAATTAACTAATTAAATATACATAGTCATTATTCTGGATTAAGCAAGGAGAAAGAATGTTTAAAAGTAGAAGCAAAAATTAGTGAATAAACAGAGTATTATATTCTGCTTATAATTTTGCATGTATACACGAGCAAAGTAGCTGAAAATTACCTGATAGAAAAGCTGAAGTTACGGACAAGTGCGCTGCTTAAACAAGAAAGAAGTATTTAATGCTACATTCAATAACTATGAAAATGAAGTAGATAGCACACAACTGTTATAAATGTGTCTGTATAATAATTAAGTTATTAATATGAAGTATTAATTTATCAATACTTATGATAGCTCTGGGAATTTTATAATGAGGGGTTTAAGATTAGGAACAGTGCAATAGAGGGGTTTGAAAATGGAAATGTAATGTGAGCCAGTAGAGAGAAAGAAAGAAGAAAGGAAACAATTGTGTGGGGGATATAGAGAGAGATGAAAATGTGTGATAAGGAAGGAAGGGTTGAGATTTAACATTCAGAATTATAATGACATATTATGGCAGTTTCTGTAGATTTTATTGGACTACAATATTTTTTATGTAAAATACGGGCCGCTGGATTCAACTTGCTAGCTGCAACATTTGAGACAGAGAGAGGAAAATTTCGTGGACCACTTTGGATATTCATTCATCTTTTCACATAGACTTGTGTGTTAATTTCATTCCTCCTTATCACTTACCACCCAAATTCATCCTATGTGAAAAATAATTACTAGTAGTAATATTTTTTATTTCTTACACCTAGAATGGAATAAAACATTAATTATGATAAACTAATGAATATTAGCATGAGTGTTTTTCTATGGTTCATCCAAAAGATGTAATATTATTTTTTTGTAGTGTGGTAGTGCTTGTGTCACACTTTTGTGGGTTGAGATCGTCCAAGAGGTCACGATTATCAAATTTCTAAGTTCAAGGGGTAATTGGGACAACGTAAAGTTCAAATATGTATTGGATAAAAGTTATAAGTTTAGAAAAGTCCTGATGTACTCTGTCATAATCAAAATTATGATTAGTTTCGGTAAAGTGTGCAAAGGAGTGGCTGGCTCAGTCCGACTTGGCCTGGGTCAGCGGGACGTGAAGGGCCTGGCTCGTCCGCGATCCAAGCTGGCCTGAGTGGCGGACTTGCTCCATTTCCGTCCCGGTCCCGTATGAATCGGGTCGGGTTCCTGCGATTTTTTTTTTTTTAAATAACATATGTATAAAAAAAAACTCAATAAACAAGACAAGATAGTGTAATAAAAACATCCCAAGGCTGTTTTTGTGCCTCTTATATTATTTAATAGACATGATTTTTTTGTAATACAAAATTACAAATACAATTGTCTAAAATCTAAATTGCAATTTTGTGGTGTTGTCCAAAAGTTGCAAATTACATAATAAAATTGCAATTAAAAAAATTACATTCTCAAAAAAACCTGTTCTAATTGCTTGGTGATTTCTTGTGGTTCTTCGGTTGAATTGGTTTTTATTGGTCAAATTGATCTACGTCGCTTCCACCACCTTCGAATAAGATTTCGTTGTAGTTTTCGTCTTCTTCTTCGCCGATCTCCTGCTGATCAGACCTTTCTCCGCCTTCCGCCATATCCAATCTCGAATACACGCAATTCCAAGTCAGCCTCCGCTTAACGAGTGTCTATGGTCTCCTATTTGATATCCACAAGTAAAAGAGCTTTAGAGCCTGATTGACGACTTGAATGTTCAAAACATCTCGCCATCAATGAAAGTGTCTGAAAGTGTCTTCTCATTTCCTCCAAGATTTCAAAGAAGTCTTCATGTCCATCTTCATTGATAACTTCTGGTACGATTTAACTCCTCGCAAAATAAAAATATTCAACTCGCTAATTTGGTTAGTAGTGTAGGTATCTGGCCACATTCTATTTCGAGGCTTTCAATATTAGCCGAAACAACATGTCTTTTGTGAGGTTGTGTTGAAGATGAAGAAGATGGTAATGAAGTGTAAGTTACTAGCATTTTCTTGTTGATAAAATCTATATATTTTTTGCATTGGTGTTCTACGCTAGACAACACTTTCTCTAGTTTGTTCAATAGGTGGTAGTGATTTAGATTTTTGGGACTTGGGAGATAGTAGTATTTATACAATCGTAGATAGTTTCAATTAGTGATTTAGTACCGTCTATTTTAATAGTAGGATTTAATACGAACCAATAATATAAATAGTGGGAATAGGAATAAAATATTTTTTTATTTTGACAAACATTTTTTAATAGTTGCCTTTATAAGTCGTGGTTTTTCCATATATTCACTAAGTAATAAAAATATTAGAGTTATATAAAACAACATAGTTGAAATAGTAGGATAATATATACTAAAAATTCTTTTTGTTGCTTGAAAAATTTCTCTAAAAATACAATAAGTTCGAAATTTTTACTCAATCACTATCTAAAATCATATCACTTAATTTTTATTATGAGAGTTAAAAATAAAGTTATAGGTTTTCTATAGTCATAAGCAACAAGTAGTTGCTCGGGGATAAAGAATTTCACCTAGTGGATACTTCTTGTGGAATTTTTTCTGTAAGATAGTCTACAATCGTGACAAGTTTTTTTATATTCTTTTCTACGTTGTACTTTATTACTTTTAAAAATAAAGTTTATAGCAAATTGTATTTTACTAAGAATGTCTTCAAAAGTGATAGACCATCCTTTTACAATTAAGTTATATATATGGCACGCACGATTTTATATGAAAATGATCTGAAAAGACTTTGAGTTAAACTATTTTTAAAATTGTAATTGCGTAATTGTTATTAGGAAGCGTTATCTAATGTAATAGTCATAATTTTATCTTCGGTAATTAATAATCGTGACACTTGATAAATATTTTCTGCAATAAAAGTACTTGGCAGCTTTATCATCTATATATCCATACGCTAAAATACGCTTTTGCATAGACCATTTATAATTTATCCAATGACAAGTTACAGTTAAATAATCATGGGTAGTACTACGACTATATCGACGTGATAGATACTTTGCCATTAAAATGATATAATGAATATAAATAAATATTGTTGATATTCATGCCAATTTAAATATATCTCTTAACGCTTGATGTAGGAAAATCGTTAAAAGTAGGATTATATATATCTCTAATATAATGAATAAAACCGGGAGATGAAGGAAATGATAAAGGCAAACCCTCCACATCAACTAATTTTGATATTGCTTCCCTATCTCTATGTTTATTGTATTTAGGGCCTACAATTCCTCCGCCATAGGGTTAATTTCACCTCAGTACTTGATCCGACAAGATGATGTGAACCTTGTCTGCCGATGGAGCGGCTATGCGCACCCTTTTGAAGCCTGGTATCGTGGGCATACCTACCGACGAGCACTTACTACGTGTCTAATTAAACCCCCCGTCCCACCGTGACCTTTTTCAGTTTTAAATTTTAAAACATTTTTACAAATTTTACATATAGCTACTTGATTCTCTACGTCCCTATCAAAAATTGCCCTGGTTGCCACTACTAGAAGAAGCACCCTTACCCTTAAACATACCTCTTAATCCTTTCATTTTAATTATGATAATAAATAATTAAATATAATAAAATTAAGTGCGCTAAATAAAATAAATAGACAATAATAATTCAATGAAGGAACAAATGTACCAAACGCTGACGTAACGTCGACGTGTAATCGAGAGGTTGAAAATTGAAACTTTGCTCGATGGAAGATCCTCAAGCTAGTTGCCAACTTCACTCCCAATTCCCAAATGAATAAATAAAATTGAATATTTAGTAAACAATGTAGACTTGTAGAGAGATATATTGAGAGATTAGAGAGATTGTAAGATTTGAGAGATGAAAAAGAGAAAATGAGTTATTTATAGTTGAAAATCGTTAAAGTGTAAATATAATAACTTATAGGTTAAAAATAAATATTAAGGGGTAGAGGAGGCCTAAAATGGTCATGCCCAACGCCAAAAATCTAAAATGGTCGTTGGTGCAACGATTATATTTGCAAAGGGGAGAACTCTAAGTGGCCTGGCCGGGCTCGCGCCCGGGCGCTTGGTCAAAGTGACGAGACATTTTCCGCCCGAGTTGAGTCCCGCCACCGCTTTTTTTACGATGGCCTGGAGGCGCTCAGATCGCTGGGTTGGGGTCCGCCGTCTCGCCCTAATCGCCAAATTTCTAGTTTCAGGTATGATCGCTATATAATTTTATGATTTTATCCACTATAATATAGTAGCTAATATCTTTTGTCTCACGAAAGTAATTGTACATCAATAATAAACTTACTAAATTTAACTCACTATAATAGTAAAATCACAAAATTATATTTTGTCACGTTTAGATAGTTAAACTTTACCTACTATACTAGTGACAAACCCCATCAAGATGACTTAGGGGTGGTTTGTTATATAAGGACAACGTATAATAATTTCGGGATAAAATATGAGATTACTTTATCTCATGTTTGGTTGAATTTTTTATTCCATTAGAGGTTATTTTAAGATTATTTATTCCACAATTATGGTATTTTATTTTATACTTATCACACTCTAAGCGGAATAACAATTTTGAAACTACTAATCCCCAAATAAACTAACAAAATGATGCAATTGTCATTCTCCAAAGCTCTCTGTATTATAATCCTATCAATGTAACTAATTCACAAACCAAATGACCCATTATTGTAATAGTGGTAAAGTTTTCTAACTTTATTGTTAGAGTTGGTAGAGTCCTATTATTTTAATATGATAAAAATTAGTTTTTAACTTTGTTATTGTAATTTAAAATTTAAAACAAATATTCTTTCACGATCATCAGTCACTATTTGATATGTTGCTTCTCAAACTGTCTATTCGAAATGGAATACAATGTATAATAGAGACCGGAACAGCTAGTGCTATATGTTGGTTTATTTGGAGATAAACTTGTGAAGAAACAAGCTTAACGTGTATGCCCAGCTTCTCGATTTATTCGTTTCTAATATTTTGTGTAATTATTGTAAATCGCCATATATATTTTTGAAAAAGATGTATGATGGATAATATAACACGCACCACCCATTTGGAGCTGTTAGCTCATAATTCAACTAAATTTGCCAGTTAGTGCAGTTGTTTGTCAAATAGGCCAAGTAAATTCAAAGTTGAAGGCCTGAATAGTGTGAATTTCACATAAAAGACAAAATTAATATAACCTGTCATTTCCCTATATATTTTGTTTACTAGTAATATTTTATTAATTATGCTACTCAATTATAACAATTTTGCGACTTGCTTTTTGCAAGTTTCTTTCTCTATGAATTTTCTTTCAGAGCAAAATCGTGAAAGAATAAAATTTGATTAGAAAATGCTACTTTCTATTTTTATTGATTAATGTTTAGAAACAGATTAGCAGAAAAGAGTAAAATCATTCACCTCCTCTGTATTTTCACGCTATTTCACCTCCAGGCTACGCGGATTCATTGTATTTGACGGCCTAATTTTCAGGAAAGTTGCATTCAAATTATAATAAGTACAATCATATCTCTCGCATTCTCGTATAACAATAATTCATTATAAAAATCATATTTTTCTCAGATTAGATTTTTAAAATTATATTTTATCTTACTATAACAATAACAACCGTCTTAATTGATAGAATAATTATTAATTACCCATTATAATTATTCATTAGTGTAATTGATTGTAATATCATTTGTATATGGTAGGTAGATTAGCATTAACGTAAGTAGATTAGATGGCATGATTGTAGCATCATCAAATCATATCATTAGCATAATTGTAGCTTGTAATAGTGGTATAATTACCACATTATTTGGAAGAGGAATATTGAGGAAACTATTCTTACATAGTATCAGAAGTTTAGAAAAAGATCCTACCTAAACAATTATACACCAAAAATCAGTCACCCCTCTTCCTCCCACAAAACCGGCCGACCACCACCCTCTTTTATTTTTTTCCCATTATTCTTCTCTATTTTCGGTCAACAATGTCTGACTTGAAATCTACATTTCATCCTGATCTTGCCGTCTCTAGCATCAAAACACATATTTCTGTTACTCTTGAGATGAAAAATGTTCATTATGCAACATGGGCAGAGGTCTTTAAAATTTGTTGTTGTTCCCACCGGGTTATTTATCACATAATCCCACCGAAAAAAGGCAAAGACGTTAAAAACCGATGATGAAAAAGAACTTTGGCTCACACTTGATGCGACAGAGCTCTCGTGGATTTATGCAACTATCTCTAGCGATTTGTTGCACACAATAATGGAACCCGATTCTACGGCGATGGAGGCCTGGAATCGCTTGCGGGATATTTTTCAAGACAACAAAAATTCCTAAGCCGTCACGTTGGAGCAAGAATTCTCCACCACTGACATGACGGATTTTTCGAATGCGTTAGCGTATTGTCATCGTCTCAAAGTTTTATCGGATCGACTCAAAAATATTGGTTCGCCGGTTACAAACAATCGATTGGTTCTACAATTGGTTGACGACTTTACCGACACGTATAGTGGTGTGGGAACGCTCATCCGACAAAGCAATCCTCAGGTTGTTTCATATACACCTCCTCAACAAGATTACCATTGAGGAAAGCGGTTATGACGTCCATCTGCCAAATGTCATAGTCATAATATGCAACTATTGCAAGCAAAATCCGAATGTACTTAATCTTAGCAACAAGTGAAAAAGTTTCATCATAATGGAACCTTTAGCCACCAACCTTGCTTTATAAGTCTGTACATTTTCAAATGCATCGATCTTCTTCTTGAAGACCCATTTGCATTGTCGCGCCCGTTTTTCGACCTGGCTCGGGTCAAAGCGGAGCGCGGACGTGTCCGGTGATTCCTGGGTAAAAAGGGTTGAGGAGTCGCCACCTAATTATTTTTACGGTGAATTAGGACACCTAAATATTAAACTAAATGCTGCAATGTAATTCCGATTTTAATGGTCTGCGAAACTAACGAGATTCTAGGTAAGAGTTCTTTATTATCCTAAAGGGAAGGGGTTAGGCATCCTTTAAGATCCGCTAACTTGCGGTTATCCGGTCAAACTCAGGTTAATTATTGCTAGAAAAATGCATGTTTTAAAGATGTTTGCAAATAATTAGTAAATGATGCATTTTTTAAAAGAAAGATACATGTAGAGAAAAAAATATGCATTTATATGGTATTTAAAGAGAAATACATGTAGAGTTGGAAAAAATATGCATTTGTCAATTGAGAGTAGAAACAAAATTATTTATAACGCCAAAGAAGTGAATCTTTCAAAAATCATCGAGTTGCAAAATAATAATAAAAAGATAAAACTTATTAGGTATGATTTAATAAAGCAAATAAAGATGACAAAAGTTGTTTTGAAAATCTTGAATACGCGTGACGAGCCTAAAATAAATAAACTAGCGAAGGATTTCTAAGTTTGAAACTAACCTATGAATTAATCCTAAGTTTGCCTATTCTAAGCATTTCAATAGTTACATAAGTGCGATAAATAATATTACAATACAAAGCGGGATAAAAGCTGAATTAAAAAAAGAAATAAAATAAATAAACTCCGAGGAATAATTGTCGTTATTTACTTTAATCACAGTCAAAAACAAACGGTTAGAAACAGTTAAATACAAATAACTCCATATCCGCATTCAAAACAAAGGTGAATGTTTTGATCACGGAGGCTCGGACTTAAATTTTGAAAAGAACATTCCAATCACGTCGTGGCTGCAAACATATGACTAATGTGGTTATTTTGATTGCCTCGCCTACTAAACGTGTTGGTCTCTCGGATGAAATAGAAAAGATCACTATAATCACATCGTGGCTGCGAATATATAACTTGTTGGTTATTTTAGTCACCTCGCCTACTAAACATGTTGATCTCGGAAAAAGGTTTAAGCCTCATCATTGCCCAGAAGTTATATTTCCGCTTTAACGTGGAGGCCTCAAAATCGACGGATATTTTCATCGGCCAGTGTATCAAATCAAAATTAAATGAAAGCAAACGGCGGTGGTGAAACAGTAAGCAGAAAATAATTTCCGAAAAAAGACGCGGTGTTTAGTTTAAAACAGTAAAAAACAGTAAAACGGATATTTGAATGCTGAAACAGTGGACTGAAACAGGAAAGCAATGTCTGAAAGGTGCGGTGTTTATTTTAAAACAGTAAAAACGGTAAAAACAGTAAAATAGTAATCTGAAGCCGGGCAGCAAACTGAAACAGAAAAAACAGTGTTAAAGCGACTGTTTTCAGCCAAGAAACAACAGCAAATGGGTTTAAAAATAACGCAGTAGTGGGCTGGAAACGCAGAAGCAGTGGGTTGTCCGAAACAACCTAAAGTAGCAGGCTTTTAGCCAAGAAAACAGCAGCAATTGTGCTAAAAATACAGCAGTGATAAGACATCAAATGAGCTCAAAATGCAGCAGTAAAATGTTTCCGAAAAGAAGTGTAAATGGTCCAGATTGGCGGTGTCTGTGCGACAACGCAACAGCAGGAATAGTGCAAGATTAGCCCAAGTGTTGCGGTAAAGCTGGCGATTCGAATCAGCAGCCAAATGCAACAAAACCCATAACCGTAACTATTTAAAATGGCATGTATCCAGAATCTCAAGGTGCAACAGGATACCACAACCACTGGTAGCATCAAAGACATAAAGGGGAAGGTAAACTTAAAGACCAGTCCTCTAAACTTTGAATTTGAAAGATAAGAAGACCAAGGGGCTACCACCATTCATTTCCTGATGTCGCATAACAAGATTCAAAAGGCTTCTTGAACCTTAGGCATGGCGGGCTATCGAAGAAGGCTAAACCTTAACCCGAAGCTTGTCGTGGCTTTCAACCAAGATAATAAGATAATAGGACGATTCGACAAGGCAACTATGAAAGAAAACATTCGGCAATAAACATAGAATGCAGACATATGGGCGATAATATAACATGACACAAAATCGGTTCAAATATCGCAAGGAAATGCTAATACATATATCATTCATCAAGTTAGTAAACATAGCATGATATAAGATAACTTAAAAGATTTACATGATGTTATGGAGGCACTTAACACCTAATCATATAGGGGAAATGCATGACCAATTCAGTAGGCATTAATAGGATAAAAGGATGAGCCAAATAACCATTTAGGGGAACTGGAGAATACCAACATGGGAAAGAGACAAGACACATATCATAACTAACTAGCATGCTTAATGGCTTACGATATATCACCTGCCATCATATTTCAAATAGAAACATATCCAGAACATGTTAAACTAGGCACAAGACCTTGTCAGGAACATGCCATGTTTCCAATATCGCTTTCAATTTATGTCGAGTTTATTCATAAACCAACAGACATACATAAGAGCCGATATACATATAATATTTGAGTAATAGGATATGTTTGAAGGTATACAAAGATATACAACTTCGACATACACCTTGTGTATACTGGAAATTTATATACCCTCGTATACTTTGAAGTATATCATCATGGGTTCAAGAAATGAAAAAAAAAAGACCAACGTGAGCAAGTTCTATGCATCAATAAGAGAAAGGAAAATATAGTGATATCCCACATGATTTAAAAGTAAACAATATTAAGCCAAACAGACTCCATAAGCATGTTCAGGACTTTAAATTTAAACAAGAAATAACCAAACAGGAGTACACTAACATGTAAAGGACTAAGACACATACACTAAACTAACTAGCATGCTTCATGGTCTCCTAAATTTACACACAAACCAACAGAGAAAGTTCAATTTTTCAGATATTTAAAAGACATAGAAGGAAGAACTGGGACAGGTAGCAACACATATCTAGGCTTTCTAACACACCACATATCTATAAAGCGAAAATAGGCATGCTCGTATGAACAAGATTCACAATAGTGCAAAGCACTAATGCAAATGTCATTCAAACAAACTCAAAAGGTAGGGCAGGATACAAGATAATTTTGGAGGTGTGATATACTAATACGGAGGCCTTTTTAACACTTAAGCAGGTAAGGCAAGTGTGTAATCGATTCCAAAGACTCACAAGATAAGTGTGATTCAACATTAGATCCAATATGATCACACAATGTTCATAAATCAACACACACACAAAGCCTCTTATCATATTAAATATAAATCTAATAATACAAGCAAAGCATTTCGAACATTAATAAGCCAATTAACGATCGATGAAAAAATGACTATCTTATCACATAATCAACAACAAAAACACACAACAATACGTAAAAATACACCGAGAGAAATTTGTTTTACTCGACCTTCCGGTAAAGCGAACCGAGGCGTGTTTCGAATCGTCGACACGCTCGGAGAAGTTTGGAATTCAGATTTTTTTTTGGATTTCTGATCACCGAATTCTGAATTTATAATTCTGAAAAGAATTCTGTTTCTGAAAATTTTGACCCGACCTGGAACTGACCCGACCCGAATCGAACTGAAACAAAAAAAATCAGATATTTTGAGGGTGAAATTTAGGGAAAAGAAAAGGAGTATTTTTCGGATTTTTGACCCAACCCAAAATGTGAAGAACGAAGGGATTTTCGGATTGAAATTAAGAACCAAAAGGAGTATTTTATAACAAGAAACTTAAGAACAAATCGACCCCTTTTTTGTGTTTTTCTTTGGACCCGAAAAGAACTCCAAAAAATCCTCCCAAAATCCTTTTTTTTTCCTTTCCCAACATAGAACAAAATGGGGTATTTATAGATATCAACCCCAACATTCAACTCGTCGAAGTTGAGTTTGAAATTCGAATTAAAGGCAAAGATTTCTGAATTTTGGAAGCGGATTTTGGGGGATATGGGCGTGGAGTCAGTGACGGAGGTGTGGTGGTGTGCCAGCAGATGGGGTTGGTGGTGAGGTGACGGGAGCGAGGTGTGGGTGGGCGGCCGGTCGATTGAGAGAAGGGTAGGGTTCGTTTTTTGTTTTGTTTTTTGTTTTGGGTTTTGGGGTTTAAAGGGGGGAAGATGGGTGATGGGTCGGGTAAGTTGGGCCGACGGGTTGAGTCGAGTGAGGCTGGTTGGGGGGGAATTGTTTAGGGACTTTGGGCTTGTGGGAATTGTTTTTGGGTTTTGTTGGTAGGTTGGGCTTGGGAATTGGGGGGGAAATAAAGGGGAAGGGAATAAGGGGAATTTGGTTTGGGCTTGTTTGTTTGGGTATAATTTGTATTGGGTTGGGAAAATGAAATGGGTTAGAAATTGTTTTGGGTTAGGAAAATAAAAAAAGGGTTATGGGTTTAAAAATATAAAAGGGGTTTAATATTAAAATATTATTTTTGTTTTGTAAAAGATGTGAATTATTTAAAATAACATAACGACGTGATAAATAATAAAAATATAATATTTGTGAAATGTTTAATGCTTAAATAAAATAAAATAAAAAAAGAAATGCGATGCCATTTTGCGAAAAATAAAATAACACAGAATATTATGGATAAAACTTATGATTGTGATAAAAATGCAAATGACAGTAAAAATGCGAATAATAATAATAATAAGAGAATAATATATATATATATACCTATATTTTAAAATTGTTTTAAAGTGTCAAAAATATTAAAAATTACGAATAAAATCATAAAAGATGAGACAAAATTGGGTGTCAACATGCATCCTATGGGTTTAACCCTAGCTGACAAATCAACTAAGTTCCACACTTGATTGATGTACATAGATTTCATCTCGGATTTCATGGCTTCTTACCATCTCTTCGAATCAATGTCCAACATTGTTTCGCTATAGGTGGTAGGCTCATTGTTATCGGGAATATCTATCTCATAATCTAGCCTGTTCTCAGCCTTATGCTAATCTTTAGGTTTATATTAATCTTCTTACTATTTGGAGTATCTATTAAAGAAAGGAGCAATCTTACCTTTTTACTTTCAGTCGAAGTGTTCAAATTTTTGTTGTTGGAGTATTTGGGTTTTGAAATATGATCTTAAAACTGCCATAATGATTTGAAGAATCTCTAATGGTTCCATTCTGATGACTTCTGGTTAATTCTTCAGCAGGATGGATATGATAAGAGGAAAGACACTCGACCATGTGACAGTTGTGGTTTGATTGTTCCATGCCGAACCATGAAGAAAGTTAAAGATACAACGTCAAAGGCCCAGTTTCTCTGTGGGCATTGTACTATGGTCACCTGCAAAATCTTTTACTGTGCAATTCTCTGTTTTTACATGTATTTCCTTGGTGAAGAACACATGCTTAAATTCTACATTTATGCTATTCAATTGATACTATTGTGTGTTCCTTCTATTAGATCTTTGTAAATGCAATACTTCTTTTGTGCTCCCCACTTTCTTAAGATTTTTTTATGTTGTTCAGTTGAGGAAATCAAAGCAATATTGTGGCATATGCAAGAAAATTTGGCATCATGGTGGGAGCTGGGTGAGATTTTTTGTTTTCATTTTAGTCTTTGATTCCTTTGAGTCCTTGGTGGGCAAACTAGAACAAGCTAAGAACCTTTCTTCACGTGTTATTCTTATTAGGTGTGTTGCGATGGTTGTGATGTTTGGGTGCACGTGGAGTGTTCCGATGTTTCCAGCAACGCTTTAAAGGTAACTGTTATTTGCATTTTAGTGCATTGTCTTTCTTCTTTTTTCCTAACTTGATTCTGATAAAGTGCATGGGAGATTTATCATTTATACCAACCTTTTGCAGAGGCTACAGAACACTGATTACTTTTGCCCTGAGTGCAAAGCAATTTCAAAAACAAATTTGTTGGTTTCAGAACAGCGGGGGCCAAAAGCAAGGTATCTGCTGCTTAAGTTGCATTTTGGTTGATATATCCTATCAAAAGAATAAGCTGGACTTGTGTTTGGTCGGTTTATTTCTTGTTCTAGTGTGCTGACTGCCTGTAATGTTTTGTTCTTTGAAATATTGAAGTGTTTCAAACAGATTAAGAGAGAGCAGTGGAAGTGTGATGCCTGACAAGATTACTGTCGTGTGTACTGGAACCGAAGGGATTTATTATCCAGATATTCACTTTTAAGTTCTTAAGTTCTGGAAAGAGAATGGGGGTAGAAAAGGCTGTAAAAATCATGAAATTTGTATGGAAAAAAAATCTGGATAGGTCTTTGTGAGTGGTAAGGTCAACTGTCTGCTGTGCTCTGATAGCCAATCTTCTATTTTGACCGTACTCTTCTGTTAGAAGCATAATTTAGGAACAGTTTTAATATACCAAAACGAATTCTAGTGCTAGATGAGAAAAACTATTTTCAGTTGGTAACAAGTGTGAAAACTTGATTGAAGATAAGGGTACTCTATCGTGGTTCAACTGGTTTGCTGCAAAATATATGGAGCACTTCTAATGCTTGATTACTTCATACTTAGCTGCTTTAGATATGAAGTGCTCTAGTTTACCTTCTCTTTTTTTTTTATAAAAAAAAGTGCTCTTAGTTTACCTTCTCTTTTTTTTTTTATAAAAAAAAAGTGCTCTTAGTTTACTTCCTTCATTGTTATCACAGAGTTCAGTGCAAGTGTGGTTGTGGAACAAGGAAGCAAACACTTAGTGAGTGGGAGAAACATACCGGTTGCAGAGCAAAGAAATGGAAGAGCAGCATGAAATTAAAGGGCTCAATGATAACACTTGACCAATGGGTGTGTACCAGATTATGAAGTTCTAAATCATATGTCATCTTCTCTGATGTTGTATCTCAGTCTATCTATTTCATTGCATCCCGTCACTGATCACAGAGTGGATTTACGATTAATGGGATTCTTGAAGGGTTCTATTGCAACAGTCCTCAATGGTTCATTTTTTGGTGTCAACTTCAGGAAGGTCTTATGTTGTTGGGTAGTGAGAGACTAAAAGAATGACCACTAAAGAAATGACTGATATTCGTATTCAATTTGCATTATGCTTTTTTTTAATCGGTGCAATGTCCTTTATATTGATCATCCTTGAGGTTTTTGTTGAGAGTTTTAGGTGGATTTTTGGTAGTCAATAAACATGATACCAGTACCTCAACATTACTTTTCATGGGTGTAAATTTCAGTTTTTGGTTGAGAAGTTAACCAACTTATAGTGCTTCACTTCCAATAAAAACTAGTGATTTTCTTCAGTTTTTTAATAGCTGGAGTAGGCTGTGTTTTATGTTATTTAATCTTAGTAGTATTGATGCTGCAGCTTTCAGGCAATACTGCTTATAGTGTTAGCTATCAGAAGTTAGATCAGCAGCAGTTGTTTGCATTTTTAAGAGGTATGTTCTATTCATTCTCTACAGCTTTACTGGAGTTTCAGTGCTGAGCGCCTCTTTTTGTGTATATTCTATTGAGCAAGCAATCACATGTGTGCTTCTTTTGTCACAGAAAAGTATGAACCTGTTCATGCAAAGTGGACTACAGAGAGATGTGCTATATGTAGATGGGTTGAGGATTGGGACTACAATAAATTAATCACATGCAATAGGTATCCCTGTAAAATAACTACGTAGAAGAAACAAATATCTTTGAATGAGCATGTTCCTTTGATTTGGTTGGCGAGATTTCGTTTTCTAGTGTAACTAACGCTGATGATTCAGGTGTCAAATAGCCGTCCATCAAGAATGCTATGGAGTAAGCAATGCTCAGGATTTTTCTTCATGGGTCTGTCGAGCATGCGAAACCCCTGAAATTGAAAGAGAATGTTGTCTTTGTCCAGTCAAAGGCAAGTCATATTGTACACCCAGCAATTTTAATATAATATTTCTCATTAGAGGCTTTCTAATCTAGATTTTGTTAAATGATGCTTTTGCAGGTGGTGCATTAAAGCCAACTGATATCGACTCCCTGTGGGTTCATGTTACATGTGCATGATTTCAGCCTGAAGCTGCTTTCCATAATTAGGGATGGCAATTGGGCGGGGCGGGTGCGGGTACCCCCTCCCCCGCACCCGTACCCGCCAAAAAAATTATATCCGCCACCTACCCGCCACCCGTGGCGGGTACAATTTTCAACATCCATACCCGCCTAGGCGGGTATATTCCTAAATCCACACCCGCCTAAGCGGGTATATTCCTAAATTCACACCCGCTCCACCACCCAAGTGGATATCCGTCACCCGCCAATACCCGCCTGTACCCGCCTGTCATATTTTGTAATCAATTCATTTTTGATCAATTAGTGATCACACATGATCCCAAAAATTCAAATTCCAAAAATTATCCCAAAATTTTGAGTCAAGAATCAATACTGTCACGATCTCATTTTCTTTGGGAGAGAGGGAGGAGAATTCCAGATTTTTTCACCATCAGAATTCCCCATTTTTTTCACCTCTTCCCCATTGCACAACAAAGAATCAAGAAAATAAAATTTCCAAGAAACCCAAAAAATTATCCACCCAAATAACTATATATTACAAATGTAGACAAAACTCAGATATTATTTTAGCTATCTAAGCTAGGCGGGTAGGCGGATGGGTAGGTAGGCGGGCGGGTAGGAGGGCGGGTAGGCGGGTAGGCGGATATGACTGCAAATCCACCACCTACCCGCCTACCCGTGACGGGTACATTTTCAATACCCATACCCGCCTACTACCCGCCAAAGTTATACCCATACCCGCCCCAATTGGGGCGGGTGCGGAATCCGCAAAATTATACCCACCTGCCATCCCTATCCATAATGCTGATAATATGGAGCCTGCTGCTGGGCTTCTTAGAATTCCTCTGAACACTTTCATAAAGGTATTTTGGTATCTATATGCAAATATTTAGTGGTATCTTTTTATTCATCTGTTTGTTCTTGTTCATTCTTAGATTTCTCAATTGTGTCTGCTACTGATCTGGTTGATGCAATGAGTAATTTCCTTTTTCTGTCAAAATATTTAGTTATTGTTGGCTAAAAAAGCTTGGTTATAAATGAATTTGCAGGCATGTGTGATCTGCAAACAAGTTCACGGATCTTGCACTCAATGTTGCAAATGTGCCACCAGCTTTCATGCTATGTGTGCTTTGAGAGCTGGATATCATATACCTTTTTCCTTGTATGTTATTCCACAATGATAATCTTTACGGAGAGATGCATTCAGTAGTAGAAGGAAGATAATGTGATTGTTTAGTGTATTTCCAAATATCATTCATCAAAATTCAGGCTTGAAATGATTGTGATAGGGTATTGCATTGCAAAGCGATGCATATGAAGATTGTGATGGTTGTCCTCACTGATGGATCACATTTCATGTTCACAGTTGCTTGCCCTAAATATAGGAGTGATAACATCTAGACAGCTTTTCATTTGTTACCTTGTAAGGGATGAACTCTATATTAAGAAACAATTTAACTCTAAAAGAAAGTCTGTTTGTATATGTGCTTCTGTTATTGTTTTTTTCTCCATTGGAAGTAATACCTGATTTTATTATGCAAAATTCTGAATAACAGTTGAACTGCTCAGAGAAGAATGGGATACAGATAACAAGATGGTTATCATATTGCGCCTTTCATAGGTAACATTAATATATTGTCCTCTTATTCTTTATCTATTATCTTCTTGCTTTGTTTCTTATCTCTTTAGATTAACACATATGGCATATAAACAATTCTCTTTTTTCTATTAAATCTCTTCCTCTTGGACATTATAACCAAGGTTGATTCCATTGCTTTCCAATAAATTTTTGTTGGGAAGCAGTTTCCACATTGTTCAATTTTCCCCCATGGTTTTGATGTTTACCTAGATTTGTGATATGCTTGAATTTCAGGGCTCCAGACACAGACAATGTCTTGGTCATGCGGACTCCGTTTGGAGTGTTTTCTACGAAAAGTTTGGTTGAGAGACAAAATCAAGAAAATTGTTCTGGAGGCAAAAGGCTCATCTTATCTAAGACTCTTGAACTCCCTGATGCATCTGATGCTGGAACCAGTAGTTTTGAGCCTCTCTCTTCTGCAAGGTGTCGTGTCTTTCAGAGATCTAGCAATAAGGTGTTATGCTCTCTTCTATATATTCAAATGTCGTATGAAATTACTTAGTTGCCTTTTGCGGCTTATTCTCGTTATTTCAAAGAATATTGCTTTATGATTTTTTCCCCGCGTGTGTAAGGGTCGGGACATTTTTCTTGATCAAGCATTAATTTCACTAATAAAAGGGAAAAACTCCCTGTATACAAGTAGTATAACAAAAAAAGGGAACCAACAAAATAAATTTTCTACTAAAGACACCATTCCTCAATACATACAGGAATCTCATGGGTGCACCAAAAAAATATGAGGGATATATAAAAGTTTATTCTTCAAATGTATAAAATCAAGTTCAATACTTCAATTCCTTCAAAAGCTCTAGTATGTCTTTCTCTCCACTCTACCCACATCAGAGCTATGGAGCAATGTCCCTGCCATGCGCCTTCTCTTCTGTCTTCTAAAACCCTAGCTTAACAAATCATACTTATTATCCCCGACATAGTCCACAATTGTCCAAATCAGCTTAGAATCTCCCACAATAACTGTGAATCTAACTTGATAAAAAAAAAACTGTGGATCTGCCTGAAAATGCAGTAGAAGGTGATCCACACCATCTCCCGTGTTTTTACATGTAAAATTTTAACTAATATAGGTCATCTTCCTTTTCCTCATATTTTTGGCTACCAAAATCGCTCCTATAATTGTCAGCCATACGAAGAAACATACCTTTTTTTGGTGTTCTGGGAATCCAGACTGCAACATGCGAGAAAACCGCCACATCTCTTGTAAGCGTCTTGGCATAATGGGTTTTTATTGGAAACGACCAGTCGACCACCATTCCCTAACTCCTATCTCTAAGAATCTTCATTTTCTGAGGATAGAGTTTGTTTGTAGAGCATCTCAAGCAAGTTTTGAAATTCCGCATCTCCCAATCCTGAAGAGATCTCCTCAATTGGAGATCCCAAAGAACATTTACTTGTGTCTTCCAAATTTGTTGGATTGTCATCCCCTTTTGGCATGAAATACTATAGATGTTTGGATATATGTCTCTCAAGATCAGTGTTTTGGAACGCCAGAGGCGACAAAAAGCAATGAGGACCCGCTTCACTGAGGCGAGAAGCGAAGCCCTTGCCTTTTTGAAGTGAAGCGCCAACTAATACTAAAAAATTAAAATATTAAATTTACATATATAAATAACCAAAAACTCAATAGCAATAACATGTTAGTAAAAATAATAATTAAGTTATTAATTGTTACAATAATAACATACCTAGTAGAATTTCGTAAGTGGAGTCTTTGAAGATAGAGTATACGCAGACTGTACCTCGAGTCAGGGAGACTGTTTTCAATAGACTCAAGTAAAAGAATATCAAAAATATTGAAGAAAAAAGAAAATAATGGGTAAGTTGTAATTATTATGCAACTAAAACTGTAAAAGAATTGAGCAAAAAAATGCACAGGATAAAATAAAAAACAGAGAGCGAAAGAAGAAGAAGCTGACCGAAATAAGAAGAAAGAAAGAAGAAGAAAATAAAAGAAAGAAGATGAAGTACCTGAACCCTAGCTTCTGACTCGCCTTGTCTTACCGGAAACCAGAGATTGCTGCCGGAAAACAGAGAAAGAAGAGGAGAGAAGCACTATAGCTCTCAAGTTGTGATTAAAAGCGACGCTTCGACTCGCCTCATCGGTGCTTTTGAGACCGCTTCTCGCCTCAGAGAAAAAAGGCGATAACTGTCTGCTTCGCCTCGACTCATGCTTTAAACGCCTAGGCAAGCGCCTTCCACAACACTGCTGAAGATGTTATCCCCTCACTACCTGTCTTAAAAAAATTACCCTATCTCCATCCCCTACCCTGAAAGTCATGTTACCACTAAGTTCCTCCCACCCCTTCAAGATATTTCTCCAAAGACCGCACTCAAAAAGACTAATGTTTCTAGTTCTCCACCCCTTTCCATAACTCCATATTTTTCCGCTATCACCTCTCCTTAGTGCATGCTCCTCTGTTCCAAATCTCCGAAGCCACTTTCCTAATAAAGCTCTATATAACATGGATGTTTGCTCTGGAACCCTGGACTTCATTGTTCAATGAAGACAGTGAATTCTCTTTTTTCTACACACACCCCCCCCCCACCACACACCCCACCACACACACTTGGTTTGTTGTTAAAAAAGTTCCATGTAAGATGGCCTGTAACAAGTAATTCATGTTATATTAAGTCTAAACCATGGAGGAAACCTTATCATAACAAATGAAACGGTTGAGAGCAACTGTATGAGTTGGAGATGCTAGCAAGACGAGTACATTAATTGCAGGAAAGTGATCAACTAATTTTATCGTTCTCCACCCTTTTTGTATTCTTTGCATCTCATTTTTTGATCTATCTTTATGAGAAAGATTTCTTGATTTTTCCCTTCTCTTGCCTCTAATTTACTTGTGTTTGGTCTAGAGGGCTGGACAAGAGGCAGTTTTCCATCGACTGATGGGGCCAAGGCGTCATTCTTTAGAAGCAATAGATTGTTTAAGCTCACAAGTACGTAATTTGTTTCTTCTTGTGTTTTAGAATCCATCTTATGTTGTAACTGTTGGTTTTCTAAATTGCACTTTAAAAGCAGTACGGGAAGTAAATAACTATTACAAGTATTCGAAAGGATAAACAAATATTCAATATTCAGAAATTGAATCTTGTTGAACAAATAGGCCAATCTTCAAAACTGCCGCAAGCTTGTTGTGTCTTGAATCTTGATAACCTGAAATCAAGAAACAACTAAATCTGGATGTTTACAACGTTGTGTATTGAGTCGAGTGATTACCCTCTGTCCTTAAGACAAGATTGCCCTGTATATATGCTTTTACGTTAGCGGGCAATAGTCTCCCAAGATAAAACACTTTAATCTCAACGCTATAAAGCCAATAGGTTGAGCCTGACGAAGAAAATAAATATGAATCAACATGCTGAAGATATGGAAAAGGAAGGAAGAGTTTCTGTTTACTCTTCTCTTTTGTCTCTGTGTATATAGTATGTCTCAGTTGTGTATATCACACTGTATTTTGTCACTGTTTTGCAGTGATTTTCGAGACTGTTTTGTGCTGCATTTGTGGTTGTTTTGCTCACTGTTTTGAGCTGTGTTTTGTGCTATATTGCTGTTTTTCTCTGTCCCGAATTGAGCCAAAAACAACTCAATATATAGCATGGAGGAGGGCAGCCCAACAGCCACAAATAAGGCTGTAATGGCCATTAAGGGAGGGCTGTAATGGCAGGTTAAATGCCATGAAGGAGGTTGATAATGGTCATTGAAGAAGGCTGCTCAATTACCCAAGTAATGGGCTGTTAATGGAGGAGTTAACAGTCAAGTAATGGCTGGTTAATGCTCCAGAAAATAGCCCATACGGTAGGCAGAAAGTTTCTGCCTTCCGTCACTCCTAAAATCAACTTTTCAGAAACTTTAGGAATCAAACTGTAAATATTAAGCAATTTGGGGTTCAAAAAGATAATATCAGAAAGTCCCCACAGCCCGGACGGGCGCGCGGCGGTGGCGCGCGTGTGGGCTTAGCCTTGAACCCAAGCATATCTAGGTCCTCCCTCCTTTAAACACATGGGATACCCCTTGGGGTCCCAAACCCTTTAACACATTAGAGACTTATATAGAGAACAATTCTTCAAACACCTTACTTCGTGGACCAATATCTCTTTCATTTCTCAACGAAATTTGACGATTCTTGGCCCTACGGTCATCTACTCACTTCGTAGATCATGCATGTGTGAAGAGACAAAGCCTCCAACATGCGGAACACTAGTGTTTAATTCATCAAAGATGGATGGACGCATCTCCCGGCCAAAGGCAAATTTCCAAAGTAACACCATCTAATTGATTAGTTTTTCCTTCTCTTATTTTTATGTTTGCAGTTGGCTAAAGATGTGAAAGCTTTTTCAACACTCAAAGAGAGGCTGATCCATCTACAGGTAACTAATCTTCTCTTTGTACTGTATGGGGACTGATTTCTTATTCTAAAGAATATTATTTCTGTTAATGTGCAACTACTCAAACTAGCAAACTTGTATTCCAAGTTGCATGATACCTGTTTACTAAGCATGTTCACCACCCGAATCTTTAGTACTCCACAACTAAATTTCACACTATCAGTTCTTACTGTCACAGAAGGGGAGCTTTGGAGTAACTGGTAAAGTTACTGCCATGTGTCGTTCAAGCCGTGGAAACAATCTCTTGCAGAAATGCAGGGTAAGAATACGTACAATAGACCCTCGTGATCCGTCCCTTACCCGGACTCCGCGCATAGCGGAGCTTAGTGCACCAGACTGCCTTTTAGTTCTTACTGTCATCACTTAAGCAACTATAATTGTGGCAAGGTATTTTTCATAGTAAAGGCAAATAAATGCAGAGAATAGAGTTTGAAACACATGCTTCAGTAACTGCAGGTACATTTGAAATCAAACTTACTCTCTATTTCTTTTTAATCAGATGATGGAAAATCAGAGAGTTTGTTTTGGTAAATCTGGAATACATGGATGGGGCCTCTTTGCACGGTGAAACATTCAAGAAGGAGAAATGGTACTTTTCATGAGTGAAACATTGTAAGGATTTTTTTGTTACTGCTATGAAGGCTTAATTTTGATTTTTAAGTGATCCACTGTTTTTGATTGCTTCTCTAGGACCTTGAGTATCGCGGGGAGAAGGTGTGACGTAGTGTTGCTGACCTAAGAGAGGCACGATATCGGCAGGAGGGAAAAGATTGTTATGTGAGTCAATTTCATTACTTTATGTGGGGTTCTGTCAAATGTGTACGTGTGCCTAGACCATGGGTTGTCTTGAACATGTAAAGACGAGTCTGATTAATCTACTAGACTATTTTCAAAATAGGCTTAGATTTTAGAGGGAATCATTAGTTAAACTCTTTGTAAGGATGCTAAAGATCTCATATTGCCCCTGCTATCCTATCATCTGTACTCCAGTCAAAGGATAAAGGGGAGGATGATACTGAAATTGTCGAGCGGAGCCCATAAAATCAATGATCTCTAAGCTAGATCTGTTGCTTCTTCTGGTTATTTGTCTCAGCCGTTGATGCTAATACATGTTCTCTCCATGCAGCTGTTTAAGGTAAGCGAAGAAGTGGTAGTTGATGTGACAAATAAAGAGAATATCGCGCGCTTAATCAATCATTCGGTAGGCTGTTGTTCATTATCAATTTTCTGTTTGAGCTTGTTCTGCTGTCTGGGCTACTTTGGTTTCTCATTTCTCTACCGTAGAAGTGCCTCTTTTTCTGACACTTTATTCAAATTCAGATTACATACTTGCTTATTCTAGGTGGTTAAGCTTTTTTCATTATCTCATGTAGTGCATGCCCAATTTCTATGCGAGGATCATGAGTTTGGGTGAAGAGGAGAGCCGGATAGTTCTTATAGCTAAAAGCAATGTCTTAGCTGGTGACGAATTGAAATATGACAGCTTCTTGTTTCTTTTTCTTGTGTGGATCATCTGTTTATTCATTTGGTATCTGATTGGGTTTTCCAATTTGTTAATTTAGTCTTACATTTTTTTCTAATGAATAAATTATATTATACTTAATCTTGTTTAACAGGATGATTATTTGTTTGATCCAGATGAGCATGATGATCTTAAAGTGCCCTGCATATGTGGAGCTCCCAATTGCCGGAAGTTCATGAACTAGTGTAGCTGATGTACAGGATGTGTCGTACAGTGACATGCTAACATGAATACAGCAAATCTCTTTTTCTTTTTCTTTTTCTTCTTTTGGTTTTGTTTTGTAATAGCATCCATTTTTGTCATTCTCACTCCAATTGAATTTTAAGTTGCAAATAAAATGTATACACCAGCTATTTAGCTGGCTTTTTACATCTCGTCTCCATCGTGTCAGAAAGCTTCACCAAAGGGCAAAGGAAAAATTGTTGAATTTTGCAACATGTATTTGATTTATTTGGCAGGAGAGGGCTAAAGTGCCATTGTGTTTTTCGATCTCTAGCTCTATATATTCAGGAGATGTTCTTTTCTTCTCATTTAGTTTGATCTATTATTTATATTAAGTTCATTCTAGTATATCAGGAGAGTTTTGGAGTAACTGGTAAAGTTAGAGATCCTTGTGGTCCGGCCCTTCTCCGAATTCTCCGCATAGCGGGAGCTTAGTGCATCGGACTGTCCTTTTTTTTAATTTTTTTTTAATAATATATCAGTTTTGCCATTGTTGTAGTTCATTCCAAACTTAAAAAGAGTATGAGGTAGGATAGTTACTGCACGTTGTATTTAAAATTCGAGTATTATGTGCATAAAAAGAGTTTGACAAAAGACGGAACAATACTTAATAGAAACCGGATCATACTTATAAATTAAGCATCAAGAGCACAATTATCTCAAAATAACATTTACATTCCTAAAGAAAATTATGAGGAAGAAGGAAAAGGGGAAAGAATTTGCATGAAAATCCTAGTTCTTAATAATGTTTATAGCAAAACAAAGTTGAGAAGGGGTTCTGAAGTGCCAGAGGTCAACTGTATCCCCATTCTTAAGACCGTTAGCTAACACTAGCTTGTTCCATCCTCTGTTAAACACAAGTCTATCCAAGCTTTTCCATCTGGTAAAGTTCATGGCATGAAAGTTACTCTGTGGATCCATTACACTCACCTTAAGGCCTTTATCATCATCTATACTATCTATCTTTTCTCTCTCGAGCACGCTCAAGTCGTGGAGTAATTTGTTGATGTATGTAGCTGGAATAAAGAATCTGGCCAAGTTTGGGTTGATGTCGGAGTACTCGGCGTTCTTCCTGCCGATGTAAACCGGTCGACTCCCTCCGACAAATCGAATAGCCCCACACATATTTGGTGGAGGCAAATATGTCCTATGTATACATGTATTATAATGCTGTGGATTCTTATTATTGTTCAATGGTGCATGCAAGAAAATCCGTTTTCCGAATAGCTTTATACTCTTCTCCTCCTCCTCAATTTTGACGTCTTTGCCAAAGAGTCTTATGGTAGGCATGGTTCAATTGCTGTTGTTGGACATGTAAACTTTTCATGTTACGTTGTATTATTTATAGAAAGGGGTTAGCACACGTTTTAGTATTACGTTTTCTCCTATTTGAGTTTGGATTCGGAAAGTTTATGTTGAATTATTATTTTTTAGTAACAATCCGGTGCACATTAGGATTCCTAGTAAAGTTTGCATTACCGCCCAAAAAATTCCTAACTGAAGACAAAGAAGGAAAGTTTACGCCAAGCACCTATTTTTAAAAAGCTTATTACTGAAACAATACATCTTTAAGAATGTTATATCTGGTAGACTGGTACCATATTAATAATACTCTACTTCGCGTATATTCTCACACTGGTGTTAGTTTTTGTACACCCCATCATAGTAGTGTTGGGGAATTATTATTTTGAAAGAAATAATCTCCTTTATTGTTTTCATTAATTGAAAGACCATATATACAAGTTACATAATAGGAGAATCATATTCCTAAAACCTTATTCTATACATTTATGGTTATACACTAATTATGGTAATACAATACTAATTATATTACAACCTTACCTAAATTAGGATATTAAATATTTACCATAAATTATACATAATAATATTTAACACACCCCCGCAGTTATAGCAGGCGGTCTTCGAACGCTGAGACTGTCCCTAAAATCTTCAAAAAGGACCGAGGGAAGACCCTTTGTAAAGATGTCGGCAATTTGATATCTCGACGGGACATGACATACGCGAACCTGACCACGGACAACCTTTCACGGACAAAATGAATGTCCATCTCGATATGTTTAGTGCGTTGGTGCTGAACCGGATTACTAGAAAGGTAGATAGCACTAATATTATCGCAATATACCAAGGTTGCCTTCTGAATGGGACAATGAAGCTCCAAAAGCAAATTACGTACCCAACATGATTCTGAGACTACATTGGTTACCCTTCTATATTCAACATCGACACTTGAGCGGGATAGAGTCATCTGACGCTTCGCAGACCAGGAGGACCAAGTTGTTGCCAAGGAACATACAGTAGCCAGACGTAGACCGTCTGGTGTCTGGACACCCACCCCAATCAACATCTGTGTATGAGACAAGTGTGGATGTCGATGAAGGATACAAATGCAACCCATAGTCCAGTGTACTCTGAATATATCGGATGATGCGTTTGAGTGCATTCATGTGCTCAATTCTGGGATCATGCATGAATAAACACACATGTTTGAAAACATACGTAATATCCGGTCTAGAAAAGGTAAGATACTGAAGGGCCCCTGCAAGACCGCGATAGCGGGTCGGATCCTCGTAAGGGACTCTGGCCGCGGCACTAAGCTTGGGCTTGGTATCAACTGGAGTGGAAGTGGACTTACATGATGACATCCCAGCCCTCTCGATGATCTCGGCTGCATACTTCCGTTGTGACAAGAACAACCCATCGGAATGACGAGTAACAGCAATCCCCAAAAAATAACTCAAGGGCCCCAAGTCTTTCATAGCAAACTCGGAGCTGAGCATGGTCATGATGGACTAGCGCAAGACATCGGAAGAGGCAGTCAAGATAATATCGTCCACATATAACAAAATGTAGGCTATGGACAAACAACGACAGTAGATGAACAAGGAATTATCCGACCTGCTGTGAGTGAACCTAATAGTTAAAACATAGTCAGCAAACCTTGTATACCAGGCTCGTGGAGACTACTTAAGCCCATATAAGGACTTCTTCAACAAACAGACATGATGAGGATGGTTGGGATCCCTGAATCCCATCGGCTGATGCATATAGACAGTTTCCTTGAGATCACCATGTAGGAAAGCATTTTTGACATCCAACTGATGAATAGGCCATGTCTTCGAAAGAGCCAAGCTAAGCACAGTGCAAATGGTAGCCGGCTTGACCACCAGACTAAACGTCTCCCCACAATCTATACCAACTTGCTGAGTCTTACCATCACCCACAAGTCGTGCCTTATGTCGAGCAAATGAACCATCTGAATTCTCCTTATGAGCAAAAATCCACATAGACCTGATAACATTAATACCATATGGACGGGGCACCAACTCCCACGTCTTATTATCAATAAGAGCATTATATTCATCAGTTATATCAATTTTTCAATTCGGGTCGTTTAAGGTAGACACAGGAATACGGGGCAGGGGGGATTTAGAGACATTAGAATGTAAATTAAAATGTCTTTTAGGTGTAACAATACCCCGCTGACTACGAGTAACCGGTCTATGACTCGAGGAAGAATTGAGTGGATGTCGAAATTTCTTTGAGCTTAGGGCGGGTGGCAGCGGGTATTGGCTCTTGGCCCAACTTCGAAGCGATACCCGATGGGAAGCGAAGTGGACGATTTGATGTGTGGACAGGCCCAATTGTTGAAAGCGGCTTGATGACAAAGCTGGGCGAGAGAAGGGCTGTGACGGGCGATGGGCGCTGGAGAATTTTGGAGTGCGGGAGATGTCAGAAAAATGCTGAATAATATACTGGGGATATTTGTTCATCCAAAAATTATACTGAACTAGGCACGGGAGAATGACTTTTAGCAAATGGAAATTGGGATTCATCAAAAATTACATGGCGATTAATGATGATTTTATTGGAGGATAAATCAAAGCATTTGTAGCCACGATGATTAGAAGGAAAACCCAAAAATACACATGGAGTAGACCGGGCCTGAAGTTTGTTAATTGTAGTGGATGGAAATAACGGATAACATAAACACCCAAAAACTCGAAGATGAGAATAAGGAGATTTATTATATAAAATCTGAAGAGGGGAAGAATATGTCAAACCTTTGGAAGGAGTTATGTTAAGTAGATATGTAGACATTTGAAGAGCGTGATGCCAAAAATATTGGGGGTACGGAAACATGAATTAATAGAGTGCGGATAATGTTATTTATGGAATGAATTTTGCGTTCGGCTTTCCCATTTTGTGAAGATGTATGGGGACAAGAAAAATGAAAATTTATTCCATTAGTAGCACAGAATTCCCGAAACACCCCATTGTCATACTTTTTTTCATTATCACACTGAATATTTATCATTTCACGGTCAAATTGGGTTCTGATGAATGCTTTAAATTTTAGGAAGATGGAAAAAACTTGAGATTTCTTCGCTATTGGAAACGTCCATAAAAATTTAGAATAATCATCCAAAAAAAGAACATAATACCGATGACCCATAGAACTAGGAACAAGAGACGTCCATAAGTCGCTATGAATAATATCAAATGACATTAAAGTATGGGATTTTGAGTCTACAAATGACAACTTAACAATTTTTCCTAAAGAACAAGATTGACAAATTGGAGTACTATTCGTACCCTTACATGAAATAAAATTATTTTTATCTAAAGTAGACAAAATAGAGGACCCCGGATGACCAAGACGAGCATGCCACAAGGAAGGAGAGATGGCTGCAAAAACTGATGGCAGGGCTTGACTCAATGGACCGGGACTGGGTGTGATAGGATAAAGATATTCCATACTATCACACCTCATGAGAGGACTCCCTGTCTTGAAATCCTTTACAGAGAAACCAAATGGATCAAATTCAATAGAAACGGAATTGTCAGTAGTGAATTTACGGACAGAGACTAAGTTTTTAATCAATTTGGGGGCGTGTAGGGTATTTTTCAAGATAAGAGGGGGATGAGGGGGAGGCAATGTTTTATGACCATAACCACGAATTGGAACAGAATTGCCATTAACAACAATTATACTGCGAGGGTTGCTCAAATTGGAATAAGATGAGAGAGTACATGAATCGGATGTCATGTGGGTAGTGGCACCGGTGTCCATATACCAATTCGGGTCCGATTAAGTCAAACCCAGTGTGTGCATTGCGGCCTCGATATTGATCTGAGTGGGGCCTGCTGGATGATGGGCTTGCGGGGGCCGAGGCCCAAGCACCCCTGTTTGCGGTCTCGGCCTAGACTGCTGCTGGCCATAACTGGACCAGGCCGAATTGGGCCTGGACTGCTGCTGGGCTTTCCACTACTGCTGGGATGGCCACTGCCACTGGAAGGTAAACTGGCTGGGCCCAAACTGCTGTTGTGGGGCCCATCGCCTTGCATAGGGCCCACCGTGGGCCTCGAGCGTTGTTCTGCCGCCTTGACCACCGCGAGGACCGCCACTGCCACCACCATTCTGCTGGCTTCCGCCGTTGTTGTCGCCGCAGTTTTTGCCTTTTTTCTTATTTTCACCCTTTTTGCCGCCACCGTTGTTGCGATTTTGGCCCGAGTTGTTGGAACCGGTAGGGTATACCGTGGACTCGGTCATCATGACTACGGGACTAGTACCGGTAGCCACTCGTTTCGCTATGCCTGCTTCTTCTAGTGTAAGCATAGAACGCGCCTGATAAAATTGTGAAAGCGGATTGCTTTGCCGAAGAAGCGTTCCCACACCACTATAGGCCTCGGAGAGGCCGAAAACCATTTGGAGGACCAAATGATCGTTCGAAACCGGCGCGCCAACGTTGCGAAGTTGGTCCGCCAATTCCTTTAATCTTTTGCAATAAGCCGAAACATTAGGAAAATTTTCCATATTTACGTGGGAGAAATCCTGCTCAAGGGTAACGGCTCTAGACTTTTGATTATCTTGGAATATATCACGTAGTCTATCCCAAGTCGCCTGTGCCGTAGCGTCAGGCTCAATAATTGTTTGCAAAAGGTCGGTAGATATTGTGGAATATATCCACTGAAGGACGGTAGCATCAATAGTCGTCCACAACTTAGGATCATCCTCGCGTTTTGGCACCTCCGTATCCTTAGGAGTCGCGGGGATTATGTGATGGATGACTTGATGCGATCGTGCGTGATTTTTGAACAGTTCGGCCCACGTCGCATATTGGATGTTTTCTATGTCAAGAACGAGATGGATGTTATTCTTGATGTTAGAAACTGTAAGGGTCGGATGAAATATGTTCCGGGATGTAGACATATTGATAGAACAATATGTGATTGAGGGATTAGGGAGAAAATTTTGGGAAGAAAAGAGGTCTCGTCGGCACACAAACCGAGAGCAAAACATCTCGGAAGTGGAGGGAAGTCGACGTAAAATTTAGGAGAGTAGAGAGAGGATTTTAAGACCTAGACTCTTGATACCATGAAAGAAATAATCCCTTAATTATTTTCATTAATTGAAAGGCTATATATACAAGTTACATAATAGGAGAATCTTATTCCTATTCTATTCCTAAAACCTTATTCTATACATTTATGGTAATACACTAATTATGGTAATACAATACTAATTATATTACAACCTTACCTAAACTAGGATACTAAATATTTACCATAAATTATACATAATAATATTTAACATATTTGTATTAATGTAAGACGCAAAATTGGGGTATTCATTATACTTAGTTGATTTTTTTTTTCATAATTTATGATTATTTGATGGAATAACACCTTTGTCGAAAATCACTCCATAATTCGAACTTCAAAACTCGTATCATGAAGTTTAGTTATCGTACTTTAAACTTCATGATATTGTGTCCTAAAATTGTGGTTGTTTGAACTTTAGGATATAATGTCGTGAGGTTTAGTCGTATTACTTTAAACTTCAAGATATTGTATCTTGAAGTTTAATATGTAATCAATGAAAAGATCACGTCAAAATCAGTGAACTTTTGGGGATAACTGTTTGTTTATGAATAACCTTTTTTTTCTTGCAACTTATAGACTTTTCTGACCAAGGTCTGAAGATTATTTTTGAGCCAACTGAAAATCTCATGAGAAAATATTCGACGGATAAAAAATTTGTAAATTATTTCAAACATTAAATGATAGTCTAATACTTTATCTGTAAGGTTAGAGAAATATATGAGAAATATTAGACTCAAATAATGTTGTTTGAAAGGATAATTTTAAAAGGGTTATATTTGCACTAACTTAAAAAAATAAATACAATCTATATATATAATTGCAGGACATAAACACGCTTACGTGGCACTCTAAAAACACAGCATTTGCATTGATCTATTTTCTTAGAATTTTACCTTTTACCCTCTTATTTAAGAGCTCTAAAAAATAAAATAAAAATTCCAAAAGTCATAACTATTAATTTAAGTTTTAGTTCCGTTACAATTCTAATATTTAACCCTTACAGTTACGCCTCCTTCCTTCTCCCCGTAGAGAATGCTTTGTTCTCCCACTTTCCATGTAAAGCTGCTCTCTTTTTTCCCAATCCCCACTGTCCACACATTTGCGTTTATGTACTCAGAGATTGTATGTGCAATAAGAATCTGTCATATACTCAAAGATTGTTGATTCATTCTCCGCTTGTGCGTTTTTTTTTAACTGTGAAAAATCCAAGCAATTGTAGAAAAAGATTAATGTAATTTTTTATCAATAAGAGATGTTAGGTCACTGGCCTTATGTTCCTTTATTATTATAAACGTGAATCAATTCTTCTACATGTATATCTGTTCGGAAAACACAAATTTGCTATCAGTGGTCTCTGATCATGTTTCTTCCTTTACCCAATGGTACTCTCTGTTCATATTACTTCTCTTTCTTTCTTTTTTTCATTAAGAAGATGTATGCATCTTCAAAATAGAGAAACAAGACAAATATATAATAGAGTAATCAATAGAAACATCACTATTAGATGGTTGGTGCAAGTTAGGAACTATACCTTTCTTTTAACTTCACGTGGATAATGCTAAATCGGTGAATGACTCAATAAATAAGAGTATTAGAGATTAGAATAGTTCTAATATCTTTAAAATTGTACCCCATATTTTAGCTTTTCACAGGAGTCATAAGCTTTTGTAATGTGAAGCAACTAGAGGAGCACCTCGTGTTTTCATGCGTCATCATATCATAAGATGGCTACTATGCTAAGAAGGTAACGTCATGAGTTATTTAAATAATATAATAATCGTATGTTAAAGTTTTTAAGTTAAACGGGTTATAATACGAAAGTCGACAAAGGCCGTCACAAGTTATGGTTGTAAATTTGCTGTAATTTAGGGTCAGATGTCGCACAACTTTTCTCTCAATATAATGGGAGTTACGGGGTAATCCACCCCACTAAATTGAAGGTCTACGAGTCTAGTTTCCAGCGCATTTAACCGTTCGTCGGTACAACATCAAAGTAGTGATATATTCACATTTCCGTCCAAGGGTGCAAACTGCCGCGGGACAGAGGGCATGGTCGGTGGCAACTTAAATTATCTCCTATAATAAAGCCCCAAAACGAATTGGAACTTCATTTCTCCCAAACTCCAAAGCCTAAACACCTCCTACACTCTCCTCCACGAATCAAGACCAAATCCAAGAGTTAAACAAGTAATTACAACGTAAGGAGTCACGTGGTACTCGTAGAATTGTCGTTTCGCTTTTTGAAAGGATTTTCAACTTGAAATATTCTTGGTGCTGGGGTATTTTTCATAATTGATGTATGTTTACTCATATTAATGATCCTCCTAAGCTACTACAAGTGTTTTACATAGAAATTGGAAGGAGAATTCCCTAGAACAAGTACTTATGAATTTTTGTGAACTTAGCTAGTTGTGTGGGATATTTCATATGGTTTAAATGTGCTGTTTGAAGTTTTGGAGCTATGGATGGTATTGTAATGACAAGTAGGAGTAGAAGGAAAGAAAAAGGGTAGCGTTCTACGAAAAATTAAGCTACAAAATGGCCTACGAACTTACGTCCGCAAGTTGCTCGATTAAATGTTTAAATGAAAGTTTGCATAAGCTATGAACTCAGAATTGATCTAAAACTGTCCGTATTATGTAGGAAGTCATTCGTAGGTGTTCAAGAAATCGGGAGAGTATATAGCTCCATCGACGAGGTATGTAGGACTTTCTCTTCTCTTTTGTGGCATGACTAGAACTCGATGAACGTTTCATTGATACATTCATTCCGTGAAAACATAAGTCGATCATATTCTTATGCTTAAGCTGCTCTCTACTTCATATATAAATGTGCAGGCACGTAGATGTGCATCTAAATGTATTTCTTTCATTACCGCGCCGTGTCATAGACAACCGAACATGCATGTAGTTGTGCATACCAGTGATCAGTTGAGCAGATGTTTATCGCGTCCTATATGGCTGGGAAATTTTGATGAGCTAACCCCACATAGGGATTTATAATAATATGGTATGATGTATGCCTCCACAGTGAGGAATGATTTTACATTCATGCATTTATAGTCATATTGTGTTCTCTGGATGCCCGCAGTGGCCTTATTATGAGTTTCAGGTTGTCTTTGTACCTCTTTCTCATGTTATTACATTTTTATGCTTATGCTTATCGCCTTACATACTCTGTACATATTTTGTACTAACGCCCCTTTTTATACGCTATGTTCATCCCACAGGTGCAGATAGACAGGTTAGCGCGCCTCCTTAGTAGGATATCGAGATCAACAGATGGGTGTCACACTCCACTTCTCCAGAGTTGTTGGTTCTGAGTTTATAGGTACAAATACATATGCATATATACGGTCTTGGGTATGGCGGGGCTCTGTCCCTACCAGTAGACATTGTACAATACTCTTAAAGGTTTGCAAACTTGCAGTCAGTGTATATATATGTTTTGTCTGGCCTTGTCGGTCTTCTGGATAATCGATGTCACTTTTGTTATGGCCTTGTCGGCCTGACATATGTATATATAGGTTGTTGGGCTTCTTCTGCTTGTAGGTTGTCATGTCTGGTTATTATTTTTGCTGTTTAGTGGCCTCTGGCCTAATATTATGTCATAAGTTACAGGTGCCATGGTTGGTTTGCTCGAGCCTTCGGGTGCTAGGTGCCGGCCACCCCCCCAAATTTGGGGTGTGACAAACTTGGTAACAGAGAAGGTCTGTCCTAGGAAGTCTACAAGTTGTGTCTAGTAAAGTCTTGTTTGTGGTTGTGTTGTGCACCACACTTATAAGCAGGAGGCTATATGACATTTATGATGATTACCTTTCTTCTTGATCTAGATCGTGCAATAAAGCTGAGTCGTAAGTGTTTATTCCTAAACTTCATTTGTTTACCTTCTCAGCGATGCCTAATACTACTAGACAACAGACGACTATACAATTTATATAGAGATTAGATGAGGAGGTGGGAGAAGGCACTAGTCAGGCGCCGCCCGCTAATGTAGATCAATATGAGTCTCAGAACGAAGCTAATTCTCAAGCTTCTAGAGCAGAACCCCTACCACCCCAGAGAGGCATAGAAGAGCTGATGTACCTCCAGTTCCTCCTCCGATCGCTCATGATCAGGATTTAGACATGTGGAGTATTGTACATCTGTTGACTTGATTAGTGGCCTCTCAGGACCAGTGTCAGACCCCCGGTATTGCCGATAAAGCAGTTAGTGCGAGAGTTCGGGATTTCATCAATTTGGACCTCCCGTATTCACAGGTACTGATCCAAATGTTGATCCATATAATTTTTTGGATTGGATATATCGAACCTTGCGAGTTATGCATGCCACCGACACTGAGTCAGTGGAGTTTGCTTCTTATAGGTTGCAGGATGTTGCAGCCACTTGGTATGAGACATGAGAGAAGTCTAGAGGGCCTCGGGCCCCACCCCGCAGGATGGAAGGAGTTTTCTAAGGCATTCTTGCATTAATATTTGCCTATTTAGCTTTGCTATACTAGGCAAGATACATTTCTATATTTCGAGCAGGGTAACATGAACGTTTGGGAGTACAATATGCAATTTAACTCATTGGCTAAGTATGCTCCTATAGTTGTGGTGGAGATGAGTGACCGAGTATATCAGTTCGTGGGTAGTTCGGAACCACACTTGGTTAATGAATGTACTACGACTTCTTTGAATCCAAATATGGACATTTCTCATAAATACGGTTTTGGGTATGTCGGCCCTGTCCCGACCAGTAGACGTTGTACAATATTTTTATAGGCTTGCAGATTTGCAAATAGTGTATATATGTGTTTTATCTGGCCTTGTCGGCCTTCTGGATAGTCGATGTCACTTTTGTTACGGCCTTGTCGGCCTGGCATATTTATATATAGGTTGTTGGGCTTCTTCTGCTTGCAAGTTGTCATGTCTGGTTATTATTATTGTCGTTTAGTGGCCTTGCTGGCCCAATATTATATCACAGGTAACATATGTCTTGGTTGGTTCGCTCGAGCCTTTGGGTGCTGGGTGCCGGCCACACCCCCCAATTATAAATGTCGAAGTATGGCCTTCGGGCCTTCGTATGATATATGGGTGCTGGGTCCTGGGTCCTGGGTCCTAGAAATTTTAGGAGACAAAATGCCGAAGTATGGGCTTCAGGCCCAGTGACGCAAATGAGAACCTACTAGACTGAGATCTGTATTTCTATGGGCCTTCCTTTTTTGGGTATACTGAAGCTCCAGTGCACCTCCCCTCACGAAATGAAAGCCTGAGTAGTTTGAATCCAAGTACTGGCGCGCCTATAAATAGCTAACACGACTTCAATTTGAACTTCGCACAGTCATTTCAAATCTCAGAGATATTTAGATCACCATGGGAAAGCGTATGAGAAGAACCAGAGCTCTGTGTTGCTGTGTATCCCCTCGATTGAAATTTCTCACTTCTCACTCTATCTTCTCCTGGTTCTCTCTTTCTCTCCCTCTCTACATATTTGTATTGTGTAAATCTTGAAATCAAATAATCAAATTGCAAAAGCATTTGAAATCGAGGATTTTCTGCTTTCTATATCAGTTTAGTGAGCACTAAGTTTACGAATTCAAACTCAAAACGAATTGAATTTTGAGCTAATATTTAGATGCTCTGTAATGCGGCAACTGTCAAATTCTATTTGATTGAGTTTTTTGAAGTTCTGCTCTCTGATCCAAATGTTTAAACGAGAAGAAGTTTATCGTTGAATATTAGTTAAAAAATTGATTACTAAAATTACTCATGTAATCGAATCTATTGCTTCTGTGCATATTTTATTGTGTCTACAAGATAAGTAGTCCGATTGAAAAATATTAGCTGAATCGATGCTTTGTATTGAATTTGAGCTAAAATTCTCAGCTGCTCTGCTTATTGCGATAGGTGTAATGTGTTATGCCGCAACTGTTAATTGTTTTTATTGATCGAACAGTTATCAGTGCTCTGTGATCTACAATTTTGAGTTAGAAATCAATTCATCTGTTAATATTAGCTAAATATTCATAAACTGATATATTACGTATGTGATCGAATATGCTGTTTCTGAGAAGGCAATCTGATACGGCGTTAAAAAAGTATTATTAGATTGCAATTTGAGCTATAATTTAGCTGCTCTGTTTATTACAATGTGTTGTAGTAACAACTGTTAACTGTGTTCACTGATTGAGGTTTTGCAGTTAAATGCTCTCTGATCCACGGATTTGAGTAAGGAATGAATTAGTTTAATCTTTGAGTGTCAGCTAAGTAGATGATATTAAGCCTAAGAAGGCAATGCTATACTGTATTGAAAACAGTATTATTAGCCTTTTTGTGTTGCTGTTTATTTCAATTTTATGTATTTATAGAAGAAAAGAAACGACTGAGGATACATTTTGAAATCAAGTCTTTCTGATTTCTCAATTAGTTCAATAGATTCAATAGTGAAACGTAATAATAACTGAGCTAAAATTCAGGTGCTCTTCATATTGACATGCGTGCGTTAATTGATTGAGGTTTAGCAGTTGAATGCTCTTTGATCCACAAATGTTCTTTCACTCAGTTCAAGTTTGAATATCAGCTAAAATGTGATAACTGATCGGTACTACACCATTTTTTCTATAAGAAGGCGAAAAACTGTATTAAGAGTTTCATTTGACTCTTGTAAATCCAAATTTTAGCTTCGAATTCAGTGCTTCAATTTAGTTTATGAGTTCAAGGATGAGTTTAGAAATATTCTGGGTAGTAGATAACCGTAAGGTTTTGAATATACAAGTTCAAACGAATTGCTAATGCCTGTCCTTCTTTTGACATCACTTTAGCCTATGTAGTACTGCGAATCAAATTCAAATAGTTTGCTATATCATAGAAGACAATGCTATGAACTCTAGAATATCAGCTTCTTTGTTTAACTAATATCATATGCATGACCATGAACATAACTGTGTATCATATGGTGGTTAACTTTCATGAATGTTGATACTGAGTTTATGCCTATTTGAATTCCATAAGGTACGAAGAGGACCTGTGGACAGAGATTGCTAAGTTCTTGGATGGAAAATCTTTGGTGATGCTTGCAGCAACTAGCAAGTGGTTCCGTCGTATCATTATGGAGGAAAGTGTATGGAAACATGCTTGCTTGCGAGACCTCCAGGTTCCTGATCCTGGAAAAATAACATTCAAATGGATCAACTTATATGCAACAGCCTTTAGTAAGCACTTTCTCTTTTGACAGTGAGTTTGCTAATTTAAATCAGAAATGACATCGAAACTGTCTGGTTCTTTACTGTAACAGATTAATTTATTCGTTGCAGATGGATGCCACTCTTTCCAGTTCCGCCAGCAGGATAAGCATATTGGTATAACGCCTTCTCCAGTTTTGCTTTTATATGGTTAATTATGGTATTAACACATTGTACTGAGGTGGTGACAATTTCTGTCAATGATTGTTGATACCCTTAAGTTGTTTAAACGAATGATCAGACTGGATGCGCATTGGAGCATTTTCCTTTGACTCGCAAAATGCACTCCTGACAAAGAACTTGATCCCTCCCTTGAAAATCCTTAAGGAGAAGACAACGGAGAAGATGTTGGAGTTAAATGGGTCCGGTGTGGTCAGAAATGTCAAGCGTGGAATTTGGATTGCTGGTAAAATTCGTGATTGTGCAAAAGAATTTCTAATCAGCATTACTTTTAAATCCCTTTGTTCATTGGTTCTTCCAGATTTGCAGCTTGTTCGTTGCCCAGTCTGTGACCTCAACACATGTGATGGTAAGCTGATTGTGTTTTTTCATATTTTAGAAAGGAACGACAAGGTTACTGTACCTTCAGGAGCTTAATCAGTAAGGAAGGCTTTCTACTAATCTGAATCGTTGCCACTTTATATTTCTTCAAATTAAACTATTCCACAATCAGTCCTTTTAGGTTTAGTCCATTCCCCCAGGAATAATTCCCTAGATTTTTTCCTGTGTATCCGAAGTGATATCAAAGCTGATTAAAGATTTAATTATGTGTTATTCAATGCAGGAACGATGCAGGTATTAGATGCAAGACATATTGAACTGTTTCTAAGTGAAGGATTCCAGGATGGAAGCTGGGATTTTGAGTTACTAGGTTCCCACAATGAGAAGAAGCAAGCTGATGGAGCATCTGCTGGTATATTTGATGTCAAACGTCTCAAAGACTGCTCAACTTCTGGTAAGTTCAACAGCTCAGTTCACTGACATAGTTTTCAACTTATAAGTTACTGTTAGCTTTGCACTCCAGTCTAACACCATCGATTTCCAAAATCTAACTGCCAAAATATAGAAGCTCCATGCTGGACCCTTCTTGGGTTCTTCATGAATCAGTACAAGAACTCATCAACTTTTTAGAATGTAGATAATTCATAGTCACGTGAAATCATTGGAAAGACAATTCCTGTTACTTTAGACCCTGATAACGAACAAAGGACTGTGACTTATTCTTGATATGAGATTTAATTTTGTCCTGTGTCATTTGTAAATGCATGTTCAGCTGTTCTTGATCTGAAGACATGGGTAGGAAAGCCCAACGATTGGCAACCAAAAGCTATGATAACTCCTTATGCAGTAGCAGTCAACACAAACTTGCAAGAGAATGAAGGTAAATTTACCCTGGTCTCTGCATCTTTCATGAGTGACAAACTATACCTTATCTCTCACTCATTACTTACTGTTACATTGTGGTGGCAGGTCTTCACGTAAAATTCCACGTCATGAAGTCCGGGAAGAATGGTGAAATTGTTTCAATCAGAATATCAGAGCAGCTCATGTGATGAAGCTCCACCGATTTTGTCAAATACTACCGAGTATAATATTACAAAAACTGCCAAGTATAATCTTACTGTCTACAAAACCAGAGCTGTATTTTCAGCAAATAATAGCTATAACCCTACAAATACAACAATCAGTGCACTATCAACAAGTTTCTAACGGGTTGTACTCCACCAAGTTATACCTAGCAAATTCGAAAAATGTATAATTTTTAGTAAACAATTCTTGTTTGTAATATATTACTACTTACTAGCCAAATTAACACAGGCGAAATTCATGATCTGCAGCCTGACTTTTCCTTAGGGCTTATGCTTTCTTGTACTCTAATAGAAGCGACTTAATAATAAATCAATGGATTCTTTGTTGGAAATTAGCCTTTGGCGGGGAGATGCGTCCACACATCTTTGATGAATTAAACACTAGCGTTCCGCATGTTGGACACCTTGTCTCTTCGCACATGCATGATCTACGAAGTGAGTAGATGACCGTAGGGCCAAGAATCGTCTAATTTCGTTGAGAAATGAAAGAGATATTGGTCCACGAAGTAAGGTGTTTGAGACATGAAAATGTGGTGTGGGACAAATCTACCACATCGGTGGAAATATGAAGAATTGCTCTCTATATAAGTCTCTAATTGGTAAAGGGTTTGGGACCCCAAGGGGTATCCCATGTGTTTAAAGGAGGGAAGACCTAGATGTGCTTGGGTTCAAGGCTAAGCCCACACGCGCGCTGCCGCCGCCCGTCCGGTTCCGGGTTCCGGGCTCTCAGGTCACGGGCCACGGGTTCCGGGCTGTGGGCTGTGGGCCTAGAGAACTCTGCCAGATGTACAGTTTGATCCCTGAAGTTTCAGATGTACAGTTTGGATCAGAATTTTTTCATATGTACAGTTTGGTCCCTGAAGTTTCAATATTTACAGTTTGGTCCTCAGAGTTTCTGGGAAGGTGACGGAAGGCAGAAAGCCTACCGTTGGGACTGTTTTTGAGGCATTAATCAGCCATTACTTGGCTGATTAACTCCTCCATTAACAACCTATTACTTGGCCATGAACAGCCTTAAATCAGCCTCCTTGATGGCCGTTTACTGCCTTTACTTGGCTGTTTTAATGGCCATTAACAACCATGTTTTGGGCAGTTGTACAGCCCCTTCTCCTTGCTATATATTGAGCCTTCTTTGGCTCAACTCAGTGGCAGAAACATAGACGAAAATACAGTGCAAAACAGGCCAGAAAACAGACGAAAAACAGGCAGAAAACAGACCAGAAAATCAGCATTTTCAGCACAAAACAGTGGCTGAAAATTCAGCAAAACAGTGGCTGAAAATTCAGCAAAATAGTGGCTGAAATTCAGCAAAACAGTGGCTGAAAAACAGTGACCAAACCCTCACGTATACACACGATATACACTACAGAGACACACTATATACACAGAGACAAAAGAGAAGAGTAGACAGAAACTCTTCCTTCCTATTCCATATCTTCAGCAAGTCGAGTCATATTTGTTTTCTTCGTCAGGCTCAACCTATTGGCTTTGTAGTGTTGAGATTAAAGTGTTGTTTTATCTTGGGAGACTATTGTCCGCTAACGTAAAAACATATATACGGGGCAATCTTGTCTTAAGGATAGAGGGCTATCCTCGACTCAACACACAACGTTGTAACCATCCAGATTTAGTTGTTTCTTGATTTCAGGATATCAACATTCAAGACACAACAAACTTGCGGCAGTTCTCAGCATTGGCTTTGCAAGGTGATCAAGATTCAAGACACAACACACATGCGACAGTTTTGAAGATTGACCATTTATTTATCCTTTCGAACATTTGTAATAGTTATTACTTCTCGTACTGCTCTATAAAGTACCATAGAAGACCAACATTCTTTAAGTATTTACTTGCTAAGAGTTCCCAATGGTAGTATTTTAAAGGAAGTTGAGCTGTTAACATCTTCTTTATTTAGTACATTGTATAACATCTTCGTTGTGTCAGCCAACTTGAATTTATGACTTTTTATACAACAAATAAGTTATGATATTCTGTATGGTTTGAATCTTTGAAATACATGGGCAAAACCATTATTTCTGATGGCTGTTCGTCCTTATTCAAATTGACTTTCTGAAATACATGGGCATTCTGAAGTTCATCTCTTTCTATTTTCTGCTCTGTTCATCCGTCTATGCAAGGTACGATTGCCCAGATTCCATTTGTGGTAATAACCACTTTGATATACGATTTCCTTTTGGAATAGAAGGGAAGAACCTTCAGAACTGTAGCTATTCCGGTTTTAGTCTTAGATGCAGCAATCAAGGTAGATCAATTTTAAGTCTTCCAGGTGCAGGTGATTACTATGTACGTGATATAAACTACCGCACCCAAGAAATACAACTCTACGATCCATCTAATTGCCTCCCAAAACGACTGTTCGATTTCAACACTACTTCTTCTCCTTCTTCACCTTTCAAAGCTCTTTCCTATCTGAACTATACTCTCTTGACTTGTTCAGCAAATACGGTTTTGTCTCGGTTGAATGTCATTGGCTGTCTAAGCAATTCCACTACTTCTATTTTAGCTACTTCTTCTATGAGTCTTGCAAGCCAAATGACAAGTTTGTATAACTGTAGCATAATCAACAATTCGTCCATTCCTGTTTCACGGGCATCTCAATACGAATCAGGTTTCTTAACTGACCTTAATACCGATGTTGTGTTAACGTGGGATGAACCTAACTGCCAAGAGTGTGAAGCAAAACATAGTGTTTGTGGGTTCAAGAACGCCATTAGCGGAGAAATTCAATGCTTTGATAGTCATGGGACAGGTAAATAATTTCTCCATTAAGAGTCTTCTTCTTCTTCTTCATCTTCTGTATTCTTCTGTATTCTTCTGTATTTCCGTTTGTGTATCTAAGACCTAAGAGTAGAATCAAGCAATCAATTATGCATCAATCGTTGGGGTTGACAATATCAGTCCTTGTATCTCTGGATTGGTCATCAATATTGTAACTTTTTTTTCTTCCTTGTCTAGCTTAGGACAAATTATACTAGTTAATGACATAGGCGGAACTCAAGGGTAGGTGAGAGTTCAAAAGAAAGTTAATCAATGTGGTTAAGGACTCTTTGACTTTGATTAGTAGTAGAACTTTTGGAGTAAGGTAGATTTATAATGTGAGTGATATATGGATAATGTGGAAATATACTAGAGTACACATCATGATGTTGTATGAATCGACCATTGATAGTCTCACTGGGAATAACCAATTTTATATTCACCACAAGTAGATAAGTGCATTTGGCAAATTTAAAACGCCAAGCTGCCCCCTATTTTAATACAGTAATCAAATGTCAATCCTTAAGGAGAAGCTGACTTCTATTTAAGTGGTATTATTCAGCAACTTGCTGATTGATTGAGATCGTGCAAATGAAAATGTATCGTGTATGTCATTCTAGCACTTCCGTATAGATTGTAACAACTAAATAAACTGATAGTTAATGATTTGTGAAAGAAAATAACAATTCATGAACTTGACATATAATATATGTTTTACTTTTGGATAGTAACTTTTTATAGTATCTAGTATTCAACGCCTTGCAGTATATGTAACCCAAATTTGGGGCTTACCAAGAGTCAAGAGTTGATTCTGATAATCTGAATATCAATTCAAAACTATAAGATAATTAGTGAAATAGTCCACTACCTTCATCATATATGACTCAAAACGGTTAAGTGGCTGAGCCTGGTGTATTAGAAATTTAAGTGTATTAACAAATAATAAAGTCCATGTTACAAAGTTATAGGTATAATAAAAATAAGATAAATATAATAAAAACAAGACAAAATATGACAATAATTTTGCCTGAAAGTTACCATAGTTCCACTCGCAGGTAGCAAAAGGGGTCGACAAGTTTTCAAATTTACTGCAGTAACCTTACTTATTCCAGCCATCACATGTTTAATTGGTGTATCATGTTACATCTGCTTGGATTACAACCGATTCTGCCGCGCCGCTGCTGCAATCCAAAACATCACCACCAGAACAACAGTAGCACCACAACCTGCAGCGGCCACCGGCCTTGACGATTCGACAATCGAGTCCTACACAAGAGTAATCCTTGGAGAGAGCAGGAGAGTTCCAGGGCCAAATCATGAGACCTGCTCAATATGCCTGGCAGAGTACCATCCTAAAGAGATAGTGAAGTGCATACCTGAATGTGAACATTGTTTTCATGCTGAATGCATTGATGAATGGTTAAAGATCAATGGTACTTGTCCTGTTTGCAGAAACAATCCTTCTCCTGCAACATTATGTTAGTTCTTCATAGCACGTAGTTTGTTTTACATATTGCAGTTTGAAATCAAGGTTGTAAAATCCCAATTCGAAGTTGTACATATGCTTATTGGGCGTTTATTAAGATAATTGTGGTACAATGTTAATTTCTTTACTTTTGTAGAAGCTTAGCTAGTTCTCTTTATTCAAATATTTTTTACATTTTGGGTGGCAGCTATTCACATAAAATTCCATGCCATGAAGGTCTAGGAAGAATGGTGAAATTTTTTCAATCAGAATATCTGAGCAACTCTTGTAATTTTGTTAGATACTAAAGTTTAATCTTACTCTCTGCACCAGGGGCGGCTCAATAAGATCGGTGGCCTAAAGTCAACTTTAACGAGACGCCTTATTTTTTCTGCCCAACATTTTTTAAAAGAAAAATTAACCTATAAATCTATTATAGTTAAAAATCAGGCCTCATCCTCCCTTAAAAAGAGATTTCACGTTCGAACCTCATAATAAAAAAAATCTTGCTAGGGAATGCTTCCTCTTTAATTGGCCGTGCGTGTCTCGAATTCAAATTAATCAGGAAATTCAATATAAGTACTTAACACCGGATAGAAAAAAATGGGCCCCAAAAATTTTGGGGCCTAAAGCCCCCGCTTTAGTGGCTTGGCCCTCAGGCCGGCCCTGCTCTACACACCCAAAGTTTATTATTCTGAAAATACTGGCACCAAAAGAGCGTAACGGTCAATGAATTTGAATTAATTAAGAGCATGGGAGATGAGAGTTCAAATTCTAGCGGAGGCAAAAAATAAATGACTTCTTCTCATTTATTTAAGCTTTGATAGACAAAGTTACTTGATTCATGTACTTCCTCGAGGATGTGAGTACTTGGTGGAACAGACCCAAGTGGACTAGCTGACCACCCTTAGAAAAAAAAAGAATCAGAAAATACCAGATATAACTCTATAAGTGACACAATTGCTCCACTTTTAACAGGTTGCATATTAGGTAATTCACCAAGTTATACCTAGCAAATTCAAATAAATGTAGTATTGTTGCCAAGACATTCTTGTATTGTATAATTTTACAATCTATTCAAATTAAGCATTTGCAAAATTCATATTATGTAGCCTGATTTCCTTAATGGTTTATTCTTTCTTGTACTCCCATGAAAGCAACTTAAAGATAAACAACTTGAACTTTTTAAGCATTTACTTGCTATGAATTTCCATATACATTGTTTTAAAAAAAATGGAGCAGTTAAAATCATTCCCATTTGCTAGTTTATCAGTTAGCCAATCAATCAATTATTATGAATAACCTGTTAGGGTTTTTGACTGATTTTATTATTATATTTGAGTTTTATTTTTCTTTTGAAGAAAAATAAAAATATTACCATAAATACTTTTACTTTTCCCAAAAGGAAAATATAAATCTTCCATATTTGAGTAACCTTTTTCTTGGAGGAATTTTTTTTGGAATTGAAGTTACCACAACTAGGATACACAATGTAATCATTTAAATAGTCTTATTTAGGGGGGAATTTTCCCTCAATAGTTTTATGTATTTTAATTAGATTTCTCAGGCCAATTTGTCAAATCATATTAAGTTTATTATACATATTTTAGTATACTTTTTTGTTGTTCGATTTATCATCGTTCAAGATTTGTAATTGTTAGTTTCCGCATGACATCCTGTTTTTTTCGATCCCAACATAATCAATATCCGTTCTGCTTTATTCAGGCACATATGTGTCCCTATGGATTTGTATTCACTTTTTTTTTTAACTAGTGTTTACCTGCGGCAACACGTCCTCTTTCACCCTATTCAACTCTATAATATAAGTTTCATTTTATATTTGTTGTTGAACAGGCACATAACATCTTTGGCATGACACCAACTCAAACATTTGACTTTTGAAACAACTAATAAATTAATGGAATTCTCTATGCCTTTGCTACTTATTGCTCCCCAATATATAAGCGGGCTGTCCATATCAAAATTGATTCTTGAAACATATGGACAATTTGCTATTCTTCTTTGTCTCTTTTCTTCTCTTTTCATCTGTCCATGCAAACTATGATTGCCCCCTGGATTCCATTTGTGGAAATAACCGTTTTGACATACGATTTCCTTTCGGATTAGAAGGGCCACAAAATCTTAAACACTGTACATATCCTGGTTTCAATGTTAAATGCAACAATCAAGGCAGAGTAATTCTAAATCTTCCAGGTGCAGGGGATTTCTACGTACGCGATATCGACTTCTTCACACAAGAAATTCAACTCTACGATCCATCTAATTGCCTACCAAAACGGCTTATTAATTTTCAATTTCCTCATTCTTCTACCTTCAAGGCTGTTTTCTATCGGAACTATACTTTCTTGACTTGTTCTACAGATTTGGTCACGTCGCGGTTTAGTGTTATTGGTTGTATGAGTAATTCTACTATATCCACTTTGGCTACTTCTTCGATGACTTTTGCTAGCTCAATGAAAACTTTGTATAACTGCAGTGTACTAAATAGCACTTTGCCTCTTCCTGTTTCGTGGATTCCTGAATATGAGGCAGTTTTTTCAAGTGACCTTAATAATGATCTCGTGTTAACATGGGATGAACCGAATTGCCAAGATTGTGAAGCAAAACGAGATCTTTGTGGTTTTAAGAATGCAACTACTGGAGAAATTCAATGCTTTGATGTTCCTGGAACAGGTAATATTTTCCCATTTACAAAGGTTAGCTAAGAGTATCAATCAACTATGCCTGAATCTTAATATAATTAGTTGAAGTTGGCAATGAACATTAAGTTTGTTGTTCTTCAATAGCTCACTGTGTTGGGCTAAATCAGCCTGAAGACACTATTAACATTGTGTGTGATCTGCTTTGGGCCAAGTCTACACGTTTTTCTCTAAAAAAATGTTAAAAATATCCATACACCTTATATGTATTTTTTTTTAGTATTAGAGGATTCTATATAGTTAGACTGATCGTCAATCGTCTACCGTAACACTCTTCCTTCATTGAAACTTCGAATTGATTGTACTTTGCGAAGTAATTACCATGGTAATTAGTTGAGAGTATTCAACGAAAATAATCAATGTGGCTAAGGACATTTTGACTTTGATTGGGTCAAGATATTCTAAGGGAAAGGAAAAAGATAGCTGAGGTGGAGACTTCGAGGTTTTGGGGGGGTAAAGGTCGGTTATAAGGCGAGTGACGGATAATGCATAAATAAACTTGTAGTTGTTGTAATGTTATATGAATCTTATATTGGTAGAATCAACTGTGAATGACCATTCTTGTATTCACCAAAGATATTAATAAGCTCATTTTGAAATGTCTAGTTGGCCCTTCTTACATACTAGTCCAATGTCAAACTTTATGGAGGCGTATTAATATTTGTGTTTATCGGCTGAGATCGTGCAGAAGATGATGTATGTCATTCTATCACCTTAACTAGTTGTAAATTTAACAACTTAATAAATTCAGATATAATGAAAGATTTTGATTATTAAGAATGATCTATATTTAATTTCAGCTAAAGGGTATGGTTATATTACTGCACACGTCAGTTGTTTCTGGAAATGGCTATATAATTATGTATTGTTAATTCTTTTTAACTATCTGTATTATATTAGCAATATTAAGTTTAGTAGTAACAGTAAAAAGAAGTTTATGTATATTATACAAAACTCTTATCCCAAATTCCCAATAAAAGTACATACTATAAGCAACATATTGGAAACATTCTTTTGCCTTAACATCACCATGTTTTAACTTGCAGGCAATACAAAAGGTATACAAATATTCCGAATTGTTGCACTATCCTTAGTGATACCAGTCCTCACATGTTCAATGGCTATGACATGTTACATCTGCTATGAGCAAAGCCGAGACAGCCGCCGAGCGGCTGCTGCTCTCCAGAACACTACTACTACCGGCGGAGCAGCCGTAGCACCACAACCGGAAACGAATAACGGCCTTGACGATTCAACTATCGAATCCTACACAAAAGTTGTCTTAGGAGAAAGTCGGAGAGTTCCAGGGCCAAATCATGGAACTTGTCCAATATGCTTGGCAGAGTACCATCCAAAAGAGATAGTGAGATGCATACCTGAGTGTGAACATTGCTTCCATGCTGAATGTATTGATGAATGGTTAAGGATCAATGGTACTTGTCCTGTTTGTAGAAATAATCCTCCTGCTCATGTTAATTCTTCCTAACACTTGTCTGTATATGCATTTTTCATTCTAATCAAACCTTAATTTTTGTTACTTGGATTGTTTTACACATTCCATTTTTGAAATTAATATTTGTATATCTCAATTCAAACTTGTACATATCAATATGCTCATTGAACGTACGTTTGTTAATATCATTCTTGTAAGATGCTAATTTATTCGCGTGTGAAGAAGCTTAGCTATTCCTTGCTCGAGTCGAATGTTTTGTTCACATACTTGTGCTTTAAAATTGAAGTATCTCGAGCGCGAGCATTCTAAAGTGCAAAGCGAATAATAATACTTGGATTATTATGTGTAAGAAGTAGCTCAAGCAGATTTAATTAGTCCATATGCTTCCATGATTTATCGAGTTGAAAAATCAGTGGTAGTTGGTACTTAATTTCAACCCAAAATAATCCAAATAATTGTGTTAATATTTATTCTTTAGTGTACTTTGTTTAGCTTATTTACCCGCGCTAGTTACTGTTCACTTTTTCAGAATGCGCTATCATAGCTTATTCGCTTTGATACCAACATTTTCATACTGCTTAAAATTTTTTTTTTGATCGGGTCTAACTGTTTCTCTTGCTTTGCTTTTGCTTTTGCTTTTGCTTTTGCTTGTGCTTATGCTTTGTCTTGAGCCGATGGTCTCTCGAAAACAACATCTCTACCTACGAACGTAGAGGTAAGGTCTGCGTACACTCTACCCTCCCCAGACGCCACGTTGTAGATTTCACTGGGTATGTTGTTGTTTGTTGTTGTACTTCGAGAAAGTATATAGGTCACAAATTTGTTGTTTTCTTTAATTTTTCCTTGGGTTTTTACTTTGACTCCCCCCCCACCCACCCACCCACAACCCCCAAGCTGTCGTAACTGGCCGACGCAACATATATAGTTTATAGATAAATATTACGTAATTGATTTTTTCCTTCTTTTTTTTTAAAAAAATTCTTCAAGTATGGTGATGAAGCTGTTCCTCAAGTTTTAATAAGGAAATATTAATTGATATCAAGGGATGATGACCCTTTCATTAGTCATAATAATTGAGTTCTTACATTAAACAATCAAAACTATTGAAGGGCTTCTGGAGATGAGATGAGAGATTGTACAAATTGACAAGCAGACCATGTAAATCTTCACTACGTTTAGTTTGCATTACGAAACCAGTTATGATTGTTGAAGTAAAGAGAGCATGTAATACATATCTTAGAGAGTGCGTGCTCCCATGTGACTTCCAATATTAGATAAACATACATGCTTCAACACATTTGTAATGATCAACGAAACAAGCTAATTTTCCTTTATGTGTTGGTTATTTTTTTTAATTTATTAATGGAAATTCTATACTTCCATTCCAATTTTCCATCAGACTATTTAACTGTAATTAAATCGTTCCATAATTTTAAAAGAAAAAGAAAAAGTAGAGAGGAGGTGGAGAGGAAGTTCTCTATAATTGTCGAGCCTCAGAGACTTGGAAGATTGAGGTGGCAGGACCCTCAAGTTTTTTTCTAAGTGGCAGGACCCTCATTTTATTTTTCATTTATTTTTGCCTCAGAAATTACTAATGCTAAGATTAGCAAACACGCGGGGGCCTGTTTATATTTTTAAAAACTTTGGGGTTAAATTTTAAACTAACAAAAAACATACAAATTTAAGCTCCAATTGGGTTTCTTCACCATTATCTTCCCCCAAATCCATTGTTTGATCTTCCTGCTTCTCGGAACTACCATAAACTTGAGGAAATACATTAACAGTGATTCGAAGTTCTTGAATATCCATTTCTTCAACTTCACTTGAAAGCTGCGATTTCAAGATTTACTTCAGGATTTACATTACATTGAAAAGAAATATAGGTATTGTCACACCCCAGCTTCGGGGGGTGTGGCCGGCACCCGACGCCTGAACGGCCCGAGCGTACCACCTATATATCATAGCATGAACATATAATTGTATGGGCCAATAAGGCCTCAGAATGACAATCATAAGAGAAACTGAAAATAGCAACCGGAACATGTGACAACAAAATCAACATATGTACATATATCGTAGGGCCGACAAGGCCACAACTAATCTCAGAAGGTCAGCAAGGCCATAACAATAGTACTATCAGACTGAAAGGAAGGTCGACCAGGACATACAAAATGACAATACATAACCCACTAGTCTACTAGCCTCTAAGAGCCATATAACAAACAACCAGGTCGGGATACACCCCCGCCATACCTGTACATGTATATATATAAACATACCAACTTTGACTAACATCTCCGAAACAAGTGGAAAATTCTAATATTACCGCCGAGCTGATATCCTGCTAGCAATGAGCATCGTTTAGCTATCTGAACCTGGGGGCATGAAATGCAGTGCCCCAGAAAAGGGACATCAGTACGAAAGAATGTACTGAATATGTAAGGCATAAGTAAATGTAAATTGAAGCATTAATGGGTAAAGGAAACCAAAAGAAATAACATGTAACTCAGAAGTACCTCTGTGGATCATAATGTACATAAATGAAATATAGTCGTGTATATAACACCGTAGGCTTCTATGGGCAAATAATCAATATCATCTCTGTATAGCTGCGTATATAACGCCATAGGTCTCTATGGGCAATATAATCAACATCAGATCTGTATAGCTGCGTATATAACGCCATAGGCCTCTGTGGGCAATATCATCAATATCATATCTATATATGTGAGAACCATCTGAGGAATATGAACTACTCTGTAAGCCTGTCGAAGTGACGTAAGGTCGTTACACCTTCGACTATACTTATGCGGATAACATATCATTTTACCTTTCTATATGAGTTAATACGAAGAGACAACACTTACCATTTTTTTTTACTTTTCATGAACCAACAAACAACCATGTTACATCAAGATGAGGGTGACTTTATAGAGTATGGGAATTTCATTATGATAAAGGAACAAATAAGATTCATATGATTCTTTATACTAAGAATGGACGTGCTTCCTATACCTCAATTGCATCAATAATAGAATTTAAATATGGAACTTTTATCTTTTGACACTTTCTTTATGATCATGCCAATAGAAAGAAAGGTAAGCCTTACATATCTTAACCATGAAACTATTTACGTTCCACAAGCTCTCGCACCTTCTACGGATGATTATCTATGTCACACAAAGAATTGGTATCAATATCGGCTTCATATTCTATAGGGAAGTTTATTTGGATATTTTATTAAATAACTTATGTACACAACTTTATAGAATCGTTTCTAGTTCAGATTCAATATATTCTAGCACAACAACATTCATCATCACCCCTACTCATCACCACGATGCTAACCATGTATTTACAACTTCATTTAACAACTTAAATCATGTAAAAATAGTCCACACCATATAGCTAAATCTCAAGTTTCAAAGTTACTAGTTTCTTTAAGAATCTTCCAACAAAATTCAATCCAACACTTGTACAAACTTAAGATTAGTCCAGGGAAGATGAAACTTACCTCAAACACACCAAGGACACCCTGATTCCAATCTTACTTCAATACCAAGACACCTTCTAAGTCATCGCAACGATAAGGAAAGAAAGTTAGTGGTAGCCACGAGATTCTTTACGTCGAACTAACGTGGTTTAACTTTGGACTGAGTTAAAAATTGACGGAGAACCCTTGGGAGAATGTTAGGGGTGATTTAGGGTCTGGTTTGGGGGTGAAATGAGGTTCCATGGTCGAACAAATTAATATATAAGACTTAAAATTCTTTTCACCACCCATAAAAATGGTTTACTTTTACGGTCCGTATAATTTTGTACGATCCGTACATTTCTCTGTATTTCTCAGATTGACGAACCGTCAATTGAATTGGATAGTAGACTCTCTGAGACTGAATTTAGATAGGTTATTAACTCCATAATTCCATATATACTAGGAGATATACCCTCGACAATTTGCGCCAAAAATAAGGTCCGGAAATTATGTCCGTCTTTCCTCAAGTTTTGACAAACTTAATTTCTTTGATATGTTTAATCTTGAAATCTTATGAAACATACTTAACACTTGTTTAAACTTGTTTCCATCCAAAAAATGATATGTTAGCCTCATCGAACTTTACGTTACTTTATTTACGACGCATACGAGCACGAAAATATGAGATGTAACAGTTATAGAACCGTAATTTTATCCTTCCTTTTTATTTTTCGGATATCGGTTTGTAATATTTTGTTTTTTTGTTTGAATTTCACAGTGTTTATCTTGAAATTTTTATTTTATTCATGGCTAGGATGAAAAATAAAAAATATAAGAATAAATTGAACAGTAAAAAATCTATTGAGAAAAGTAAATCGGAAAGTAAAAAATCTGGTTGGAAAGGTAAATCGGCGGTGAAAGTCCCCTGAAAATAACATCCAACGTCAGAAAAGGTTGAGAGTGGAGGACGACGAAGACTTTGTGACCGACGACATTGTGTTGTCCAACTTCATGAATAAACAAAAAAGGAATTCTAATTCAAGAGTAGAAGAAGAAGAAAATAATGATGATGTTCAGGAATAAGAAGTAGTGGAAAATAGTGTTGAAGATAAAAGAAAAAACGATGATGATGGTGAAGAAGAAGAAGAAAAAGAAAAAGAGGATGATGATGATGATGTTGAAGAAGAAGAAGAAGAAAAAGAAGAAAAAGAAGAGGAAGATGATGATAATGATATTGAAAAAGAACAAAAAGAAGAAGAGGAAGATAATGATAATGATGATGAGGAATAACGATAAGAAGAAGATGAAGAGGAACCAAAAGAAGATGAGGAGGAAGAAGAAAACGTGGAAAAAGATGATGATGATAAAGAAGAACAAGAAGAAGAGGAAGAAAACAATGCTAGTGAGATGGCCATATACCTCGCAAGTTACAGACTGACTATATGGAGGGCTAAGTTTGGTTATACTTTCTCTGGAAAGATCTTAGTTAGGTCTAGGATGACCATTTTTTCCCGAATTGCTAGTTATCACCATGATCAAGAACTTACAAAATATTTGAATCCTCATGTTTTGGCCAATTCTTGTCAATGTCAAAAGAATGGAACGGATTCAATGAAAAATTTGTTCATTCTCTTCTTCTTCGTCAAGTTACAAAGAATGAGAAGAAACATGAGTTGTGGTTCATAGTGGGGGGAGCGCCATGTTGTTTTGGCTTGAAAGAGTTTGCACTGGTCACAAGTTTGAATTGTGGAGATTTTCCCAGTGAGGAAAATAAGAAGATGATTTTCACAAAAGGTTTGAAATTTTGGAATAAGATAAGAAAGAAAACCATATGCATGAGGTTGACCACGAGTACGATGCTGAAATTGGTTTAAAAAGATGACATATTGACAAAATTAGAGAAGTTTAAGACTGTAATGGCTGTATTTGTTCATACCGTGTTGGCTCACGATGTTGCGAAAAAAAGTTGATAAGAAGTGAATCACCATGGCGGATAGTATTAAATTCTTTGAGAAATATCCATGGGTCAAGGAATACTTCAATCTGCCTTTTGAATATTTGAAGAAGGTGGACATTAAGAAGATTGAAAAATAATCTTGTAAAGAAAAAGGAACCACCACAATATGCTCTTTATGGCTACCCCTGGACATTCGTTGTAAGTATTTTATTGAACCAAGATTATATTGTTATAGATTAGTGATTGCTTACTATTTTATCTTACTGCTTATTCTACTTATATATTTACTATAGGTATGGGCATACGAAGCCATGTCATTTGCTGGAAAAATTGCTGCCCAATCTAAAGAACGTCCTTTGCTAATTTCATGAATTTTGAGATGGCAAACGAAGGAGAAGCCCAAGCCTGCTGATCCTTTCAAAAATGAAACTGACAACCTTACGGTAATGATATGAACCTATTAATGTATTAGAACTTAGGTTGGTGATTGCCTAATCTAATTTAATCTATTGTTGTTTTTGTTAACTTGAGGTGGTGAGACCTTTTTTAAATCTTATACCTTTTGAGGACTAGGTAAAGAGGAAGGACTACATTGTAAATCTTGTACCTTTTGACGATGTAGTACCTGACCCAAATATTGATGCCCTAAAGAGGGAGGTTGATGATACTCATCAATTCCGTGTGAAAAAAGAACTTGCATTTGCTTGTGGGGACGGACATGATTATGAAAAAGAACAAGTTCAAGATCAAGATCTTAGAGGACTAGGTAAAGAAATTGTGGTCATGGACCGAGTGTCATTGCAAATAGATTGACATCAATTAGTTCTTCCTAGTTTCCATTCACAAATTGCTCGAGAAGAAACCAAGAAAGTGTTCTAAATGTGTTTCTCCTTCTATTAGGTTGAGTAAGAAGCAGATCGAAAAGCCATTGCAATTTTTCATGGATAAGAAGACCAAAGGTAATATCACTTCTGTGTTAGTAGAAATTTGTATGTTGTTTTATGGTCTATTTTTAATTTTTGTGTTATTTACTTTTGTTAATCATGATCCAGTGAATGTTGTTGCTGGTTCTCCTTTGAGTGATCCAACGAATGTCCCCAATAGTGATAGTTTTTTTATTGCTGGATCGCCTAAGAATGATCCTGCCAATGTCCCTAATGGTGATGACTCTTTTATTGCTGGATCTCCTAAGAATGATTCTGCCAATGTCCATAATGGTGATGGCATTGTTGTTGCTAGTTATCCTAAGAATGATCCTGCCACTGTCCCTAATGATGATGGCACTTCTAGTCCTCTGCTTGATCATGTTGATGATCATAATTGCAATGTTGTTGTTGGTTCTTCTTTGAGTTATCCTGCCAATGTCTCTAATGGTGATGACTCTTCTAGTCCTCTGCCTGATCATGTTGATGGTAATGTTACTGATTTTGTTGTTGCTAGTGAAGATCGATCAGCCGATGGAAGAATAAATGATGTCTTATCAGAGATAAATGATGAGGTTGGCAATGAAGAGGTGGGAGATGTTGGTCAAAATGGCTATAAGACTGCCAATGAAGAAGTTGTTTGAGTCTTTGTTGTAGTTTTTGGAACATTTATTAAGTTTCTGTTTGAGTTCCCAATTTATTATATTTGGGAGAATGTTAAATTGCAATTATATTTTTTTTATATTTCCAAATTAGTTTGAGTTATATTTTGGAGAATGTTTATTTAAGTTTCTGTTTGAGTTACCATTTTTCAGTTTTCCCTTCCACCACTAACCTATTAATTATTATAACTTGTGTTATGTCTAGTGCGTCTAGTGATGAAAAATTCCTGTAACTTTGCCTAAGGATGAAGCATGCAATTGCAAATTTAATTACCACCATTTATTTATAATAATTGAAAATTAGTTTTTTACCAATACTAATTCATTCATTGCATATATATCCATATTTTTGTTAGATTACCATTATTTGGTTTTCCTTTCATCCATTAACCAATTAATTACTATAATAGATATTCTGTCTAGTGCGTCTAGTGGTGAAATATTTCTATAAATTTGCATAAGGATGAAATATGCAATTGTAAATTTTATTATCACAGTTTATTTATTATATTTGAAAATTAGTTTTTTCACCAATACTAATTCATTAATTACAAATATGCCATTTTTCAGTTTTTCCTTCCACCATTAACCTGCCAATTATTATAACTTGTGTTATGTCTAGTGCATCTAGTGGTGAAATATTTATGTAAATTTGCTTAAGGATGAAGCATGCAATTGCAAATTTTATTACCACAATTTATTTATTATATTTGAAAATTAATTTTTTTATCAATACTAATTCATTAATTGCAAATATATCATATTTTTCTTACATTGACATTTTTCATTTTTTCCTTCGACCATTAACCTGTTAATTATTATAACTTGTGTTATGTCTAGTGTCACGACCTAAATTCCCATTGTATCGTGAGGGCACCTACCCTAACCCGTAGGCGAACCACTAACATCCAAACTCAATATTATAAAGCAAATGCGGAAAAATTAAGGAAACAACATAAGTCTTGTCAAATCTTAGGACTTAATACATAAACCTTGAAGGAACCCCAAAATCTGATTGTCATGAGTACAAAGCTACTAATTGGAATACAAATCTAAAATGACATACAAATCACTGTCTGAAAAATAAAAGACATAAAGGTAAAATAATAAAAGGAAGAGTTTCAATGCCGGGATAGTGTCTGCGGCTCACCCTGGACTCCCAAGAAAGATCTCCAAGCGTTGCGTCTAAGCTCCTCCGCTGGCGTCCGGATTAGTACATGGACATAGAATGCAACAAGTGTAGAGTAAGTACGGAAATCACGTGTACCCAACAACATCGTCGATCGATCCTAACTATAGCGGTGGCAATGGTTGGTACTCCCAATGCTTCTCTTCTTGCTTGGTTAGTCAAATTATACAGTTTCTAAATAATTCAAGAATTTAAGTAAAGATTCTATAACCACACCGAGTCATAAAGTCCATTGCTCTTCACAGAACTTAATAAAGTTTCTAGTTTTACCTCAATTAGAATAGATATAGCCATAAGGTTCCAACCTACACCCAAACAGACATCTAAATCCTCAAGATTACATCCTTTCACTTAATTAGAATAAGTTCTACTAATAAGTGTCCAACCCTTTCACGAATTGAGGCACAATCATTATCAAAATTCAATCTTTTACCCAAATCAACAAGTTTACTGTTAAAACCTCAATATTTTAGTTCTTATACTAAGGAACACGTAGAGATCCATCTCTATATCGTTCCTAACAAACCAAGTCATAAAGATCCCTTCTCTAATCATCACATACCGTCTTATATATCCATCTTACATCAAGGATAAGTTACAAGGTGCCAGGATATCATCTATCAGAAGCCATAAAGCCATAGAGTCTACCAGAAATCAACACCAACTACACACAACATCAAATACATATCAGTAATATGAATGAATGTAACACAGATGATATGTATGTACGTATGCAATGACCATATGTACCCGATATACACACGCTGCTACAGTAGTTGTCATATGACCCATGGGGGATTCATGAGGTCCATATATCCATCTGATCCCATCGGATACCAGCGATATGGCTGAAGTGTCATAATCATCCAGAATTTCTCATCGGACCCCAACATTGTGGCTGTAGTGTCATAAATAGTCATCACTCTCGTATCATGTACCATATCTTATAACCGACTTCCCAAGCCGCTCTCAACAATATATCAATAATTTGAATGCCAAATATAGAATGTATTAATGATATGGATATGTGTATACCATGCAATCAACATAATCAATTTAATTAGTATTTATTAGTTTTTATTCAAGTGTTTAGACGAGATGTGGAGTGATGAATGCATGACAAGTCAAATCATGAATATCATACGGACATGGCTAGAAGCCCAAGTAAACAATAATCATACCAACCTAAGCGTATTTACGCACCGCGCCTGTGGCCCGAAGACTAAACACATAAACTCCTTCAGATATATTCGCTAATTTATTAATTTCACGGGTGCCCGTATTAGTGCTCGTCACCTCACTAATACGGGATCTCCAATTCTCCATTACTCCCCTTTAATTTATTAATAGCATACCAACACATAAAACTCTACACTAGAGTCTGGTAAGTCTCAACTTGCCTATTTCAGAGCTGAAGAATCACATAACAGCTTTGCCTTTCCTCTGAGCCTCCTCACGAGCCCACTTTGATAATCACAGTAACTAAATGAGATTACAGGTCTAACGGTACCCATATCGGTATTTACAACTAGAATCCCCAAGTCGAACTACAAAAGAACCCCGGGCCTACAATAGCAAAATACAAACTTTATTACCCACTTAGCACCATAACATGTTAGATAATCATATCATTAAGTTAATTTAATAACTAAGTCCGATTAGATCCTCAATTTCAAGTTTAGGCAAAAAGTCTCAATTCTAACCCTAGAATTTCCTCCAATTTCCAAAAGGAGTTCTATCATAGAATTAATCAATTAAACATCATTAGCTAGCATAATATAACACTAGTTCACGATATTAACATCAAAAAATCAGTATCCAATACCCAAATCCCAATTCCCACTCTCTTATCTTTATCATGGAACTAAGTCACCATTTTCCTCGTTAAAAGATTACTCTAGATAAGCACTTAATGATCAATCACTAACAAAAGGGGAATAAAATTTACTTCTATTGAAGAACTTCATCACAATCTCTAAGAAATCCTCTAATGGCCGAGCTCTAATCCCAAGGAAGGAATATTTGGGGAATGAAATTATTTTAGGGAAAATATTAACCTTAAAAGGAACTGCGATCCCGCTCTAGCGGAGTCGACTTCACGGGAACGGACTTGCTTCGATGAAAAACCCATCTGCTGAGGTGAGGTGGCTTACATCTCGTATCCACGATGGGGCAGAGGGAAACTCTGGTGAGGCGCACCTACCCCTGCAAGGATATCATCCGCAGCAACTGACTCTCAACTTATGGTCAAGTCTCGCTTCTACGAGCCAGACCTCCGTAAAGGTAGACCCGCGGGAGCGGACACAAGCTCGCTGGCGAGAACACCAGACACCAGCAGTAGTCCCAAACTCATCAACTCCCCGTCAAACACCCGAAACACTCTCGGGACTTCCCGGATACAAACCAAACATGCATTCTTATCAGAAAACACATTCCAGACCTGCCGCGCACTCTAAATTCCCAGAAAAGGTCTCTAAGGCTCGGGTTTGACTAAAGTCAACTCTTAAGTTTTAATTCCACAATTTCATAACCAAACCCCTGAAACACACTCGATTGCCTCGGGAACTGAACCAAAGGCTCTACTAAGCCATAAACATCATTTCGGAGCTAATGGAACCAACAAAACTACGAAAAGAGCGCGTTTACCCAAAAGTTAACTATGGGTCAAACCCAAACCTGGGCTGGACTTGAACCCTCATAATTTTTAAAGTCGATGGATTTTTCTCTTACTATAAATTTCATTGTTGCCGGTATGGACATGAGAGCTTGCCCAGTCAAACCTCCCTATTCTCTTAACTTAAGGATTTTCAAACTCTCTAAAAATAATCTGAAATCCACCCGATTACCTCGGGAAATGTGCCACCCAACTCCATAAGTAAAAAAATATCGAGAATAAGCTGCGGGAAGGGAATTCTTGGGAAAACAAGTTCCAAAGTTCAAAATGACCAAACGGGTCGTTACATCTAGTGCGTCTAGTGGTGAAATATTCCTGTAAATTTGCCTAAGGATGAAGAATGCAATTGCACATTTTATTACCACCATTTATTTATTATATTTAAAAATTAATTTTTTACCAATACTAATTATTAATTGTAAATTTACCGTATTTTTCTTACATTGCCATTTTCTAGTTTTCCCTTCCAACATTAATCTGTTAATTATTATAACTTGTGTTATGTCTAGTGCGTCTAGTGGTGAAATATTCTTGTAAATTTGCCTAAGAATGAAGCATGCAATTGCAAATTTTATTACCACCATTTATTTATTATATTGGAAAATTTGTTGTTTTATCATTACTAATTCATTAATTGAAAATATATCATGTTTTCCTTACATTGCCATTTTCCAATTTTTCCTTCCACCATTAACCAATTAATTATCATAACAGATGTTCTGTCTAGTGCGTTTAATGGTGAAATACATGAATAAACAGAATTGTTTTGTGGGCCTAGTGGCGCAAATAAGCTGAATACATATGCAAAACATAAGAACACGCAACAAAAAAAATAAATAAAAAAAATATTAATTGATATATAATAACAAAAACATTCATTAATATTTCATATATTATATACTAAACATCCCTTTACTACCGTACATAATCTCAAAACCTAAACATAAGGAGGGGAATTTGCAGGGGGGAGAGGGGGAGTGACCAAATCATCCATCTCAATCCCTGCCAAAAGGCACAGTGCCCTCAGCATGCGAGTAATACGTCAGATGTTCATCTCCTGGGGCGTAGCATCTTGGTTGATACGTTCAGTTAGTCAATTCAGACCGGCTCTCAGGTTGATGCAGTCTGTACACAGGTGTTTGTGGTTTCTCCTTGGAGGCACTTTGGAAGATGAAGAAAATTTGAAAATATATAAAGATTGCAAGTAAGAAGAGGGAGAGGTGTGGGTATTGAATTTATAGGAGTGATAAGGTGGAAAAGTGGTGTTTCGTGATGTAGTGATCAACTTCATCGATTGGTGCATTGATCAATTAAATTACTTTATTTTACGAACTGATTTGACAATGGGAATACGAATAACTGGAGTCTATTAATATAACGACATGTTTGGTCATTATCGTGCTTTTGACCAATTTACCCCTATTGACCCTTCCCTTGCCCTATTAGTACGATTTGACATGTGGAGATGGGTGGTACGGTTCCCGAAGTGATCGAGCGAGACTTATGTTGATTTTTGCAAAATAGAACCTTAAAATGAAAAATGTTTGACCAATAGTTAATATTTTTGATAAACAGACATTTTCTGGAATTCCGTCGATTTTGTGAGGTCTAGAGGGTCATTTATAACTTGTTGAAATAGTTGGTTCGGTTCTCGAGGCCCTTAAAAGTGGTTTTGGCTATTGGTTGGAAAGTTGGTCTTTGGTCGTTGGGTGTTGACCCGGTCAATTAGACCTCTATTGGGAATTTTGAAACCACGAGTGAGTCTGTAGCATGTTTATACCCATGGTTACATGTCTAGCTTGTATCTGGAAGGTCTCGGTTGATTGTCAAATTTTAGGACGGAGTTAGTGACTATCCAGGAATTTTCTGGTGTTGGTGTCTGCTGTAGCGACACCAGACTAGCGGTAGCGGTCCCGCTATAGCGAGGAGCAGCCGCTATAGAGGGTGGTTGTGTTTAGTGGTGATCCGCCCTGTCACGACCCCAAATCACTACGGCGTGCAGGCACCTACCCTTTTCCCACCTGGTAGGCGAACCCGTCCGTTACAGATCTATCCGATAACATATATAGAAATAAGAACAATAGAAGTCTAAAAACATAGATATATGATAATGCGGAATACAACAACTACCCAAGGAATGCAGTCTGAATAGTACAAGAGCTTCTAAGTATACAACTGAAATAAATGTTATAACCATAACCTGAATACAACTCCTGTTTAGAATGAGAATTAAATAGAAAGTTTAGATGAACTCCAAGAGATCCTTGAAGGCTAATCGAACCTCGCTCGAGTACCTGGAACAACTCTACACTTTAAAAGGGATAACAAGAGTAGTATCAGTACAAACACTGTATACTGGTAGGTATAATAGGCCGACAATAGTTAGCTAACATATATAAAGGAAGAAACTGAAAAATAGATATGCTCTCAATCAAGTACAAACACTCACACAGTCCAAGAGTAAACAACTCAAGTATAGAGTATCTAGTCAGAATCCAAGAAGTATGAGAATGACGCAATCACTAAGCACATCCACGTAAGACTTATATTAATATGAATCACACTAGATCTCAGTAGTCTATGGTCATATCCTAGGTGGAACCTTTAGTCCTCGAATCCATCAAGTGTCTAGGTAAGAAATTAACAAGCAAAAAAATCTCAAATGAATAAAAAATCAAGGAATCAAGGCTGAAACGCATCATGCAAAACAAAGAATACAAGAACCAGAATAAGAGATATGAGTGAATGTAATATGAATGTATGCAATGAAATGCACTGGCCTACATAGATCGGAGATGCCTCTACCACCCACCATACTGCTAGTCATTCCACACACAACCCAGAGATGGCTACGCTATCAAATGTGTTACAAGCATCACAAATATTTCTTCCTCACTTATCACCATCACGCCAATCACATGTAATATCAATGTATCATGGAATCACCATCACACCAACCACATGTAATGTCAACGTATCATGGAAATGAGGATAAATGCATGTATGAATATCAAATTCAACACTAATCATGAGATGAATAAATATAACAACATCCGTAAATCAACTACTAATATAAACTTATTCCCAAATCTATACAATGTCACATTTGGAATAATTCAGACCACATAGATAACACCAATTATATATGCAAGAGAGGCCATACAAAATATGCACGTAGCAAACACAATGATAGAAAGCCTCGGATGTTTCACTTTCACTCTTATCATTATTGATATCAAATCACAGTTCACAACAATGAATCATGTAGAATGTGTATGAATGATGTGCATGTATCAATCTCAAGTGTAAATCATAATCAAATTCCAATCGTGCAACACATGGACACATATCACAATATCAGTATAAAGTCAAGTCATTTCCTCTATCTATGACAACACCAAGATAAGTGAGAGACAACTATATCACAATCATGATATGGCAACTAAGTGCAAATCCAATATCAAACACTGGGTAGCAAGCCAATAAATCATAAAGAGGCAACAAGCCCACAAATTAGTCAACAATACCAAATCTACGTAATTCATCCCAACTTCGTACCCAAAGGCATAACATGCTTTCTCTGACAATAACTAACTCTACATATGCTTCGCTAATCGAAGTATAACCAGAAGGTAATTTGTAACCTACTAGGATGCCAAGCTGGAGTCACAACAATCACACTTGATCCTTGCCTTTCCAAGGATCACGGTAGTACTCAAAGTCTAGATATTATCGAAATTTAAGTTATAGAATAAAACTAACAACATCCATATCACTAGGCTATCATTTGAGTTCAAACCAAATAGGAGAGAAAAGGGAAATGGGCCCACAAGGGTAAAATGGTCATTTTGAAAGTGAAATATGCAATACAACATTCTAGGAGTTCGGTCCTACTAATTAATTGTTATGACAACTCAAGATTAGGCTAATTCATAGATTCAATTGAAAACCCCCAATTTGGGACATAAATGGAAGATTCAAGCTTATAAACTATGAAATCATCAAATTCTATGATTATATTAGTCAAATCCTCCAACAATTTCCATTTAGAAATACTAGAACCCTATTTATGAAGTTATCATCAAAATCCATCTTTCCTCCTAGATTCTAATGGATTTCTAGCATGGATTCAAGCTTAGGAAAGTTAAAATAATGAATACTAGATTGGGAGACTTACCACAAGAGAGAAATCACCAAGAAATGCTTGAAATCGCCCTAAGAGTGCTTTGGAGGAATATTTTCGGAATGGGGAAATGAAGGGGTTAATTTACACTTACAAGGATTCTGGTTTCCTCATCACCAACTGCAGCGAAGCGCACGTCGGCGGCTACTTGACTGCACTCGCGGCCCTAGGCAAAACCTAGACCCTCATCGTAGTGGCCCGCCATCTTATGTGGCGGTCACAACATCCACTGGGGTGCACTGAGGCTCACCCCAGCGAATACACTAGAGACTAGCAGATTTTATGTTATCACAATTTCAACCTAAAATTCGATAACCACTAGAGACCTCCCTGACACAAACCAAATATGCACACACATGTAAAAACACGCTACAGACTCACTTGGTCTCGAAATTTCCATCTGAGGTCTATTTAGTCGAGTCAACCCCCAATGACCTAAAACCAACTTTCCAACTGATACCTAAAATGCTCTTGAGAGTCTCAGGAACCAAACCAACAATCCCACCAAGTTACAAATGATCCTCCATACCTCACAGAATTGACAAATTTCCTAAAAAGGTCTATTTACCCAAAAGTCAACTATCGGTCAAATGTTCTCACTTAGAGGTTCTAGTCTCTCTAACTTTCACTAGAAACACCCGATAAAACTTAGAAATTGGGTCAACATGAGTAAAATGGTCAAAAGCGCAATAACGACCAAACCGGTCGTTACATCAGATACTAATTAAACAATCGTTTGTCCTCGAACTAAGAAAGAGAGTATAAGAGTTGATGATAACCAAGTAATATTTATTATAATCGCACGGAAGCCTCCACGGCATGAAGTACGTCAAATCACTACTCGTTCACCTTATCAGTCAAAACTTCCTCTAACTTTGCTAAAAGGCCTCATTTCCATATTTCGATACTCGAATTTCTCTCACCACTTATTCTCGAAATATAAGAATGACTTTTGCTGGAAGTATCTAATTCGATATAACCATACATTGATAGGTCCCACAAACATTCCTCAAAATAATACCAACCTTTAGATATAGACACAATCATAACCCAATATGAACTGATATAATATGATGATTCCGCTAATATTTCTTTCACCTTCTGCAGCTGTCCTTCACACCATGATTTCTTAGAAACACATAAACACAAGCCTGAAACTCTAAGAAATTCCATCAAACTGATCTTACTCATAGCTGACTTTGCTAGTTCCAAGTCTTCTTAAACCTGCAAATCACAATGCCGAAAGCTTAACACTTAAAACCCCACCGAGCGAAGTCCGTATGACACCATTTGATCACTCTAAAGGCCTCTCGCAACCATAATACCTCTTTAAATCATTACCAAGTACCGACGTAATCCATTACATATGTCCAAGTAGCTGCTTTCGGTAAAATATCATCAGTCCGCTCGCAAACCCTGGTAAAATGTGGTAAACATGTCATACCTCAAATCCGAACTAAAATTCATCGAATCCGTGAAGGTGATTTACTGGGAACCCATAAGTCCTCTTGGAAATATAAACATAGTCCATCAAGATCTGATTGAACAATTCTGACCTATAATGAATGCAGAACCCGTGAATACTACCAATAGTCACTCGAACTGACTCCAACTTTTTGAAACCAATCACAATCCTACTACACATCTGTGGCGGCTAATTCCAATCTCTTCCTTATGCGTAATCAATCATGTCAGTCACCATCAAATCTAAAAGTTGAGTCCTATCCAAGTTGTCAACTTAGTACCAAAGAATTATACCTTATGATGGCAATCTTCATATTCTCAACTTCTACCCGATATGCAAATTTGATACAACCCCGAACTTTTTGAAGCAAAACCTGTAGCCTCATATAATACCCCTTTAACCCTCGAATCTCCCATTGTAACACCTCGATATGCCCATAATAATTCCAAAAGTATCAAATCTTACAACTACCGCTCTAAATCTCCCACAACTACACCCGAGTCCTTAATATCCAAAAGTGCTCACCCCGACTGTCCAGTCAATATTACTTGCAACATAATGCACCACCACGAATACAATCTCATGTTGAAATTATAACTCTAGCCTCCATATGATAGGGATTTCCACAATTTCTTTCCCTTAAACCACACTAATTCATCCACTGAAGAGTGTTTCAAAACTTCCTAACAATTCACCACACAAACCACTTCTATAAGCCTTAACATGTCGGTTACCTGAAATTTGCTTCTCACTAGTCATTGATCACGAACCCCATTGAATTTCATGATATCACTTAGTCCATTTTTGTGGATTCCATTATTTAAACATACTCAACAATCACACCTCATCTGAAATAAGTAAGACAACAATACCACAATCCATAATGACCAAAGTAATCCCAAAGACGTACCTTATTTTTACCGATTCTCGATCAACTATACTTTTCTTGACTATTCAATTCCCCAACTCCAATCAATCCATAATCATCGTCACCGTCTAACCATTTATCGAACCCACTCAACTCTAAAACTGAATACTTCTTAAATCCAGCTTATCACATACACACTCTTACTAATATCCTCATGTATCTCCATCAATATGTCCTTGATCAAACTCCATTCACGTGGTTATCCCTTTCATCCGATCAACTCAACCGAGTAGTAAACCAGTAGTAGAAGGAACTAGCCAAAATTTACACAACAGGTACAAGGTTCTCAACGACAATTCGATATTAGATGCAACATCCAATTTCTCCTTGAGTATTAAAACTTCACACTTGTCCATCACTAGAGTCATTCTTACTAGTCAATCGTTGGCTCCTCTTGGCCCACGACACAACCAAACATACCAACTCACACTGAATCTTTATGTCTATTCTACCATGTATGACTGCAAAATAACTCTCAAATCAACTAACTTTTGATCCCACGATATCCTTATCATTCCTCTAAACACGAATACCCGGTGAACATACCCTATACTGAAGGACCCGGACCATAGCTGCCCAACATCTTAAGTCTCCACTCATCACGAGTAGCATTGCTTCTCGATCTATAACTGATAACCACTTTCCTGAAAGAACTCACAAACCACCAGTCCTTACTCTACCACAACCATTTTGTCCACATCGAAGCCCAACTTAACTTTTCACGACCGAATATGAAATACACTCTCGTACCAATTGCAACCTTATCCTGTCGACACATCAGATGCCAATTTTTTCCTTTCTAATAACGGAAATTAATCTATCCAAATCCTCCTCCTTATGCCTCCGTCCCATTAACACGAAAAATACTCATACGAAAATACCCTAAGATATATAACTTCATTACACGTTTCCCATAAAATTATCTTTCATGTCCTTATTCTCAAATTCTTTTCTTTATTACATGCGGTCACCATACTTTTTCCAAATCTGATGATCCTTACCGAACTTATACTCGTCCCCGCATACCGACCACATCGTTAGTCATTCCGCACATAGCTCAGAGATCCCTATGTTATCAAATACATTGCAAACATCACAAATATTTCTTCCTCACTTATCACCATCCCGCCAATCACATGTAATACCAATGTATCATGGAATCACCATCACACCAATCACATGTAATGTCAAAGTATCATGTAAATGTGGATGAATTCATGTATGAATGTCAAATTCAACACTAATCATGAGATGAATAAATATAACAACATCCTTAAATCAACTACTAATATGAACTTATTCCAAAATCTATACAATGCCACGTCCGGAACAATTTCCCTTTGGACCACATAGATAACACCAATTATTTATACAAGAGAGGCCATACGAAATATGCTCGTAGCAAACACAATGATATGAAGCCTCAGATGTTTCAATTTCACTCTTATCATTATTGATATCAAATCACGGTTCATAACAATGAATCATGTAGAATGTGTATGAATGATGTGCATGTATCAATCTTAAGTGTAAATCATAAGCAAATCCCAATCGTGCCATACATAGACACATATCACAATATCAGTATTAAGTCAAGTCCTTTCCTCAATATATGACAATACCAAGATAAGTGAGAGACAACTATATCACAATCATGATATGGAAACTAAGTGCAAATCCAATAACAAACACTAGGCAGCAAACCAATAAATCATAAAGAGGCAACAAGCTCACAAACCAGTCAATAATACCAAACCTAAGTAATTCATCCCAACTTCATACCCAAATGTGTAACATGCTTTCTACAACAATAACTAACTCTACATATGCTTTGCTAACCGGAGTCTAACTAGAAGGTAAGCCGTAACCTACCTGGATGTCGAGCTAGAGTCATAACAATCACACTTAAGCCTTGCCTTTCCAAGGATCACGATAGTACTCGAAGTCTAGATATTATCGAAATTTAAGTTAGAGAATAAAACTAATAACATCCTTATCACTAAGCTATCATTCGAATCCAAACCAAATAGGGGAGAAAGGGGAAATTGGCCCACAAGGGTAAAACAATCATTTTGAAAATGAAATATGTAATACAATATTCTAGGAATTCAATACTACTAATTAATTGTTATGACAACTCAAGATTAGGCCAATTTCTAGATTCAAGTTAAAACCCCGAATTTGGGTATGTACCCTAATTTTCCAACATTCAAATTCATCGACATAAATGAAAGATTCAAGCCTATAAACTATGAAATCATCAAATTCTATGATTATATTAGTCAAATCCTCCAACAATTTCCATTTAGAAAGACTAGAACCCTATTTATGAAGTTATCATCAAAATCCATCTTTCCTCCTAGATTCTAATGTATTTCTAGCATGGATTCAAGCTTAGAAAAGTTAAAAATAGTGAATAGGAGACTTACCACAAGAGAGGAATCACCAAGAAATGCTTGAAATCGCCCTAAGAGTGCTTTGGAGGAATATTTTCGAAATGGGGGAAATAAAGGGTTTAATTTACACTTAAAAGGATTCTGGTTTCCCCGTCACCCACTGCAGCGGAGCTCGCGCCAGCTGCCACTTGACCACACCCGCGGCCTCAACCAAAATATAAACCCTCACCGTAGTGTCCCGCCATCCGCTGTAGAGGTCACAACATCCTTTGGGGCGCACTGAGGGTCGCCCCAACGAATACACTAGACACCAACAAATTTTATGTTATCACAATTTCAACCCGAAACTCGACAACCACCCGAGACCTCCCTGACACAAACAAGATATGCATACACACGTGAAAACATGCTATGGAATCACTCATGGTCTCAGAATTTCCATCAGAGGTCTATTTAGTCGAGTCAACCCCCAACAGTCCAAAACCAACTTTCCAACCAATACCCAAAACACTCTCGAGAGTATTGGGAATCGAACCAACTATCCCACCAAGTCATAAATGACCCTGTAGACCTCACCAAATTGACAAAGTTTTGGAAAAGGTCAATTTACCAAAAAGTCAACTATCAGTCAAATGTTTTCACTTAAAAGTTCTAATTCCTCCAACTTTAACTAGAAACACTCGATAAACTCGAGAATCGGGTCAACATGGGTAAAATGGTCAAAAGTATAATAACGACCAAATGAGTCATTATAGCAGCAGACTGGGATCTGTTGTAGTAGATGTGCGGTAGCATGAGGGAGGCCGATGGTGCGGGTCTGCTGCAGTGGATTAGTGACCGCTGTAGCGGATGATGCAGACCAGAATCTATTTAATGCCTAAGTTAAAATCCTACCTTTCCTATCACTTCATCTATTATTCCTAAGCACTTTTGAGGCGATTTGAGAAGATTCTTGACTGGTTTCTCTTATGGGTAAATTCTCTAGCCTTTAATTCATTCTTTTCCCTTTCATAAGCTTGAATCCATGCTAGAAATCTATAGAACTAAAGCAAGAAAGATGGGTTTTGATTGTTACTTCACTAATTGAGTTCTAGTCTTCTTAAATAAAATTTGTTAGTGGATTTAACTACCTTAAGCATGGAATTTGATGAGCTAGTGATTAATAGGCTTGAATCTTCTATTTATGTTGATAAATTGAACTTGGAAAATCTAGAGTTTATGCATAATTTGGAGATTTTGCATTGAATAGTGAAATTGACCTATTATTAAAATAATTTAGTGATTGGAGAGTAGAATTGAACTTCTAGAATGTTGGATTACTAATTTCACTCTTAAATTACCATTTAACCCTTGTAGGCCCATTTCCTCCCCTTTTACTTAGTTGATTTTGATTCGAATGATTATATAGCAATATGGGTATCATTGCTCCTCATTTCTAACTTAGAATTCGATAATGGATAGACTTTGATTACCTGGAAGCTCTCCAAAAAGGTAGGGCTATTGTTTGATTGTTCGTGGCTCCAGCTTGACATCCAGGTAGATTACGGCTTACCTTCTGGTTAGACTTCGATTAACGAAGCATATATAGAGTTAGTGATTGTCGGAGAAAGCATGTTACGCCTTAGGGTATGAAGTTGGGATGGATTACTTAGGCTTGGTATTATTGGCTAATTTGTGGGCTTCTTACTTTCCTTTTTGGTCTGTCCTAAAAAGAGTATCTTTCTATATTTAGTAAGTTTTCCAATTTCAACACAAGTTTAAGACCACAAGATTTAAAAGATCCCACACATCTTTAATTTAAAATCAGCAGATTCAAAAGTCTATATTCATTTCTTAAACTACATGCCAAGTCAAACTAAGACACTTAAATTGGGATGCAGGAAGTTCATAATTGGAATAACAACGGTCCTTATAGTGTAGTAGAATACAAATACAATGGATTAGAAGACACAGGTTTGAAACCTCTCCTGATAAGGTGCTGCTTCGTGAAATGGTGCCTTTGCAACAGTCATTGTAGTGTAGTATAATACAAATATAGTGTATTAGAAGACACAAATTTGAAACCTCTCATGATAAGGTGCTACTTCGTGAAATGGTGTATTTGCACCGGTCCTTATAGTGTTGTAGAATACAAATACAATGTATTAGAATACATTCAGATTTTAAAGCACATGAAAAGGCGCCTTTTCGCCTTGCCTTTCTGGTCAATAAATACCATGTTTTGCAATTCTAGTGACATTCACAATTATCCTTCTTCACGAATTTAGTGACATTTAAAATTCAACTTCATTACCCAAATGACCAACCGATAAATTCACTATAGATAATGACCTACCAAACCACTTACCAAATGGTGGTCTACCAAATGGTGGTCTACCAAATGACATAGCTCCAGCACCCCAGGGTTATGTACAACGAATGATAAGCCACTTGTTATGGGACTTTAGAGGTTTAGAAATTGACATAAGGGATATACAACATGAAATCAATCGCTGCAACTTTAATCATTGGGGTTATGATGGAAGGTTTGAAGAACTCAACAAGGACGTCAGAAGAATATAAAGGATACTCACTATACTTTTTGCGGAAAGAGAGAAAGCTCTTGCAGGATTCAACAGTCCTTCAGATTCTCCCTCTCATAATGCAGACTTCAACAACCCTAAAAATTCTCCCCCTGCCTAATAATTTTTTTATTATATATCGCTCTGCTATTCTCTCCCTCTGATGCTAATGATAATATTGTCTATTGCTATTTTGATAGTATTTCCAATTTTTGGTAAAAAATTATTTTTCACATGTTCTAATAACCGTAAAAGCATAAGCTACGCCTAGTACATGATCATGCGTACACAGTTGACTTAAATAATACATGCCATAAGGTACATTGATGCTCTGGCTGCCAAATTCATCGGAATCTAATTATATATAAGTAGCTTACATGTTGTTTCTGTGGCTAGTATTGAAAGCCTTAGACATAGAATGTATAGTGGTAACACTACTAACCAAGTTAGCGAGTTTGATGTTTTTGTTTTGCAGGGTGTTGTACCGTACCAAGCAGTTCTCAATGAAGAATAACGTGAAGACTTGCTGAAATATTGGAGGGAGAATGAGAAGACATTTCCGACACTGTCAAAGATGGCCCGAGATGTGTTGAACATTCAAGCGTCATGAACAGCGTCAGAAAGCGCATTTTCTGCCAGCAGATTTCAAATAGGAGATCACAGACACTCATTAGCGGGAGACAATTTGGAGATTGCAGTATTATTCAGAGATTGGATACGAGCGGAGCGGAGAAGGTGCGGTCAACCGGAGAACAACGAAGAAGAAGATGAAAACTACAACGAAATATTATCCGACGGAGGTGGAAGCGACATCAGGCAATTTGACTAATAAATACCAATTCCAACCGAAGAACCACAAGAAATTATAAAGAAACTAGAAAATGTGTTTTTAAATATGTAATTTTTTTAATTGCAATTTTACTATGTTATTTGCAACTTTCAACACCACAAAGTTGCAATTTTGACAATTGTATTACAAAATAATCGTATCTCTATTAAATAATATGAGATGTACAAAAACAGCCTTGAGATGTTTTTATTACATTATCTTGTTCAATTATTGATGTGTTTATATATATGTTATTTTTTTAAAATTAAGTGCAAAAAAAATAAAAATCGGAAAGACCCGATCCCGTCCCGTCCCGCCCCGCCCCGATAATATCGGTCCCCTTTTTCGACGAAAACGGGACAGGACATCGGCGGATCCAGCCGGTCCCGCCGGAGGACCAGTCCCGCCCTACCCCCATCCCGTCGGGTCCCGTCCTGCCGGGACCCGCCCCGTTGGCCAGCCATAGTTGAATATCCAGATTCCAGAATCATGGCAAGTCGTCAATTAGTCATCTTTGTCCTAATAGTTATCGTATGTCTCGTTGTACCATCCACCTTGTTAGTACTCTGTATAGCTTTCCGTTTTCGTGTGGCCGGCATTCACCGCCAACATCAACAGCCTGGCTGTGAATCAGCCGTGGAAGCTGGAGCCGGCCGTGCAATTGGTCTTGATGAGTCAACGATTCAGTCATACCGAAAAATAGTTATTGATGAAAGCCGGCAACTTGTTCCGGCTTGTAAGAATGAATCAAGTTGCCCGATATGACTGGCGAAGTACTTAGCTGGAGAGATAGCAAAGTGTATGCCTGAGTGGCAACATTGTTTTCATATTGATTGTGTTGATAAGTGGTTGAAGATTAATACTACTTGCCCTGTTTGCCGAAAGTGTCTCCTCTTCTCCAAATTGCATGATAACCTCGTCCCTAATTTGTAGCTAAATGTTCATACAAATTTCTTTTTTGTTGTAAAGCGTGTCAATCTATTATCATAATTTGACGTGTACACATAATTGGATGGGATCGATAGATTCTAAAGCTTTATATCTTATCTCATATTGATATTCATTTCGAGTTAATTCTCAAGCAATATTGTCTATACATATTTTCTTTTAACATAGGAGTAATATTTAATTATACATTTTTTGACCAAGTTGTAACGAGTGACCCTCTAGATTGAAGGTGTTGGGAGATTTTACTCTATTGTACTTTATAAAGCAGTACGGGAAGTATATCACTATTACAAGTATTCGAAAGGATAAAAAAAGATTCAATAATTCATCTAGAAATCTGAAAATTACAATAGAACCACAAAACTGAAATTACAATTTTGTTGAAGACAGAATAATGGAAACTGCGTATTCTTTGAGTCGAGTGTGGCACTCATCTCTAAGACAATATTGCCCTATTTATCCTTTATAATGCTCGGACAATTTGTCTCCCAAGATAAAACATCAATGGAACACTTGAGCAAAGGAAACTCAAGAGCTACCGTGAAGAATATCGGGAGTAAACGAATGATGCTTGGAAGGTGTAGGAAGAAACTGCTTTGCTTGTGTAATTTCGTGAGTTGTATAAATTGTTATTTGTAGAGCTCAACAATGGTGTAAGGGGTGTTTATATAGGTGAGGGAGGGTTGTTAATCGCTTCCCATAACACCATTATTGGCCAAATAATGGCCATTATGGAGGTAGTAAAGCCACCAAAATAAATGGTGAAAGACCAACGGATTTGGCCATTATAGGAGTAATTCACCAAAATAAATGGTGAATTGAGTGCTTAGACGTTTCGCTTTGACCGTCGAAATTCGATTTTCGAAAACTTCAGGACCAAATCAGACATCTTAAAACTTTCAGGACCAAATTGTACTACGGCAAAGTTCTCGGCCCAAAGATAATATCGAAGGCCCACAGCCACACCTCACCATCCACGACGAGAACCCGAGAACTTCGAGAACCGAGAACCCGAGAACCCGAGAACCCGAGAACCCGAGAACCCTGAACTTCGGAAACCCTAACTCTAACCTGACCGGACGGACGGCGGCGCGGCGGCGCTGTGGTCTTTCCTAAACCAAGCATCTAGGTCCTCCTCTTTAAACACACTGGGGATACCCTGGGTCCCAAACCCCAAACCAATTTCGAGTCTTATATACACAATTCTTTTCTTCTCTACCGACGAGGGAGAAGGTGAATACAACACCACACTTTCCATGCTTCAAACACCTCACTTCGTGGACCAATATCTCTTTCATTTCTCAATGAAATTTGACGATTCTTGGCCCTACGGTTATCTACGCATTTAGTAGATCACGTGTGTGAAGAATCGAATTCTCCAACATACACGAACACTAGTGTTTAAATTTGTGTTAAAGTTGGTCGGTCGTAACTCCCGCCAAAGGCAAATTTCCAACAATCCCCTCTTGAAAGAGATTTTGGCGCACTCACATGGTGCCTTTTCCATTTCCAAAGAATATTTCAAAGGACCGATGATGTTGCGATAAGGTAGCTAACCTTTGAACCTTATAGTTGAATACCATCGGACTTACTTATCATCGCGGTGAACGTGATGTCTTGAACCGTCACAGTGTTTAGTGTAAGCCAAGTCAATGGTACCAACACAACAAATTCCCTTTACTCTCTTCTTCGTAATGTTTTGTCCGCTTTGGCCATGGACAACGCCTCGATTCTTAAAGATGCTCATTTTGAGGCGGCCCGCCCTCGCACTTAAATAGGTGGTCTCCTACAAGGTATCCTGCTATACCCCACTTCACAAGTGTTAGGAACCATTAAAAAGTTTCTCAAAACCTAACCTCAATCGTTGAGGAGCATTACAAAGTTTTGAAAACTTAACCTTACCTACACCGCAGATATCACTTAACGTCTATCATGGGAACGACTTTGGATTTGGTGTTTCTTTCGAAATCACTATCCGAAGTGCTCATGCTTCCCATCAAGCGATCAGCTGAATCCTTTACAACTTAGTTTTCCCATTGAACCAAATTACCATCGATCTCAGCTAGTAAGGTTGGGTTACCTTGTATTGGTCGTATATTTTGGGTTTTAAGCCCATTCCCCTACACAGGCAGTAACACTTGATCTCCGGGTAGTCCCTTAGTTAGTAAATAAGGAAGTGACACCCGTGATGATCAATCGCCTACGGTCTATGTCTCGATGCATCTCCGACAGATATGTTCGAGTCGCGTCATCCGTGGTGTCCTTCTGGCCGACTTTAGCCAGCAATATATAATCGCTGGAAGACACGGGTTTCTCCCGATATGGGACGTCCTCTAATGAGTTGTGAAGTTACTCAACTTCTTTCATGCTTTGTATAAAGCGATAAACTCTGATACCATCATGAATCGGTCGATGCAAGTTTGCTTAGAGGATTTTCCAAGACCCACCATACACATTTACTTATGGATTTGGTGTTCTCCAGATCTGATGTCCGGTTTGTATCACTGTGGTCTCCCGTAACATTGGACATCGAATACTATAATTCGAAGATAGCGAATAATTTAGATATCGTCATATCCGACTTTAACGCCTCTTCTATTGATCATGCATTAAGACTAAGAGCTTAGTTCAACTGATCGTTTGTAGGACTCCATCCTGCATCGGTTGTAGTGTGTACAATACATTGAACTACATATGACCATGCGGCATATCGCTTTGTCTATGGGTGCACCATGATTCCAATCAGTTTATGATTCATATCCATTGGTATTCTAGACCGGCTGGCATCGACCGTCTCAGATTAGATGTCTTAGAAATCCAATTCCTAAGATGTCATCTTTGATAACCATATCTTCATATCGAGACTTTGTTTCAATATGACTTTTACTTTCTAATTTTGATTCTCCAACTGCTGGCTTTCTAACTTTAGAGGCAATATTTATGTGGTCGATTCATTGTTTCGCTTTATCACAAACTTTCAGACCAAAATGTAAACATTTCAGGACCAATATGAAAGTTCGGGAAGAAGCCCAACAAGATGAAAACCAACTTCTGATTCTCTTCTTCCAACTCTCGGTTGGGAAGGTCAAGCTTAACATTCATGCCACTAAGCACCCTGCAATGGCCCATGATGTTAAGCTACTCACATGAGAGCACATGTACAAGTAGTCGAGGCTTTGAACTCAAGTTAGTAGATCCATCTACTTTGTACTACTTTGAGTATCATTTTCACAACCCAAAGGTTCTTTTCCTGAGGAAGATCAACCATTACGCAAGTATGGTTCTATATGATGGAATATATTTCTCTCTTTAGCTTCTTTCCAAAGCAGCGCTTTTGGAGATAACAATTATTTGTTAATTTTCCATGGTGCGTTCTTAACTATACAAGGTAGAAGGATCGGAACAAGTCTTTGTCCCTCTTGTCTCGTCTTGGTTCAACATCTAGAATCCCCGAGTTCTTCAGATCCGAATATTAAGTTTAGGATAGCCAAGAACTTTCGAGTCTCAGAGATACTAACGCAGTTCCTGATACCACACTCTCGGCGGGTTCTTGTTAACCTTGAGCAATTACTCCTTTTTCCTTTTCAAGGAAAGTTATCTTCACGAACTCAAGATTTTGACGCCAAGAGCGATAAGCACTATTGTTATTTGCGGATCTAGTTGATATGCACCCATACATAGTTAGATAAAAACCACCTCACATCACAACATTTGTATGTGAGATCCTTTCCATGTCTCACACAGTAGGGCTATCCTTATCCTTATGCGGAGTTACGTTTGGGAATCACATTAGCGTGTAAGGATCGCCTTTCCCACATACTTTGGGCGTGCGGGTTGCGCTACTTAACACCGTTGGTGAGGTGAGTAATGAACAATCGTTTAATGAATGGTGCTTCACATTCTCCCCTCTATCGCTATGAATTTAGCAATCCATAGCTTAGTTGATTTCGACTCGCTTTGTAGCGCTTGTCCTTCTAACAACCTCATCTTTGTTTGTTCAAACAAAAAAAGGATTTCATCGTTGTACCATCATCAATGAAGATCACCGCGTACTTGTCTCCCCTCTATTTTGTATAAACTTCAAATCACCCAAGTAGGTATGACTAAGTTCTAGAGGAGCTGGCTTCTGCTTATTCCCTTGACGTAATTTGGAAAGGTGATTTTGCCTCTTCGGCTACCTCACATTCATTTTGAGGGTTTATGTCGAAAGAAGGCAACAATCTCAACTTCGCTAGCTTTTGAATGACTTGCTATTTAATGTGCCTTAATCTATGATGGCATAGGTGCACGGATTATAAATATATCATTCATTCGGCTACAGACGTAATGTACCATTCTTAGTTATTACAGACCTATTGGACTAATCTCAAACCAGCTTGACCACACCTCTTTTTAGAGTGATCTCATTCCTTGAAGTCCTATTTGAGGACAACCTCTCCAATCCCTTCTACTTTAGAGGTGGCGTTGCTTCACATGAACAACCTCTTGCCCGTGGTTTGGGCGTAACTAGATCATATGTGATTTGGATACTCTGGCCCACTCCAGCTTGCTTTAAGTGCATCGAGTGTCCAATTTCTTTCTCGCCTTTCTTTAGGCCTTCAGATCGTTTAAGACTGAAACTCCGGAACACCTTACTAGGTGTCCATTACTTTTCTTATGAAATAAATTGCCCTACTCGCCGAGGCTTTATATGACCGAGTGTCCAATATCATCATATCATTAGAATTTTGGGCCACTCCAGCCTTGAGGCTTTGTATGACTGAGTGTCCCAATATCATCCTATGAAGGATCTTCGCCAAATAATACGACAGCTCAACGCCATTAACTTTTAGACTTCTTCCGTTATGATTGGTGCCCAGATAATTCTTGGCGCTACTTAAGTGTGGTACGCTTTTTATGCACATGGATCTTTCTCCCTGTGATGCGTAACATACTTTACACACTTTAATAATTACACTTAAAAGAACGGATCTTCTTAAGTCAGTTTACAAAATCCAATCTTTAAACGGAAAAGAAGATGAGATTAAACTCGATTTGTTAAAAGCGTAAGGAATATAAATTATTTTCATATTCCTCCCTTACTTTAATCCATTTTAATCATACATCATTTAATCTTAATTCTTGACAAGTAAGAAAAATATTTATCATTTAATCTTTATTCTTGACAAGTAAGAAAATACTTATCCCAATTTCTGGATTCGGCTCACTGGCCACTTCATCGACCAGTGTTCATATCCTTCTCACCATTATTCGGATCTTTTGTCTAGAGCGAGATATAGGCCTTACTTTGCAAGATAGAATAACATCTTGATCCTTCTCCTCTTGTCCCAGCTTGACATCCTCGTGCTCTCGTGAGCGCTTGTTCCCACCAGTCTTTGTAGTGGTGACACCATGAACACGCCCATCATCATCACTCTCTTCTACCGTAAAACCATTGCCATATCCATTTGGTCACACAACTTTGACCGACATCTTCTAACACTAATAGTATTATACATATATTGTCTTAAGTTGTTGGGAGATTTTACTCTATTGTACTTTATAAAGCAGTACGGGAAGTATATCACTATTACAAGTATTCGAAAGGATAAATAAAGATTCAATAATTCATCTAGAAATCTGAAAATTACAATAGAACCACAAAGCGAAATTACAATTTTGTTGAAGACGAATAATGAAACTGTTGTTATTACGAGTCGAGTGTACTCTGTCCTTAAGACAATATTGCCCCGTATGTATCCTTTATACGTCCTGGACAATTTATCTCCCAAGATAAAACAGCAATGGAACACTTGAGCAAAGGAAACTCAAGAGCTACCGTGAAGAATATTGAGTAACGAAATGATGCTTGGAAGGTGTAGGAAGAAACTATTTTGCTTGTGTAATTTCGTGAGTTGTATAAACTGTTATTTGTAGTGCTCAACAATGGTGTAAGGGGGTGTTTATATAGGTGAGGGAGGGCTGTTTAACTGCCCTCATAACAGCCAATATTGGCCAAATAATGGCCATTATGGAGGTAGTAAATCCACCAAAATAAATGGTGAAAGACCAACGGATTTGGCCATTATAGGAGGAGTAATTCAGCCAAAATAAATGGCTGAATTGAGTGATTGGCGCTTTGGACTGCCGAAATTTTGATTTTCAAAACTTCGTGGACCAAATCAGACATCTAAAAGAATTCTTGTCCAAATCAGCGACATCTAAAGAATTCTTGTCCAAACTGCACATCCAAACTTCGGGATCAAACTCACTTTCGCAAAGTTCTCTGGCCCAAAAGATAATATCGAAGGCCGGCCGTGACCCATGACCTTTGAACCTGACGGGCGAAGTAAGGCAAGGCGGCGTGTGGTCTTTCCTCGAATCAAGCACATCTAGGTCCTCCCTCCTTTAAACACATGGATACCCCTTGGGGTCCCAAACCCCAACCAATTTTCTCGAGTCTTATATACACATGACAATTCTTCTTCATCTACCGATGAGGGAGAATTGAACACAACACCACATTTTCCATGCTTCAAACACCTCACTTCGTGGACCAATATCTCTTTCATTTCTCAATGAAATTTGACGATTCTTGGCTCTACGGTTATCTACGTACTTAGTAGATCATGCATGTGTGAAGAACCGAATTCTCCAACATACGTAACACTAGTGTTTAAGCCGTTAAAGTTGGTCGGTCGCAACTCCCGCCAAAGGCAAATTTCCAACAGAAGGTTTCTCTACCTTTGATCATCAGCGGCAGAGAAGGCTACCAGGATTAACGATATTATTGACCTTTTCTCCATTGTAGTTGGAAATCAACTCTAATTTTGGTATATATTGGATCAATCTTTGCCATATATTTTGGTACTCATTAGTGTAAATTTTCTTTTTAAATTTCACATCCAAAAATTAGTAAACTCTACCACCACAGCCTCCGACAAAACCCGAAGGGTGTTCATATAATCATAATCTTAGCTAAATAAAAGGCATCAAATTAAATATTTTTGTCACTAAATATTTCAATACTCTACCAAATCTCGTTCATATTTATCATATAACCTCATCATATAACTGAATTAAAAGCACCAAATTAAATATTATCTTCATAGAATATTTCAATACTCTAATTTATAACTTCATACAGGACTTTGTATACACAAGCTGTAATGCGGGAAAAAATACAGTAGTATATATGTGGACAAATTTTGCTTTCCCACTACTAGAAATAATGGGTTTTCCCACTGATATTCAGTGGGAAATTTGTGCTATAAAATATGATTTTCCCACCTTATTCTTACCGAACCAGCTCACTGGTAAAACGCATGGTGGAAAATAGATTCTCATTGAAACACTGAGAAACTTTCTAATTTTTTTGTGTGTTCACGCTACTATTTAAGTTTTTCCCACAAACATTCAATGGAAATAGTCACTGAACATTTTTCAGTGGAAAATTCAGTGGGAAAATAGTAATTTTCTAGTAGTGTTCACATGTATATGAATATTGAATTTGTCCACATATATACTATATATTGAATCATAAATTTTAGAAAATTAATTAAACACAAGTGTAAGAAAATGAATTACAAAATAAGTTGGAGAAATAAACTGGAGGAGAGAATGAGTCTAAATTTTAAGTCACAAACGGAAAGCAAGACTTGTCTACATATGTACTGATTAATTTAATGTTTTGCTAAGGTTATTGTTAAATAAGGCAATATACACACAATATACATGTGTATATTGTCTTATTGAAGGTCTCGGATTCTGCCTATAATTGGGCTCTCGGCTTTACATAGTAAATAGACAATGTAAGAATATTGTATATTAGGAAAATATATGTGTAGTTTATTGTAATGTATTTGTTACCTAAATTAGGATTATACACTACCATAATTGTAGAGTTAGAATTATGGTAGAATAAGATTTTAGGAATAGAATAGGAATAGGATTCTCCTATTTTGTAACTTGTATATATACCTATTCAATTAATGAAAATAATCAAGGGGATTATTTCTTTCATGGTATCAAGAGACTAGGTCTTACAAAAAAATTTCTCTCCCAAATTTTGTTAATTCTCGGCCGAAACCCCCCTCCCCCCCCTCGGGTTTTTCTCTTCCGAAATTAGTCTTCCGCTCTCAAAATCTCTCTTACTTTTCCCAAACTTCCCCTCCTTCTTTGTTCTTTCAATATGTCTAAAAACAATTATCATCCTGCCCTTATGGTTTCTAACGTCAAGAACAGTATCCCTATTGTACTTGAGATGGAAAACGTCAAATATGCGACGTGGGCAAAATTATTTAAAATTCACGCTATCTCCCATCAAGTTATTCATCACATCATTCCTCCCGCTACACCTCTTCCCGCGGAGGATCCTCAGTTATGGATTACTCTTGATGCTACCGTTCTCCAATGGATCTATTCCACTATTTCGGTTGACCTTCTACAGACGATTATTGAGCCGGATACCACGACTATGGCTGCCTGGAATAGATTGCGTGACATATTCCAAGATAACCAACATTCACGTGTCGTCACACTCGAGCAGGAATTCTCTCTAGTTCGCATGAAAGAATTTCCAAACGTCTCTGCATATTGCAAGAAACTAAATGAGTTGGTGGATCAACTCTGTAATGTTTGCGCACCTGTAACAAATAATCGTCTGGTTCTACAATTAGTTGCCGGCCTTTCGGAGGCCTATAATGGTGTTGAAACTCTCCTTCGTCAAAGCAACCCTCTTCCCGTCTTTTATCAAGCCCGTTCCATGCTTACTTTGGAAGAAGTCGGTTTGGCTAAAAAGGCGGCTACCGGAGCAAGCCCCGTCGTCATAATGGCATCCTCCCCAAGTTCTTCGGGTTTTGTTAATAATTCTGGCCAAAACCATAATCATGGTGGCGGCAAAAATAAACGTAAGAATAATAACAAAAACCGCGGGGGCAAACGCGACGGTTCCGGTGGTCAGCAAGCAGGCAGTGGGCCCCGTCCAGTGAACAGTGGCCCACCACCCCCTGGTCCCAACAGTGGGGCCCATGGAAGTGGGGCTGGGGCAGTGGGCCGTGGGCCAGCAGCCCCTACCTTCCAGCGAATTCCAGCAGCCAGTGGGCTGGCCAGCCTTTCAGGCCCAGCAACCAGCATTGGCGGCCCACTGGCCAGTGGCCCAACAGCGCCAGTTCCAGCAGCTACGGCCAAGGTCAGCCATATCCTGAAATACTTGGGCCCAGACCTCCGCAAGCCCATCACGCAGCAGGCCCTACTCAGACCGATATCGAGGTCGCGATGCACACATTAGGTTTGACTCAACCGGACCCAAATTGGTATATGGACACCGGTGCCACTACTCACATGACTTCCGATTTAGGTACTCTCTCATCTTATTTCAATTTGGGCAACCCTCGGGGTGTAATTGTTGGTAATGGCAACTCTATTCCAATTCAGGGTTATGGTCAGAAAACGTTGTCTCCCCCCAATCCACCCCATATCTTGAAAAATACTTTACTTGCCCCCAAATTGATTAAAAACTTAGCGTATGTCCGAAAGTTCACCACTGACAATTCCGTTTCTGTTGAATTTGATCCTTTTGGTTTCTCTGTGAAAGATTTCAAGACGGGGAGTCATCTTATGAGGTGTGATAGTAGGGGGGATCTATATCCTATCATGCCCGATTTCAGTCCATCGAGTCAAGCCTTGCCGTCAGCTTTTGCAACCATTTCTCCTTCCTTGTGGCATGCTCGCCTTGGTCATCCGGGCTCTTCTATTTTATCAGTTTTAGATCAAAATAGCTTTATTTCTTGTAAGGGTACGAGCCGTACTCAAATTTGTCAATCTTGTTCATTAGGAAAAATTGTTAAGTTGCCATTTGTGGACTCAAATTCTCATACTTCAAAGCCATTTGATATTATTCATATGGACGTCTCCTGTTCTAAGTTCGTTAGGTCATCGATACTATGTTCTGTTTTTGGATGATTATTCTAAATTTTTGTGGACATTTCCAATTGCCAATAAATCTCAAGTGTTTTCTGTCTTCATAAAATTTAGAGCATTCATTAGAACACAATTCAAAAGAGAAATAAAAAATATTCAGCGTGATAATGGGAAAGAGTATGACAATAGGGTGTTTCGGGAGTTCTGTGATAATAATGGGATAAATTTTCATTTTTCGTGCCCTCATACATCTTCTCAAAATGGGAAAGCCGAACGCAAAATTCGTTCCATAAATAACATTGTCCTTACTCTCTTACTTCATGCTTCCGTACCCTCATATTTTTGGCATCATGCTCTGCAAATGGCAACATATCTCCTTAGCATAATTCCGTCCAAAGGTCTGACATATTCTTCCCCCCTCCAAATCCTATATAATAAGAACCCTTCTTATTCTCATCTTAGGATTTTTGGGTGCTTGTGTTATCCGTTATTTCCATCCACCACAATTAACAAACTTCAGGCTCGGTCTACCCCATGTGTATTTTTGGGTTATTCGTCTAATCATCGTGGTTATAAATGCTTTGATTTATCCTCCCATAAAATCATAATTAATCGCCATGTCATTTTTGATGAAACCCAATTTCCTTTTACGAAAGTTCATACTTCCGAGCCTAGGTCGTATAATTTTTTGGATAACCAAATATCCCCGTATATTATTCGACATTTTTCGGACATCTTCGCACTAAACTCTCCATGGCCCATCGCCTACGGCCCCACTGTCCACGAGTCCAGCCACCGAACAATTCCATAAATTGGGCTACCAGTAAATCTGAACCGGTCGATTCGACCACAGAGTCCCGATTTGGGCCAAGGCCCATCGCCGCCGCCATCCCGTCTCGAGCCTAGCAAATTCTCAAAATTCACTCAATTCTTCCTCGAGTCATAGACCGATCACTCGTAGTCAACGGGGGTATTTTTACACCTAAAATACATTTTAATTTATATTTTGATGTCTCTAAATCCCCCTTGCCCCGTAATCTTGTGTCCGCCTTAAATGACCCTAATTGGAAAATTACTATGACTGATGAATATAATGCTCTTATTGATAATAAGATGTGGGAGTTGGTGCCCCGTCTATATGGTATTAATGTTATCAGGTCTATGTGGATTTTTGCTCATAAGGAGAATTTAGATGGTTCATTTGCTCGACATAAGACGCGGCTTGTGGGTGATGGTAAGACTCAGCAGGTTGGGATAGATTGTGGGGAGACGTTTAGTCCGGTGGTCAAGCCAGCTACTATTCGCATTGTGCTTAGCTTTTCTCTTTCAAAGACTTGGCCTATTCATCAGTTGGATGTCAAGAATGCTTTCTTATATGGTGATCGCAAGGAAACAGTCTATATGCATCAGCTGTTGGGTTTCAGGGATCCCAACCATCCTCATCATGTCTGTTTGTTGAAGAAGTCCTTATATGGGCTTAAACAGTCTCCACGGGCCTGGTATACGAGGTTTGCTGACTTTGTTTCGACTATTGGGTTCACTTACAGCAGGTTAGATAATTCCTTGTTCATCTACCGTCGTGGTTCGTCCTTGGCCTACATTCTGTTGTATGTGGATGATATCATTTTGACTGTTTCTTCCGATGACTTGCGCCAGTCTATCATGGCCATGCTCAGTTCTGAGTTTTCTATGAAAGACTTAGGGCCCTTGAGTTATTTTTTGGGGATTGTTGTCAAGCGTCATTCAGGTGGTTTGTTTTTGTCCCAAAGAAAGTATGCGGCTGAGATCATCGAAAGGGCTGGGATGTCATCCTGTAAGTCCACTTCCACTCCAGTTGATGCAAAACCCAAGCTTAGTGTCGCGGCAGATGTACCATACGAGGACCCGACCCGCTATCGCAGTCTTGCAGGGGCCCTCCAGTATCTTACATTTACCAGACCGGATATTACGTATGCTATTCAGCAGGTGTGTTTATTCATGCATGATCCCAGAGTTGAGCACATGAATGCAATCAAACGCATCATTCGTTATATTCAGGGGACGCTGGACTATGATTTGCACTTGTATCCTTCATCTACATCCACACTTGTCTTGTACACATATGCAGATTGGGGTGGTTGTCCGGACACCAGACGGTCTACGTCAGGATATTGTATGTTCCTTGGCAACAACTTGGTCTCCTGGTTTGCAAAGCGTCAGGCGACTCTATCCCGCTCAAGTGCAAAGGAAGAATATCGAGGGGTAGCTAATGTGGTCTCAGAATCATGTTGGTTACGTAACTTGCTTTTAGAGCTTCATTGCCCTATGCAGAAGGCAACCTTAGTATATTGTGATAATGTTAGTGCCATCTACCTCTCAGGTAATCCGGTTCAGCACCAACGCACTAAGCATATCGAAATGGACATTCACTTTGTCCGTGAAAAGGTTGCTCGGGGCGTGTACTGGCGTATGTCATGTCCCGTCAAGATATCAAGTTGCAGACATCTTTACAAAGGGTCTTCCCTCGGTACTCTTTGAAGATTTTAGGGACAGTCTCAGCGTTCGAAGACCGCCCGCTATGACTGCGGGGGTGTGTTAAATAAGACAATATACACACAATATACATGTGTATATTGCCTTATTGAAGGTCTCGGATTCTGCCTATAATTGGGCTCTCGGTTTTACATAGTAAATAGACAATGTAAGAATATTGTATATTAGGAAAATATATGTGTAGTTTATTGTAATGTATTTGTTACCTAAATTAGGATTATACACTACCATAATTGTAGAGTTAGAATTATGGTAGAATAAGATTTTAGGAATAGGATTCTCCTATTTTGTAACTTGTATATATACCTATTCAATTAATGAAAATAATCAAGGGGATTATTTCTTTCAGTTATGAATATACAATATATATGAACGAGTTTCGAATTTTGGGTTGAAGGGGGTGGGGTATTAGAGTCTAGAGAAGTTAACTGATTCTACGATGAAATATTTTAAAAATAAAATTAATAATAATGGATATCAAAATTTTAAGGCAGATTGATATTGCACACCAAAATTAGAGTTATTTTCAAAACTTATCCTATTAACTATGGTTAAGAGAGTTATTAACAATCAAAATTATTACTGTCTCTTCCCTTGGTTTGATGGGTCCTTTCAGAGACTTTCCCCTATGCTTCCAAATGACTGCTCAACGAAGAAACCTTCTAGCAGCCATTTTTCTCTTCTACTATTGATTTTATTTCGTCTTAAACAACATTTAATATTTTGTCTTGATCAAAATATTACATCTGCTACAGTCAAGATTACATTTTAATTCCCCACTTTGTTACGATCAGCTTCTTCCTTTATATTGGGGGATGAACTCATTATATTCCAAAGCTGTGGACCATGGTTTTCATTGGCTGGAAACATTTGACTAGTAAACTTGTGTATCCCTTCCTCATAGGATAGAGGAGAAAAAAGAAAAGCAAATTTGGAATTGTCTTCTCTACTGGTACTTGTCAACGGAATTCAATAATGTATAAATATATTAAAAAGTTATTTTTTCCTATTCACGCATTAACGGATTCAATTGAATCGCTTAGCTCTGCCACTGCGATATATTCACACTACATACAAATACATTTTCCTTTTAGCGGTAATATTTAACGCCGCTAAAACATTTACCTGTAATTGAATAAATGTCATGCAATCCAGGGTCGTTAAAGCCTCTAGTAGCATTTATTATGGATGCCGATAAAGACTCATATAATTGACGCTAACAACTATTATTATTAGCGGCAATTAATATTGCCAATAAAACTACCTTAGAAATGTGAAGTCAAACATATTTTGTGGCTTTTATTATTACCGGAAAAAATACAATAATTGCCACTAAAAGAGACATGTTTTAGTGGCAATTATTATAGTTGCTAAAACTGCCATGCATTCACCTTAATCACACATTTAACTAATTACTCTTTTATAGCATTAAAAATAAAAAATCACAAGAAAAATTAATTAGTAATAGAAGGTCAAAACAACATCATTCACTTTCTTGTCTTCTACAGGTAAAAAATAAAGTATGAAGTATCAAAATAATAAGAATGTGTTCAAGTTACCCCCAGAAAATAAGAATGTGTTCAACAATGGAAAAACAAGGAAATTGAGCCATTATTTCTTTTCCTAGAGAAACTAGGACAGCTTAGATCACGAACCATATGCAATATCTGGAGGATCTTTAGTAGAGCCAACTGTATTTGAAATCTGTCCAGAAATAAAGGAGAAAAATAAGCGAATTTTGACAGTCAGAAATACAAATTTACTGAAGTAAATAGCATGAACGGAACGAAAAGAAGCGTAGCAATGCCTGCACCCACTGTAATATTTCCCAAAAAGGAAAGAAGAAAAATAAGACAGGGAAAGCAGCAAACAGAAAATTACTCTGAAGGCAACAGAGGGCTCGAAACAAGTCTTTAGTGGCAGTTACCAAAATGAGGTTCAAGATCTCTGCATACTCAAACATCTGCTCAACTTATTAGGCTTTATCTCTTTCTGATCTTCCCTTTCAAATTTTTAAATTTCATTTACAGGTACATGAAAGTTTGGTTGTTTCAGTTGGACATACAAATAGGAAAGGTGATATCTTGAAATTCACTAACCAAGAGAAAATACAGAATCCAACAAAGTTTTCTTCGGTTAAAAGAGCACTGGATTTATCTACTTTTAATAGTGTCGTAGAAGAAACTCTACATGATATAACAATCTGACTTGCTTAATATATCTAGCCTCCACCCTCCCCACAAAACAAATGCATATTATTTAATGTTATAGACAGTGATCCTTCCCTTTTTTTCAAATTATAGACGTTCCTGCTTTAAACATTAATAAATTGCCGAAAGTCTTCTCATCTGCTGCAAAATGATAAGCTTGATATAAAGAAACTGGTACTCACAACTCTCTTCTTTCCACTTGTAGATGGTTCATACACAAGGCGAGTCAAGTAATCCTCCGGCACAACTTTAGGGAAGGCAATCAGGTGGCATATTTACTGGCAAGAAATGCAGCTCAATCAAACTCCACTCAAGTTCAGCCGTTTTTTGTTTTACAACACCTACGGCTAGTACATTTTGTATTAAGTATGTGAAGGATAATGCCTCTACTCTTTTAGCAAGCCTAGGTAACCAAAGTGTCTTGTGCGACGCTAGTAGTAGTAGTTCTATGGAACGTACTCATATGTATCCGTGTTAATATTTATCTTAATATAAAGTATCCTTATTCCTCAAAAAAAATGATAAGCTTGATACTTTTTTTTCTTTGCTTGGTACTTAATTTGTAGCTGAGGGGGAAAAATATTTTACTTATGCTTTTCACGTATGTTCATTTTTCCCCATCTTTTCAATCCAAAAAAGGGCTATATGGAAGCAATTATTAGATGAAAAAAGGGATCTTATTTAAAGATGCAAAGCTTACAAATTCGTGATATAAAAAAGTTGGACCTTTTTTTTATTTGTACAAGATTTTGCTGTTTCTTATGTGAGTACTATATAGTTGTGAGTATTTCGAGGGCTGTCAAGAGAAGAAAGTTGATTATATAATTTACCACATAAATGTAAAATAAACTTTCGTCCAAGTCTTTTGTGTCTTGCTTTGCTTGAGAAGACCAAATTACATAAAGTATGACAAATACCAAATTTAATTGATTAAATTTAAGAACTAGTCAATTTCTATTGATAATGGTTTAGCTCGAGATAAACACACTATGTTAAATTAATCACTAATGAACTTCCTTAATTATTTCTCTTAACAAAAAAGTCAAACTCCAGAGATCATGAGAGCACCTATGAGCATTTTGAGTCTCTTGTTCTTTCTTTTTCTCCATCATTCTGTCCTTACACAATATTTCTCTTCAAACATTTCCATTTGTGGGAATCTCACCATACAATATCCTTTCCACCTACAAGCCCAAAAACATCAAGATCATAATCCTGCTTATCATTATGGCTTTTCCCTAAGGTGTACTGATCAAGGCAATACACTACTCAATATTCCTTATTCAGGAGATTTTCTTGGTCAAGAAATCAACTACTCCACTAAAGAGCTGAAACTCCAAAATCCCTCTAATTTTCTTCCAAGAAAGCTTCTACATTCTTCTCCTCTTCCTCGAACTTACACTTTCTCCTTGTTATCTGATTTTCATGGAGATATTCGACTCTCATGGGATGTTCATGCTGAAAATTACGCAGATAGTAACAGGACAAGCACTTCCAATGTTCCAAGAACAGGTGAACTTCTTGTCGTGTATAAGAATATACTACTATTCTGGAATTTTTATTTTGTCGATTATTTTTAAGTCCAATCAGTGTCTTATGAATAAATTGAGTAGTAATCTTGTAGCAAGCAACTTTTAGGTGATGTAAAGTCATCTTGACCATCTCCCTGCCTGTGATTATCTGTGAATATAACTGATTTAAGTGACGTTATATATACCAACAGTGTAAACATACTTTACAACATCAGTATTGCAATTTAACTTTTTATAACATGTTAAGCTATTTATTCCACTCACAAATCAATGGTTATTATATAAGTTACCGACAATTACCTTTAAAGGGATCAGATTATGTTGATATGTCTATATCTGTGGTGCATAAAACTTAGCTAAATGTTTTGATGTGTGCGGTGTGTAGCTATCACAGCTAACGTATTTGTGTATACGAAATGTCAAAGGTTTAGGCTAACGTTTGTGCTTAACTCTTTTATTTTTCTACACACGCATCCAAATAATTTTATATAGTATGTAGTTGATATTTGAATTATATTATAGCTAATTATTGATTATACAACGGACATGATAAGTTACTTGAATTGACAGGTAGGACTTCACGTAAAGAAATAATCTTGATCTTTTTCGTGGGCGTGTCCCTCATTCTACCATCCCTTCTCTGTTTAATATGTGTTTCATGCCGAATTTTTCTCGAACTAAGTCATCGCCGCCAAGTCACCGCTGCTGCTGCTGCAGCCTCTATTGCTAGCTTAGCACCAATGCCGATGATTGTGATAGAAGGGCTTGATGAATCTACGATTCAGTCCTACCCAAAAGTGGTTCTTGGTGAAAGCCGGCGAATTTCGGGAATAAACGTTATGACTTGCGCAATATGCTTAGGTGAGTACGGTGCGGGAGAAACACTGAGATGCATACCTGAATGTGAACATTGCTTCCATATTGAATGTGTTGATAAGTGGTTGAAGATGAATAGCACTTGCCCTATTTGCCGAAATTCTCTTCATTCATGATCTTGTGCTCTTATACTTTATAGCTTCAGTAACTTTTCACTCAATCATGTATATATATAAATATTTTTCTTCACATATATGCACAATACATTACACTTTGAAATATTGAGACTAAATCCTGCTTCCATGTCAGCTCCTAAGTTGAGACATTTTCTCTAATTTATCCTTTCCATTCGACGTGTAAATACTATTGTAGCATGATTGTGAATATAACTAGATTTCTAAGTTTATAGTTAAACCTTTTCCTTCGAAATGAATTGGTACACTTAGAAGAAAAAATGTCTAAAATAGAAAAAAAAATGATTCTGAATATAACCAACGAATATCAAAAGAAAACTGTAAGTCCCCCAGATTCTTGATTAGGTTTTAATTTTTATACGTTTCAAAAACCTTTACTGGTTTGATTCTGGTTTAGGAAAAAACGAAACATGCAGATCGTTGTTATACGACATTGAATACACAAATATTGAAACCAAATCAACATCAGTCTCCTTCTATACTCTAAAAAGGTGAAACACTATTGATCAGCCTCAGAAATTGTTGAAATCTAGAGAATACACGCATATCTACAGAGTTAGACAAATAGAGAATAAGTTGACACTTAAACATATGAGATTACAATTACAAACCAGCTTCAATAGCAACACAAACGAGCAAAAAATTACTTCTTAGCAAGCAACTTCTTTGGAAGCATCTCCAATGGTGTGGTTTTGAGTAAGAAAAGCCTGGCTGCACGTTCTTGCAGCGTTCCTCCACACTTCAACCCACGCGCTTGAAGTTCTGACTTTAACCTCTCCATACTGAAGACCTAATAAAACACCAAGTACATTTAGTTAGGAATTACCGGCGACAAACAATACTCATTTACCAATGAACAGTAACACAAGCTTACTGGTGATGTGGAAAACATAGAGACCAAACAATAATACAAATGACATAAATCATCGTATATTGTCTCAATTTAAAATAGCAACTAATTATCTACCAAATGCATTCATGTCAAACTTTCATACTGTTATCTGAGACAAAGTGTAAAGACAGAGCGGTGGCAGAAGAACCAAGCAATGCCCTAAGGCCAGAGTTCCCAAAGAAGGAAAGACCAAGAAACAGGAGAGCCACAACCTTATCCTGCTTAAGACTCGAACTCGCAGCAAAGACACATAGGTACTTTTGATTGTGTGGAGAGGAGAAGCAAAGTACCAGAAAATTATTGTTCCCGCTTTTTTATGCATTTAGTTAAAAAGAAAGTTGTTGGAAAAGTGCTTAAAAACTTCCACCCAGGAAAGATTTCCTCCAAAATCCTGTACATGTAAGGGGGAAAAATATTCTTTCATTTAAACTCCCATTTCCTTCAAACAACTAAATAATAGCTTTTCCTTTCCTTCATTTTTATTTTACTGCATTTTTCTCAAGAACCATTTTCCAGCAAAGACAAAAATTAGAAGAGAAGCAGTGCCATCGGCTCTGCAAAGTAACAGCAGAAATAATAAATTAAACTCAGACTTTAGCTAAAAGATGATAAAAAATATGGACCATGACAGATGAGATGTTTATTAACACTCTCAAGGATTTCAATCTCAACGGTTTCAAGTTTGCCTGCAGTGCATCCTACAGGATATAAGGTTGAGACTCATTCCTACTTATTACGCCACTAACTAAGCCACACCTGTTGTGGAAATTCAACCCAGAGGGTATAGTTACTATAACTAATAAGAAGCATAGTAAAGCCCAAAAGAAACTGTTTATTAACTACTATTGATCTCATAGGAGAGGCCAATTTAAACAAGTAACAATCACCAAAATTGCACGGGAATTAGTGACTTTTGAGCAATTTAAAACAGAAAGGGGGGCAATAAGAGCAGGTCATCCATAGGACTTCTAAGACTAGCCAAACAGAAACGTTGAAGCTCTGTAATTTTCAATATGATTAACAGGCAGCAAGTTTGAGAACAAATTGTTGCAGCAAGCAGACAAAGGCTTAAAGGATATGTATGCAATGACAGAATCAAATTAAACGATACTATATCACAATAATATCAGAGAATATGCATACATACCTCCAGTTCCGCCGCTAAACTAAATTCCTCAAAATTCAAAGGCTTCTCCAAGTCTGAATCCTTCGAGGCTGCATCTTCCTGAGACACTGGTGTAGGGCTTAAATTATCACTGAGTTCTGCAACATCATTTTCTTTCACACCAGAGCTAGCTTCCACAACAATTGGCTCAGAAGTAACAGAAGCTTCCTTTTCTGTTTGAATACTTTCAGTCGCAGATGCAATATCAGTGCCAAGAGTAGAGGCAACACCACTCTGCCCAATTTTTTCTTGATTGTCTGGAGTGAGTGAGGACATACTTCCACTTTCAGGCTCAACTGCATTTACATTGACATCTTTACCAGATTCAAGATTCTTCAGAAGAAGAGTATCCCTTTCTTCCTCGGAGCCGCTCTCAGATGCACCACCATCAACTTTTCTGCCAGTCACAGAATCCAAACTTCCCTCTGCTTCTCCATTGGAGTCTGAATTGTCCCCATTATCTATGACAATAGATTTGTCATTCTCTTCCTCTTCTTCGTCGCTGTCATCATCATCTAGATCCTCGCTATCACTATCGCCCATTATCCTCTTACCCTTCCTACCAAAAACCACAAGCTTTAAGTTATAATTCCTTTTTGTGCGAGGTAATAAGTTTATTGAATAAATGAGAAAATTCAGCATATAGAATATGTAAAAAAATGTGTACAAACAGTGGAGAATCGTCCAAGAAAAAACATGATTTTCTCCAACTTACATTCAATCATCTAATGTTTCCATTTAAGATTTACAAGGTTTTATGTCAGGCAGGTTAGTGTTTAATATAATTTACAAGGCTTAGGCAGATTTGAACCTCAGACCTCATGGCTCTCCTACCACTTCGTTGCCATTAGGTCTCACCCTCGTATTGTCTAATAAATAATAATGCAGAACAGTGATTACTCAACCACTTTTTCAGAACAGATTGAATAGCAAAATATTAGGTCAAGGGGAAATTAGAGATAGAAAATTCACAAACCCATTTTAGCTAAAGGATTCTTATGATCCAACTATAGGAGAACCAGCATCCTTCATCCAAATAAGTAAATAAATAATTATATATCAAATAATTAAGATAAAGAGAAACAGGGAAACAGGGAATGGACGGCTTTCCCTCCTTTCCACCTGACTACTTGGTCTTAAGAATGCTGATAATGGATCATTTTCCTACTCTGTCCCTGATTACCTAGGCATCAGAGCAAACAGCTAATGTGTTCCACTTGTTAACCAAGGTTCTATGTTGCCAAAGGTGTCCTTGAAGCAATACAAGGTTGTAAAAAGGAAAGAAACCTACTAGAATAAGAGTATTGTCGATCAAAACTACTTAATTTTGGGAAATTCACAGCATGGGCTCATTCACTCACATACAAATTAAACTGAAATCTATTTTACCCACAGAAAAAATATGGATGATATTCAAATGTTCAACCCAAGATAATGGCTTTCCAGGGGGAAACTCAATTCAACACAAAACAACAGCTAACCTAAACCCCAAACTAGTTGGGTCGCTCAATAACCATTCCTCATTCCAATACTAAATAGAGTCTTTCAAGATAAATTAGTTCTTAAAAAAGGGGCAAATAGAATGCGAAAAGTAAAATGTAAACAGGTCTTACCATATCTTGAGCTTTTTAGAATTTGATTCATTGAGCTCAGCACCCTTCCTTTTAGATGACGCAAAACCCTTAAGTGATTCCCTAACTGACCTCTCCACTTCCTCCATACACTTAGCAGAATCCTCCCTATACTTCTGCACATACTTATCCGTGTTATCTCCCTTAACACCCTTACCCTTTTTAGCCGCTTCCTTCGCATTCTTCTTAAGAAACTCCTCCGCCATCTTCTCCAATTTCCTCTCTTCTGCTTCTGCTCTCCACTCTTCCAGCTTCTTCTCTGCATTCACATGCCTTAGCCTTCTACCACTCATATCCCTGCACGAGGTGGCAAAATTAGCCCACGTATTCATAACCCGCCCAAGTTGGGTTGGCTATTGGCCAGCCCATTTATTAGCTCAGCCCATCAAAATTCAGGCTGATATGTAGCCATAATAAAGAAAATACTCCCTCCTTCCAATTTATGTGGCACCTTTCAGATTTCGAGATTCACACAAATCTTTCTTGGACCGTAATTTTTTCATCTATCTTTTAAATATTTTGAATTTCTCAATTATTGTGACTTAATTTTTATAAGTTTCAAAATATGTAAAGTTTATTCAAAAAAATTTAAGATTCCATGTCCGAGTTCACGGTCAAAGTTAAGTTGTTTGACTCTCGAAATCCGTGAACAGTGACACACAAATTGGGACAGAGGGAGTAATAATTTTATTAGATACTAAAAATTCATAATAAAAGAATAAATAAAGCAATTAAAACTTAGTAACAATTGGACACGTTGTGTTTTTACATGCTTTTAGCCCATTTCAGTCCAAGTAACTATTGGGCGGGTCACAAAACAGCCCATTTTAACCCGCCCAACCAGCCTATTTGCCAGACTTACCTGCACGCGTCGAAATTATTCGTCTTCTTCTGCCCCGCCTTGGTTGCCGCTCCTCTCAACAACGACCCGAAACCGCCTTTACCACCCCTTAACCGGAGCAACAAATGCACCACCACCGGAAAATTACCCTTCTCGGGCGACCCGTTTCCGATATTTAGGGTTCGGTGGTCATTTAAAGGGTAGAATGAATTGGAAGGGAGTAGAAGCTGAAGGTGAGAAGGAATTGAAGTTAGGGTTTGGATTTTGTGCTTTAGGGTTAGGGTAGAGATGGATGAGGTAGTGAAATTTAGGGCTTTGTGCTTCCCATCGAAGAGTTTAACAAGAACTTGATGGATTACTGATCCTTCCGTCATCTCCATCGCCGGTTGATTGATTGGTAGTTTCGGTTCGGTGGTTGTTTGCGATTGGAATTTGGGGGAAAAAAGAAATCAGTTGTTCTTTTGAACAGTATCTAGGAGCGCTTATTGATTCTCGTTTTTAAGCCGGGTCGGTTCTCGTTTTAAGGCGATTTTTTTGTTTTCTTTTATGAAGAAAAAAACTTGATTTTGCCTCATTTGTTTTTATTGGGATTGAGAGTCTGAATTAGAATATACGTTAATACATGATGTCTGAATCTAAACATGCATCTAATATTAAAATATTATATTAAAATTTAATTAAATAATTAAGAATTTAAAAAAAATTGAATGTATAAATATTGTCTTTATTTAAAAATATATAATAAAAATATTAAATTAATCTAATACTATATCAATAAACTATTTTAAATAATTATAGGTGGTTAATAGTTACGGTGGGGTGGTAAATGATGGAATAGTTTGCGAAATACAGAGTTGATTGTCGGTGGTGATTGATGGTTATTGTGGTAATAGTAGTTGATAATAATTGTAAATAGTGGTTAGTGATGGTGATCACTTGGATATATGACTGTTAAGAGTACATATTGGAAATGGAATGAGAACATATACTCCTTATATGAACTTGGACAATTCTCACACTACAAGCTAGTTTTTGGAGTTGAGTTAGACTCAATATACATTATTTACATGATATCAGAGTCAGGCATACACATGAATTTCTTATATGTACTTGAACAAACTAGCTTTTGGGTTGAGTTATGACCAAGATTCATTTTACTATGACTATTTATTTTCTCAACATCTAATGATACCATGTGAGTTCCAATCAACTTACGTTGCCTGTGGGAAAAGGAAACATCCTGTGAAATTCAAATTGAACAAACAACTGAAAAATCTCTGAATTCATGAGAATTGCATGTTGTAACAAACAAAAGTGTTGAAAACAAACAACTTATTGCTGGATAAGTATAAATGTCACTCATCTGCACAAGAATTGATATACACATGTACTAATACCTACAGTTTCAAAATATTTGCGGAGATAAATATTCCATCCAATAACAATTGACTGAATAAAAAAATGATAACACGTAAGAAACAAACGATAAGTTATGATATTTAGTAGTGCAACTTGCACTTCTCTTTAAGATCAATTTACAATTGCCTTTCACAAGAAATGGCAAATTAGAAAGAAAGAAAATAGAAATTAAAAAAAATGTCAACAAAAACTTTTCTACAAGTAGAGTTGATGAATAAAGTATGACATGGAAAACAATATTACTCCTATATTATTTTGAATGAACAAATTAATGTGGACACACGTGCAATGCATGGATGTATCGGGATACTATTCTAAAAGTGAGAAGAACCTAAATCGAAAAATTGAATTACCAAAAGGTCCATTAAAAATTAAATGACATTTTTACCCCTCATCTAAAGACTATTCCTATACTATTTTTACACCAAAAAGTAAATTTACCTACTAATAAATTATAAATGATTCAATTAAATGAGAAATAAGTCAATTAAATGGCAAGATTCATGTATCTGCCAATACACTTATTGTAGTCAAAACTATATTATTAAAAAACTTTACTTAGCAATTTGACAACCTCTTCGTTGCTAGAATTTTGAGGACTTGCATTGATTAATTAAATGTATATTCAATTAGTAAATCTGTGAATGGAAAGATCAAAAGACACCAACTGAGGAATTAATGAGAAAATCAGTACATTGGATAGTTAAATGTATATTAAAATGAACGTGTGAATGGAAATCTCAAAAGACACCAACCATGAAATTATATTAAAGTATATAATTGGTTTCCATTTCGTTCAAGCTTTCTTCACCATTTTTATGGGCTCTAAAGCTATCAAATATTCTAAGGGACTAAATTCATAGTAGTATAGTGTAATTCTCCTTAGTTGGATGTTTCTTATTTATGCAATATATATAGGTGTTTACAATTACAAACTTAATTGTCTAAGGATCTTTACTTTATCTACTTACACTAGAAAAATAATTATAGAATATATGGAGAATATTTATTTATTCTTTCTCTATCACACCCCATCAGTTGGAGCGGGAGAAGGGCGGACGCTCAGACTGGATCTGAAGTCAAGAAACAACTGCCGAGAAAGTCCCTTAGTAAAAATATATATGTGTACTGATAGGAAGAAGGAACATGTAACACTCGAGCATGACTCATGGCAACCTTCTCACGAATAAATGAATATCCATCTCGATATGCTTGGTTCGCTGATGCTGAACCTGGTTATGAGACAAGTAAACAACAGATATGTTATCACAGTAGACAAGAGATGCCTTACGTAAGGGACAATGAAGCTCTAGAAGAAGGTTTCTGAGCCAGCAGATCTCGGCAATAACGTTCACAACACCTCTATATTCTGCTTCTACACTCGAACGGGAAAGCGTAGCTTGCCATTTGGCAGACCACGAGATGAGATTATCACCCAAAAATACACAGTAGCCAGAAGTAGATCGACGTGTGTCCAGACAGCCACCCCAATCAGCGTCTGTATACGATATCAGTCTGGTCGGTGCAGATGGATAAAGATGCAATTCGTAGTCAAGAGTACCCTTAACATACCGAATGATATATTTAAGAGCATTAAAGTGAGGCTCTTTGGGAGTATGCATGAACAAACATACATGTTGAACGGCATAGGCAATATCAGGCCTAGTGAAGGTAAGATACTGAAGTGCACCAGCAAAACTCTTATAAAGAGAAGGATCGAGCACCGGATCCCCGTCATCGGCACTGAGTTTCGACTTTGAGTCGACTGGAGTGGGCATGATCTTACAGTTTACCATTTTAGCCCTGTAAACAATTTTTTGGCATACTTACGCTAACACAGGAACATTGCATTTTCGGATCTGGTCACTGAAATTCCCAAAAAATAACTCAACTGACCCAAGTCTGTCATAGCAAATTTGGATTTGAGCAGAGTAATGATCTCGTGTTTCAGCACATCAGATGAGGCAGTCAGAATAATATAATCCACGTATAGCAAAAGGTATGCAGTGTCATTACCTCGATGAAAAATAAAAAGTGAATGCAACGCACGTGTCCAGACACTAGTACTAAGAAAGAAAGGAAGACAGCAAATGGCGCCAACCACGGCCATATTACTGATCTTATTAGTCAATTAGTTGGTTTTGAGAAAGGTAAGAGTATAAATCAAAGAGGAAAAACATAGAAGTAATTTCGAAACAGATTGCATTAATCTTTCAATAAACCAGCTGCTTTGTTGTTTTAGCAGCAATTGTATTTCTTTTTCTGGTTTATTCACTCTATACTTGCTGACTTACACATACATTAACATAATAAGGACTTTTTGGTTCTCAAGACACGCAAGGATTCTTCAAGAAGCTTTAGAATAGTCCAGACTCCAGATACATACACATGATATTTTGTAAATCCCATGACTGCTTTTAATTAAAATAAACGATAATACATTGATTTTGATACGATTTAGTATGTTCATCCGCAAGGTTTCATCAAATGGGAAATGCCCTTCAGAATTAAGTTCAATCCATATGTTTCTTTTATTCAAATGAGACTAATTAAATTTTAGTTATTAGCATCTATAATACTTTTTTTTCCACATGATATAGCACTGGTACAGATAGGTAATTTGTTGGCTACATACTGGATTCTTGGATGCTGCTTCATAAGGAATACCTCAGTAGTTGAATAAAGTAGTCTATTTCATTCTTTATAGACTTGGAAAAAATAGAACAAATAATAAAGTTTGATCTTGGTGATTACTCAACTTTAGTATACTTTTCTGTTTTTTTCAAGACTATAAATATTGTTTTTTCGTAGAAACAGAAGGCAGACAGAAGTTCAAAATATAGCATATTTTTAGCCTAATTGAATGCACTCCCAACAAAAACTGAATCACAACCTTGAAATGTTTAGGACTATCAGCATTTCACAATACTTGTGTGCAAACCGCCCAATAAATTCAGGCAACAAACCCTTAGCTTGCCTCACGTAACAATATAAATAGTTCTATTTAGTTTCTTCTTTTGCACAATCACCAATAACAAGAAACTACAGTCACTATCAGAAGAAAAAAAAAACAATGGCTAAGCTATTATATACTCTAATCATTCTCTTGCTAGTTCTATCAACGCCAGCAACGGCTGAGCCTATGTGTGACATTGTTCCGAAAAGACTAGCACCATGTCTTTCATACATAAAAGGGAAATATCATTCAATCAAGCCATCGAACAGGTGCTGCAGAGGACTGACTGATATAGTTCAAATGGAGAAAACTGGCCGCAGGAAGGACCGTATAGCTGTTTGCAAGTGCATAAAAAAAGCACTTTTGCATATTAGTTATGATCCTAATCGTATCAAACTTGCTTCACAACTATGTACCGGGTTTCCTCTGCCTCCTGTTGGCCATAACACTAATTGTTCTTGAAGGTATACTTTGCCAGGGGTTGATGGAGTATGAAAATAGTGGATAGACTTAAACTAAGTTGATGGTATTTAAAAAAATGTGAATCTTGATATTAAGTTCTCAATCACAACCACAAATTAAAAATAATAGTGGTTGTATTAGTACTACTTCGAATCACACTTGCCGAATGATCATTTATCTAATGGTAAAATTAGCCAAAACAAAAGGCATATACTATATCTTTGCTGCCTGCAAATGTGAAAAATAAGTATCATTACTTAATTACCTCGTAATAAGTATGATAATAAACGAGTCCTCTTATTCACCAGAAATTTTGAATAGACATTAAGCTGCGACCTATTGACAAAACTACCAATTGCTCCAGCCTGCAACTATTCCTTCTCCTTTATCTTAATCACGCTAGAACTACACACCCTTATTTCCTCTCTTTATCTGGAGTATAAGTTTGTTCAAAAAGTGAAATTTCAATTATAATGAAAAATATTATTCAACTTTACCTAAATATCACGAACGTCATTTATTTATTTTAACCAAAAAATCACTCAACATTTCCCAAATATGATAAAAAGTAAAGTGGAATTGCGCCCTAAATATTTTCTTAATTTTTCTTTTATGAATAACTTCCCTTTTGAATGCTAACCTTAGTTCTGATAGCATGCGAAAGAAAATCATCCTTGTGAAAAAAAGGTAGCAATAGACCAACCACAAAAATGATAAAGATACACAAAAGAGAGGTGCCACTGTGTCGGTCTTCCTTTAAAAAAATATATAGGAGTTCACTAACATTTGTAAAGTTGAAATTTTCGCTAGTTGTCCCTTTTTGAGGCACTTATTAAATAAAATTTGTAATTTTTATGAGACTCGACGTTCGATGAAACTCTAATATTTTGTTAGTACCCAATGTTACAGTTGCACAATTTATAAAAATAAAGACAAAGTTAAATGATGCGTATGTAATGAGACGATCCATGGGCTGCCTTATAAAAAACCAACTTCAGATTCATTATATATTGGGAATGGTTCGGAAATAGCCATTTTTAGAACTGTTGGAAATTAGCCTTTGGCGGAGAGATGCGTCCACCCATCTTTGATGAATTAAACACTTGTGTTCCGTATGTTGGAGACCTCGTCTCTTTACACATACATGATCTACGAAGTGAGTAGATGACCGTAGGGCCAAGAATCGTCTAATTTAGTTTGAGAAATGAAAGAATATTGGTCCACAGTAAGGTGTTTGAGACATGAAAATGTGGTGTGGGACAAATCTACCACATCGGTGGGAATAGGAAGAATTGCTCTCTATAAGTCTCTAATTGGTAAAGGGTTTGGGACCCCAAGGTATCCAGTGTGTTTAAGGAGGGAAAACCTAGATGTGCTTGGGTTCAAGGCTAAGCCCACGCCTTGCCGCCGCCGCCGCTTGCTTGCCCCGTCGGGTTCAGGGCTGTGGGTACATCTAATATTATCTTTTGGACAGAGAACTACACGGATATGCAGTTTGATCCTGAAGTTTCATATGCAGGTTTGGACCAGAAATTCTTTCATATGTACAGATTTGGTCCTGAAGTTTCAATATTTACAATTTGGTCCCAATTTCGGAGACTTTTTCTGCCTACTGGATTGTTTACGGAGAATTAACCAGCCATTATTTGGCTGATTAATTCCTCCATTAAACCCATTCTTGGCGATGAACAGCCTCTTTCAAAGGCCTTAATAGCCATTACTTGGTTGTTTTAATGGCCTCTCTTAATGGCCATTACAGCCTTGTTTTTGGCAGTTGGACAGCCCCTCTTCTTGCTATATATTGAGCTTCATTTGTCTAAAAAAAAGGTAGAAAACTAGCCAGAAAACACAGAAAAATTGACTGTTTTTCAGCACAAAACAGGTAGAAAACTAGCGGAAAAAGCCGTTTTCAGACAAACAGTAGAAAACTAGGCGAAAACACGAGCCGACTATTTTTCAGCACAAAGCGAGTGAGAAAACGACCACAAAAGCAGTGAGTGAAATTCGGCGAATTACAATGCAAAGCATTGAAAACAAATCCACGAAAAATAGCTCAAAGCGGTGAGCAAATTGTCTGAAAATCGATGAGCAAACCCACACATATACACAAGATATACACTACGAGAGACACACTATATACACAGAGACAAAGAGAAGAGTATTGAGAAACTCTTCCTTCTATTCCATATCTTCAAGAAGTCGAGTCATATTTGTTTTCTTCGGCCAGGCTCAACCTATTGGCTTTGTAGTGTTGAGATTAAAGTGTTGTTTTATCTTGGAGACTATTGCCCGCGTAAAAAGCATATATATACGGGGCAATCTTGTCTTAAGGATAGAGGCTATCCTCGACTCAACACTAACGTTGTAAACCATCCAGATTTAGTTGTTTCTTGATTTCGGGTTATCAAGATTCAAGGCACAACAAACTTCGGCAGATTATCAACATTGGCTTTACCAAGGTGATCAAGATTCAAGACACAACACACGCGGCTGAGTTTGAAGATTGACCATTTATTTATCCTTTCGAACATTTGTAATAGTTATTACTTCGTCTTTGCTTTATAAAGTACCATAGAAGTACCAACAACTTAAGACAAGATAGTATTGTAATACTATTAGTGTTCGAAAGATGTCGATCAAAAAGTTGTGACCAACCGGATATGGCAATGGTTTTTCTGGTAGAAGAGAGTGATGGCGATGAACGTGTTCATGGTGTCACCGCTACAGGCTGGTTGGAAACAAAGCGCTCACGAGCCTGAAGATGTCAACTGGGACAAGAGGAGAAAGGCGAAGATGTACTTCTATCTTGCGGAGAAGGCTGTATCTATCCTGAGACAAAAGATCCGAATAATGGTAAGAAGGAACTGGACACTCGGTTTGATGAAGTGACTGGAGTGAGCAGAATCCGAAATTGGGATAAGTAGTTTTCTTACTTGTCAAGAATAAAGATTAAATGAGGAGTGCGATTAAAAATTTGATTAAAGTAAGGAGGAATATGAAAATAATTTATATTCCTTACGCTTTAAAAAATCAGACGTTTAATCTCATCTTCTTTTCCGTTTAAAGATTGGATTGTAAAGCAACTTAAAAAGATCCGTTCTTTTAAGAGTAATTATTAAAAGTGTGTAAAGTATGTTCGCACATACGAGGGAGTAAGATCCTTGACCGTGAATTAAGCATTACCACTCTTAAGTAAGCGCCAAGAATTATCTGGGCACCAATCATAACGGAAGAAGTCTAAAAGTTAAAAATGTTGAGCCTGTCATACTATTTGGCAGAAGATCCTTCATAGGATGATATTGGACACTCAGTCATATAAAGCCTCCGGGCGACTGGAGTGGGCCAAAATTCCTTTGATATGATGATATTGGACACTCAGTCATATAAAGCCTCCGGGCGACTGGAGTGTGGCCATAATTCATTTCATAGGAAAAGTAATGGACACCTATTAGGGTGGGCCAGAGTTTCCAGGTCTTAAATGATCTGAAGGCCTAAAGAAAGGCAGAAAAGAAATTGGACACTCGGTGCCATAAGCAAGCTGAGGTGGGCGGAGTATCCGATCACATATGATCAGGTTAAGCCCTACCCAGGGGCAAGAGGTTGTTGATGTGAAGCAACGCCTCCTCTAAAGTAGAAGGGGTTGAAGAGGTTGTCCTCAATAGGCCTTCAGGGAGATGGGATCACTCTTTGAGGTGATACATGTTTCTAACTTGGTTTAGGGGACGTTGTTGGTCAAGCTGGTTTGAGACTAGTCCAGCAGGTCCGTAATAACTAAGAATGGTACAGTATGTCTGTAGCCAAATGAATGATATATTTGTAATTCGTGCATCTATTCCATCATATATTAAGACACGTTAAATAGAAAGTCATTCAAAAGCTACTTGATGTTGAGATTGTTGCCTCTGCAGAGCATAAACCCTCAAAATGAATGTGAGGTAGACGAATAGGCAAAATCACCTTTCCAAATTCTCGCCAAAGGGAATAGCGAAAGAAGCCGCTCCTCTAGAACTTAGTCACACCTACTTAGGTGATTTGAAGTTTATACAAAATAGGGGGGAGACAAGTGCGTTGTGATCTTCATTGATGATGGTGCAGCGTATGGAATCCTTTGTTTGTTAAAAAGCAAAGATGAAGTTGTTGAAGCGGATAAGCGCTACAAAGCGAGAAGTTGAAACTCAACTAAGCTTACGGATTGAGAAATTCGTAGTGATAGAGGAGAATGTGAAGCATCGTTCATTACTTGTTGTTCATTTCTCACCTCAGTCAACAGTGTTAGCCAAGCAAAGTCGTGCCTTCTAAATTATGTGGGGTGGCTTGGTAAAAGTTGGAATACCGAAACAGGTCAAGTTGTACCTAAGGCTGTAGATTGCATATCGCCGGATCGCAAATACTTGATAGTCTTGATCGCCTTCTTGGCGTAAAGAATCTTGAATTCTTTGAAGATAGCTTTCCTTGAAAAAGGAAAAAGAGTAATTGCTCAAGGTTAACAAGAACCCGGCGAATTTTGTCGGAATAAGACGTTCGTATCTCTGAGGACTTCGAAAGTTGCTGGCTATCCAGGAACTTAATATTCGGATCTGCGAACTCGGGGATTCTAGATGTTGAGCAAGGCCAGACAAAGAAGGGGACAAAGACTTGTTCCGATCCTTCTAGCTTGTATGGTTAAGAATGAACCATGGACAATTAACAAATAAATGTCATCTCCAAAAGCCTGCTTAGCTGGAAAGAAGCTACAAAGAGAGAAATAAACTCTATCATATAGAACCATACTTGCGTAATGGTTTATCTTCCTCCGGGAAAAGAACCTTTGGGTTGTAAAGATGTGCTCCTGTGAGTAGCTTCACATCCAGGGGCCATTGCAGTCTTGCATGACATGAATGTTGAATTAGCCTTCCCAATAGGAGAGTTGGAAGAAAGAAGGATCGAGTTGGTTTCTTTGAACTATTGGGCTTCTTCTGAACTTTCATTTTGGTCTGAAAGTTTGGATAAAGCGAAAACAATGAATCGACCACGAAACATTGACTCACGAAATTAGAAAGCCAACGGTTGGGAGAATCAACGATCTGAAAGTAAAAGTCATATTGAAACAAAGTCTCGATATGAAAGATATGGGTATCACAGATGACATCTTAGGAATTGGATTTCTAAGACATCTAACTGATGATCGATAGTTGACAGTCTCGTTGAAGCTACCAATGGATATGAATCATGAACTGATTGGAATCATGGTGCACCCGTAGACAAGAGCGATATGCTCAGGTCATGTGTAGTTCAATGTATTGTACACACTACAAGCCCAGGCTGCATCGGCCACAAAGCGGTCCAGTTAAACTAAGGTTCACTGATGATTTTAATACATGATCGGTAGAAGGCGTTAAGTCGGATATGACGATATCTGAATTATTAAACTTATCTACTGAGTTATAGTATTCTGGATGTCGATGGTTACGGGAGAACACGATGATGCAAGCTGGACATTAGATCTGAAAGAACACCAAAGCCACAAGCAAATGTGTATGGTGGGTCTTGGAAAATCCTCTAACAAACTTGCATCGGCCGATTCATGATGGAATCAGAGTTTATCGCTTTATACAAAGCATGAAAGAAGTTGAGTAACTTCACGGCTCCTTAGAGGCGTCCCTTATTGGGGAGAAACTTCGTGCCCGGCGTGATTATACCTTTGTGGCTGGCAGTCGGCTTCATGAAGGACACGGATGATCTGGACATATCTTTCAAGACTGTGAGGAGACATAGACCGTATGACGATTGATCATCACGGGTGTCACATCCTTGTTTACTAACTAGGGACTACCGGAGATCAAGTGTTACGCCATCTAGGGGAATTGGCTTAAAACCCAAACAATACGAACCTGCGGTGAAACCCAACCATATTGATTGGAGATCCCAAAATTTGGTTCAATGGAAAAACTAAGCGGCAAAAGGTTCAGTTGAGCGCTTCGGTGGAAGCAAGAGCACCTCGGATGATGATTTCTGTAGAGAAACATGAATCCAAAGCTGTTCCCGCGATAGACATTAAAGTGCTAGCTGTTCCCGCGATAGACATTAAAGTGCTACCTGCATGGTGGGTAAAGGTTAAGCTTCCAAACCTTTAAAAGATCCTCAAACGGTTGAGGTTAAGGTTGGGGAAACTTTTAATGATTCCTAACACTTGAGAAGTGGGGTATAGCAGGATACCTTGTAGGAGATCACCTATTTAAGTGCGAGGATGGCCGCCTCAAATGAACACACTTAAGAATCCAAGTGTGTCCATAGCCTGACAGACGACGTAAGAAGGAAAATGAATAAGAAGAGTTATTGTGTTGATATCGTTGTCTTGGCTTACACTAAACACTGACGGTTCAAGACATCCGCGTTCAGTATGATAGTAAGTCCGATGGTATTCAACTAGGGAAGGTTCAGCGTAAGCTACCTCTCACGATGCAATATATTTTCATTGAAAGATTGAAATGTAGGCACCTTAGGTGTGCGCCACAATCTCTCTTTCATAGAGGGATTGTTGGAAATTAGCCTTTGGCGGGAGATGCGATCCACCCATCTTTTGATGAATTAAACACTTGTGTTCCGTATGTTGGAGACCTCGTCTCTTTACACATACATGATCTCTGAAGTGAGTAGATGAGTAGGGCCAGAATCGTCTAATTTAGTTTGAGAAATGAAAGAGATATTGGTCCATGAAGTAAGGTGTTTGAGACATGGAAATGTGGTGTGGACAAATCTACCACATCGGTGGGAATAGGAATAATTGCTCTCTATATAAGTCTCTAATTGGTAAAGGGTTTGGGACCCAGGGTATCCCATGTGTTTAAGGATGGAAGACCTAGATGTGCTTGGGTTCAAGGCTAAGCCCCACCTGGCGCCGCCGCTTGCTTAGTCCCGTCCTGGTTAGTTAGGGTTCTCGGGTTCACGGGTTCACGGGTCGTGGGGCCGTGGGGCTGTCTAATATTATCTTTTTGGACCAGAGAACTCGCGGATATGCAGTTTGATCCTGAAGTTTCATTATGTACAGTTTGGACTGAATTCTTTCATATGTACAGTTTGGTCCCTGAAGTTTCAATATTTATAGTTTGGTCCCAGAATTTACGAAGACTTTTACGCCTCACAGTTGAATTTGTTTTGGAGCATTAACCAGCCATTATTTGGGTGATTAATTCCATTAACAGCTCAAATTACTGGGCGATGAACAACCTCTTTCAAAGGCCTTAATAGCCATTACTTGGTTGTTTTAATGGCCTCTCTTAATGGGCCATTCTGACCTTGTTTTTGGCGTTGGACAGCCCACTCTTCTTGCTATATGTTGAGCTTCATTTGGCTGGAAAACAGGTAGAAAACTAGCCAGAAACACAGAAAACTTTGTTTTTCGGCACAAAACAGTAGAAAACTGGAAAACACGGAAAAGCGACTATTTTTCAGCACAAAACAGGTGAAAACTAGCCATAAAACATAGAAAAAGCATTGTTTTTCAGCACAAAGCAAAAAACGAAACACAAAGCAATTAGGTGAAATTAATAATTACAATGCAAGCGGCCAAGCGATCCTGAAAATAGCTCAAAGCGGTGAGCAAATTGTCACGAAAATCAGTGAGCAAACCCACACATATACACAAGATATACACTACTGAGACACACTTATATACAGAGACAAAGAGAAGTATTGAGAAACTCTTCCTTCCTATTCCATATCTTGACAGTCGAGTCATATTTGTTTTCTTCGTCAGACTCAACCTATTGGCTTTGTAGTGTTGAGATTAAAGTGTTGTTTTATCTTGGGAGACTATTGCCGCTAACGTAAAAGCATATATACGGGGCAATCTTGTCTTAAGGATAGAGGGTTATCCTCGACTAACACACATGGCGTTGTAACCATCCAGATTTAGTTGTTTCTTGATTTCAGGTTATCAAGATTCAAGGCACAACAAACTTAACGGCCAGTTCTCAACATTGGCTTTGCAAGGTGATCAAGATTCAAGACACAACACACATGCGGCAGTTTTGAAGATTGACCATTTATTTATCCTTTCGAACATTTGTAATAGTTATTACTTCCCGTACTGCTTTATAAAGTACTATAGAAGTACCAACAAGAACTTGTAATGGAAAAATAGCTGCATATTCAAAAGTTGTTGAAAAATAATTATTCTTTAACACAGAGGACAAACATACCCCACGCTTAAAAAGGCGGAGATCAACTTTTTCAGCTTTTTTGTTTTTTTCAAACTCCAGAATATTATCATGGAGTTAACTCCATTTTTTTCATGAACTCCAGCATCAGAAAACAAAATGGAACTCCAACATTTTTTCATGAATTTCAGCATATTATTTTTGTGATTCCAACATTTTTATAAACTTCACCACAATATGCTAGAGTTTCTCCAAGTTTTAGCTAAGGGTAATGTTGTCCAGATTTTATCGCCACATTAAAAAAATAGTTATTTCTCAATTACTTTACAAGTTCTGGCTAGTTTTCAATTACAGACTCGGAAAAGGGCTAACCTACACAATTTTAGTGGGTAAATTTCAATATGATCACGTAACTATCACTTTTTTTTTTTATCAAAATCACTTAACTATATTTTCTAACATAAAAGTCACATAACTATCACTTTTTTTCATCAAAATTACTTAACTATGTTTTATAACACAAAAGTTACAAAACTTTGAGCTTACTAACACAAAAGTCACACCTACCGGAAAATACAACTTCCGATGGGTAATTTTTTTTAATTCTCTTTATTTTATTTTTAATTTAATAAATACAAACTCAATTAAAAAGAACCGGCCCGATCCAAAATTCATATGGAGAAATTAAAATATTAAAGAAACATAAATCAATCCTTCCACCGAATATACGATCCAAAATATTTTTCTATATGATCAATTTTCACGAGTGAAAATAAAATGATGTGGCGTGTGATGCTAGGTGTTGGATGGTGAAATTTCTATGATTGTGGTATGCAAACAAAATGTATCGAAAGAGGACATGACTGCAGATAAGCTTGTCCTTAATTATTTAGTTATACGCTCAACGACTAAAATATTTAGAGAGTTGTTCTTGAAAAAAACTTACTTTGGAAATATTATATTGCTTGATGTAATTATTAGTAGTTAACTTTGGTTAATTTACTCTAAGCAACTTTTTTTTTTCAATCTTAGGGTATATTGGCTTTTTTTTCAATATATATTGAAAAGTTTTATATTTTATTAAATAGTAAGAAATTGAATTTTATGAAGTACTAATAGTTATTATTGCATCTGAAGCAATAATCTTGTGATGATTTTTTAAATTTATTCATCCTTTTAGTACTTTAATATCCTCATATGAATTTTTGGTCGAGTCGATTTTTTAAATTGAATTTGTATTTTTAGATTTATATATATATATATATATATATATATATATATATATATAACCCTTGGAGTTGAATTTTTAGGTAGGTGTGATTTTTGTGTTAGCAGACTCGATGTTTTGTGATTTTTGTGTTTGAAAATAAAATTAAGTGACTTTGGTGAAAAAAAGAGATAATTATGTGACCATCACGTTTTATTTTCACATTTGGTTAATTACACGAACACCCAAGGTTTAGCGTTAATTTGTTGTTCTAATAAGTATTCCGGCCACGTACATCGTGGTTGACCAGAGATTCGATCAACTTACATCTGATGAACCTGATCTCCAATGGGCCGGGCGAAGAGGCATTATCGTGTAAAATTCCAATTGATCATCAACAATAACCTGAAAAATCTCTAGTAGTTCATGAGAATTGCATGTTGTAACAGAGTAGTTAAAAAGGGGCTGAACTCCTATATATATATTCACAAGAATTGGACACACAAAAAATTAAATAGCAATGGCTCGGTTTCTTGTGTTACTTTCTTTAGCCCTACTATTAAGTAGTCTCTCAAATGTATATGGTTTGAGTGCTCCTTCCTGTCAAACTGTAACATCGCAGCTATCTCCATGCCTCTCATACATTCGAAAAGATGGTGTAAAAAAGGGAGGTGATGGTCCATCAGTACCTTGCTGTACAGGTGTAAATAACATATACAAACTTGCCAAAAACAAACAAGATCGAGTTGTTATCTGCAACTGCTTGAAAACTGTACTCATTAATCTTGGAAATAATGTCATTCCCTCTCGGGTTGCTGATCTCCCCAACAAGTGTGGCGTTTCTTATAAAATGCCTCCTCTAGATAAAAACTACGACTGTAACAAGTAATTTGTACATCCAAAAGCCAAATTGGTTGCTTGTTTCATCTGCTTATTAATTATCTAACTTTTTATTTTTATTACATGCGCAGGGTTCCTATGTACTGATGAAGGGGTAAGGATCAATCTAGGAAGCTGCTCAACATCAAGAAAGTTATTAATAAAGGCATAGAAGTTGATATCATGTGTTAAATCTGAAACCAATTAGATCCATTGTAAACTTCAAATCAATGTATGCAGACGGTTGAATGTTTAATATGAATATTGACATATATAAATTTGGTTAATGCGGACAAAAGTATCATTAAATTATTGTAGATTGTAACAAACCAATTTCCAACCCAAACACTGATGTATATTATAGTTACTAAAACATAACTATACTGAATATAGGAAATACTAATGGAACGAAGAACAACAACAATTACTAGAAATTAAGGGAACAATGAAGGATAACCAGAAAGGGATGAGGAACATAGACTCAGAGAATTGGAGATGAGAAGCACAAGACATCCCAAATAAAACTCTCCAACATTTTAATCGTTCCAATAATCCTAATTGAATCATTCTCATTCATCCCTTCTAGCCCATAGGCCCGTATAGAGTTAGCTTACCCTCAAAGAGAACCTTGTCCTCAAGGTTCATGTCAGGAAACTTCATCTGGTAACTTAAGAGTATAATAAACTCCTTGGCTACAACAGGTGAAAATCTTTAGGGACGATATCATAATTTGGTTGGCAGCTTGGAGTAGTTCAGATTTGGCTCCATTATTCTTGCTTAGCTTCTGGACAATAACCACTCTGTACAGGATAATATGGCAAAGATGTGTAATAATTTAATATTTGGCCAAAAGAATAAAGCACCTAATGTGTCACTCAAACTTTCATATATCATGATTTTGAGCTTAGAAGCATTACTGGCAGCAACATGAGGAATATTTGTCAGACTTTCTAACAGCAACTCACGAATATGGCTAATATGATCTGAATTAATGCCCTTCTCTCTCCATTCTTCCGTAGCATCAATTCCTTCTCTATCAAATGAAATATTCACCGAATGGGCCAAAATATAGGTATTAGTATCAAGATAATGGGATGCCAAGAATTTCATCAAGAGTACTACTAGGATCAAAAGAAGCTCCAGAAGCACTTGAAATATGATACAAACAATACCCCGTAATATGCTCAGACCCGTCGAAGCTAAAATTATCCACCTTGAAGTATTGATGAATAGTTTTAGAAGCTCGCTCTCCACCAAATCTCTTCCTTGCAACTAAGCCATGACGCAATCTATGGCGTGCAGCCAACTCTACCATCTCAATGACAGCATAAAATGTGTAACCAGTAGGGTGCACCACTTGAAGCATCACCTTATATTCACTTCTTTTACTTCTAATACTTTCCACTCCTGTAACATGGCAGCAATGAAAGGCTTCTGCAGGCTGCAATTTAATACTGAAGTGTGCAGCGACAAGATGAGCATTTGTATTGGAATCATCCTCAATAATTATGACAAGCCCATCGAAGTCGAGTTCCTTTGATATTTCTACATATTGTGCAACTTGGGCTAGGAACTCCAATAGTAAAGCTGGGAAGGGTGGTTTCGGAAGTGGGCATGGCAGCCGAGGTTGAACAGTTTGTACACAAAGAGAGACCAACAAATGATTTAACACATCATCAAAAGGAAAGGCACCCCAATCTAGATAAGGACCAGGATTAAAGACAATATATGGCGAAGTTGTCCTTGATTTATGAACTAGACCAAACATAGCAAACAAAAGTTTAACAACTTTGTTTACCCGAATATCTGGTGACTGCTTGGAGTAACTTTCAGCAATTTCCCCGAGCACTCTCCGTAATTTCCCCTCAATAGCATGCTCTCTCGATTTAGACAACAAGAATCCAGGAACATTTCGCTCCTGCCCAGTATCAACCCAAAAGATTTTGTGTAAGCTAAAGTCAAGGTGAAATGATACCCTATTTCGTTTATCCAAACATGGAACCATGCGAAGCTATAAGGTACCATCAAATGGATATTCGATTTCAGCAAATCTTACATTCGCTTCCGACATAATAGTTTGTTGGCCAGCAAAAGGAACCAAAAATCCAGATGTATCCCTTTGAGGAGATTTCCCAAACCAAACCACATTATCTAGTGAATTTTCAGCTTCCTCGATATTAGATTCGTTCGTATCTTCTAACACTACAGTAGGTACCTTGGTTTGCAAAGTGGAATTTCCGCAGTAGCTATCATCGCACATCTTGACTACGATAGTTGCAGAATGTCCTCCCTCATGGACAATAGCATTAAGATCATGTGTGTCGCAGCGCACTACTGTGTGTGGAAGTTCGTCGAACAACTGATCTTCGGTAATGGAAGAAGGTTCTTGTATCAATTCTTCTACCTCTACTGATTTTACACTTCCAACCTGAGGTGTTTCCATATATTCAAGAGTTTCAATCACAATATTACTTTCGTTAGGGTCATTGTCCAAGGAATCCACATTGCTATACTTATCTGGCATTTTATCGAACATGTGGTCGGCCTCATGGTTTCCAACATTGAAATCAGATTCAAATGCAAATGAAATGGAGATATTGCCTTGCTCAGCTAGAGGACATACATGTGAGTTTCAGCATCTACAACATTAGCAGTTTCCCTATCGGGTTTTTCACCAAACACCTTGTGAGCAAAGCTCAGGTCCCATATTGAGAAGAGGGCGGGTAATCCATGACGGAATAGCCGCAGCTCGGGCAGGACAATATTCTACTGTCGTAAGGTGTCGGAGAAGGGCTAAATGCCTGTCAGGTTCTTCCCGACTCCTCACTCGGAATCGGATAAACAATTTTGCCACAAAATAGTCCCAATCCGCAAGTTGTTTGTTTTGAAATAACCAACAATACCAATTCAAAGCTTCACCATCCAAACCAGAAGAAGCCAATGATAATTTATGATCTGAAAAAGTGTTATAGTGAGAGAAATGAAAGCACCAATGTAACAAACCAATTTCTAACACAAACACTGATGTATATTATAGTTACTATAACAGAATTACACTGAATATAGGAAATACTAATGGAACGAAGAACAACAATTACTAAAAATTAAGGGAACAATGAACCATAATCAGAAAGGGATGAGTAACAAAGACTCAAAGAATTGGACATGAGAAGCACTGTCTTTGCCTAAGCATAATCACAATTTGCATAGCCTTCTTTCTAATCTCAAGTTCTATTTAATCAATTCAGTTGCTAATTGAGCCCGAATCCCAAATAAAACTCACCTAACATTTTAATCGCCCAATAATCCTAATTGGATCATTATCATTTATCCCTTCTAGCCCATAGGCCCGTATAGAGTTAGCTTGGTTCACAACATAGATACTATAAACATGACGATTCGATCGCAGGTATTTGTAACTCGAATCGAGAACATAGCTAGCTTCCTTCGTTCAGTCCCTTCTCTCCTATTAAAATGTACGACTTAATTACATATACACAATTTCTAATGGGTCCCACGTGTGGTAGACTTTAGAGTAGCCTTAGGCCTAAGGCTCATACGATCCCCACCACCCTCGCCATCATCTCCATCCCTATTGCTCCTCTTAATAATAGGATACTCTAAGCCATGATCAACCCCCCCTCCCTCCTTCCTTGCGACCTTGACCATAATGTGCTATTTTTTGGAATTACGTGCACTTTGTACGGTCAGAATCTTATCAGTACAGTCAGGAGACGGTACCACATGCGCAGAAGGATGAACTTAAAATAATATATAAACAATTAGTATTGATTTTAATTTAAATTTAATACGTTATCTTTTGGTAAAAAATCAAACCTGTGTGTCAACGGGCTCCTGAGAGAACTCCTGAGCGGGCTCCTGAGAGGGGTCTGGTGTAGGTACCGAAATAATATCATAAATGGGATCCTGAATGGCTGGAGCCGGAGCTGAAGTTGTAGCTGGAGATGGAGCTGTAGCTGAAGCCGGAGCTAGAGTTGTAGCTGATAATTAGACGGATAACTCAAAAACACACAAGGGGTAGAACGGGCCTGAAGTTTGTTAATTGTGGTGGACGAAAATAGTGGATAACACAAGCACCCAAAGACCCTAAGATGGGAATACGAGGGTGTCTTATTATATAAGATTTGAAGAGGGGATGAGTATGCCAAACCTTTGGTAGGAAGTATGTTAAGAAGATATGTAGTCATTTGTAGAGTGAATACGAAGGATTCTTATTATAGAGAATTTTAAGGGAAGATTCATATGCTAACCTTTGGTAGGAAGTTAAGTAGCCATTTGTAGTGCATGATGCCAAAAGGAAGGGGGTACGGAAGCATAGACTAATAAAGTTCGGACAATATTATTAATGTTATCCACTTTTTCCGTCAACTACAATTAACAAACTTGGAAAACCCTATTCCTATTCTACTTGTACAAAAATTATATAATGGTAAGTGTACAATGATAATTTAATTACAACAATATTAACTAAAATAGAAACCCCAATCCATGATATACACGGTTTTGTATACCGTGTATACCACAGTTTCAATTATGGAAAAACTTCCTTTTGAAACCGTGATATACATGGTATACAAAACCGTGTATATCACGGTATGTTATTACTTATATATCTCAGTTCTCTTGGCCAAGACCTTAAAACAAGCAACTATGTATGGGAGATCCTCTTAGTCGTCCTCATCTGCATTGTTGGGCTGGTCCTGTTTTCCTTGCTTATTGGCAACATGCAGGTACAGATTGATAGAGCATTTATTCTTAATTCTTGTGAGAGGTTGTCTATGGACGGGTTCAGGAGGGGTAGAGGTAGGCCGAAGAAGTAATGGGGAGAGTTGATTAGACGGGATATGATGCAGGTGCAACTTACTGAGTACATGACCTTAGATAGGGGTTTGTGGACGACACGGATTAGGGTAAAAGGGTAGTAAGTAGTTGAGCGTAGTCCTACCTACGTTTACAAATTGGTAGTTGCAGTGTTTTTATTGTAGGCCTGCTTAGCCTATCATACTAGTAGGCGCAATAGTATTTTATAGTCCCCTGTCATTGGATTTCTGTTGTTATGTGTTATTTAGTGTACTTTGTTTATCTTATTTACCTGCGTTAGTTGCTGCTTCTTGTTTGAGAATGTGCTATCATGACTTTTTCAATTTTGTTACTATCATTTTCATACTGCCTTAAACTTCTTGTCCTGGTATGACCGTTTATCTTGCTTTGCTTGTGCTTGTGCTTGTGCTTGTGCTTTGTCTTGAGCCGAGTTTCTTTCGGAAACAACCGCTCTACCTACCAAGGTAGAGTTAATGTCTGCGTATGCTCTACCCTCTCCAGACCACACGCTGTGGGATTTCAATGGGTATGTTGTTGTTTTCGTCTTACCTTAAGAGTCTTGAATTAAGTCAATCTGTTTTAAATTGAACTCTTTTCACATTCATGGCATCGATGTTCATTGAGTTTTAATCTCTTCCTCGTAGTTTCTTATCTATCAATAAAGTTATGAATAAATGATTAATTTGACAATGCATTCTCATTCCCACTGTCCTTCAACCCCTTTTATTTTCAAGATCAAGTTGTGAGTTTCTATTTGCCAAACTAGAGAAAAGATTAAACTTTTTTACATTGGAGAGAATTGACGTCAACTAATGTTTCATTAATTATTGTCTACAGGAATATTTGCAGTCTATCACAGTTAGAGTAGAAGGGATGAGGTTAAGAAGGCAGGATGCAGAACAGTGGATGTCTCACCGCATGCTTCCTGACAACCTGAGAGAGCGCATTCGAAGATATAAGCAGTACAAATGGCAACAAAGTAGAGGTGTTGATGAAGATTATCTAATTTCTAATCTTCCCAAAGACTTGAAGAGAGATGTAAAGCGTCATCTCTGTTGATCTTTGCTCAAAAGAGTGAGTGCCTAATTTTGTCCTCATGCTCTTTCTGGCATTCTTGAAATTGTTGATCTTATTTGATCTTTAATATGCAGGTTCCCATGTTTGAGAAAATGGATGACCAGTTACTGGATGCAATGTGGGATCGGCTGAAACCAGCTCTTTTCACAGAGAATAGCTTCATAATCCGAGAAGGAGATCCAGTGAGTGAAATGATTTTTCTCATGAGAGGTACTTTATTGACTATGACCACCAATGGTGTCAGAACTGGTTTCTTCAACTCTGCATCTCTCAAGGCTGGTGATTTCTGTGGAGAGGAGCTTCTTACATGGGCTTTGGACCCCATGCCTCCTCAACTCTTCCCACCTCAACTAGAACAGTACAAGCTGTTACAGATGTTGAAGCATTTGCTCTCATAGCTGATGATCTCAAGTTTGTCGCCGCCCAATTTAGACGCCTTCATAGCAAGCAGCTTCGGCATACTTTCAGGTATGTTGACCAACCCTTGTTCAATTTCAAAACACAAGTCTTATACAGACATCAGTTTTGGAGAAGGCACTTAACTATTTCAATGTACTTTGGCTGTTTCAGGTTCTATTCACAGCACTGGAGGACATGGGCAGCCTGCTTCATACAAGCAGCATAGCAAAGACACTGCAGAAACAAGCTCGAGAAATCTTTGAGAGAGGAAGAAGATAGACTGCAGGCTGCATTGGCAACTGAGACTGCAAATTTACCAAGTCTTGGGGCTACCATTTATGCATCAATGTTTGCTGCTAACGCGTTGTGTGCATTGCGGCGCAACCACCCAAGGGGTTCCAAATCATCTACCAGGATAAATCCCTTACTGCTTCAGAAGCCAGCTGAACCTGATTTTAGCTCCTAAAGCTTGAAATGTTGGAAATTAAGACACTTATCTGTGACCTGGCTGTTGCAGTTTGTTTTTAGTGTTAGTTTTTATGATCAGTCAGATAGAAGAGTCTGTTGTATGTATCTTTGTAAGATTAGAAAACATGAATATAAAACAGGCATGGAGTTTTATTTATTTTCTAAGAAGCAACATGTTTTGCATATTCTTAGCCTTGTTGAAATCCTTTTCTCCCAGCAGAAATGTCAACAATTGCATCCAGTTGAAAATCAACTAGTTTTTCTCTTCTTCTTTTTTTTTTACAGAATTGAATCAATCACAATCTTGAAATGTGGAGGATTATAAGCATTCCATGATACTTCTGTGCTAACCGCCCAAGAAATTCAAGCAACAACCACTTGGCTCACATAATATAAATAATATACTACTAACCTTTAGAGTTCGAATCCCCACGTTGTAATTCCTTCTCCGTATCCCCTTCCCCTATGTAATAAAACAATTTTTTTTAAAATATATATATATACTACTAAATTTTCCCCTTTTCACACCAAATATAAAAACTATACAGTCACTATCAGTAGAAAAAGAAACAATGGCAAGACTACTCTATATTGTGATCATTCTCTTGCTTGTTTTAGCAACATCAGCAGATCAGCCTTCTTGCAAATGTGAGCCTTCATGTAAAATTGTTCCAAAAGGAATAGTGTCCTGTTTGTCTTACATTAGAGGCAAACATCATCAATCGAACAAGCCATCAAACGCGTGCTGCAAACTGCAAAGGACTGAATGATATAGCGAGTGTGATAAAAAAAAATGGCAAGGATCGCGTAGCTGTTTGCAAGTGTATACAAGCGCGCTTTCACGTATTTATTATGATCCCACTCGTATCGCACTTGCTTCAAAACTATGTCATATTAAGCGTTCATCTCAGCCTTCCGTTGGCCATAACACTAATTGTTCAAGGTACTTTTATTTTCAATGGATGTATACTAACTTCTCGCAAAGTAGTGTTGGGCTAAGTCAGCCCAAAAATACTCTTAACATGGTGTGATATTAACATATATCAGTGGTTGAATGATTGTGATTCCTTTTGTTTTACATGTGGTGCAGGGGAATCTGATTGTTGCAAATGGATGTTGTGTAATTATAAGCAGCGGATTTGATAATGTTGACGACTGATGTAAAAAATAAAACATAAATAAAGGGCAAATAATGATGTGTGAGTATAAAACTGCATTCTCATGAAGAAATTAATTATAATATAGAGATCCCTTTCTTCTGTGTGAATATTTATTTACTTGAATCTCTGTATTATATATGTGCCTTCTTTTATTCTTCTCGGTTTTATTTTGAAACTTCTCTTAGTTATATACTATATGTCATGAAGGGAAACTAATTAAAAGACTGCTAGGTAAAAGAAGAGAAGGAAAACTGTCCATTTAAAGTTAACGATTACAAGAATGATGATTAAATTCATACTAAGATAATTTAGGGGAAATCGGAATCCACCCAAGTAGATTGTGTCTTATTACATTTAATTACTCCTACGAGTTACTTTTTGGAAAGTGCAAGTATACATGACTTGTAGCAAACTGAACATACACATATAGCAAGATTGCATGAACTTAATTGTCTTGTCGTTGATAGACGGTAAAAACTTAACTGCACTCGATATTTACATCAAATTATATTAATTAATTATGATTGAGCAATTTAATGATGTGAAAATGTTGGAAATTAGCCTTTTGCGGGAGTTGCGACCGACCAACTTTAACGGCTTAAACACTAGTGTTACGCATATTGGAGAATCCGGTTCTTCACACATGCATGATCTACTAAGTACGTAGATAACCGTAGGGCCAAGAATCGTCGAATTTCATTGAGAAATGAAAGAGATATTGGTTCACGAAGTAAGGTGTTTGAAGCATGGAAAAGTGTGGTGTGTGATCAATTCTCCCTCATCGGTAGAGGAAGAAAGAATTGTTGTGTATATAAGACTCGAAATTGGTTTGGGGTTTGGGACCTCAAGGGGTATCCCATGTGTTTAAAGGAGGGAGGACCTAGATGTGCTTCGGTTCAAGGAAAGCCCACACGCGCCTTCATGCCAAATCCCGTCGATTCTGTTAGGGTTCACGAGTTTGTAGGTGTGTGGGCCTTCTGGTATTATCTTTTTGGGCCAGATAACTTTGCCAAAAGTACAGTTTGAACTCAGAAGTTTCAGATGTGCAGTTTGGACCAGAATTCTTTCAGATATACAGTTTGGTCCCTGAAGTTTCAAGATGTACAGTTTGGTCCCCGAAGTTTCCAGAAAGTCAGAATTTCGGCAGACAGAACAGAAACGCCAAGCACTCAATTCAGCCATTTATTTTGGCTGGATTACTCCTCCTATAATGGCCAATCTGTTGGTCTTTCTCACCATTTATTTGGTGGCTTTACTACCTCCATAATGGTCATTATTTGGCCAATAATGGTTGTTATGAAGGCAGTCCAACAGCCCTCCCCTCACCTATATAAACACCCCTTGCACCATTGTTGAGCAACACTTGATATACACGAAAATACACAAGCAGAAAAAAATAGTTTCTTCCTACAACTTCCAAGCATCATTTCGTTACTCAATATTCTTCACGGTAGCTCTTGAGTTTCCTTTGCTCAATTGTTCCATTGTTGTTTTATCTTGGGAGGCGAATTGTCCAGGACGTATAAATGATACATACGGGGCAATATTGTCTTAAGGACAGAGTGTCACACTCGACTCAGCAAAAACAGTTTCCAGTTTTTCTTCTTCAACAAAATTGTAATTTCTGTTTTGTTGTCTATTGTAATTTTCAGTTCTTGAATTACTTTGCAGTTACTTGTAATTTCCGTTTCCTGCAATCCTTTGTAAACCCAACAGAAAATACATATTAATTGATCAAGGATAAGTAGTAGTATAAGTTAATATGCAAACACATATGATATGAATCTATTGGTTTAGTGTCGATATTTACATCAAATCATATCAATTAATTATGATTGAGTAATTTAATGATGTGAGAATACATATTAATTGATCAATGATAAGTAATAGTATAAGTTTATATGCAAACACCTATGATATGAATCTATTGGTTTAATGTAAAGTGTAAACATAGGCATAAAATAAATATTTAACATTAACTCTTCAAAGCTTTCAACCTAAATCGTTTTACAAAAAAACTAGGTTCATGATGTCTTTATCGGGTCTAATTAAGCACATGGCACAAGTAACTTGTATATCTGCACCCAAAAAAAAACTTGTATATTTTTACTAATTAATTGATAAATAATTAAATTATATATGTGTGTGTGTGTGTGTGTGAATTTTTTGCTGTCTAATTTTACAAATTTTCTAGTATTAAAATTGTGATGCTTATAAGCTTAGTAAAAAAAATTATAAAAAGCAAGGTTGGTGGGACGACCAATGAATTATTGGCAGGAGCGTTCATCAAATTAAAATTGAAGGAGTATCAAATAAAACAACCCGTTAGCTTCACGTAATCAATTTATTCTGTAACCATGAATAAATACATAGCTAATTTTGATTAGAAGAACATTAATAGGACATTCTCAATTTGTTTATTTTTCCCATCCTTCATCTAGTATAATAATTAACTTAAACTAAAAGTCAACAAGCTTGTTGAGAGTTTGTTCAAATCGACTAAATAAAGTCATAGATATCCCATTTGGCCACCAAAAAATGGAAGCTTGCGTGAATTTCTTTCAGATCAGCTGTCATTACAATTCATCCTTTAATTATATAAATATCATCATTAGAAGTAGAGTTTTATTAAGAAGCTTAGCTTGTTGAGATTAAAAAAAAATGGAGGATCAAAAGAAGTACGTAGTTGAAGTTGAGAAAGCTAAAGAAGGAAGAGACGGAAGGCCATCAACAGGACCTGTTTATCGTAATGTATTAGCCAAAGATGGTTTCAGGCCTTTATCTCATGGACTTGAAAGTTGCTGGGATATTTTCTGGTTAGCTCCCTTTTAAATTCTTCGTTACGACACCACAACCCCGCGATCTCAGGAATTTTGTGAAGGATATTCAAGATTTAATTTATTTATGCGGTATAATTTTTGTTTACAAAATATAATTTTTCGACGAAGATTATTCAACTAATGTACTCTTTAGTCTATGTTCCACCATTGCCACCCCCCACTCGCGGCCTTTCAACAAGAAATAATAATTGATGTCATCTTTTATACTCTTTAAATTTAAGTTATATATACTGATAGTGTGTATTTTTTATACTGTTAATACGGTTTAAATCGTGACAGCAGGTCAGATATATATAATTTATATCAGGTTACGGGTTAATATTTATCGTAGAAGTTTATTGATAATTATTTTATTAATGCCTGATTGTGTAAAAATATTTACTCCGTTAGTGCATAAAACTTATTTAACTCTCATATTTCTTTTTAGTCTATAGATTTCAGTGGAAAATTTGAATGAACATTCTTCCAAAAAGTTAGTTTCTGATGAAGCTTTGTAGTAACTTTTTAGGATAATTAAAGCAAAGTTGAATGACTATTTGATTATCAAATTATAATTTAGTGATTTTCGTGATATTTAATTAAAGTTGAACAATTTTTCGTTATATAAAAGATAATCTAGTGATTTTGCAATAGAATAAAAGGAAAGTTATCATCCAAAATAATCTTTGGAAACCCGAGTCCTTTTTAACTAAATATATGAGCATAATAACGTTACCGCATACAAAATATATATTTTTTCTTATATTCTTAAAGAATAAAAGATGAAATGTAGACGATAAAAATCTGAAAATTGGAATAGATACACTTGTTTGAAAACTACCAGGACGCATTTGGGCTGGATATATCCAAGTAATATGAGGCCCAGAGGGCCACTACTATTGTCTATAACTCCCTCAGTTCCCGCGTAAAAAGAAAAAAAAGTAACGGCATAATTCTTTTCTCTGTTTCTTGGATTTTCCTAAAGTTGTTTCCTATTGCTATTAGTCATTGTGTAGCCAACAGAATCTTGACGTGCTAGTGTGGAATTTTTTTTATTAGATGGGTTAATCCCCAACTTTTGCTTAATTAAATTTTATAAACTGTTTCATCTAAGAGTTTGAAGAGTAGCATTGGAGCCATGTGTCACGTTAAAACAGTCACTTGCGTAAATACAGTGTAAAACTACGTACAATAGATATTTGTGGTCCGGCTGCTGACAAGAGTTTCAATTTTTCTTGGTTTACAAGAGCTGGAGTTAATCTAAACTTTCTTTCTTGTTATGGTGCAGTGAGTCTGTCAGAAAATTTCCAGATAACCGAATGTTAGGTGAGCGGGAAATGTTCCACGGTCAGGTATTATTCATCCTTTTACTAATTTCAATCCACATTTTCCATCTATTTATAAAGATGCTACAGATCTCCAACGCGTATTTCTGGTTCTGCAAAATCATCAACAAAATTTGCCAATGTTTCAAGTAACATAATAAACATCATGACTTGTGTTATAATAAGGTCTTAACTCCTCGGATTACACATTTTAAGTGGAACTTTTCAATTTCTTTGAGCACAAAATAGTGAAGATTTCTGATCTTTTAACCTCATATTTTGAAGAAGTTTATTGCGTTTATAATTGCTGATCATTTTCTTGAATTCCCCATGGTTTTTTATGTCTTTGTAGGCAGGTAAATACGTTTGGTTAACTTACAAAGAGGTGTATGATTTAGTGTTAAAAGTTGGAGCTTCTATTCGTGTCTGCGGCGTTAAGAAAGTAAGTCTTTCATACTTTAAAGTTTAAACTTGAAGAATGACAGTGAACTTCATTCAATATAGAGTTAGTTCTGAACTTTTGAGTTAATGTTTAGCAAGAAAATTTTGCAACTGGGGAAACTATAACGTCGGTGAACACAAACTTTGTCCGTATTTTATACAACCTCGGTCAACATACGCTTTGTTAGTTAGTTTCTTATTCAACTTCAATTATTAATATTGTCATGCCAAGCCAGCAAAATCCTAGTGCACAATTTTTTCTTCTTGTTTCTTTAGAAAATCCAATTTACATATCATATCTCTCAACAAGCTTATGAAACATTCTTTGGAACTGTTACAGAAGAGATGCAAGTTTTGTCAGAACCATGGATTGAATTCTGTCATCTAATGATTTTTTTCCCTCTGATTACTTATATACAGGGTGGAAAATGTGGTATATACGGCTCCAATTGCTCGAATTGGGTCATAAGCATGCAGGTATATAACTTCCAATATAATTAAGTTTCTGAATACAAAGCTTTCAAGGTCCGTTGATTGCTTCAGTTAGGTTATTTCTCCACAACTATGGTACATGTTATATGTTGGAGATAGAGTATTCTTGGCTGCGCTATTCCAATACCTTGACTTTTTCACTTCCGGTTTGTGTACGGGTGACACCTCCTGCAATTCTGTCCAGGGAGGATATTTCAAGAATAGTTTGCCAATAATTGGATAAGAAAATAGAAACAACATTGTTAATTTCATTACATATTAAATCTTTTGCTTATACGAATTGGATAATAGCGTTGTCTCAACTACCCTCAGAAACATTTCTTTATGACCGTATGAGGTTTTTTTTTTCATACAGTACATCAGCTTAGTACATGGTGTCCAATAAACAAAGTAAGCAAAATGATCTTCTTCTTTTTTTTGCAGGCCTGCAATGCTCATGGTCTTTATTGCGTCCCCATATATGACACTCTAGGTAAGTGTGTCACCTCTCCATACCTTCTCCCCTTCCCTTCCCAAAGGGAAACACAGTTAAGAAAAAAGCTGAAGTACTAAGAAAAACCCGAAAGAGGACAATATATGTCAGCATGTTGAGAGTAATGTTCTTGGTGCATCTCACAAATTGCATATTTCAGGACATAGAATCACAGCTACAAGAAAGTATGTTATGGTTTTGAAACTATCTTAATATTGATGCAAGTTCACATCGTTTTTGTCAGATTTGGTTTATTGAGAACATTCTGAACTAAATATAAAAAAGTATAGAGAAATGCAAGAAGTGCATAATCCTAGCTCGGAATAGGGTAATTAATAAATTCATTTGTCATTCCAATATATAAATGTTCCCACTCATTATTGGAGCATTATTATGGCTTCAGGTGCTGGTGCAGTTGAGTATATCATCTGCCATGCAGAAATTTCCGTTGCTTTTGCTGAGGAAATGAAAATTTCTGAGGTAATAATTATCACACTGCATCACGACTATTCAAAATTTGATCCATTTCATTACTCGATTTCTCTCCTTTCTTTTTCTTCATATTCTTGTCTATTTCTTCCTCTGCCTAAAGTTCATTCCATTAGCAACTGACTGTTTACTCTTAATCATTTTAGGTGCTGAAAGCTTTTCCCAACGCTGGAAAGTTCCTGAGAAGTAAGCAATTACTGTTTTAACTTCTAATGATTATAGCAAAGATCAACTTAAAGGTGCTAAGTTTTTCATTCCTTTATGTAGCCCTTGTAAGCTTCGGTAAGGTCACATGGGAACAGAAAGACATGGCTGGAACTTTTGATTTGAAACTGTATTCTTGGGATGAGTTCTTGTTGCTGGTAGGTTACTTGAAGCTATCATTACAGTCATGTCTTCCTTCTTTTTTGTCTATTGTAAAGAAACATTATTCACTTAATGGAAAGCCTTCTTGGATTTCTTACTACCTAACTCTTATCATCCATAATAACTTTTGGTGATTTAGTAGTATGTAAGTCACACAAGGAAGGTCAACTTATACAAATTTCTACAGCTCTTCTGTCCTTTCTGTTCTAATTCACATTTAAACTTTGAGTTATTTTGTGGGAGCAACATGTTCTAATGGGGTCTGTCTTTTGTCTGAATATCAGTAGTGTCATGCCTGTACCAAATAGAAAAGGTAGGAAAATTCTAGGGATATCAACACTAGATCAGTTTCAACGGTAGGCCTGAATCCAATTGCATTTTCCAGAACGTGCTCATCTTCTTATATTATAACTAGGAATAAATACCATACAACGCAATTTTGCAGTCCATATTCTTATCTATGACATGTCTTTATATCATCAACTTCTATTCCTCTTATGATTATTGAACTTTTGCATATATATCATTTTGTTAGCTAATAGAACATTCCTAATTCCTATTATTAGAAGTAACCTTCGAAATACTAATTTATGCAACTTATTTTCCACTTCCATTTTCTGTTGTTTATATTCATATTCAGTACTAATCTGCAGGGAATGCAAGAAAAATTTGATCTTCCAGCTAAAAAGAAGACAGATATTTGTACAATCATGTACACAAGTGGGACAACTGGTGACCCGAAGGGAGTCATGATTTCCAATGAGAGCATTCTATCCCTTATATCTGGAGTGAACCACCATATGGAGACCGTGGGCGAAGAGGTAAAATTAATCGCCCTTGTTCTGTTTTCCAAGACACTAAAAAGTTATAAAGGCCTTCAGTAATGTCATCAGTGTATCAGTAATGATTTATGCATGTAGAAGTTTCATAAACATTTATGTACTGTATTTACTACTCTTATGTTTCAGGAGGTTTATGTTTCTTTTTATTCAACTTTTCATGTTTCATTTAGGCATGTTCATTACTAATCCCTCTTTTCTATGCAGTTCACTGATAAGGATGTATATTTGTCGTACCTTCCTTTAGCGCACATATTTGATCGAGTCATTGAAGAATTATTCATTTCCAAAGGTGCCTCAGTAGGTTTTTGGCATAAGGCAAGTAAAGAAACACGGTGGATTACTTTTTCTTCCAAATACTTGAAAATAATGATGATTTATTGACGGAATCTCAGGATGTTAAACAATTGATTGATGACATCAAAGAGCTAAAGCCGACTGTATTTTGTTCAGTCCCACGTGTGCTGGACAGGATTTATTCAGGTGAAAGCTCCAAGCTAACAGAACTGCGTGATGTTTTACTTTAGAATAATAGCCATGACTACATGCTTTTTAACAGAAACTTTTTCTTGAACTACCATAGAAGATTGGCATTTTAATTGCTACATGAACGTCTCCATTTTGCCTACTGCAAAGATGCTGCCATCTTATAATCTATATTCATAGTGACAGATTCTTGCATTGATTTGCACAATTCAACTAAGATTCTTAATGGTTAACCATTTCCACTTTCAGGTTTGGTGCAGAAGATTTCGTCTGCTGGTTTCCTTAAACATAAACTGTTTAACTTTGTTTATAACTAGTAAGTGCCCATTTTATTTTGTTTGCAAGGGAAAAGAAGATGTCATCTTTAAAACGTACTTCCTTCTTTTCTTCTGTACTATTTGTTGGGTTGGGGTCCATCCTTTGTCTTCTTAATTGATAGGCTCCATCCCCAATTGAATAAATAAACAAATGAGAGTGGATGTCATCATTTCTTTGAGTGGCAAACAAATGAGAGTGGATGCCATCATTATTTTGAGTAGCAAACGATTTGCAGAGCCTATAAAAGGAAGGCTTCAGCATCTCATTTTAGTACACCACATTGAGGGAAAAATCAGAGAGAAAATACTAGCGAGAAAATTGTGAGGAATTTTCAGAGTGTTTTTCAGATTGAGTGTCGTGAGTATTTGCAAACACTGTATATTTTTCTTTCATTAAAAGATCTGCAGCAGCCCCGTGGACATAGGCTTATTTTGCCGAACCACGTAAATTTTGTGTGTTATTTATTCCGTATTTATTTTTTTGCTCCCACATACCTGATAAAAGAAAATATGGCGTTATTTTCCTAACAACTAATATCAAAGTAAGGTTGTTAATTTTGTCAATTTACGGCGAGTTACTATTCACATGAATAGTGAAATTCGTGAATAGTAGAATTTGGCCAACTACACCAAATTCGTCCGCAGCAGTGTTTTCAATAACACGGTGATTCTCAAAAATTGTCAAAACAACAATCTGGTGGGAGTCAGGTTTGAGTGGGAGTAATGGCGGCAGACGAAGGAAAAATAAATATTGAAAAATTCAATGGTTCGGACTTTGTCTTTTGGAAGATGCAGATAGAAGATTATCTGTACCAAAAGAGTCTTTATCAACCTCTCTCAGGTAAGAAGCCAGAAGGCATGAAAGATGATGATTGGGCTCTTCTAGACAGAAAAGCTCTCGGAGTTATCCGACTATCATTGTCACGCAACGTTGCTTTCAACATAGCAAAAGAAAAGACCACGATGGGTCTTATGGCGGCTTTTTCAAGCATGTACGAGAAGCCATCAGCCTCAAACAAAGTCCATTTGATGAGGCGGTTGTTCAATTTGCGGATGGTAGAAGGCGGTTCGGTAGCTCAACACCTCAATGAACTCAACACAATGACAAGCCAGCTGAGTTCAGTTAAAATTGATTTTGATGACGAAGTACGAGCATTGATACTTTTGTATTCCCTACCAGAAAGCTGGAATGCTACTGTCACAGCTGTGAGTAGCTCGTCGGGAAGCAACAAGTTGAAATTTGACGATGTTCGTGATCTGGTTCTCAGCGAGGAGATCAGGCGGAAAGATTCCAATGAGTCATCAACCTCTTCAGTATTACATACAGAGTCAAGAAGTAGAAAATCAATCAGAGGAGGCGGACGTGGAAAACAAAAGGACAGGAGGTCCAAATCTAGAAATCCCTCTAATTCTCAAAACTCGAAGACTATCGAGTGTTGGAATTGCGGGAAGCCCGGGCACTATAAAAATCAGTGCAAAAGTGCACCGAAGAATCAAGAAGGGAAGGCAGAAGCAAACATTACTTCCACAGATGATGCATTAATATGTTCTTTAGAGAGAAAGCAAGAGTCTTGGGTATTAGACTCTGGAGCATCATTCCATGCCACTTCGCAGAGAGAACTCTTTGAGAAATATGTCCCTGGAAACCTTGGTAAAGTCTACCTTGGTAATGAACAATCTTGCGAGATTGTTGGCAAAGGTATCGTAAAGATTATGTTGAACGGGTCTGTATGGGAACTGAAGGATGTGAGGCATATTCCCGACATGAGAAAGAACTTAATCTCAGTCGGCCAGTTGGCCAGTGAAGGCTATACAACAGTCTTTCACGACGATACTTGGAAGATCTCAAAGGGTGCAATGATTATTGCTCGAGGCAAAAAGAGGGGTACTCTTTACATGACAGCAGAAACACGTTTTTCAATTGCAGTGCAGCAGACACAGAAAGTCCTACTTTGTGGCACTAGAGACTTGGACACATGAGCGAAAAAGGAATGAAGGTTATGCACTCGAAGGGAAAACTACCGAGTCTTCAGTCAATTGATATTGACACGTGTGAAGGATGTATTTTCGGAAAGCAGAAAAGAGTTAGATTTCAAACAGGGACTAGGCCCCCAAAGCAGGAGAAACTTGAACTTGTTCACTCTGATGTTTGGGGACCGACAACTGTCTCATCCATCGGTGGGAAACAATACTTTGTGACTTTTATTGATGATCACTCGAGAAAAGTATGGGTTTACTTTTTGAAATACAAGTAAGAAGTATTTGAAGCTTTCAAGATTAGGAAAGCGATGGTTGAAAATGAGACAGGGTTGAAGATAAAGAAGCTCAGAACCGACAATGATGGTGAATATGAAGACACCAAATTCAAGAAGTTCTACTATGAGCACGGGATCAGAATGGAGAGAACCGTGCTTGGTACGCCTCAACACAACGGTGTAGCTGAGCGTATGAACCGGACGTTGACAAAGAGAGCCAGAAGCTTGCGGGTACAGTCAGGCCTGCCAAAGCAGTTCTGGGCAGAAGCAGTCAACACAGCAGCTTACTTGATCAACCGAGGTCCATCGGTACCATTGGAGCATAGAATACCAGAAGAGGTATGGAGCGGAAAAGAGATAAAACTCTCACATCTTAGAGTTTTTGGTTGTGTAGCATATGTGCATATCTGTGATGCACAAAGAAATAAACTTGATCCAAAATCAAAGAAATGCACTTTCATTGGTTATGGTGAAGATGAGTTTGGCTACCGCTTATGGGATGATGAAAATAAAAAAATGATCCGCAACAGAGATGTAATCTTCAACGAACGAGTGATGTATAAGGACAGGCATAACACAGTTGTCAGTGACTCAGAACAGAGTGAGCCAGTGTATGCAGAGGTGGACGATGTCCCAGAAAGTCCTACGGAGCAGATAGTTGACATTCCTCAGTTTGGGGAATCAATTGATCAGAATACCGAGCAACAGTCTGATACAACACAATCTTCTGCTCCAGTTCCAGAACTGAGAAGGAGTTCTCGGCCTCATGTACCTAACAAAAGGTATATGAACTATTTGTTGTTAACTGATGCAGGTGAACCTGAATGCTATGAGGAAGCATGTCAGACCAGAGATGCCAGCAAGTGGGAGCTTGCTATGAAAGACGAGATGAAGTCTTTGATGACCAATCAGACATGGGAACTTGTTGATTTACCCATGGGAAAGAAGGTGATTCACAACAAATGGGTATATCGGGTGAAAGAGGAGCATGATGGTTCCAAGAGGTACAAAGCCCGACTTGTAGTCAAAGGATTCCAGCAAAAAGAGGGAATTGACTATACTTAGGGATGGCAATTGGGCGGGGCGGGTGCGGGTACCCCCTCCACCGCACCCGTACCCGCCAAAAAAAATTATACCCGCCACCCGTGGCGGGTACAATTTTCAACATCCATACCCGCCTAGGCGGGTATATTCCTATACCCGCCACCTACCCGCCCGCCTACCCGTCCGCCTACCCGCCACCCATTTTTTTCACCTCTTCCCCATTGCACAACAAAGAATCAAGAAAATAAAATTTCTAAGAAACCCAAAAAATTATCCACCCAAATAACTATATATTACAAATGTAGACAAAACTCAGATATTATTTTAGCTATATAAGCTAGGCGGGTAGGCGGGCGGGTAGGCGGGCGGGCGGGCGGGTAGGCGGGCCGGCGGGCGGGTAGGCGGGTAGGCGGGCGGGTAGGCGGGTAGGCGGGCAAATCCACCACCTACCCGCCTACCCGTGACGGGTACATTTTCAATACCCATACCCGCCTACTACCCGCCAAAGTTATACCCATACCCGCCCCAATTGGGGCGGGTGCGGTGCGAAATCCGCAAAATTATACCCACCTGTCATCCCTAACTATACTGAGATATTCTCTCCAGTTGTGAAACTCAATACTATCAGGTCTGTATTAAGTATTGTTGCCAGTGAAGATCTCCATCTTGAGCAATTGGATGTGAAGACAACATTTCTTCACGGAGACTTGAACGAGGAGATATACATGTCCCAACCTGAAGGTTTTGTGGTGAAAGGGATGGAAAATAAGGTATGCAAATTGAAAAAGAGCTTGTACGGCCTGAAACAAGCTCCAAGGCAGTGGTACAAAAAGTTCGATGGTTTTATGCACAGGGAAGGTTTCCAGAAGTGCAACACCGACCACTGTTGCTACTTCAAAAGATATAAGTCCAGTTATATCATTCTGCTACTTTATGTCGATGATATGTTAGTAGTTGGTTCCGATATGGACGAGATCAGAAACGTGAAGCAGCAATTATCAAAAGAATTTGATATGAAGGATTTGGGTCCAGCAAAAAGGATACTTGGAATGCAAATCACAAGAGATAAGCAGAAGGGAGTTTTGCAGTTATCTCAGGCGGAGTATATCAATCGTGTTTTGCAGAGATTCAACATGGACAATGCCAAGCCAGTTAGCACACCCTTGGCTAGTCATTTTCACCTATCCAAGGACCAATTCCCTCATACGGAGGAAGAAAAAGAGTCAATGGCTAAAGTTCCTTATGCTTCAGCCATTGGAAGTTTGATGTACGCTATGGTCTGTACGAGGCCAGACATCGGCCATGCAGTGGGAGTTGTAAGCAGGTTTATGTCAAATCCTGGAAAAGCTCATTGGGAAGCAATTAAGTTGATTTTGAGGTATCTACGAGACACAACAAAGAAGTGTTTGTACTTTGGAAAAGGAAAACTAAAAGTACAAGGTTACGTAGATACAAACTATGGAGGTGATGTCGATCGCCGCAGAAGCACCACCGGCTACATATTCACTGTTGGTACAAAACTGTTAGTTGGATGTTGCAAATTCAGAAGACTGTTGCTTTATCTACTACAGAAGTTGAGTATGTTGCAGTGACATAAGCTAGTAAAGAGTTGACATGGCTTCAAGGTTTGCTAACAGAGCTGGGATTCAACCAGAAGAAGAGTGTTTTGCATAGTGATAGTCAGAGTGCAATACATCTAGCAAAGAATTCAACATTTCATTCTAGAACAAAACACATTGGTCTCCGTTATCACTTCATCAGGTCAGTTCTTGTGGATGATGTGCTAATGTTGGAGAAAATCCAAGGAAGTAAGAATCCAACAGATATGTTAACAAAGGTGGTGACGATTGATAAACTGAAGTTGTGCTCAACTTCAGTTGGCCTGCTAGACTGACAGACCGAAGGAGGGCTGCTGCATCGATCAAAGTGTGAAGACAGATTGAAATCAGTCTTCAAGTGGGAGAATTGTTGGGTTGGGGTCCATCCTTTGTCTTCTTAATTGATAAGCTCCATCCCCAATTGAATAAATAAAGAAATGAGAGTGGAAGTCATCATTTCTTTGAGTGGCAAACAAATGAGAATGGATGTCATCATTTCTTTGAGTGGAAAACAAATGAAAGTGGATGCCATCATTGTTTTGAGTAGCAAACGATTTGCAGAGCCTATAAAAGGAAGGCTTCAGCATCTCATTCCAGTACACCACATTGAGGGAAAAATCAGAGAGAAAATACTAGCGAGAAAATTGTGAGGAATTTTCAGAGTGTTTTTCAGATTGAGTGTTGTGAGTATTTGCAAACACTATATATTTTTCTTTCATTAAAAGATCTGCAGCAGCCCCGTGGACATAGGCTTATTTTGCCGAACCACGTAAATTTTGTGTTATTTATTCCGTATTTATTTTTTTGCTCCGACATACCTGATAAAAGAAAATATGGCGTTATTTTCCTAACACTATTTTTCTTATTGTGGAACAATCAGAATGGTTAAAGTAGAAGCCTTTTAGGTGGATGACCTTTTTAGTTTTGTTGTCATTGCTTGAGTCTATGTCTGTCGTTATTAAGCCATCTGATACTCATGGAGGCCTTTTGACTGTTAGCCAGTGGCGGAACTAGGATTTTTACTAAGAAGTAAGCGCATGAAGAAGTCAAGGGGATTTAACATATAGATATATACATAAAAATAATTATCTATATACACAGAATTTTCCAGCGAGGAGCCTTGGAATAACTGGCAAAGTTACTGCCATGTGACCAGGAGGTCACCGGTTCAAGCCGTGGAAACAACCTCTTACTGTAAATGCAGGGTAAGGTTGCGTACAATAGACCCTAGTGGTCCGGCACTTCCCCAGACCCCGCGCATAGCGGGAGCTTAGTGCACCGGGATGCCCTTTTTTTTTTTTACAGAATTTTCCAGCGAAGGGGTGTCACTTGACTCCGCCACTGCTGTTAGGTCATCGTCATGCTTACGATCTTTGCCACGTCAAATAAGTTTACTGATTGCAGTATATATATACCTGTATACCTCACATAGGTGCATGTGTATACACACAGAATTTTGCTTGAAAGAGTTAAATCTTAAATGCATGTAGAGACTCTTAGCTGTGCAAAAATTTCAATGTGCATAAATACACCTCCCAGATAAGTTATGGCATATGTAACTCAATTAGGATTATTCAATGGATGTGTCGTGCTATAATGGAAATATTACTAAGAGCTATTTCATTTGCATAATGATCACGCACAACAGGTGCGGATGTAGCTAAGGACTTATCGGTTCATCCGGACCTAGTTGTTTTTAGATGTGTTAAAAATCCACTAAATAAGTACAAATAGTAGAGTTTGAACCCTATAAATCAAAGGGTTGTAGTAGAATTCCGAATTTGAACTCATAATGTTCAAATATTACATCCACCTCTAACGCACAACAATTGCTTTTGCAGCAAATTGGGTAACATGAGCAAAGGATACAAGCATGCAGAAGCAGCTCCTATTTTTGATAAAATAATTTTCAACAAGGTAACAAGCAATTGCATCTTTCTCAGCAGCTTCTTTTTCCATCTTTTGGTGTCACAAAGGACAGTGTTCTGAAGTGATTTACTAATGCATTTCGAGATGATTACTTATTTAGGTGAAGGAGGGTTTAGGAGGAAACTTGCGTCTCATTCTATCGGGAGCAGCACCTCTCTCTTCCGCTGTTGAAACCTATTTACGAGTTGTAACATGTGCTAATGTTCTTCAAGGATATGGTACTCATTATTACATAATAGCATTTTCTACTTACTAAGGATTTTCCTAATTTATTCAAGTAACAATTTACTAGGTACCAGTAATTATGTTCCTTATTAAACAAAATAAGTATGAATAAGATGCTAACTTTTCTCTGCAATTCTCAGACTATCATTTTGTCTTTTTGTTTCCAAATTTGTCATCAGACAAAAAACCTTTTTTATTTTATTTTTATTGATATCAGTCAGTCAGAAGCCTGATACATTGTTCCTTTCTGACCTTTCAGCGTCCTGTATTTACATTAACAACTTCTTTAAGGCATAAGTCATAAAAGAGCTTATATTTTCAAATTTCAATTTGTTACTACCTTTTCCTCTCTTTTGCTGTTTATTCTGACTGAAGACATGAACACATGTTTGAGCTTGCTAAATATACTTCGCACAGAGCTGTTAATGATATTTTGAGTTGAAAACTAAGAAATGTTTTGAACCAATTCTAACTTCTTGGTATGTACTGTAGGTTTAACGGAGACCTGTGCAGGGTCATTTGTTGCAAGACCAGATGAACTGGCAATGGTTGGTACTGTTGGTCCTCCTTTGCCAATTATAGATGTGTGTCTAGAGTCTGTTCCTGAAATGGGGTACGACGCCCTTGGAGATACTCCTCGTGGAGAGATATGCATAAGAGGGAAGTGTTTATTCTCAGGATACTATAAGCGCGAAGACCTCACCAAGGAGGTGTTGGTCGATGGATGGTTCCACACAGGTGTGACTGGACAAATATCAGTCTTCTCAACCCAATTTCTTGGGTTTTGGATATCTTGTCATTTTTCTTACTATATAAACTTGCAACAGGTGATGTTGGTGAATGGCAGCCGGATGGGAGCATGAAAATTATTGACCGCAAGAAAAACATTTTCAAGCTCTCCCAAGGAGAATATGTTGCAGTTGAGAATCTGGAGGGCATTTATTCTCTTGCCTCTAGTGTGGATGCAGTATGTTTCTTTTATTTTACAAATGTCTTGAGTATTACACTCTTCCCCCTTATATTATGTTCCTTCTGTCCCTCAACATTAAATGATCAAGTCCACTATAGGTATAGTTGTATCATCACATTTTATCCTGAGGAATTTTTCTGCCCGTTTCAAACAGATATGGATCTATGGTAGTAGCTACGAGTCATTTCTTGTTTCCATTGTGAATCCCAATATTGACGCTCTTCAGTCCTGGGCCGAGGAGAATGGAGTGACTGGGGACTTTGCTACTATATGTGAGAACCCAAAGGCAAAAGCATATATCCTATCAGAACTAACCAATACTGCTAAGGAGAAGAAGGTCATCCCTTATTCTGTATCTACATATATACAGCGAAGTCCTTGTTTTATCCATATGTAGAAACTTTAACTCTATAATGTATGTCTATGATTTATTAGTTTTGAATGATTGAATATGTGATTCTGCTTACAGCTGAAAGGCTTTGAATTTATCAAAGCTGTGCACCTTGACCCTATACCATTTGACATGGAGCGTGAACTTATAACCCCAACTCACAAGAAAAAGAGGGTCCAGTTTCTCAAATATTACCAGGTTTGCTAAGCTGCTTCTCCCGTGTTAGATTTAGGGCATGCCCATATAGGGAAATGTTGAGTTCTTTCTACAATGGGATCTCTGTTAACAAGAGTTTTTGTTTCAAGTTGGAAGCATGTATCTTGTTTGCTGCTGACACAGAATTAACATGAAATTGCAGGACATTATTGATACATTGTACAAAAGCACTAGATAAACAACCAGACACCTTGGTTTCACGTTCGAGCTGGAGAAACGTAACTATATATATGATGTCAAACGCTACATGCAGTTCTATCTCAGCTCATATTTATTAGTTGTAATTCATTCTTGATTGTACCTTATAAAAGTCTACTTATGTACTGCTAATTATGTTGCTATTTCTTCACAATTGAACGTCTCAGATGTCCTCTTGTTTACTGGACCCTTTTTTCTTTTTCTTCCAAAGATCAACTCATCCATTTGAGATTTGAGGAGTTGCCAGAAACTCCAACACAAGTACAGATTTCTTGATTGTGAAACATTAACCCCGGGCATATAGTGGTCTCATCTGTCTATTTTATTGTATTTCTGGTATATTAAGTGACCAATTTAAAAACGTGTCCACGAATGGACTTCAGAATTCAAATTTGACCAGACTGTGACACCATGTAAAATAGCCAAAAGTTATTGAAAGCCATAGTTCAGCAGAGTACAACTTTACAAGGCAGGTGCAAAATGCTTGTCATAATTAAGGTTTTTATTGAATAAAGATACAACAGACTCTTTTATCAGACTCGTATTAGGAACTAAACTATAAACCAAACTGCAGCAACCAGGTCATAAACGAGCCTCTTCCAATATTTTCTGGTTAGACTGCCCACCTTTTGGCTTTAAGAGCTAAAATCAGGTTCAGCTGGCTTCTGAAGCAGTAAGGGACATAAGCTGGGAGATAATTTGGCATCCCTTGGGTGGTTGCTTCGTCACAAGGCACGCAACACGTTGGCAGCAAACCTTGATGGATAAATGGTAGCCCCAAGACTTGGTAAATGTGCATTATCTTTTGCCAATACAGACTGCAGTCTATCTTCTTCCTCTCTCAAAGGTTGCTCAAGCTCGTGCTTGCAGTGTCTGCGCCATGCTGCTTGTATAAAGCAGGCTGCCCATGTCCTCCAGTGCTGTGAATAGGACCTGAAACAGCCAAGGTACATTGAAATGGTTAAGGGCCTTCTCCAAAACTGATGGCAGTAAGACTTGTGTTTGAAATTGAGTAACATACTTGAAAGTATGCCGAAGCTGCTTGCTATGAAGGCGTCTGAATTGTGTGGCAACAAACTTGAGATCATCAGCTGTCAGAGCAAAAGCTTCCGCATCTGTAACAGCTTGTACTGTTCTAGTAGAGGCGGGAAGACTCGGGGAAGTATGGGGGTCCAAAGCCCATGTAAGAAGCACCTCTCCACAGAAATCACCAGCCTTTAGAGATGCAGAGTTGAAGAAGCCAGTTATTCCACCATTGGTGGTTATAGTCAACAAAGTACCTCTCAAGAGAAAAAGCATCTCATTCACTGGATCTCCTTCTCGGATTATGAAGCTTTTCTCTGTGAAAAGAGCTGGTTTCAGCCAATCACACATTGCATCGAGTATCTGTTCATCCATTTTCTCAAACATGGGAACCTGCATATAGAAGATTAAATCAGATCAACGGTTTCAATAATGCAAGAAAAGGCAAGTGTAGTCGAAATGGTGTTCCATGTAAGTGGTTGTTTCGAATTAAAACTAAGCCCGATTGCTCCATTGACAAGTATAAAGCACGTTTGGTTGCAAAAGGGTTCACTCAAAGGTCTGGAGTTGATTTTCATAAGACATACAGCCCAGTGATTAAACCCACCACGATTTGAACTGTCCTCACCCTTGTTGTACAAAAAAATTGGGCATTGCCTCAGATCGATGTCAATAATGCCTTTCTTCAGGGGAGGCTTCAGGAAGACGTGTATATGACTCAACCTCCGGGCTATGAGAATTCAGCGCATCCCGACTATGTCTGCCATCTCAAAAAGGCTATCTACGGACTGCGACAAGCTCCTAAAAATTGGCGGCACGTTAGGTGGTTTGATCGGCCGCGTCTCGAAAAAATATGGAAAATAAAAATAAAATCAGGTAAAACGGACATCCGAGCACAGAGTTATGACCATTTAAAGTTGCACCAATTTACAACTAATTTTTCTCCCTACATTTTATGTCAATGCTTCCGTTAAGTAAGTTCATGCCGTATTCGACTTCCATAAAAGCTTCATAGATTGGCTTCAATGACTATGATTCAAGAGATAGCAGTAGCCTAAAATCAAAAATAAGATTAATTACATAGGTAGGTTCGGTTTTTCGGTTCGGTTCATCCCCAATATTAAAGAACCGAACCGAATTACCTTAAATAAACACTAATAAAATATACCTTCAATAAACATTAATAAAATAATAATAAAATGAACGGGTCGGGGTCGGGTCACTGGTCGGGTTGGGCCCGACCGGGTTAGACTGGTAAAAAATTCTGACCCTAACCCTGATCGGGTCCCCGTTTTTTCGGGTCAGGTGGCTCACGGGTCAGATATATGCTGACCTTGGCCCTGGTTTTTTCAGGCCGGGTCGGGGGGGTCCCCGACCCGATGGACAGGTCTAGTCTGCAGTATGGGCAGATCAACATGGCTCGGAGACCAGTTCAGGCTCCAGGACACTTTGGATTGCCGCCCGTTATGCCGTACGTTTATACGAAATACCCTACGATGTAGGCGAACAATGTTGGCCAGCCGATGGCCCCTGGCTATGACTTAGCTCGGCTATCTGGTGATGCTGTTTACAGTGGAATACCATTCCAGCAGTCATTGCCAGTACCCAGTCTATACCTTTTATGAAGCGTAAATTTTCTAAGAACGATCGACGTCCAAGGAAAGCAGCCATGGAATACTGTTCCACCTTATCCTCAGGCTCCGTTAGCCGTTCCAGAAGCTCAAGTTGCAGGCTTTGGTGGCCATACCCAACAGCAGCAATGGGGCATTACCCCACCTATTGGTAATGGCCAGCAGACCACCTACAACCTTCAAAACTCTGTCCAACAAAGTGCAAAATGGAGGTCGCCAGTGCAGAACGCCTACCACCCGAATCCAGTCGAGAATCGACAGGGGACGTTACAACTGATAAACCCGAAAATTATTGCTAATACCATGCGGAGGTACTTCGGCATCCAACTGAAACCTTTGGACAGACTTGTTTATAAGAAGACTTACCCCGATTGGGTAGATCGGATAGCACCTTTGCCGAGGGGCTTCAAAATACAGAGTTTGCCATCTTATCTGGCGACGATGACAAATCCACTATCGAGCACATCGGTAGATTTACTGTCGAATGCGGCGAGGCTGGCCAGAATGAGTATCACAAGTTGCAGTTATTCCCTCTCTCTAACGGGAACAACCTTCGCATGGTACTCCTCTTTGGCTCCTGATTCTGTACAGAGCTGGGCTGACATGGAGGGTTACTTCCATGATAGGTTCTATTGGCCCCAACCTCAGGTTACCTTGCTAGTCTAACGAATCTCAAGCAGCAGGTCGGTGAATCGGCTGCCGATTTTATCGAGAGATTCAGAAAGAAGGTTGGGAAATGCACCGTACACTTCCCCGAGTCTGAGTGTGCCTACATGATAATCAACAACATGCACCCTCAGTTAAAGGAGAAGTTGGTGGGACAATCCTGCTCTGACCTGAGCCAGTTAGCTGAAAAGGCTAGCCAAATAGAGCAGTACGTCTAGGAGAAGAGTCAGCCGAAATTGAGGCTCACACTTGGTATCCATCATTGAAGCGGATGAGTCCGACTCAGAGTCAGCCGACTGCGCGGTAGACGCAATGGTGGCCGAGATTGTTAGGGGTAAGGTTTACTCTTGCACAGCCTTGAAAGTCTTAAAAGGCAAGGAGACGATTTCATCCGATGACAGGGTCGGTTACTCGTTTGACATAACGAAGGCGGATCAGATCTTTGATCATCTGCTCAAAGATAAGTAGATTTGGCTGCTTGATGGTCACAGGATTTCGCCTGCCGGGGAACTCAAAGATAAGAAGTACTGCAATTGGCATAATTCATACAATCACTCTACTTCTAATTGTGTGGTCTTCAGAAAGGCGATCCAAAAGGGCATCAAAGAGGGGAGGTTCAAGCTAGCCGACAAGAGTATGGCTGAAATGTCCATTGATACCGACCCCTTATCCGCAGTACCAATATCTATGGTATCTTTTGCTAAGACCAATGAGTCAAGGGACACCAAAGGGAGACAGTCGATGAAAAGGGTGTGGGTCCCAAAGAAACCTACCGAAGGGGAGAAGGCCACAAGGACCTCTGTGTTCAACCGGTTAGGCAACTTACATGACATTCGTGATGACGTGACTGACCCGGTAGAGCGATTTTCATGGCATACTGAATACTCGAGGGACGTTGAACGAGAATTTCAGGAACAAACCATGAGGTTCAAAAGAGTCCCTATTGGCACCAGGCATAGGCCTGGGGGGCAAGTACGGATGCCAACCAACCGGCAACCGAGCATGCCTCGAATAGATGAAGAACCACTCCCTAAAACCAAATAGAGGGTGGTCGAGTTTAACGTAAACGAAGGTGTTTCGTCCTTACGTATCACGGAGAGAAATGAGGACCAGACGAGACCCCAAAGAATGACTAAACCAGCTACTAACACAGAAGAGGGGAAGTGGTCTGTCAATCAGGCTCCCGGAAATAAAGAGGCACCACCGAGAGTTGTATCCGGGACTTATAAAATAATAATGTAACGTGCCAAGGCCTTGCGTAAGATAAAACATACATTAAATCTAATTTCCAACACCAAGGCAGCCGAAAATCATGAGATTCATGAGTCTACCGTAGCCGAGGCTATCGAGCGGGCATTCGGCTCAGTTGCTTCAGGGGCAATGTCGCCTGAAGGAGAGACGTCATGTCAACCAGAGCTGGATGAACAGCCTACCGACAACCCGACGGAGGAACCTCGGTAAGAGAACACGGCCCCGGATGGACCTTTAAGCGAGGCAATCCTACAAATCATACAAAGATCCCCAGCTGATCCCCATTTATCTCCAGGAAATGAAAGATATGAGCTTCTGGTCAGCCAAATTGGATGAAGGAGGGGGCTCCATCCTCGATTTATTTAGCGATGACCTAGTTGATGAGATGTGGGCAGACATTGAAATGGTCAGCCTAATCCCATGTAATGTCTGGGCCAGTCGCTCCGCGCTGGATAGCCTAGAAGGTGATGTTTGCGTAGAAGACACAGAATGGGAAACAATAGCCGATACCCCGGCTAGGGACACTTTGAGAACCGTATTTGGTGCACATACAGAAGATATGGTTAAACACCTCAAACCCATTTACGTCAATGCTTACATTAATGGCAAAATTATTAGTCGGGTGTTTGTCGACAATGGGGTTGTGCTGAATGTGATGTCGTTGCTTACCTTGAAGGATCTTAACAACATAAAGGAGGATTTCATCCCAACTAACATGAAAATGGCTAGCTTTATGGGAGAAGCCTCTAAAACATTGGGGATTCTAGTAGCAGAAATCATTGTAGGTCCTAAGACGGTCATGTCTACCTTCTTTGTAATAGATGGCAAGCCTTCCTACACCATTCTGCTGGGCAGGGACTGAATTCACACCATCTGATGCCTTCCTTCTACCATGCATCAAAAGCTCATCTTTTGGGAAGGAGACAAGATAGAAATCGTCCCAGCGGATGATAACCCGTTCCGACCAGGAGTTCAGAACGTAGAGGTTGTCCTTTATTCACCCTATGTGGCTCCCATTGCCGTCACGGAGCAGTATGAAGAAAGATCTTGGGAATCCTATAATCTTACCTCGCGAAGGTTTGAAATAAAACAATTAGTCGAACCAAGGCTTACCTTGGAGTATTTAAATGGTTGAGGAAACCCAAATCAAACGTGACATGTGACATCAGCTGACCGCCCTATGTTCTGAGGCAAGAATAGTCGAGGCATCGCAGATGGGGAACCACGACAACAAACCAACGCTTGCAGCCGATGAAGTTGAGCTGCCGATGGAACTTGAATCGCCCATAAGAAGAGTTATGCCTAGTTTTAAGTCTCACGATCCTTTGGAATATATCAACTTGGGAACTGAAGAAATCCCTCAGTTAACACATATTAGTGGTTTACTGAAGGAAGAAGACAAACAAGGTATAACGGCCCTTCTACTGCAGTATAAAGACTGCTTCACATGGAATTATCATAAGATGCATGGGCTGGCACGTACTTTGGTAGAACATAGATTGCCAATCAAGGAGGGTTTCAAACCCCAAAAAACAGCCGCCCAGAAGGTATCACCCTCAGCTGATGCCTCAAATTAAAACCGAGATCGAACGATTGCTGAAAGCCGGGTTTATCAGAACAGCTAGGTATGTGGAATGATTGGCAAACGGCATACCAGTCAAGAAGAAGAATGGCAAGGTTCGGGTATGTGTTGATTACAAAAATCTAAATCTAGCCACTCCTAAAGATGAGTATGTCATGTCGATAACTGACATGCTAGTCGACTCAGCAGCCGCTAATGGTGTATTGACCTTCATGGATGGATACTCTGGCTATAATCAGCTATTGGTAGCCGAGGACGACATTCACAAAATTGCCTTCAGATGTCTAGGAGCATTGGGCATTTACGAGTGGGTAGTTATGCTGTTTGGTCTGAAGAACGCTGGTGCTACTTATCAAAGGGCAATGAACACCATCGTCCATGACTTGATCGGCAAGACTATGGAGGTTTACATCGATGATGTAGTAGTGAAGTCTAAGGACTTCAAGGATCATTTAGCCGATCTTGAACAAGCATTAATAAGAATGAGGATTCATAATATCGAATCCAGCCAAGTGCATGTTCGGAGTATCGGCTGGCAACTTTCTTGGCTTTTCGGTACACAAGAAAGGCATCAAAAGGACCCATGTGCTTCCATTCGACTTCTGTGACCAACTTTACTCGATCCAACCAACCCGAATAATGAGCGACCTTAGTCAGCCGAGTTCGAAGGTTAGCCGAACAGCGGCCGCCGGTGAACCAGTCACAAGTAGAAAGAAAAGTCATGGTTTATCGGGTTGAGGTACTGAAACAAGAGAGAATCACCTTGTTCTGGTCCACCGTACGGAGTCAGAACCAGATGTTCATCAACGAAAGCCAAGGCAGGGGTCAGGTCACTATCGGCTTGAACGATTTTTCCTGATATTCGAGATGAAAAAGATAAAGACATGGTTTCCAACTAAGAAAAGGGCCAAAGATTAGGTGAGAAACCTATGGGGGGATACCTTTCCTTAAATAACCTTCAGAGGCGCGACTGAGATTAATTTATTATTTTCAAAAGCACGGCCGAAAATCATCAGAGCCAATTCATGGTAATGGAGATGCCTCGGTTAAAGAGGGAACACATTTCAAGAAGTGATCATCATTGCATGCACTAGAGACGAGACAATTGAAGTGACATGCGCGACTGTCAGACTGAAACAACGGCTACTTTCGGATACATCAACTCAACAGTCACACTCGAGTTAATGTAGGGGGCAATTGTTAACACTCAAAAGTAATTTAAGTGTTTAGCCGAATTCAGTGACAGTCGAACTGTTCCAAAGCCGAATTTACTCCTAGCCCTTGACTACAAGAACTTCATCGGCTACTAAGGAATCTTAGTCGAGTTATTAGTTAAAGGTATGACTGGGACCCACTCAGATGCAGACGCTTCAACGACTAAGTCAAAAGGGTTTCCGAACCCCTAGAAGCAATAACGACCAACAACAGCTAAAAGAAAGGGCCATTATCTGAGCAAGAGGTGTAGAAGGCGAGAAAATCAGCACCACCTCCCCCAAAGTCGGTCATTGAACTTAATGGGTTATTTGATGGCTGACATGGGGGGGATCACGTTGTACAACTCTTTTTTTCTTTTTTGTACTATAAATAGGATCATTCTTTGTATATACAGACACAACTAATCAATCAAACAGCTCAATTTTTATCTATCTTTATCCTTTACTTTATTTATATTTTACTTTATTGTACTCAGCTGCATTCATATTTCTTACCTCTTAGTTTACTCATACCACCGTCCTAACACTTTCTGGAGTAGTTGGGGAACTCATTGCTGGAAATTAGAGTTCCGTTTCCAACCTAAATCGCTTAAGTTAAGGAATCAATTTGTCTCCCAATACGGTCAGCCGATAAAACAGCAGAGAACAGAATTCGGGGCAAGAACAACTAGATTCTTCCACAACTTGGGTTGAGGGAGGAAGTGGAGGGGTATCAACCGATGTAGGCATACCCAAGAAGGATCTTGGTTTGTTATTCCTTTTGGAGGATTTTTTTTTAGGATGTGGACTGTACTCGGAGTTCATTTTCTTACCGGACCTTAGGCGCATACACCAAGAATGATCCTGACCTGGAGAATCAAACTTTGTTATTAATTCACCTATGGTCCCACTGGGTGTGCCAAATTCGTTCTCGCCCCGAATTCTGTTCTCTGTCGTTTTATCGACTGACCGTATCGGGAGACTAATTGATTCCTTAACTTAAGCAATTTGGACTGGAAATGGAACTCTAATTTCCAGCAATGGGTTCCCCAACTACTCCAGAAAGCGTTAGGACTGTGGTATGAGTAAACTAAGAGGTAAAAAACATAAATGCAACTGAGTACAGTAAAGTAAAATATAAATAAAGTAAATGATAAAGATAGATAAAAATTGAGTTGTTTGATTGATTGGTTGTGTTTGTATATACAAAGAATGATCCTATTTATACGGGGAAAAAGAATTGTACAACGTGATCCCCCATGTCAGCCATCAAGTAACCCACTAAGTTCAATGTCCGACTATGGGGGAGGTGGTGCCGATTTTCTCACTCCCTACTCCTCTCGCTCGGATAATGGCCCTTTCTTTTAGCTGTTGTTGGTCGGTTCCGCTTCTAGGGGTCCGGAAACCCTTTTGACTTGGTCGTTGAAGCGTCTGCATCTGAGTGGGTCTCAGTCGTACCTCTAACTAACAACTCGTCTAAGATGCCTTAGTAGCCGATGAAGTTCTTATAGTCGAGGGCTAGGAGTAAATTCGGTTCTGAAACAGTTCGACTGTCACTGAATTCGGCTAAACACTTAAATTATTTTTGAGTGTTAATACCTATATCAAGTAATAATACTCATCCATGAGCTGATTGATGGTTTTCTGAATGAAAACAGCAAGTTATCTGATTGATTGTCACAGCTAAAAGATGACCTTTCCGACTTCCGGTCCTCAAACCTGAGTAGAACAGGATGGAACCACAAATATTTCTACTCCATTTGATACTACCTCCGGTCATAAATATTAGTCTGAATTTGTTTCAAAATACTTGAAGTTTAAAAAAAAAACAAGAAGCATCTATTACTTTTTTTCAGAACTCAGCCTTACTGCTCCAATTAGTGGAGTGTTGATTAAGTGAAACCTTTAAGAAAGATAAAGGATAGTTTAAATGATTACTCTTGTGACTAAGGCAATTGAAAATCGTTCTTAAGGTGCGTGAATAAACCATAAAAGATGGATAATATGAAAAGGAGATAGTACCATATAGCAAAACTTACTATGCTAAGTAACTTGTATCAAACAAAAGCAACAGAAAAACCAAAGAATCAATATCATCAGTAGTTAGATATTTAAGAATACTTAGATTCAAGAAGGTAGTTCATCATGTCTTAAAATTCATGCAATTTTACTTCTGATAACGGAATTAATCGTTTGATCAGTTCACAAGTCACCTTGAATACATGCCCCCCAAAAAAGTTTGCAAAATACTTGGCAGAGTATGATCATTGAACTAACCTTACATATTTCTCTTGCTTGAGAGTCGCCATTACTTCAACAAAATCCAATTTGTATAGCGGTGAGTTACCTACAAGAGGAATCTTTAAGCTCTCAGCCATTACCTCAACAAAATACAAGAGAACTTCAAAATGCTATATCGATGCAACATTAATAACATATGAACCCAAAACATAGTAAATGAATTTATAAATGACTATAAAACAAAGGTCAAGTACCAACCTTTAGATAGTACTGTTGGAGTTGGGAGAAACTTATATTTCAAAGTACAATTAGCTTGCGCGTCTATGGAAAAAAAACTTACAGCATCCGGTATTTATAGGATAGTTTCACGAACATTCACTTATTTTTATTTTATTGCACAAAAATCACTAACTTTTGTAGCAAAAAAGTCACCAAACAATATTTTGTAACCCTTGCTCGATTTTGTGTAAATATTTTTTGTGATATTTGTGATCTACCCTGTGTTCAAAAAGCCAGAAAAAAAAAAACCAAAACCAGAAAAACAGAAACTGGAAAAATAATGCAGAAGTAAGAAAATATCCGAGACCACATAATTCACTGTGTGTCCTTAAGGAATTTAATTCCCTCACTGTACCCGAGGTTATGGATTACTTCCTTCCAGGATAAAACAGATATACATGTCGCAGGAGTAGCGGTACATCAAACGTCTTCGACTTCGAAGAACTCAAAGTTGGCAACGAAACACAGTAAGACTCGATAGTTTTATTTGTGAAGAGAATGCAGAATTTTCAGATGCAGGGAAAAATTTTCAGTGTATTAAAAATGAGGCATTGCCTCAGTTTATATAGCCTCGAAGGTGCCTCTTCGGAATAGGTTGGTGATTGTTCGGAAAGGCCTTTTCATTTTCCCTCCATTTCTCATTCACACCAACTTAGCTAGCTTTATTCATTAACTAGCTTTAACAATCCCCCACATGAATGGGGAATGGCTATATGATGAAAAACATGCATGACAAAAAATTGTGTGATTCGTAAGCAAGGGATTAATCGCATCTAGATAAGTAGATTTCTCTTTGAACTTTCAGTAGTAAACATATGTCGGATATACTCGGTCAATCGGTAGATTTGATATCCTTGAACCGTCGAGCTTTGGTGTATACCTAGACAACCACATGTCACACAATTAACCCTTTAACCGTCTTTGGTTCTCATTGTTTTGTTCGTTTCAGCCATGAACATTGCTTGGTTCATAAGTGCGTAGAGAATTGGCCTTACATAATTCTGCTTGAAGCGGCTTACACTTCACACTTACATAGGTGATTCCTAAATGTGTCATCCCGTAGATACACTATTTGATATACCCCGTACCAAACTTAGGAACCATTAAAAAGCCGTAATGCTTTATCCCGATACTGAACATTGTCTCATCACGAGAATGGACCAAAGAGTTATTGTGACAATGTTGAACCGTCATTAATGACTTTGTTTGATCTCGTTGAACCTAGATCTTGGGATCTCCAGTCTTCTAGGTAGAGTTACCGTCACGATGACTTGTCCTCGGCCATAGTCCCATTCCCCTTGATGATCTTTCAACTACCTCTCTAGTTAGGCCTTTAGTTAGTGGATCCGACACATTATCTCTTGACTTAACATAGTCAATTGTGATAATTCCACTAGAGAGTAGTTGTCTAACGGTATTATGTCTTCGTCGTATGTGACGAGACTTTCCGTTGTACATAAGGCTCCCGGCTCATCCTATTGCCGCTTGGCTATCGCAATGTATGCATATAGGAGCCAACGGTTTGGGACAAAATGGAATATCTTCTAAGAAATTCCGGAGCCATTCAGCTTCTTCACCAGCTTTGTCTAAAGCTATGAACTCAGATTCCATTGTAGAGCGGGCGATACATGTCTGTTTGGATGACTTCCAAGACACTGCTCCTCCACCTATGGTAAAAACATATCCACTTGTGGATTTAGTTTCAGTTGAACCGGTGATCCAATTTGCATCACTGTATCCTTCAATAACTACAGGATACCTGTTATAATGCAAATCAAAGTTTTGAGTATGTTTTAAATACCCCAAAACTCGTTTCATTGCCAGCCAATGTTTTTGGTCGGGATTACTAGTGTAGCGACTTAGTTTACTTATAGCACACGCAATATCAGGTCGCGTACATTTCATGATATACATAAAACTTTCCAACACTCTGGCATAATCCAATTGAGAATGACTTTCACCTTTATTCTTTGCAAGAGCAAGGTTCATATCAATTGGCGTCTTTGCAACTTTAAAGTCCAAATACTTGAACTTTTCCAGTACCTTTTCAATATAATGAGTTTGAGACAATGCTGGACCTTGAGGAGTCTTATGGATTTTAATTCCCAGAATTAAATCGGCAACTCCTAAGTCTTTCATATCAAACTTACTAGCAAGCATGTGCTTAGTAGTATTTATGTTAGCAATGTCGTTACTCATTATCAACATATCATCCGCGTACAAACAAACAATGACTACGTGGTTCGGAGTGTTCTTAATGTAGACACATTTATCACACTCGTTTATCTTGAATCCATTTGATAGCATTGTATGGTCAAATTTTGCATGTCACTGTTTGGGTGCTTGTTTTAGTCCGTAAAGAGACTTAACAAATCGACACACCTTCTTCCCCTCAGGTTGTTCTATGTAAATTTCTTCCTCTAACTCTCCATTTAAGAAGGCTATTTTCACATCCATTTGATGGATTTCAAGACCGTACACGGCGGCTAACGCTACTAACACCCGAATGGATGTAATCCTCGTTATCGGCGAGTATGTATCAAAGTAATCAAGACCTTCTCGTTGTCTAAACCCTTTAACAACTAGTCTTACCTTATATTTATCAATAGTACCATCAGCTTTCATTTTCCGCTTGAAAATCCATTTGGAACCTAAAGGTTTATTCCTTGGAAGAAGGTCAATCAATTCCCAAGTATGGTTGTTTAATATGGATTCTATCTCACTATTGATTGCCTCTTTCCAAAATTGAGCCTCCGATGAAGACATAGCTTCGTTGAAGGTTCGAGGCTCATTCTCCAACAAAAATGTTAGAAATTCTGGTCCAAAGGAAGTAGACGTCCTTTGACGTTTGCTGCGTCTTGGATTTTCCTCATCAGGAATATTTTCCTTTGTTTCTTCCCGAGGTCGTTTAGATTCTTTGCTAGATGACTCCCATTCCTTGTTATACGGATATATGGTTTCAAAGAAGTCAGCATTATCTGATTCAATTACCGTATTCACCTGAATGTCGGGATTTTCTAATTTGTGAACTAGAAATCGATATGCCTTACTATTTGTGGCATATCTTATGAAAACACAATCAATGGTTTTAGGTCCTATTTTTACCCTTTTGGGTTTAGGAACTTGCACCTTGGCCAAACACCCCCACACTTTGAAGTATCTCAAATTGGGCTTCCTTCCTTTCCACTTTTCGTATGGAATAGATTTTGTTTTGCTATGGGGCACTCGATTGAGTATTCGGCTAGCTATTAGAATGGCTTCCCCCACAAGTTCTGGGGTAAACCAGAACTTATTAATAGGGCATTCATCATGTCTTTCAGGGTTCTATTTTTCCTTTCCGTAATTCCGTTTGATTGTGGCGAGTAAGGGGCAGTTGTTTGATGAATAATGCCATATTCCAAACATATTTGTTCAAAAGGAGATTCATATTCACCGCCCCTATCACTCTTTATCATTTTAATCTTTTTGTTAAGTTGAGTCTCAACTTCAGTTTTGTATTGCCTGAATGCTTCAATTGCTTCATCTTTACTATTAAGTAAATAAACGTAGCAATACCGCGTACTATCATCAATAAAAGTTATGAAATACTTCTTTCCACCACGAGATGGGATTGACTTCATGTCACAAATATCTATATGGATTAAGTCTAAAGGACTTGAATTCCTTTCAACTGACTTATAAGGATGTTTAACATACTTAGACTCAACACAGATTTGACATTTTGATTGATTGCATTCAAACTTAGGCAATACTTCCAAACTAATCATTTTTCGCAAGGTTCTATAATTGACATGTCCTAAACGTGAATGCCATAAATTATTTGACTCAAGTAAGTAAGACGAAGCAGAAACTTTATTATTATTGGCAACGACCATTACATTCAGTTTGAAAAGGCCCTTTGTGAGGTAACCTTTTCATATGTACATCTCGTTCTTACTTATTACAACCTTGTCAGAAACAAAAACACATTTAAAACCATTATTTACTAGAAGTCCGGTAGATACTAGATTTTTCCTAATTTCAGGAACATGACAGACGTTGTTGAGAGTCACCACCTTACCAGATGTCATCTTCAGCAGTATCTTTCCATAACCTTCAATTTTGGCCGTTGTAGAATTTCCCATATATATGGTCTCGTCGGGCCCGACAGGAGCATATGAAGCAAAGGCTTCTCTAACAGCACAAATGTGGCGAGTGGCGCCAGAGTCAATCCATCACTCTTTCGGACTTCCCACTAGGTTGCACTCATACAACATAGCGCACAAGTCATCAACTTCCTCGTTTGTTTCAACCATATTACCCTGACCCTTCTTCTTTTCCTTTTTCGGAGCACGATAGTCTGCAACTTTGTGTCCGATTTTTCCACAATTGTGGCAGTTTCCCTTGAATTTTTTCTTGTTGGGATAACTTCTTGGTCCCGATGCATTTTTCCTCTTTTTCAGATTAGTTGGGGCAGTTTCAACAATATGTGCTCCCCCTATGGTTGATCTCCCATTTGCCTTCTTCTCCGCTGCCTTGTTATCTTCCTCGATTCTCAACCGGACGATGAGATCTTCCAGTGTCATCTCCTTTCGCTTGTGTTTCAAGTAATTTTTGAAGTCCTTCCATGAAGGAGACAGCTTTTCTATTACTGGCGCAACTTAAAACGCCCCACTAATCACCAAACCTTCAGCGAGTAGATCGTGGATGATAAGCTGCAACTCTTGAACTTGAGTAACAACAGACTTACCATCTACCATTTTGTAGTCCAGAAACTTGGCAGCGATAAACTTCTTTAATCCAACATCTTCTGTTTTATATTTCTTTTCCAACGCATCCCATAGTTCTTTTGATGTTTCCACATTACTATAGACGTTGTAAAGATCATCCTCCAGTCCGCTAAGAATATAATTCTTGCACAAAAAATCTGAGTGCTTCCATGCCTCAGTTACAACAAAACGTTCATTCTCAGGTGTTGATTCCGGCAAAATCGAAACGACCTCCTTAATAAACTTTTGGAGGTTTAAAGTAGTTAAATAGAAGAACATCTTTTGTTGCCATCGTTTGAAATCAATTAGGTGAATTTTCCAGGCTTCTGCCGGAGCGGTCTTTGGTGCAAGATCTGTTGGAGGGCCTTGACATTGCTCGTAGAACCAACCATGAAATTTGGTGTAGCGATGAGATAGCATTCAAATTTGGAGTCATGTCTCCCATTTCGCCGCAAAAGCGAAACAATGAAAAATTTAATAAATGGTGAAGACTTGAACCAATTAGTTTTGACAACAACAAATATAATACACAACGGTGAAGATTTTATTTCTTCAAACCGAATCAAGGTTACACAAACAGATTTAAAATACTTGAAATGAAATGCAGTAAATTGTATGTTGTATACTTGATGAAGTTTTTATATCTTCAAATCAAGTACCCAAATGAGTAGAAAGTTATGAAAACTTTAATCTCAACCGGAGTAGAAAATCCGAAGATTTTAGTCTCCAAACAACATATAAGTTCGTTACACCGAAACAACAAACATACACGTTTTTTTTTCTGACAACGTTCTGTAATTGTTAAACAAGAACAAATGAACACAAAATAATTATTAAATTCCTTAAGCTTGTGATCTACCCTGTGTTAAAAAAATCTGGAAAAAAAACCAAAACCAGAAAAACAGAAACTGGAAAAATAATGCAGAAGTAAGAAAATATCCGAGACCACAGAATTCATTGTGTGTCCTTAAGGAATTTAATCCCCTCACTGTACCCGAGGTTATGGATTACTTCCTCCCAGGATAAAACGGATATACCTGTCGCAGGAGTAGCGGTACATCAAACGCCTTCGACTTCGACGAACTCAAAGTTGGCAACGAAACACAGTAAGACTCGATAGTTTTATTTGTGAAAAGAATGCAGAATTTTCAGATGCATGGAAAAAATTTCAGTGTATTAAAAATGAGGCATTGCCTCAGTTTATATAGCCTCGAAGGTGCCTCTTCGGAATAAGTTGGTGATTGTTCGGAAAGGCCTTTTCATTTTCCCTCCATTTCTCATTCACACCAACTTAACTAGCTTTATTCATTAACTAGCTTTAACAATATTTAGGTAAAGTTAAGTGGGTTTTTATTATAAACTAAATAGTTTAGATACTTAAATGAAATTGAATGACCTTTTCATTACAAAAAAAATAGTTTAGTGAATTTGGAGTAATAAAATAGAAGTTCAATGACCGTCCATACTTTACACTATATGAATAGTGTAGTAGGTAATGCATAGTGAATCGCTCTCGTCTGAATCAATAGCACAGTAAATTGAGGAAAGGGTGTGTTTTCATATTTTTAGAACGTTCCTATAGATTGCTATAAATAAAGCAGCTATAGACCATTGGTCGAGAAGATTGTTCCTCTTCCCAGAATCGCATAAACTTTGAAAATCTACCAACAAGGCCGGTGTCGTGGGTAAGTGTTATTTTATCTTTAATTAGAGATTCGCGTTCGTGTAGTAGATGACTTTGTTAAAAAGCATTTTACCCCAATATAAGACTTTCCTACGCGAATCCAGAATTAATCAAACTCTAATATATAGGGATACCTAATGCCGGGAGAAAACCAAAAGATAAAAAAGAAACTTTCAAGACTTGGTGGGAGTTTATAGTCGGAACTCATGAAGACTGCTCAAAGTTAAAAATGTTTTCCTATCGTGAAATTTCTATCCATGAAGGTTTGGGTCCTACATAAATGCATCATGCATGAGTTACCTTACACCAACTTAATTACAAAAAAAAAAAAACCTTAAACCAACTTTTTCCATTTTTTAGATAAAATATTTTAATGGTAACAAAATTAACTAGACTTGCACACAAAATCTACAAACAATGTGTACGCCTTTCTCTTTCTTCATTTTGCAAATTAATTAGTAGTACAATAAGAATGAAAGAGGAATCCTTAATTTCTTTTAATAAAACATCTCAAGAATGTACTTACAAAAAGATTTGTCGAGAGCCTCGTTATCCATCGATATAATAGGGCAAAAGAATTGTAACACTCAAAGAAGAATTAACGTCTTCAAATGAAAACCGGAGTAACCGTAAGGAAAATGTGTTGGGTATTTTTGCTCTATGGTACTTTATAAAGCAGTACGGGAAGTATATGACTATTACAAGTATTCGAAAGGATAAACAAAGATTCAATAATTCAACTAGTAATCCGAAAATTACAAGAGAACCACAAAACTGAAATTACAATTTTGTTGAAGACGGAAAATTGGAAACTGTTTTTGCTGAGTCGAGTGTGGCACTCTGTCCTTAAGACAATATTGCCCCGTATGTATCCTTTATACGTCCTGGACAATTTGTCTCCCAAGATAAAACAGCAATGGAACACTTGAGCAAAGGAAACTCAAGAGCTACCGTGAAGAATATTGAGTAACGAAATGATGCCTGAAAGTTGTAGGAAGAAGAAAACTTTCTGCTTGTGTAAGCTTCTGAATTTTCGTGTATATTATATGTGTGTTCTTAGTGTTCTACAATGGTGTAAGGGGGTGTTTATATAGGTGATTGAGGGGCTGAAAACTGCCTCCATAATAACCAAATAATGGTCATTATGGAGGTAGTAAAGTCACCAACATAAATGGTGAAAGACCAACGGATTTGGCCATTATAGGAGGAGTAATTCAGCCAAAATAAATGGCTGAATTGAGTGCTAGCGTTCGCTTTGATTGTCCAAATTCGACGTTCGAAACTTCAGGGGACCAAATCAGTACATCTTAGGCCCACACACGCGTGACCGGAACTTCGAACGGACCGGACGGGCGACGGCGGCGGCCGTATGGTCTTTCCTTGAACCGAAGCACATCTAGGTCCTCCCTCCTTTAAACACATGGGATACCCCTTGGGGTCCCAAACCCCAAACCAATTTCGAGTCTTATATACACAACAATTCTTTCTTCCTCTACCGATGAGGGAGAATTGAACACAATACCACACTTTTCATGCTTCAAACACCTTACTTCGTGGACCAATATCTCTTTCATTTCTCAATGAAATTTGACGATTTTTGGCCCTACGGTTATCTACGTACTTAGTAGATCATGCATGTGTGAAGAACCGGATTCTCCAACATACGTAACCTAGTGTTTAAGCCGTTAAAGTTGGTCGGTCGCAACTCCCGCCAAAGGCTAATTTCCAACAAAATGTACATATTAAATTTTGTACATTTCTTATAGAAAAGAAGCAAGCGTAGCATTTATCGTCAAGTCGATCGTGCAATACCTAATTGTCATGTATATATAAAATTTTAGTTGTACCCAAGCACGTTTGACTAATAAGATAACAAAAAAATTCTCACATGCATGCATGTTTATGCAATAAATTAAAGTACGTCAAAACGTTTTAATCTTGTGTCTCTTGCCAGTGATACGATGTCGAGGTTGATGGCAAAGTAAATACTTATAGTCCTCCACTACTTGGAAAGTAGATATTAGAAAGAAAAAAAAAGGAAGTGGCAACAAGAAAAACAATTGCACTTATCTTTCCCTAAGAAAGGAGCTTACCGTGTTGATAGATCATAAGTAGTCAATAAGTTTGACTAATTAATATAATTACGCCAATGTTTAGTACAAATACAGTAACTAAGGAAATTAAAGAATGACTGAAGCAGTAGTTATTCCAAAGGAATGCATTAAAATAAATCAATTTACGGAAGAATTGATGAAAACATTTGGTGTGGACAGTTCAAATTCCATAAAGATAGTATTTTGTACTTTTTTTGTAGTATACGCTAGCTAGCTACACGTGGTAGTAAATAGTCAAACAAATTAAAGTTGTTTCAAAAAAGCCTCTTGTTTAGTGTCGAAAGTTAATTATAAAACAGTTCATACCCCTTGTTTAAGAGTGGCAATGAGATCGTGCCATTTCAATCTTATCACATCTAATGAAATGAAATTTGATTCTTGGCGGGGTACGTAAAATCATGATGGAAAAGGTTGTTTTCCGGTAAAAGCTTATTCATACCGGATGTTTATACAAAGTCGCAAATGTAAGATATTTATATGTTTTGTATATATATATATATATGTATTCACTTTAATTTATAGATTCTTTAGGTTAATTATCTAATTAAGTGTAAACACCACATGTATGCAGGGGCGGAGGGAGGAAGGGCCAAGAGGATCCGAATCCCCTTCGACGGAAAATTACACTAAATATGATTAAAATTATTTTTTTATGTATATTTATTAGACGTTGAACCTCCTTTGACTTCTTCGTATGTTTACTTTTTAATATTTTGAACCCCTTAGTGAAAATTTTTGCTCCGCCACGGCATGTATGTAAGTATTTACTTTTGTTCTCCATCCCAAAATTATTCTTACTTGACGATTTCACAATTAGCTTTTCACCCTAATAGTAAGAATTAAAAAGCTCTTCCAAAAACAAGTGTACTTGAATTTCTTAAAATTAGTTACCTGTCATTAGGGATGGCAATTGGGCGGGGCGGGTGCGGGTACCCCCTCCCCCGCACCCGTACCCGCCAAAAAAAATTATACCCGTGGCGGGTACAATTTTCAACATCCATACCCGCCTAGGCGGGTATATTCCTATACCCGCCACCTACCTACCCGTCTGCCTACCCGCCACCTACCCGCCCGCCTACCCGTCCGCCTACCCGCCACCCATTTTTTTCACCTCTTCCCCATTGCACAACAAAGAATCAAGAAAATAAAATTTCTAAGAAACCCAAAAAATTATCCACCCAAATAACTATATATTACAAATGTAGACAAAACTCATATATTATTTTAGCTATATAAGCTAGGCGGGTAGGCGGGTAGGCGGGCGGGTAGGCGGGTAGGCGGGCGGGTAGGCGGATATGACTGCAAATCCACCACCTACCCGCCTACCCGTGACGGGTACATTTTCAATACCCATACCCGCCCCAATTGGGGCGGGTGCGGTGCGGAATCCGCAAAATTATACCCACCTGCCATCCCTACCTGTCATCTTTTTGGTAAACAAACTCAAGTACTAGAGTAATACATAACCTTCAACTTCTCGTTGGGCTAAAATAGTCCAAGACACTCTTATATGGTATGATATTGTTCGCTTTGGGCCAAATTCGCACGATTTTCTTCCAAAGGCCTCACACCATTAAAAAGATCATACACCTTATATGTAGGTTATTTTTCCTTTTCACTTTCGATGTGGGACTTTGTTTGCACACCCCAACTATCTCCCTCTCGAACTAAGTTCCACAACCCATCACCAGTTATGGGCTAATTTGAAGATTAATTGTGTGTCACCCACATCATTCTCTGAGTATTTATGACCACCAAAGTCGGATGCTACTTTGTTGTGTAAGCTTCTTCAATCTACGGGTAAATGTACTACACCGGCTCAATAGACAGGCAAAGGCACTAAGTCGAGCCCCACGCCACACTCCATCATCTTCATACTCGTCCTGTGAATCATGGACTCTGATACCAGTTGTTAGGTTAAAATAGGTCAAGACACTATTACATGGTGTGATATTGTCCGCTTTGGGCCAAGCCCTCGCGGTTTTCCCCAAAATAGCTCACACCATTAAGAGAATCATACACCTTATATGTAGGTTTTTTTTTTCTTTTCACTTTCGATGTGTGACTTTGTTCGCAAATAAACATTCACTCCATGCATTATTTTAAAGATGAGAACGATATGAAAGGTGTTTTAGTTATTATGGAATGGGAGCATTATATTAGTTCTGAGGCACAAGTGCAAATCCCATCATTTAAAATATATATATATATATAAATTATTATATTACTATGAAAGTATAGAACTTGTATAGAATTCAAAATACAATTTATTAAGACCTAATTCAAATATCTACACAAGACAATGACTAAACCATTAACTTAATAACATATTCTAAAACAAAACCATATTGTGTACTAATATATATATATCTATATTATTTTAAAAGCATGAATATAAATGTTGATTGATCAAAATATCTTTCAAATATTGAAAGACTTTTTTGCCCTTTCAAGTTTAATATCTCTTTGATGAAATAATTCAATGAAGGATATAATTGTAATATTGTATAGAAACTAAATTCTTCTATTAGATGAATTGTATGCTACATAGGATACAAATTGATAGTTGAATTCAAATAGTAATAAATATACGTTCAAATCATATTAGTACATATGCAACCTGCAATTACAATCTAACCATAGGTTAATTTATGATCTTTATGTATATGTCTGAAACTCCTCTTCATAAGCATAAAATAGTTAAGATTCTACTTAATTTAAGAAAATCACATCTATTAAAATATATTATTAAGCACTAAGTTTTCTATATGAGGAAAAGAAGACAAAGATAAATACCGACAACGTCAATTTTTAACGAGTACTAAATACATACAATTCTATATTATAATAATATTTTTATCTCACAAATAAATATATATAATTACAAATAACATTATCTATACTATGATTGAGATTGAATGGAAATAACTGAAAGTATATTTGTGTCCTAGAGACAAACTGTATTAGGACAAATGTGATTTATATACATTCATATTATTATTAATGGAGATTAATATTTTGGCATTTGCAATTATTGAATTATTATTTGATTGTTTGTAATTATTCATTAATGTGCATCCCTTGAGCTTATGTTGTCATTAATAGAGTGAGTTATTCATGATAGAGCGTAACTCTTAAAATATCCTCGATTAATGATCATCGAGAATGGGATATCGATGATATGTGATAAGTCGACATATGGTTGCATCACATCCTTAGAGGATGTAGTATGTCTCACCTGCTACGAGTAATGGCTACTCGTGATGGACACATGGATACTTTGGAAGTATTGGTGTATCCTGCTGAAATACTGTTTGTTATACTTGTCTAAAGTATGATCAGCGTGTGGAAGATAGAAGTCCTTAGACTTGAGGTCAATATGCGCCTTGTCTACAAAGTAATGTACTTTGATCCCGTCCTAAACTCAAATGCCTTATAGGTTGAGATACGGCTTGTATTGGGTACATTACGATGTGGATTGAAGGTGGTAGTTGAGCCAAGATTAGGATTCATTCCTCGAATGTATATTCGAGAGAACACTCGGATTATCAGTGATATTAGGTTGACTAAGTCGTTGGCCAACGCAATAGACATATTTAGAATATGGTCTAGTCGTCAACTAATATAGATGAGATACAATGATTAAGCCATTTGGATAGACACTTGACAAATTCTCAGCTTGATCGGGTGTGTCGTGAATGAAATAATTTTATCTTACCACATAAAGGTAAAGTTTACTGGATTCACGTAAATGTACTTCACATATTGAGTTCGTATTCCAGCGTCGTCTAGGAGTTCCATGTAGACCTTAATTTGATTAATGTCGATATGAGAAGGCATATGGGGTCACACTATATTGATTGTCCGTTTCGATCTAAGGATGTATTGAGAGAGTAATTAAATGTTCGATTTGGAATCGAGATATTTAAATGAATAATTATTATTTAAATTAAGTCAAAATTGGAATTTGGATTTAATTAAGAATACACGGAAAATAAATTGAGACAGTGCAGGAGCACGTCGAGCGTCGTGGCGCCCATACCCTAGGGCCACGGCGCAGTGCAGGAGCACGTCGAGCGTCGCGACGCCCATACCCTAGGGCCGCGGCGCCTCTACCTCGAATTTTGGTCCAGGCCCAAGGTCAGATCCTAATCCAATTTTGACCTATTTTTCAACTATAAATAGAGGCATTCACTTCATTATTCATACACCAATTTTCAGAATATCATTCTAAGCCTTAGAGACTTAGAATCAAATACTCTCTCGAACCTCTGTCGGATTTCCTAGCTTTCCGAAAAAAAAATACATTGAAGCTTGGAGCTTGCAATCGGAAGGGCAATCGCGTGTGCACCTCACAGTTGATAAAGATTCCAGATAATTCTAACTTGTAAGTATATGCTTTATGTTACAAGTTTAATTGTTGTATAATCATACCAGAAATGTTATTGGGGTAAGTAAGAAACAAAACTTTTAAACTTCCGATGTGGCTTACTTATGTGTTTTTGTACCCAACATAATCCTACAGTGGTATCAAGAGCTCAGGTTGATTAAATGGTTATATAACAATTGAATAGAATAATAATATGGGTTAAACATAAAATTGGATTAAAACGAGGTTTCATGAAATCCTAAATGTCTTGAACGAATGTTGACCTTTTGATTTCACCCTAAATTATCTCCTACGCTAACTCGAGGAAGTCATTTTGCTCTAACTTTTACTAAGTCAAAGTGCGTTGTCCGGCTCATTGCACGGTGCATGAGTAAGAACGGATGATGGTTGATATGGGCGTTATTGATAATGGTGGGTGATGATAAATGACATGTGATTTGATCCCTAAATTAGATTTAGGGGTCGAACGATTCTGAGAATCAACACAGAAATGTTTGTCATGACATGAGCGTTGCGGCGCTTGCTAGGGTTTCAAGGTGGCATCGCGACTCCATAGTGGAGAGTCGCGGTGCTAATGCTTCGTTTCAAAACATGAACTCACTGGACAACAGGCACCGCGGCGCTAATGCATTTTTCAGAAATTGAAAGGCTACTGCCTCAGTGGCGTCGCGGCGCTAATGATTAGCGTCGCGGCCCCACCTGTCCAGAAACAAAAAATTCAGAGTTCAGAATATTTAACCCGAGATTATTATTATTATATAGTATATTATTTGATAAGTATATTGTTTATGTGCTAGATGTCAAAAATATTTGTCATTTACGTTACTAGAATAGTGTCCGCTATAACTGTCTGGGCAGGCGGCGCCCAGTATTTGATTAAACCATCTTATATCATGCATATTGGGTTGACGGTTCCCAAACTATATATGTCATTAGTTTTGCATGATGTTAAAGATGTCATAATGGATATGGCGTAAACGAGTTGATCTTGATTAAAACCCTGAATTAAAATGTTCCCTACAATTTTAATACAAGTCTCATTTAAAATTAACGCGTCGTCCGTTATAATTGATTGTAGTGCAAAATCCTTTTCGGCGAGATGAGTATTTATGCCACATCATTTGCTCTAAGTCTACGAGGACTCATACTCTTTCATAGATGCATGTTAAATGTAGAAGTGGGTGATTAACCTTCATGAGTATTTACACCACAATGTTTGCTCAATAAGGCAAAACTCACTTAGATACATAATTGCAGTCGCATAACGGGGTTGACTTGTTAGGTTGTCTTGGCGCCACAGTGTCGGACAAGCTGAGGGACGCAGATTGACTGTTTAGAACATTCTGTCAAACATGAGTTACGAATTGTTTGTAATTGGTTTATAGACCTATCAGGTTGTGCTGTTGAAGTTATCAGCCACATCAAACGCGGAGATAACATGAACCTGGATCATGGCCCATTATGATCATATTTGATATGAGTCTGTATTCTTCCATAGGGTCGAAGAGTATGTTAAAATAGTGGGAGCTAATTAAACTAAAGGTCATGATAATTAGTTAACGAATGTGTTAAATAGAAATTATAGTAGAGTTTAATTTCAAGTCTATTTGTTTCTTCAGTCGTATAAAATGTCGAATCTATCACTGAAAATGTTGGTCGAGACAAACAAGTTGACTGGATCAAATTACCATGACTGGTTAAGAAATCTGCGATTGGTGTTAAGACTAGAAAGAATTGAGTATGTGTTAGACACAGTATTCCCCACAATCTCTGCTGAAAACTCTAATGAGTATGCCCTATTTGACAATGTGGCTTATCAGAAATATTTGAACGATACTACCTTGGCAAAATATATAATGTTGTCTTCCATGACTATGGAGTTATAGAGGCAACATGAAAACATGGGCCCCAACGAAATGCTAGAACACTTGAAGAGTCTCTATGAAAAATAGTCTCAAACAATGGAGTATGAACTGTTGAGAGACCCTTTCAAATGTAAGTTGAACGAAAGGGGACAAGTGACAACGCATGTTCTAAAGAAGGACTACACAGCTCCAAGAGGAGGCAAAGCACTAGGTGCTTCTACCTCTATTGGACAAGGTATGTTTGTAATTGAAATAAATATGTCTATAAGTAACTAGCACTGCTGGGTATTGGATACCGCTTGTGGCTCGCACATTTGTAGTAATGTGCAGGGCCTAATTAACAACAGAAAGGTTGGACCTTGGGAGGTAGACCTGCGCGTTGGAAATGGAGCACGAGTAGATGCTGAACGCGTGGGAACTTATAGACTAGATTTGCCTTCAGGCTTTTGTTTAGAACTAAATAATTGTTATTTTGTTCCCTCATTAATGAGGAATATCATTTCTATCCCAATGTTAGATATTGAGGGGTTTTCCCCATTCATTGCCAATGGCAGTTATGTACTGTCTTTTAATGGTTTTGTTTGTGAAAATGCTCCGCTTGTGGATGAATTGTATATTTAAAACTGTAGTCGTGAAATTTTCAATGTGCAAAATAAATGAGCTAAGATAAGTAATCCAAGAAACCCCACCTACTTATGGCACTGCAGACTTGGTCATATCAATGAATCAAGGATAGCAAGATTGATGAAGTTAGACTACCTCGAACCATTTGACTTGGAGTCTTATGGTAACTTCGAATCTTGCTTGAGAGGAAAGATGACCAACAAACCACTTTCTGGGAAGGGGGTACGAGCCAAAGAGGTACTTGAGTTGGTCCATACTGATGTATGTGGGCCATTTTCAACTCAAGCTAAGGGAGGCTTCCCTTACTTCATCACTTTTACAGACGATTTCACAAGGTTTGGGCATGTGTATCTTATGAAACATAAGTCCTAAGCCTTTGAGAAATTTAAGGAGTGCAAGTCAGAAGTAGAGAAGCAACTTGAAACAAGTATCAAGACACTTTGATCGGATCGAGGAGGTGAATACTTAAGTAAAGAATTTCTGGATTATTTGAAACTTCATGGAGTCCAATCACAATGGACACCTCCTAGAACGCCACAGATGAATCGTGTTGTTGAAAGGAGAAATCGAACCCTATTAGATATAGTTAGATCCATGATGAGTTTCTCAGCTCTGCCAACATACCTTTGGGGCTATGCATTGCAAAGCTCAATTTATATTCTGAACTAGGGGTGGCGGTGGCGGGGACGGCCGACTCTCGAGCCGCCCGGTCCGCCCCCCTCCAAAAAAAAAAAAAAAAAATAACGGGGGCGGGACTCGAACTCGGGATGGGACGATGTCTCATCCCGCGAGACCCGAGCCCGCCCCAGGCCCGCGAGACCCGACCCCGCCCCGACCCGCCTCTTTTTCCCTCTTTGCAAAAATGGTCGTTGCACCAACGGCCATTTTAGATTATGGTTATTGGCCAACGGCCATTTTAGGCCCCCGCCCCAACCCCTACTCCTTAATATTTATTTTTAACCCATAAGTTATTATATTTACACTTTAACCCAATTTTCCAACTATAAATAACTCATTTTCTCTTCATCTTTCTCACAAATCTTCCTACAATCTCTCTAATTTCTCAATATATCTCTCTACAAGTCTACATTGTTTGCTAAATATTCAATTTTATTTATTCATTTGGGAATTGGTAGTGAAGTTGGCAACTAGCTTGAGGATCTTCCATCGAGCAAAGTTTCAATTTTCAACCTCTCGATTACACGTCGACGTTACGTCGGCGTTTGGTACATTCGTTCCTTCATTAAATTATTATTGTCTGTTTATTTTATTTAGATCACTTAATTTTATTGTCTTTAATTATTTATTTATTTATTATCATAATTAAAATGGAAGGATTAAAAGGTATGTTTAAGGGTAAGGGTAAGGGTAAGGGTGCTTCTTCTAGTAGGGGCAACCAGGGCAAGGGTACTTCTTCTAGTCATCTTATTCCTACACAGGATGATTTTGTTGATACTCAACATTTTCCTACAATACCATTAGATTTAGACCAGGAGCTATTTTCTGGAACTCAAGAAGACTTTAATTTAGACGATGATCTAGATGATATACCCACTAATGTTGATGACAACACACCCACTAGTGCACCTTCAACTGAAATACCTCCTATTCCCCCTAGTATGAGACGAGGTCCAGCAAAACGACCATTAAAATCAGATGCATGGACATTTTTTGATAGGGACGTAGAGAATCAAGTAGTCATATGTAAAAATGTTTTAAAATTTAAAACTGGAAAAGGTCACGGTGGGACGGGGGGTTTAATTAGACACGTAGTAAGTGCTCATCCAGCTATGTATGCCCAATACCAGGCTTCAAAACCGGGTGCGCAAACACCCGCTCCATCGGGACAAGGTTCACATACTGATACTGTCCCGGACCAAGTACAGGGTCAAATTAACCCTATGACGGGGGGAATTGTAGGCTCTAAATACAATAAACATAGAGATAGGGAAGCAATATCAAAATTAGTTGTTGTGGAGGGTTTGCCTTTTTCATTTCCTTCATCTCCCGGTTTTATTCATTACATTAGAGATATATATAATCCTGTTTTTAACGGTTTTCCTAGATCAACTGTTAAGAGAGATGTATTTAAATTCGCGCATGAATATCAACAATATTTACGTTTTTCATTATATCATTTTAATGGCAAAGTATCTATCACGTCTGATATAGGTCGTAGTACTAACGACCATGATTATTTAACTGTAACTTGTCATTTGATAGATTATAAATGGTCTATGCAAAAACGTATTTTAGCGTATAGATATATAGATGATAGGCACACTGGTACTTTTATTGCAGAAAATATTTATCAAGTGTGCGATTATTACGGAATTACCGATAAAATTATGACTATTACATTAGATAACGTTTCTAATAACAATTACGCAATTACAATTTTAAAAAATAGTTTAACTCCATCTTTTCCAGACCATTTTCATATAAAATGTGCGTGCCATATATATAACTTAATTGTAAAGGATGGTCTATCACTTTTTGAAGACATTCTTAGTAAAATACAATTTGCTATAAACTTTATTTTTAAAAGTAATAAAGTACTAAAAAATTTGTCATGATTGTGGACTACCTTTTAGAAAAATTCCACAAGAAGTATCCACTAGGTGGAATTCTTTATCTGAGCAACTACTTGTTGCTTATGACTATAAATTACCTATAACTTTATTTTTAACTCTCATAATAAAAAGCAAGTCGATATGATTTTAGATAGTGATTGGGAAAATTTTTTGAACTTATTGTATTTTTAGAGAAATTTTTTCAAGCAACAAAAGAATTTTCCGTATATATTATCCTACTATTTCAACTATGTTATTTTATATAACTCTAATATTTTTATTACTTAGTGAATATATGGAAAACCGACTTATAAGGCGCTATTAAAAAATGTTTCTCAAAATAAAAAAATATTTTATTCCTATTCCCTCTATTTATATTATTGGTTCTGTATTAAATCCTACTATTAAAATAGACGGTACTAAATCACTAATTGAAACTATTTACGATTGTATAGAAGTACTACCACCTCCAAGTCCCAGAAATCTAAATCACTCACCACCTATTGAACAAACTAAAGAAGAAGTATTGTCTAGCGTAGAACACCAATGCAAAAATATATATAGATTTTATCAACAAGAAAATGTTAGTAACTAACCAGCTTCCATACCATCTTCTTCATCTTCAACACAACCTCACAAAAGACATGATGTTTCTGCGGCTAGTATTGAAAGCCTCAGAAATAGAATGTGCGGTCGTACCTCTACTACTAACCAAATTAGCGAGTTGGATATTTTTGTCTTGCAGGGTTCTGTACCGTATCAAGAAGTTATCAATGAAGATGGACATGAAGACTTGCTGAAATACTGGAGGGGGAATGAGAAGACCTTTCCGACACTTTCATTGATGGCTCGAGATGTTTTGAACATTCAAGCGTCGTCAACTGCGTCTGAAAGCGCTTTTTCTGCAGGCAGATATCAAATAGGAGATCACAGACACTCATTAGCCGGAGACAGCTTGGAAATTGCAGTATTATTCAGAGATTGGATACGAGCGGAGCGGAGAAGGTGCGGTCAACCGGAGATCAACGAAGAAGATGATGAAAACTACAACGAAATCTTAACCGAAGGTAGTGGAAGCGACGTGGATCAATTTGACCAACAAATACCAATTCCAACCGAAGAACCACATGAAATCATCAAGCAATTAGAACAGGTTTTTTTTGAGAATGTAATTTTTTTAATTGTAATTTTATTATGTAATTTGCAACTTTTGGACAACACCACAAAGTTGCAATTTAGATTTTAGACAATTGTATTTGTATTACAAAAAAATCATATGTCTATTAAATAATATAAGAGGCACAAAAACAGCCTTGGGATATTTTTATTACACTATCTTGTTTTGTTTATTGAGTTTTTTTTATACATATGTTATTTTAAAAAAAAAAATGAAAACCCGCCGTATCCCGCCCCATCCCGAGCCCGCCCCGAGCCCGCCTCGCCCCGATACCGACGGGATCGGGATCGGGACGTGACTTGCTCTAGTCCCGCCAGACCCGACCCCGCCAGAGCCCGCCAGACCCGACCCCGCCCCTTCTCCCATCCCGCCCGACTCGACCTCGCTGCATCTGCCCGCTGCATCTGAGCCCGGCCCACTGACCACTCCCATTCTGAACAGAGTTCCTTCAAAGTCAGTAGAGAAAACTCCATATGAGATATGAAACGGCAAGAAGCCGGCACATAAACACATGCGACCTTGGGGTGACCTGCATATGTAAAGAAATTGCTTACTGACAAGTTAGAATCTAAAAGTGAGAAATATTATTTTGTGGGGTATCCAAAGGAAACTAAGGGATACTACTTCTATTTTCCTGGAGAACATAAGGTCATTGTTTCCAGAAATGCAACTTTCCTTGAAGAAGAATATATGTACACGGAACATAGATGCACAGAGATAGAACTTGAAGAAATTCAAGAACCACAAGATAACACAGAAAATGAACCCTTATCAAATGACCTAAATAAGGATTCAGTGGGAGTATCTGGTGAAGATTGGGTACTTAGAGTACGCCCTTCATCCAGTGGGAGTGTTGTGATAGATAGTGCAGAAATGCAAGACTCTCATACACAACCAATGGAAGATGATACAATAATTGTACATCATCCCATTCAGGAAATACATGAAAATGACATTCCTGAAAGCTCTCAAGGTGATGGATTGTCCAACACACAAAGACCTTCTCACAATCAGAATGCAACAAACACTGAAACATAGAATATTCAACTCCGTAGGACCACTAAGACTCATCGTCCGCCTGAAAGACTTAATCTCCTTGTTGAAACACACAATGAGATAGATATTCCTGATGACGATGAACCTACAACCTACAACGAAGCTATGTTAGACATTGATTCGCAGAGATGGCAAGAAGAAATCTGAAATGGACTCGATGTACAACAATCAAGTTTGGAACTTGGTTGATTTGCCAACATGGGTTAGACCCATAGGATGCAAATGGGTCTTCAAGAAGAAGATTGATGTATATGGCAAGGTACAGACTTATAAGGCAAGATTGGTGGCTAAAGATTATAATCAACGGCCTGTGATTGATTATGATGAAACCTTTTCACATGTTGCGAAGATTAAGTCCATTCGAATTTTCCTCAATGGTAATCTAGTTGAGGAGGTGTCTATGAAACAACCTGAGGGTTTTTCACTTGAGTCCAAACCAAATGATGTATGCAAGCTACAAAAGTCCATTTATGAGCTTAAGCAAGCTTCAAGGAGTTGAAATATTTGCTTTGACAAAGCAGTCAAATCGTTTGACTTTGTTGGAAGCAAAGAAGATCCTTGCGTTTATAGTAAGCGCAAGGAAGGGAGTATTGTATTCATTATTATTATTATATATATATATATATGACATACTGATAATGGGAGATAATAAGACTCTCGTGCAATCAGTCAAGGAATGGTTATACAGCACTTTCATGATGAAGGACTTGGGTGAAGCCTGCTACATTCTTGGAATTAGGATCTATAGAGATAGACCTAATAGATTGTTAGGGTTGTCACAGTCCACATACATAGACAAAGTGGTAAGACGATTCTCTATAGAAAACTCCAAGATGGGAAATCTTCATATGGGTCAAGGGATCAAGTTATCAAAGAAGGATAGTCCTTCTACTGTTGCAGAACTTGAATGCATAAAACAAATCCCATATACTTCAGCTATAGGATCTATCATGTATGCCTTGGTCTGTACGAGGCCAGATGTGGCCCATGCAATTAGTATGACTTGCAAATTCCAGCAGAATCCTGGGGAGGAACACTGGAAAGCAGTCAAGAGTATTCTTAAGTATCTTAAGACGAACTAAAGAATATTTTTTAGTCTATGGTGGACAAGAGAAATTGGTATATACTGGGTACACTGATACTAGCTTCCAGACAGATCTTGATGATTTCAAATCTCAGTCTGGATATGCCTTCATTTTCAATGGCGAAATAGCGAGTTGGAAAAGTTCCAAGCAAGCTACAACTGCTGATTCGACAACATAAGTTGAGTACATTGCTGGATCGGAAGTTGGAAAGGAAGCTGTTGCGATATCTGAGTTCCTGAAGGAACTAGGAGTTGTTCCAAGTGCCACTTGTCCAATAACGGTTTATTGTGACAACACTGGTGCGATTGCGCAAGCTAGGGAACCAAGATCAACCAACAGAAAAAGCACATACCAATGAAGTACCACATACTCAGAGAGATGATGGAGACTGAAGAGATTAGATTAGACTATGTTCCCACAGATGATAATCTAGTTGACCCGTTTACTAAATCATTAAGCTTAGTTAAGCATAATGGTCATTTTGAAAACATGAGTATTAGATACATCGGATATTGTCTCTAGGCCAAGTGAAAGATTGAAAGTATATTTATGTCCTAGAGACAATCTATATTAGGACAAATGTGATTTATACACATTCATATTATTATTAATTGAGATTAATATTTTAGTATTTGCAATTATTAAATTATTATTTGATTGTTTGTAATTATTCATTAATGTGCATCCCTTGAGCTTACGTTGTTATTAATAGAGTGAGATATTCATGATGGAGCATAACTCTTAAAATAGCCTCGACTAATGATCATCAAGAATGGGATATCGATGATATGTGATAAGTCGACATATGGTTGCATCACATCCTTAGAGGATGTAGTATGTCTCACCTGCTACGAGTAATGGCTACTCGTGATGGACACATGGATACTTTGGAAGTATTGGTGTACCCTGCTGAAATACTGTTTGTTATACTTGTCTAAAGTATGATCAGCGTGTGGAAGATAGAAGTCCGTAGACTTGAGGTCAATATGCGCCTTGTCTACAAAGTAATGTACTTTGATCCCGTCCTAAACTCAAATGCATTATAGGTTGAGATACGGCTTGTATTGGGTACATTACGATGTGGATTGAAAGTGGTAGTTGAGCCAAGATTAGGATTCATTCCTCGAATGTATATTCGAGAGAACACTCGGATTATCAGTGATATTAGGTTGACTAAGTCATTGGCCAACGCAATAGACATATTTAGAATATGGTCTAGTCGTCAACTAATATAGATGAGATACAATGATTAAGCCATTTGGATAGACACTTGACAAATCCTCAACTTGATCGGGTGTGTCGTGAATGAAAGAATTTTATCTTACCACATAAAGGTTAAGTTTACTGGTTTCGCGTAAATGTACTTCACATATTGAGTTCGTATTCCAGCGCCGTCTAGGAGTTCCATGTAGACCTTAATTTGATTAATGTCGATATGAGAAGGCATGTGGGGTCACACTATATTGATTGTACGTTTCGATCTAAGGATGTATTGAGAGAGTAATTAAATGTTCGATTTGGAATCGAGACATTTAAATGAATAATGATTATTTTAATTAAGTCAAAATTGGATTTTGGATTTAATTAAGAATGCACGGAAAATAAATCGAGACAGTGCCGGAGCACATCGAGCGCCGCGACGCCCATACCTTAGGGTCGCGACGCCTCTGCCTCGAATTTTGGGCTAGGCCCAAGGTCATACCTTAATCCGGTTTTGACCTATTTTTCAACTATAAATAGTGGCATTCATTTCATTATTCATACACCAGTTTTCAGAATATCATTCTAAGCCTTAGAGACTTAGAATCAAATACTCTCTCGAACCTCTACCGGATTTCCTAGCTTTCCGAAAGAGAAATACATTGAAGCTTGGAGCTTGCAATCGGAAGGGCAATCGCGTGTGCACCTCACAGTTGATAAAGATTCCAGAATAATTCTAACTTGTAAGTATATGCTTTATGTTACAAGTTTATTGATGTATAACCATACCAGAAATGTTATTGGGGTAAGTAAGAAACAAAACTTTTAAACTTCCGTTGTGCCTTACTTATGTGTTTTTGTACCCAACATAATCCTACAATAACGTGAAACTACACGTTCGTAAACACTAGTATATATATATATACACACGATTACCTAACATAACCTGTCAAACTTGCATGTAACATACAAAATGAACAAATTAGCACAAAGTATGATGGGGGAGTGGAGACTAACTTGTCACACAAGGCGAATGTCTTATTTGTTTATAAAAAAAAATTCTTTTGTCATGTCTATTTATAAAGTCTAATAATCCTATAAGTTTTTAGCTCTCCATGGTTATTAGTTTATTACTAAACATTTGGAATCTATTCAAAATTAGTCAAGTCTCAAGAAAAATTCAACTATTTCCCTTGGAGTGTGGGTGGATAAACGAAAAAGAAAAAAAATTGTTAGGACCAAATTAAACATAACACAAAACACCAAGCAGTCATAACTAAGGCTGGCCAGTGGGTCGGGTTGGCCCGATCCCGCCCCGACACCGCCTCGGTCCCACCCCAAATTTGACATTTTAAAAAAAAATTACGGTATCGGGACTAGAACCGAGATGGGACATGGTCTCGTCCCGACCCCTCCTGGTTCGCCAGTCCCGACCCGATCCCGATCCCACCCCGATCCCGCCCGAAATCCCCCCTTTTGCAAAAATATCTGTTGCACCAACGACCATTTTATATTTTGGCCGTTGTGCAATGGCCATTCACCCTCCCCCCCAATCCCCTTAATATTTATTTTTAACTCATAAGTTATTATATTTACACTTTAACCCAATTTTCTAACTATAAATACCTCATTTTCTCTTCATCTTTCTCACAAATCTTCTTACAATCTCTCAATCTATCTCTCTACAAGTCTACATTGTCTACAAAATATTCAATTTTATTTATTCATTTGGGAATTGGGAGTGAAGTTGGCAACTAGCTTGAGGATCTTCCATCGGGCAAAGTTCCAATTTTCAACCTCTCGATTACACGTCGACGTTACATCGACGTTTGGTACATTCGTTCTTTCATTAAATTATTATTGTCTGTTTATTTTATTTAGCGCACTTAATTTCATTTACTTTAATTATTTATTAGTATAATTATAAATTTATAATGGAAGGATTTAAACGTATGTTTACGGGTATGGGTCATGCTTCTTCTAGTAGGGGCAACAAGGGCAAGGGTCCTATTTCTAGACAGAATCCTATTCCTACACATGATGATTTTGTTGATACTGAACATTTTCCTACAATACCATTAGATTTAGACGATGAGCTATTTTCTGGAACTCAAGAAGACTTTAATTTAGACGATTATCTAGATGATACACCCACTAATGTAGATGACAACACACCCACTAGTGCACTTTCAATTGAAATGCCTCCTATTGCCCCTAGTATGAGACGAGGTCCAGCAAAACGAACATTAAAATCAGATGCATGAACATTTTTTGATAGGGACATAGAGAATCAAGTAGCTAGATGTAAAATTTGTAAAGATGTTTTAAAATTTAAAACTGGAAAAGGTCACGATGGGACGGGGGGTTTAATGAGACACGTAGCAAGAGCTCATCTAGCTAGGTATGCCCAATATGAGGCTTCAAACCTGGGTGCGCAAACGCCCGCTCCATCGGGACAAGGTTCACATACTGTCCCGGATCAAGTACATGGTCAAATTAACTCTATGACGGAGGGAATTGTAGGCCCTAAATACGATAAACATAGAGATATGGAAGCAATAGCAAAATTAGTTGTTGTGGAGGGTTTGCCTTTTTCATTTCCTTCATCTCTCAGATTTATTCATTAAATTAGAGATATGTATAATCCTGCTTTTAAGGTTTTTCTAGATCAACTGTTAAGAGAGATGTATTTAAATTCGCACATGAATATCAATAGTATTTACGTTATTCATTAAATCATTTTAATGGCAAAGAGGCTATCACTTCTGATCTAGGCCGCAGTACTAACGACTATGATTATTTAACAGTAACCTTTCATTGGATAGATTATAAATGGTCTATGCAAAAATGTATCTTAGCGTATAGATATATAGATGATAGACACACTTGTACTTTATTGCAGAAAATATTTATCAAGTGTTTATTACAGAATAACTGATAAAACTATGACTATTACATTAGATAACACTTCTTCTAACAATTACGCTATTACAATTTTTAAAAATAGTTTAACTCCATATTTTCCATATCATTTTCATATAAAATGTGCGTGCCATATATATAACTTAATTGTAAAGGATGGTGTATAAATTTTTGAAGACATTCTTAGTAAAATACAATTTGCTATAAACTTTATTTTTAAAAATAATAGAGTACAGCGAAGAAAAGAAAAGAAAAAAACTTGTCACGATTGCCAACTACCTTATAGAAAAATCCAGAAGAAGTACCCACTAGGTGAAATTCTTTATACGAGCAACTACTTGTTGCTTATGACTATAGAAAACCTATAACTTTATTTTTTAACTCTCGTAATCAAAATCCAGCTGATATGGTTGTAGATAGCGATTGGGGAAAAATTTCCGAACTTATTGTATTTTTAGAAAAAAAAATTCAAGCAATAAAAGAAATTTCCGGTATATATTATCCTACTATTTCAACTATGTTGTTTTATATATCTCTAATATTTTTACTGCTTAATGAATATATGGATAACCCAGCTTAAAAGGTAGCTATTAAAAAAATATTTATCAAAATAAAAAAATATTTTATTTCTATTCCCACTATTTATATTATTGGTGCTGTATTAAATTCGACTATTAAAATATACGGTACTAAATCACTTATTGAAACTATTTATGAATGTATAGCAGTACTACCACCTCCAAGTCCCAAAAATCCAAATCACCCACCACCTATTGAACAAACTAAAGAAGAAGTGTTGTCTAGCGTAGAAGACGAATGCAAAACAGTATATAGGTTTTACCAACAAGAAAGTGCTAGCAACCTACCGGCTTCCATACCATCTTCTTCTTCTTCTTCAACACAACCTCACAAAGAAACATGTTGTTTTTGCGGCTAGTATTGAAAGCATCAGAAATAGAATGTGTGGTCGTACCGCTACTAACCAAATTAGCGAGTTTGATATTTTTGTTTTGTAGAATTTTGTACCGTACCAAGCAATTCTCAATGAAAAAGGACGTGAATACTTGCTGAAATACTGGAGGGGGAATGAGAAGACCTTTCAGACACTTTCAACGATGACCCGAGATGTTTTGAACATTCAAGCGTCATCAACGGCGTCTGAAAGCGCTTTTTCTGCCTGCAGATATCAAATAGGAGAGCACATACACTCATTAGCCGGAGACAGCTTGGAGATTGTAGTATTATTCAGAGATTGGATACGAGCGAAGCGGAGAAGGTGCGGTAAATCGGAGATCAACGAAAAAGAAGACGAAAACTACAACGAAATCTTATCCAAATCCCGACCCAGCGGCGAATCGGGATCGAAAACGGGACAGGACGTCGGCGAATCCCGCCGGTCCCGATCCTCCCTCATCCCGCCCCGACCCGCTCCCGCCAATCCCGACCCACTAGCCAGCCATAGTCATAACATAATTTATCCTTCTAGTTTCACATTCATAATCACCAAAACGCTGACGTACTCTGACATACAAATATCTCCCTCTCTCAATCTCAAACATTTGACCCTTAAACCATCCAAAAGAGGTCAAAGTAAAGCTTAAACCCTAAAAACCCTTTCCTCAATTCCTCTTCTTCAAAACCCTAATTTTTCCATGCCGGTCAAGCTATTACCACAGTTTCGTTTCTTCAATTCAACATTCACACTTACTCGTTTGCCCAAAATGAAATGCAATTCAACTTTAAAGCCTAAAATAATACCTGTTTTTTCTAGAATGTTCCCACATAAGCTCAAGTATAGGTCAATTGGGTTTCCAATTTTACCCGCACAAGAACAAGAGCTTCGTAGGTTCTCGACCCGGTCAGGGAGTCCTGGGTCGGTTTCGGTTTCGAAGAGCTTGATTGAAGATGAAGCTGAACTTAGTGATTGGGTTAGTGGGTTGAGGTCCGATTCGTTTAAGAAAACTCAGGTGTATAGTGATAGTGATGATAATGAGGGTGATAGGGGAAGCGGTAGGGGTAAATTTGGTAATAGACGTAATGGTGGAGAAGAGAGAGGTGAAAAGAGAAGGCGAGATGATGATGATTTTAGTGGGTCAGGTAGGAGAAGTGGGGGCCCATCAATGGAGTCGAATTCGAGGGGTGGTGGGAGGTTTGGAAGTGAATTTGTGGGTGGAAGAGGTGGAGGACGAGGTCAAATGTTGTCGAATTCAAGGGGTGGAGGGAGGTTTGGAAATGATAGGGGGAGTAGAAATGAGGGTGGAGGAAGTGGAGGGCAAGATCGAATGGAATCGTCATCGAGGGGAAGAAGGTTTGGTAGTGAGGATAGAGGAAGTGGAGGGCAAGATCGAATGGAGTCGTCATTGAGGGGAGGAAGGTTTGGTAGTGAGGGTGGAGGAAGTGGTGGTCGAGATCGGATGGAGTCGTCCTCGAGGGGAGGAAGGTTTGGTAGTGAGGGTAGAGGAAGTGGTGGTCGAGATCGGATGGAGTCGTTTCCGAGGAAGGGAGGGAGATTTGGAAGTGAAATGACGAGTTCGAGTGCGAGTAGGAGGGGTAAAGGACTGGTTGGTAGTGGATATGGTAGAGATATGGGAGCACAAGTTGGTAGTAGTAGGTTAGGGAGGAAAGAAGGGACGAGTATGGGGCGAGGGAGTTCGATGTTGTTGGATGAAGATGACACAGATAATGAGGATGAAGATGAGGAAGAGGAGAATGGTTATAAGGGGTTCCGTGATTTGATTGACAGCGAGGAAGAAAGTGAAGAATCTGATGAGGTTGCGGATGAAAAAGTCCTTTCTTTGGAAAAGGAGGACAGTCCAAGGGCATCACACCCTAGTTCATCTGGAAAAAGTGATTCCCACCTCACGGAAACCGGGTAATTTATGAACTCATGATAATGTATCATGCAGCATCCCGATTGTTAGAATCTTTTGAGTAGCTGTCTGGAGCAGTTAGAAGCATGCTACTAAAATAATGAATAAATAATAGCACTCGCCTATATGAGCCAAAGGTTTCTGAATCTTTTGCGAGAAAAACAATGTGGATTTTGGTGGTTGTTGTTATTCGGTATTTCTAACTCACTTAGGATTTGGATATGTGATAGTCGTTATTAGGGAATATGTTAAATGAAAATAGAAAGAGATAATCCGGAAAATGTAGTGGATTAGTTATCATCAAATATTATGGGAGAAGAGAGATGCCGTATATGCTTAATCATTCTGTAGGAAAATATAAATGAAAGGGACTGATAAAGAAACATAGATGAATGGGTTGAGTGCATGAATGATACCTCATTAATTAGTTGAGAGTGGATCTTTTGCTTGACTCTACACGGACAGAGGAGTTTTGCCCAAGAATGTGGTAAATCGTCCAGTTTTAGATGGGTCTTATATAGAACTTCTAATTATCAAGGCAGTTATAATGAAATATTTCTGTTCATGCTCTAAGTAGCCCGAAGGAAATTAAATTTCTTCCGTCAATTTAGAAACTTTATTCTATCAGATAATATTTGTATCCTTTTCCCTGCAGGTTTGATCAGTTTCCACTCTCTCCTTTGTCCCTGAAAGGAGTTAAAGATGCTGGATACAAAACGATGACCGTAGTGCAGGAGGCAACCCTTCCCGTTATTCTGAAAGGTTAGCCTTTACATTTTGTAGAAGCTTGAAGTTTAGTGGGTTGAGATGTCATTCATCAGTTAGTATATAGAGGTTGATGGCTTTGTAAATGATAAGTCCAGTGGTGTTACTTCAACCAGTCTGAAACTACATGCAGAAACATATTATGTATTGGAGTTCTATACCTGCCTTGTCTGTTGCAATTTTTTTTTTGTCTTATTCACTATTATATGTTTTAATGATGACAGTGCCTGTTGTAATCAATTGTATTTGGTAGGCAATGACGTTCTGGCCAAGGCAAAGACTGGCACTGGGAAAACTGTAGCATTTTTGGTAAAACACTAAATCTTTTTCATCAGAAAGTACCTATTGATGTGTGAATAAGAAAAAAACTGTCGCATTAATCATGTTAATTCTCCAAAAATTCGTATAGAGTTTGCATAGTCATTTTTAAAAAATTCTGAGAAAATGACTGGCATCTCTGAGATCACGTTGGCCTAAACCATTCTAATAATTTAATTTCAGCTTCCTTCAATTGAAGTTGTGGTAAAATCGCCCCCCAACACTCTTGACCAAAAGAGGCCACCAGTTCTGGTGCTTGTGATATGCCCTACTCGAGAGCTTGCAACTCAAGCAGCTGCCGAGGCCAACACCTTGTTGAAATATCACCCTTCAATTGGGGTTCAAGTTGTTATTGGAGGAACACGGCTTGCACTTGAGCAGAAAAGGATGCAAGCAAATCCATGTCAGGTAATTATTTTCCTGAGAAGGGCAATAGAAGTCATATCTGGTGGAGTAATTATTATTGTATACTTATTATAAAGTTCTTGCTTTATATACATACATGGCTCTTGTGATAAATGAAGCAACAACTCTCTAGCTGAGAAGAAGAATTCAATTAGATGATAATTCTGAAGCGTTAGTAAAATGTTTTGCAGGCATGGGGTTACAATAAGGGAAAATTGGGCCCTACATGATAAATATTAGAAGTGTTCCTCTACTTGTGATTCCTTATTGATCTCACATAGCACCTTGTTATATCAATAGTTGCTGAGCTCTTAGCTTAGTCTTATTCATCTTTTGTATGCATCCTTCAGACTGAATAAGGCATGCTTATTAACTTTTTATGGGATAAGGTGGCAGGCAAATCCCTGAGAAGATACAGATGGCTGTGTAAAAGGCCATTTTTAACCTTCTCGGTGCATCCTAGATGGCTGTGTAAAAGGCCATTTTTAACCTTCTCGGTGCATCCTATCATTGAGAATAAATCATTTTTTAATTTGTAGCCATGATTGCCCCTCTCCTTCCAAGCGAGAACGGGTGTAGTTGCAAGTCAGTGTTCAACTAATGATCAATTAATAACAAACTAGATCGACTTGGTTGCTTTGCACTTCCAAAAATAACTACTAGTGTCACTTATCAAAAAGGAAATAATTACTAATGTTTTCCAATATGCGACTCAGATACTTGTGGCGACACCTGGGAGGCTCAGAGATCACGTAGAGAATACAGCAGGATTTGCTACTCGATTGATGGGTGTTAAAGTGTTGGTGCTTGACGAAGCTGATCATTTGTTGGATATGGGATTCCGTAAAGAAATTGAGAGAATCATCTCTGCTATTCCAAAACAGCGCCAAACACTTCTCTTTTCTGCAACAGTTCCACCGGAGGTATTTTCTTTACTTACTCTCCTGGAGTAAGTATTATAAAGAGATGGAAATGAATTTACCTTTAACTTTGCAGGTCCGTCAAATTTGCCATATTGCTTTGAAAAGAGACCATGAATTTATCAATACTGTTGAGGAAGGCAGTGAAGAGACAAATGCACAAGTAGGTCCTGGTTATTTTTTTTAGAGTTCCTAGGATTGGTATCTTTGTTGGATCTGACTTGACTTTTTAATACTTTGTGAAATCTTCAGGTTCAGCAGATGCATCTGGTTTCTCCTCTAGAAACACACTTTTCCCTTCTTTATGCTATGCTAAAAGAGCACATTGCTGATGATGTTAACTATAAGGTACTCTACTTGGAAATTACAATATCCGTACGCATATATTTTTACTGGGTTTCTTGAGGGGGGAAAGGAAAAAGGTAGGTCGACTTCGGTACCTTGGAAAGTGTAATACTCTTGTCACATTTATTATGCTGCTCTTCTGGTTCATGTTATCGATCTGCTCTTTGCATCCTAAAAATACCTAAAAAACACATTTGAATCTGTAGTACAGTAAGTCTACCATAGCTAGCTTGTTATATATGTTATTTTTGAACTGGAAGTTCAAATAACAATCACTTGCAGATGTCACTAACTACCTTGATTCTGATTCTTGAGTGCAGGTTCTATATGTTATTTTTGAACTGGAAGTTCAAATAACAATCACTTGCAGATGTCACTAACTACTTTGATTCTGATTCTTGAGTGCAGGTTCTTGTATTTTGCACAACTGCAATGGTAACGAGACTCGTTGCTGAACTTCTTGGTGAACTTAACTTAAATGTCCGGGAGATTCATTCTCGTAAGCCACAAAGCTATAGAACAAGGGTTTCAGATGAATTTCGCAAGTCAACAGGTCTTATTCTAGTTTCCTCGGATGTCTCTGCTCGTGGAGTAGATTATCCAGATGTTACCTTAGTTGTACAGGTATGTCTTGTCAACTTGGGTTATATGTGATGTCACCTGCACAATATTAGATGTCCGTGGTTCAGTCTAGTGTTTTAATTTTCTGCCAAGCCAAGGCTGATATGTGTTTTTGTAAACGTAAGTTTTGTCAAAACCCTCAACCCTGTGACTAAATCAATCTTGTATTCTATCATCCACAAGGCTAAGTCATGCATTCGTTGTTCAGTTGGGTTTTGTTAGTAGAGTTAGCAGTTCATCTAGAGATTCTAGGCTGATTAGAAGCCGACTGTTACATATATCGTCTTATCCTGTGCTTGCTAATGGATATCATGCGTCTGTGGGCTTATGTAGACTCTTTTTGTAGATTGGAGTGCCAGCTGATAGACAGCAGTATATCCATCGTCTAGGTAGAACCGGGCGGAAAGGTAAAGAAGGACAAGGCATTTTGTTGTTGGCTCCATGGGAGGAATATTTCTTGTCTACAATTAAAGATTTACCGATATCGAAGGCACCTGTACCTCTGGTTGATCCAGAGACGAAGAAAAAGGTTGGTATTAACTTTATGTGGGTGCTTTTTCTTTCTAGCTAGTTGGCATAATCTGAAGCGTGAAGCTGAATGTGGAGTATTTTGTTCTTGAACTTGTTTAATTCCTTGCTTTAATTTTTCTATTTTTTAAATACTACAGTAACTTTTTGGTAATAGCAACATTAAACTAACATATATGCTTGTATAGGTGGAACGTGCATTGTCCCATATAGATATGAAAAGCAAAGAAACTGCATACCAGGCATGGCTTGGTTACTATAATTCCAACAGGTCTATCGGTAAGGACAAGTACAGACTTGTTGAACTTGCAAACGAGTTTAGTCGGACAATGGGCCTTGACAACCCTCCAGCGATTCCAAAGCTTGTTCTCGGGAAAATGGGATTGAAAAATGTTCCTGGACTACGTTCCAAGTAAGTTGAGAATAGTGTTGCTTCTTATATAAGCATACAACTGTATATATCCACAGAGCAGGCCATGCAATGCAACAATTATTTTTCAGCTTAGTGCTGCTTTTACCATTGTTTGTAATTTAGTTTTACTAGGAAGAATTGAAAGCCTTGGCAGAAACATAATTTGAGTTCCTTTTTTGCTAATAGGCAAATTGGCCTTTCCTCTTTCTAGTTAAACTGTTTTGACTCTTCATTAGTGTGCGGGAATTACAAATACCAATATTTCTCAGATATCGGCATTTTAATCGTAGTTTAAAATCCAAAATGGTTCGAGGTCAATGATATGTATAGATGGTGGTGTCATTTGTCACAGTTAACGATGTAAATGTTGTAGATGTATATTCGACCACTTGACTAAAAAATAATGATATGACCAAACTGTTAAAAAAAGAAAAATGAATGACCCAATAATAGGTGTTCTGGGTTTGAACTCCTGCTTAGGTAAAAATTTAAAAATAATCGCAAGGCAGAGGTTTTGTAGCAAAATTAGGCTTATTCGGGCAAAATTAGGCCTATATCCGCAGAAGTTTGCCTTGAGGCTTAATTTTGGGTAAAAGTTTGCCTTATGACAAACCTCTGCCTTATAGGCTTAATTTTGCCCGAATAGGCCTATTTTTGCTACAAAATGAACCTCAGGTTATTAGGCGGAGGGAGAAAATTAAATATTTTAAATTTGACGGGCAAAAATTAAAGACCACCCCAAAATAAGGGTATTTGTGCCACCCGATGAAACTTCAAAAAACCTCCCCCAGTGCAATATTGTATTTTGCGTTGTTATTTGACTTGCGACCATGTTTAGATAAGTTGTGCAAAATAGACTTAGGTCAGAAGTGGGAGTTCAGTTCCAAACAGATCGCTAAGAGATTTGCTTTGCCGCAATTCATGGCGGATCATTAGGATTTAAGTACTAATTGTCATGGCAGATCACTCTGATGGATGAGCTTGTCACAAGGCCTGGTGAATCATCATGAGTTTAGTACAGATTGTGTCGTAACTTGTAATAAATTGTTCACAAATTTTGGTGGATCACCACAAGTTTCTTATGATTGGGTTTGTCAAAAGTCTTGGCGATCACCAGAAGTTTCGTATAAATTGGGTCGTAACTCTGAAACAAATCGTTTACAAATTTTAGCAGTTCATCAGAAATTTCTGAGACATTTCACCAATATGTTTTTTGCTTCAATATTGATCCAAATTAACCTAATCAACTCCAAATTTGATATTCAACATTGTAATACCAATTCCAACAATTTTCAATGGTTAGATTCAGTGCAATTCTTCAAAAATAATAGATCCGCTTTGTCTTCTTCAAGAATCAAGCTTAACAAAACCCAATAATGGTGTTATTCAAGTTTTTCAACCGCACTAATCCAAACCAGTAACAAATAGTAAGCAATGTGTCTTCCATTTTCTACGATATATATGAAGAATATGGAGAAGCACAAGTTCTAGTAGAGGTTTATATTTGCTACACTTTTTTTGACGGGGCAAAAATTAACCACCAAAAGAATACCTATGAATTTTTTTTGTTAGAATAACGGTAAATATAAAATCTATGCTGAAAACGGTGGTTAAATCTTAACGGGTGAAAATAAATCATGTTCCTTACGCATGACCTATTTATCAATCTTTCTGAGAGTTCAAAGTTCTTTTCAATTTTGAGACGGAATAAAAACACAACAATGGCCTCCAAAATTTAACCCTTCATATATGCTTCCAAATTAAAATTTAGCTTCCTTTTATTTAATAAATATTAAAAAAAAATTACAACTTCTGCATTTTGTTGTAATATAGAATTAAAAGTTAGTTATCCTAGCATTTACTTCTGATTTTCAGTTGCTGTGATTTAGGAAAAAGTTGAGAAGGCAATGATTTATTCTTATACAATTCTAATTTTTTTTTAAAAACATACGCAGTGTTTGACACGAGTGGATCTGGAGAAGGTAGGATGTACGCAACCTTATTTCTATTTTTGTGGGGTAAATAGGTTGTCTCCACCAACACAAGTACTATGTAACTTTCCACAAGATTTAGAAAAAGAAACAACCAGAAATTTTTGCCACTACTAGAATTTAAAGTCTTTCATGGTCTCTTCCAGCTTCATTGACGCTAGATGTGTGCTTTTTAGAAACAATTACATGATAAATCCCTCCTAACCATTGCATGAATCAAAAGAGAACTTCCTGATGCAAAATTGCCTGAGTAGTTAGTAGGAGATGAAAGATCATACTTGAAAAGGACTCTAAATTCTGTGACCATCACAGTTGCATCACTACACTGTAAAAATATCCTGAGTGAGCCGAAGCTAGTACAAGTTCACTTTTGTCGACAAAATCCTGGTACATTCTATCCAAAATGAATTTTTTTGATGGTAAAACTACTTTAACAAGTTAAAAACTCTAAATTCTTGGAAGAGTTTCTACTTCAATGAGATTACAATATGCTAATCTCTACAAGAACAGAATAAAACCTATATCTCTTTGAAGAAGGTTGCTGCTGCAGCTAAAAAAAGATTTCAGAGCTAACATACAAAACTAAGAGCTGAAGGACCAGATGTGACCATGTTCTAGCAAAATCTGAAGAGTGACTTCTCATGGTCCAGATCTTCCTTCACTGCAAAACTAAAGTGAGGATATGACTGGCTGGTAACACACCATTCCTCACCACTGTTTCTTCCATCACCAAATCACCGTCTTCTTTCCAGCTTAATATTAAAGGGGTGACAAATTTGTGCCCTTAAATGATAATTCCTTCCAGCCACTGATCTTCCAAAGTAATTAAATCTTCCTGTTGATAATATGAATTGAAAAAGTTGAGAAATTGTCGCTATCAGAGAAGATATAGAGACTAGACCGTCAGTGAACCTAAGAGACGACCACCTCAGTGTCACAAATAAGATGATGCAATTCGAACAAAAGCCTCTGAGAAAACCATAAATATTACCTTGGTTTACCTTTGATGATGAGGTGAAGATGGTTGATCTGGAGAAGACCGTTGCCCAGAAACTGCATGAAATCTCTGTTCCTCAAATGCTCCCCGTTGTTGATTTCCTTCACCTGGCTGAGGTTGTTCATTTACACCTGAGAAACCTGCTGGACGACCCAGGGACCCAAACTCAAGCTGTTCTCCATGTGGACCATAACTGGCATTGTGGTCAAATGGATACAGCATTACAACGGGGGATCCACCAGGTCCATTTGAAGTCACTCCGCTTGGGTTCATTGCTGTTAAAGGATACATGCCATATGCCACATTAGGAGGGCCACTATGGCTTGAGTTTCCACGTAATTGATCATTTTGGGACAGATAAGAAGGAACGGAGTCATGTCTATGTGAGCTCCATGATCTGTCTGCTCGGCTATCACTGGATGCCAACCGATCAACTCTTGAGTTTGATTTCTCAGATTGGCTGCGGTTGTAACGCCCACCAGCACGAGATTTTGGATTCATATTCCAATTCCCCTCTCTGTCCACATGGTTATCGTTTCTCTCGTAGTTGTAATTCCCCCTTCTTGTATTAGATGAGTGTCGATCCCTAACTGAAACCTTCTGAAGCAACACCAAATTGCAGAGGTAAAATATCCACTTGAAATGTAGTACCACGTCTCAATTAAAAAAAACTGTGTACAGAATAGAAGAGTAGCTACTAAACGATACACGAAATCAAGCTTCCCTAATGGAAAGAATGTATGTGAGCTTTATGGACATAATATAGGCAAAATATCACTGTAACCATCCTCAACATCAACTCAAAAGCATGGAAAAGTAAAGCAGAATTGAGTTTTACTTTTCACGAACATCTCCCGTGGAACTAGTGACAAGGATAATGCTGCCTCCCACTAATAAAAGAGGCATCTGAGCACCATTCTCTATACTAATGCTTGAACATTATGTGAAATGGACAGTAAAAAAAATTGAGTTGCATTAATAAATCTCTAAATCACATACAACAGATGAGAACAGATAAGTAGTTCAGATAGAGAGAGGTGCATATTTTTTTTAAAGGAAAGATGTACATAATTCTCTACAATAACCACGGTGAAGAATGGACCTTGGGCCTAAATCAATCCTAAAAAGTCAGCTCATCAGGGTGACGATTGCCCAAGATCACCCAAGGATACCACATCCACAATCGATGTGGGACAACCAACCCCCTCCCCCACACACATACGCTCAACAGTGGACATCAAGAGCATAGACAATATATCATGGGAGTCCTACATCGAGTAAACCAAGAATTGAGATAGGTCTGACTTTGATACCATGTGAAGAAATGGCATTTGGGCTAATTCAATCCAAAAGCTAGCTCATGAGGAGAGGATTGCCCAACATCATATAAAGAGACCAAGTACCCCCATTCACAACCAATTGTGACACTCTAACATCCACCTAATACTATGTATTAAAGAGACATTAAAGATCTAGATATAGAGATAAAATTTAATAATGTACAAGTCTGATGAGTCAACTACTTACAGGATTTGGCAGGTATGTCCCTGTCCCGCTACGGAATCTTGGTATCTCATCAGCATACCGCTGAAACAAATTAGGAGGTCTATTAGAAGCAGACTGTAGGGGTGCAATGGACAAAACACGAGGACCATAGCTCATCAGCTGAGTAAAGAGGTTCATGTTGTCTGAATGAGGTCTTCCAGGACCATCCCACGGGAAACGACCCTGTAAATATGCAGGTGGTACCATTACTGGAGAAGGATAAACAAGTGGTCCAGGATGTCTAGGGTTTTGGCAAAACCTTCCATATTGCAAATGTTGCCAATGACTAGCAAAGTCACTGTTAAGTATGTCGGGCTTGTGTTCATCAGGTGACTCCATAGAAGTAGCCCCTCTAAAAGAACTGGATGGAGTTAAATCTTCAGAGTGGTCAAGTCCCTCAGATGTAACAAAATTCTGGCCTGAATCAATATGATCTAGGCATTCTTCTCCTCCTAAATGGCTTGTCGAAGAATCAGGAGTCCCCGCCTCAGGTGGAATATTATACATTGGAAGCATCGTTATAAATGGAACTGGTGGCCCAGTGGGGTAAAATGCAATAACCCCAGAATTATCAGTCATTCTTTGACGAGAACCAGGCCCAATAAGCATTGGTGCAATGGGTATCATTGGGTCCAATCCACTTGTCTGAGCAACTTCATGTTCAGGCACATGCCTTGCAAGGTGCACAGAAATAACAGATTGAGGTCCTTGGCTTCTCTCAGCCATTTCAGTACCTACATTTGACACAGAATTCCAATCCTGGTCATCATCCTCAGCTTGATCTGACACGTGGTCAGACATCGTTTTACCTTTTCCATAGCCAGTAGTTGGCTCTGCAGCACCTGTTTTCTTTCCCCACCTTTCCCTTGTTGATTTTGTGCTTTTAGCAGAAGACCCGTCCCAAGAACTCTCAGAAGAAGTTTTACTTCTCATAGAACTACTATGAGCACTGGATGAGAACCTGGAACTTGCCATCCTTTCTTCAGCATAAATGTCATTCACTCTGCTATCCTGAAACTGAATATTATCAGAATGTTCTTCCCTAATTAGCCCACATTTTTCCTTCATATACTTCTGCTGAGCTCCCAGAGGGTTGCCAGAGCCACTAACCCAAGATGAAGGAACAAAGTTAAAACCTGAATGTATAGACTGCTGCTTCAAAACAGATTGAAGTGTCTCGGAATTTCCATTTTCTGGGTCAAATCCAACACTAGAGCCAGCATCTGGCTCTTGCCAGAAATCATTTTCTGTCTCGCCTGAGCTCATCTCCATAGGGCTAAAATTTTCATTATTGCGGTCAATTGGATCTTCAGAAGTTGGATTCAACCCGAGGCTTGGGAAGTACTGGTTGAAATGGGGTGAAATCAAACCATGAGGAAATTGCATGTTCGAAAATGCAGGATCCATAAATGGAATATTAGTGGGAACTCCTGGCATATTTCGTTGATTATAACCCATAGAAGTCAGAAATGAGGGAGAGATAGGAAAAGGTAATTGAGCTGAAGCCCAGTTAAAAGGGAAATGAATTTGACCATTAAATCCATGGATTGATGTAGATGCCATCATGTTCACAAGATCTTGCTCTTCCTGATGCATCCCTTGTGTCCCACTCGTGGATGAGAACTCTTCATTCAGAACATCGATGCTTGATTCTCGGTGAAAGCTATTTGATCCACCGTTAGATTCGGTGACGGGATCATGATTCTGATGGGATGGAACGTGTCTGACATATGGCGTGTTATCATTTAAAGATCGACCGCTCTGACCTGCTACATTTTCAGATCCTTGGTTCCTCTTATAACTGCTGTCCTGCCTCATCGGAGTGGGTGTTTTTGCAGTCTCTGGAGCTTTTCCGCGCCTTCCTTGGTTGTTACTGTCACCATAGGTGTCTGTAAGCTCAGGACTAGACCGCGTTCTGGCAAAAACAAACCTACCCTGGATATCATTCACTATTTGATCAGATTTTGATTCTCTCTGAATTTTGTCGGTATGTGAAACCTGAGAGGAAGTATTTTCCTTCTGCACTTGATCAGAAACCCTTGAGTTGCTCAAATTGATATGACTCTTTTGGTTTTCACTATAAGAGTCATTCATTCTAGAGAAGGTTCCAGAAGAATGATTACCATGTTGAGAAGAAACATTCCGTGGATTGGCTCCCTCCACCTTACTCAGCTTCTTTCCACTGGTGTTGACCCTCAAATTCTGAGAGTCCGGTATGTCATCTGGTGTTGACAATCTTAGGCGTGACAATTCGGCCTCTGGGGCATCAGGCCTTTGGCCACTGCCATGCCTGTCCCATGTATTCATAAAAAACTGATTTACTTCATAAATTAGATTTTCTTTGGGGCAGTTCAGTAATCTTGCGAGCCTTTTGGCACCAAATGCAAATGCACTCCGTATCCTATAAAAGTTACCTGCCAGAATAATAATCAGACAGATATGAAGTACCAAGAAGCAACGATGTGAAGAACATGTCATAACTAGATCTGTTGAAACCATGCAGTAACTTTCTATTAAGCAGTTGTCATACAAGGCTGTGCCTCAAGAATTTGCCTCACTCAGATTTTTTACTAGTCAAAGAAAGTTTAGCTACGATAGTAAAGAATTGAATTGTAACTTCTGTTCTTCTAGGGCACCAACATGCATCATGTAAAAGACAGTGGCGGCAGATGCCTTTATTTCTGATATGGTTAAACCCAACCCTCCAAAACCCACCTGCTGAGGAGTCACTAGCCCTTTCCCTTTTGCAACCTAGGTTGACTCAAACCCCCAACCTCAAGATCATTAGGTGAGGGTGTTCTCTCTAGGTTATCCCTCACTTGTGAGTGGTGGCAGAAATTAAACGTCAGAACCTTCAAAATATATAATTAAATCTACCATCAGATTAGTAAAGAAAAATCATGGAAAAATATCGCGAACTGCAACTAAATGTAAGTAAATGCTCAAGATCAAAGACCTCCGTAAGTATGGCCAAGGGTGAATAGAAGTTAATGAAATAGAGGACATCAAACTTATATTGACATAATTAGTGAGCAGGAATATTTAAATTTCAAGTACCTTTACTCACACTACGACCAAGGTTGTTGTTTACTCGTAAAGGATCGATCACATTAAAATGTTTAGAGACGAAAGGTAGCCCTTGGTTTTCCTGCCCACCAGGGAAAACAGCATAGACGGAGCTACAGGCATCAAGGAACAATTTACTGAGAAGCAATTCCCCAGCATCTTTGCGAGGAGGTTCCGCTGTAACCCGAACAATAAAATTAAGCCATCAAATAAACTTAAGCCAAACTACAGGAAATAAAAAATACTACTAAATGACTCTACATGGGTTCATTACCAGTGACATCAGGAAGTGAACTAATTGGCACAGGACCCCATAAACTAACACAAAAGTTATCCCAATCGAAGTTGCTGAAGAACTCCAAGAAGCGGTAAAGGACCTATGTATGAATTGAAAACATCAAAAATAAGAAATAAAACCAGTAAAACAAAAGGATAAAACAAAGAAGTGAAAATAAACACGCACCTCAAGTGGCCCAGCAAAGGAATTGTTGAACACGTGAAATATGTAAAGAACTAAGGTTTCCAAGGCATAAGTTGAAATGAGACCGTGATGAGCACCCAGTATACGGCTCTCATAATAACACCATGCCTTAATCAAGATAATGCTGCGCTTGAATAAATGATTCTGGTTTATCAGGTGATCAACCTGCAAAAGACAAAGAAGTACAGTAAAGTGTTCATGCTCCTTTACTTAAAACTCATTATTTCTCAACTAGTTCCATTTTTGGAAAAGTAATTACTTAGCACAGTATGTTAACCATATGGTTGTATCATCAAACAGAAGATCGTGTTATAGCATAAGAAACTACACACCTCCTCCAAGAAGCAAAGGGTACATAGACCCCCTAGCTGATTGAATGATATGTCAACCACGATATTTTCAACTAAACATTTTATTAACTTCACCTGCAGGCAGAAAAGAAAAAGAGAACAATGAGAGGGATTCATGGACAACGGAATCAACAAGGCGCTGGTGCATATGAAGAGAACTACAGAAAATTCAACTATATAACCAACATTAGCAACTACTACCCTTATTAAGCTACCCAAGTAGTCAAAGATGGTTGATTATTCCTATTGAAGGATTAGCTTGCTTGCTTTCTTTCCTTTTTTTTCTTTTAAACAGAAGTATTAGCTACAAACTCAAATAACATTTCCTTCATCATCCAACTCCACTCAACACTATAATATCCTACTGCACCATGCTTGGTCCAAATACTAGTGGAAGTGGAGGATATTCCTCACTTGCGAAAAGTGTCAAAAAATATAAATAGCTTCAGGAGCTCCAAAAATGATATAGCTAATTATCACTACATCTGATTGATAAGATCCAAACCCAAAGGGTCAAGTAACTGCAGAAACGGACCAATGAAATTTCTATGGAGAACCTGTAGATCCATTTCCGAGTTCCTGACAAATACTTGGACAGAACAAGGGGAGAGAAAAATCTGTGTCTAAAGCGCTATAGAAAAATAACACTGTAGTGAATGTCAACTGTAATTATTCTTGAAAGCAACGACAATAGAATTTAGAAAGCATAAGAAGTATTATATTTATTGGCCTTGGGAACGAGAACTACAATAAATCCAACTATAGACATAGAACTAATTACATGATAAAGGAGGAGTTGGATTTTCCACATAATGCAATATGGATTCCAAGGGTGCCGAGGAAGGTGTGCTTTTCCACTTGGCTAGCTACTAGAAGGGTGATTTTGACAGCAGAAAATCTTAGAAAGCAGAAGGTTGTCTGTGTCAGCTGGTGTTACATGTGTAAGGAGACGGGTGAGGACGTGGATCATTTTCTACTACATTGCAGGACAACCATGAGGTTATGGTGGGATATGCTTAGGTGGTTTGACACTTCATGGGTAATGCCAAAAACTGTGAAAGATTTGATGTTCAGATGGAAGAGTGGGAGAAGGAGAAGACGAATGGCTTGGAACGTGGTCCCACTTGCTTGAATGTGGATAGTTTGGAGAGAGAAATAGTAGAGCTTTTGAAGATGTAGAGTCGAGTTTCTCTCAAGTGAGGAGTAGTCTCCGCTCCCTTATTTTCTTTTGGTGTAAACAGAAAGTCCCTTGTTGTATAGATGCTTGGGCGGAGTTTGTAGAGAATCATATTTTGTAGATTTTTTTGCTTTGGTATATCCCTTGTATACAGTCAATTTGGCCATGTTTATGAATGAAATACATTTACTTGATCAAAAAAAATCCCCAAATTCTTCAAAATAGGCTCTCAATATATTTATTGAGGAATATATTATGTAAGCAGAATATATGATGATACCATCACAACTCCATTAAATATTTAAAAAAGGTAGAATAAAGGGGAAGGATATATGTTAAATGCCAGACAGATGCAACATTCAATAAATAGGAGCTTCACAAGAACACTTTTAAACTGAGATGACTTTGCAGAACCACTTTTAAAAAAATGAATTATCAGACATGACTGGGTTTTTTTTACTGGCAAGCCATCTCATAAATAATTTACTCTTGAAAGTTAAAACACATATACAGATTCCCAAATCATCTCAACGTACAAGATCAAATGTTAACACCATCTGATTCTATGGTATTTTGCAAAAGCATTGAAAAGAAACTAAATATAGCATTGACACAGTTTGTGGAATACAACTCTGCTCTGACAACTGTAGTCAAATACAACCATACTTTTAATGTTCGTATGAGACCTTTAATGTTAATTAAGATATATCTCAAGTAAAAATGAGATAAATCGTTCATTACTTTTGCAACTCTAAAAAACAGGTTCAAATGAGTGCCACATATTTTCAAAGGAATAATTCCTTCTTTTTTTAATAAGGTAGGAATAGTCCTTCTATGATAATTAAAAATAAACACAACAGATGGTAAGTAATCCCAAATAGATATGGTACACAATTTTTCATTACTTCTACTGAAAAAAGATTATCAAAGAAGAGTCACAAGTCTACTTAAAAAAGAGCATCAAAGAAATTCAAGCCCCAAATAAAATCAACAAAAGATGCGCATGGTACCATCTAGTTTTCTGAGTTTAAAAATACCTGATCAGGACTCCTTATAACTAAAAGATACTCTTAAAACATTCTCCATTCTATCCGAAGTGACAAATTGCCAATTACCAAGTAGCTCCTAAAGAAAGCTAGCCACGACTACCTACTCTCTCTAATAGGCACCAATGGAGAAGATTAAGAATATGTGCATGCAAATCTCAAGGAAAAGGGGGTTTACGAAAAGGACTTACTTCTGCCTGAATGTACTGAACCTCCTTAACATGAAATTCAGCATTTTCATTTTTCTCCTCCTCCTCTAGCATATCACGAACCTGATGAGCCCATGTCTCTTTTAAACTTTGGTTATTACTGAAGGCAGTTAAATCAATGTCTCCATCAGGAAGATAGGTCTTCAAGGGCACTGAGCCGAATGTAAAAACCTGGAAAGCGTGAAATGGTTAAAGAAATTACAAGCAATATGTCAAAAGATGAGACAACACATAAACATGGCTGGAGGATTTGCTCTCTTTTTTTTTCTTTACATTTGTATTCAGATGAGTAAGGAGAACAAAGTCCTATATCCAAGTAATCACTTCCTTCGTAAAGGAAGACTTGCAACAACAACAAAAAAAAAAACACAGTCAAATGTACAAGTCATGTACACTTATCCCGAAGACTCATTTCACCCCCAAAAAAGAAATTACTCATTTATGACATAGAACAAAGTTTTTTGGCATATCAAGCGCTATGTGCCTATGAGAACGATGAGCTCATTCTTTTAGAAAAAACTATTACAAGGCCATAGTTTGACCCACCTAAAAATATCACCAGTCCACCTTGTATTCTCTTCACCCATCTCCACCACATACCCACACTCAACATTCTCTTCAGAACTCATTGGCCTTCATAATATCCCCAACTATTTCTATCCAACTTTTGTATCTAATCCGCTCCCTTTACTTCTGGAAAACAAACGAAAAACAGAAATCTCCACTTCATAGTAATGTTACCTATGACAAAAAAAAATTCAACATTTAACCAAATCTCTTAGGGTGTGTTTGGTATGAAGGAAAATGTTTTCTTGAAAAACAAGTGGGTTTCTTACTTATTTTCTAGTGTTTAGTGTGTAAGCAATTTCAAGAGTATTTACATGTAATCTAGCAAAACACTATGGGGGTGGGACGGGGTTTAGTCAAGGGTGTGGGGGGTTGGGGCATTGGGTGGGGAGAAGATCATGAACTTGGAATGTTACTTATGGAACTTGTTTTCCCTACTTCCATTTAGGGAAGTCATTTTCCTCATTTTTAAGGAACTTAAATCCCTAGAGAATAACGTTCTCCAAAACATTTTGATCAACCAAACATGAGAAAATTAGAAAACATTTTCTGTTTTCCTCCTTACCAAACACACCCTTAGTTTACTCTCTTGATCATATTCAATAATGAGCTCAAGAATACAGTATAAAGATCACTAATTTCAACAACATATACATCATTTCAGAAGTTTACAATGCACACTAAAGTTCCTAATGAGAAAGCAAGCATAAAGGTTAGTCACTCATATCATACAGACGTAGCAAAATATTACACAACATGACAACAGAAAATTCCAACAATGTTGCAAATGTAACCACAATTTTGGAAACACCAAGACAACCTGACATGGGAAGCACTTCATGATGAGGCGCTGAACGTAATCAGCAACAGCATTTCTGCGCTCCTCGGATGGTTGGTTAGGCTTAATACAGGCAATGAGCTCTGCAGTCCTTTCCTCAGCCTTTGACCATCTCTCAGAATCAAGGACTCCGATCACGGGTCCCGCATCTGCCACTAACCCATTCAGCAATAGCCCACTTGGCTCTGCCCATTCCTCATGTTCTCCCATACAACTCTACTTGTATAACCCAACTTTAACAATAAAAATCCAATCTTTTTTCCCAGCTGGCCCTCTAAATGCTAAACTAGCAACCCCTTTATCAAGTATCTCATACAAGAGCAAAATCTAAATAACAAATAAAAACTCCAAAAAGCATTTCAATTATATGGTTATTAGATTAACAAAAGCAACTGAATTGCAACAACCATAAATTACCAATAAGGGTGTCAATATCACTTAATATATTTTATATAGTCTTATATATCAACCCCAAAAAAAGGAACAAAATAATCAAATTTAAAAAAAAAAACACCTTTCCCAAAATTAAAAAATTAAAATTAAAACGAAAAGGAACCCTAAATAGGAATACTTGATCAGGGGATTAAAATAGAAATGGAAACCCTAAAAGATAACTTTCCAAGAAATACAACAAAATGATAAATCCACAACTTTTGTTGATTTTCTATCAGATAAAGATGGAATTTTTATATCTGGGATTCTTGAAAATCCAGAGAAATATAAATATAAATATAAATATAAATAGGAAAAAGAAAAGGCAGATGTGTTTTCTGGAAAACGTAGAGAGGGAGGGGTGTGTGTGAGAATGGGAAGCACAGAAGATTAAAGTGTGTGTGTGAGAGAGAGAGAGAGAGAGAGAGGAATTGGTTTTGACGCTTTGAGGATTGTAGAAAATCAAAACACTCCTCTATTGGGCAAAGGAGAGATTTGTTTTACTTTTTTTGATCCTTTTTTGCCCCTTTTATCCTCATCTTCTATTCATTGAGGGGGGAGGTTGTCAGGGGTGTAATTTTCTTTTAGCAAATGATGAGATATTTGATTATTTTAAAATAAAAAAAATAGATGCGGGAAGCGAGGTTGAGATGATTTGGGCACATGCAGAAAAGAGACACAAATGCATTAGTGCAGAGGTATGAGAGGTTGACTATGGACGGGTTCAAAAGTGGTAGAGGTAGGCCGACTAAGTATTGGGGAGAGGTGATTAGACGGAATATGGCGCAGGTGCAACTCACTGAGGACATGACCTTAGATAAGGGTTATGGAGGACACATATTAGGGTAGAAATATAGTAGGTAGTCCAGCGTAGTCCTACATACGCTTACAAACTGGTAGTTGTAATAATAATAGTAATATTATTGTAGGCTCGTTTAGCATAGCATACTGGTAGGCACAATATTGCCTTATAGTCCCTTGACGTTTGATTTATGTTGCTATGTGTATTTTATTTGTCTTATTTACTTGCATTAGTTATTGCTTCTCTTTTATTTATTTTTCTTTTCAGAATTCGCTATCATGACTTACTCACTTTGTTTGTCGTACTTTTCTTGAGCTTGTGCCTTATCTTGAGCCGAGGGTCTCTCGGAAGCAGTCGCTCTTCCTACCAAAGTAGAGGTAAGGTTTGTGTATACTCGACCCTCCTCAGACCCCACATTGTATGATTTCACTGGTATATTGTTGTTGGTATAATAATTAATGTCCTTTTAATAAGTTTCTCTTGAAATGATATGAACAAACGAAATTTTAGTTTCCCTAACTTCAAAAAATTTAACGTTTGATTTTATTTGCGGCTTGAATATTTGCGTTTTCCCATAGTATATCTGTTGATAGAGAAAGAGTAAAAGAAAAATGGCAAGCAAGAAGGAGAATAGTAATGTCGTGTTATTCACCCGAAGCAGTAGAAGGCCCGACATTGATTTTATTTGTTGCTTGAATATTTACGCTTTCCCATAGTAATTTCATTCGAAAAGAAAGAGTAAAAAAGGAAAATGACAAGCAAAAAGGAGAACAGTAATGTCATATTATTCATCTGAAGCGGTCGCAGGCCAAACATTGATTTTATTTGTGGCTTGAATATTCACACTTTCCCATAGTATCTCCGTTCGAAAAGAAAGAGAAAGGAAAATGACAAACAAGAAGGAGGATAGTAATGTCGTATTATTAATCCGAAGTGGTCGCATGTCAGGTATCAATTTTATTTGTGGCTTGAATATTCGCACTTTCACGTGGTATTTTCTTTTTGAAAAGAAAGAGTAAGGACCAAAATATTAATAAAAATATTATGAATAATTAATAGATTACATGAACTTAAAGTAATCAAATAATATTATTTATATATACATGAAATTATTAGGCATAATAATTTGTCTAATTAATTACCTTATAATGATCAATAAATTTGAATGATATATCAAAAGTCGAATCTAGTGATCTTTTCTATCTTGGTAATTTATTAATACGAAAGTTTATACTTATTGTTGGAAGCAAATATCAAATGTGCATCTACATGTAATGCATTTTGGGCCAACAATCTTGAGGTGAAACACAGTACCCTTGGTGTGGGCCTTGGCTATGGGCCTTAGCTCTAAACCTCTAAGCAAACCCTGCTCAATTTCTCTTTTTCTTGTTTTTTTTCTATTAAATTTAATAATGTTACTTTATTACTGTTAAGAGTCTCACGTCGGAAATGAAATGAGAACATGAACTCCTTATATGGACTTGGACAACCCTCACCCTACAAGCTAGCTTTTGGGGTTGAGTTAGGCTCAAGATCCATTATTTACATGGTATCAGAGCCAAACTCATTCCAATTCTTTGTACCGATGTTGAACCCCCAAATTATATTGTACACGCTCCAGTTAACGAGGTCTGGGCGTGCGGGAGAATGTTAAGAGTCCCACATCGAAAATGAAATGGGAACATGAACTCCTTATATGAAATTTGATAATCCTCACCCTACAAGCTAGCTTTTGGGTTGAGTTAGACCCAATATTCATTCTTTACAATTACATTATGAAAAATGCATTGTGTTCTAATTTTTTGAGTTTATCACTCCTCAACAACTTAAGTCCGTCAGTATAAGAAATTCTATCATTTAGTGCATTACTTCAAATTATCAAGCCTCTTCGTGATTGTGCTTTTCATTTGTTAAAAAATCGGCACACTGCTTCACCTTCCTCCAAACATATTTAATCATGGCCTCGTGGCCTTCAATAAATTATCTATAATCTCTAATAATAGGTTTAAGTGAATGATATTTTATGTCTTCCTTGTAATAAGCTGGACAACATTTAAAATATATTCATCAATTTCATGGAAAAAATTTATGTGTGTTTGTTGATGTTATGTCGATCTTTACCCTCCTCCAGGCATACTTTCTACTTTTTGGCACTAGTTTCTAATGTACATTTTGACGTGATCTTTTGCCTTCTTTTTGTGTTATTCCTTCTCGTACAGAATGAATCATGTGCCTAACTCAACCCCAAAAGTTAACTTGTAGGGTGATGATTGTCCAATTTCATATAAAGAGTCCATGTTTCCATTCCATATCCAATATGAGACTCTTAACACCCCCGCACGCCCAGACCATGTTAACTGAAACATAGATAATATAATTTGGGGGGCCAATATCAGTGAATAAAGAATTTGAATGAGTATGACTCTGATAACCATGTAAAGAATGGATCTTGTGCCTAACTCTTCTCTTTATCACCTATTTCATTATGATTAAATTTATAGATATCTGAATTGTTTTCTTCTTAATTAACATGTTAACGTTATATTGAAAATGTTTGAAATTTTAAACTAAAATGAGTTTACAAATTAAAAGATTAATTTTTCATAACATATTATTTCTCTTTATCACCTATTTCATTATGATTAAATTTATAGATATCTGAATTGTTTTCTTCTTAATTAACATGTTAACATTATATTGAAAATGTTTGAAATTTTAAACTAAAATGAGTTTACAAATTAAAAGATTAATTTTTCATAACATATTATTTCTCTTTATCACCTATTTCATTATGATTAAATTTATAGATATCTGAATTGTTTTCTTCTTAATTAACATGTTAACATTATATTGAAAATGTTTGAAACTTTAAACTAAAATGAGTTTACAGATTAAAAGATTATTTTTTCATAACATAGTATTTCATCTTATTCTTATTTAAAACTTTATGTGTATGTATTTGAAAAACAAGTAGGAGTAACGTATAGAGTTAAACCAACATATATAAAAAGTTCAGAATTGATTCTAGTGGTTGAGATCCATTAATATGGTCCACATTGGTGATTTGCGTTGTTGTGTTGTTCTCCTACCATTGAATTATTACGTGTTACAATTGTTTTTGTCAAAATGTGCAGGCTAAGAATTCGAATAATAGTGGTGAAAAGAACGAGTTGTTATCAATGGATGTTGGTTAGTAGGAATGAATGCTAGCATGTTTGAAAACGTTAATTCCAAATGTTTTTAATTTTTTTTTTTTGAAAAATTAATCAATCTGTTTGAACATTCTCAACAATAGAAGAAAACGATTCTATATTGAGGTTGGTGGTAAACAAATGAATATAGGATGACATGAATAACATTATGTTTTATCAAAAACTATGATAACATGAGTAACATTAGTGTTTTATCAAAAACTAGTGTCAGTTGGCAAATAAAAAAAAAGTATGTAGTACTACTAAGTTGCTTATGGTATGTGTTAAATGTTTGACAAGATTTGTTATCCTCTTCATAGCCCGACAAAAAGTTACCTCCGTGTGAAGAATAATCCATTCTATATCACTATGCAGTCTAATTATTTTGTTAGTAATTCATATTGTATATTTGAATTTTCTTAGCTCTAATTTCTCTCATGATAAACTCCTCTTTCGGTTGAATTTTCTCGTTTTATTGGCTTATAGCGACAAAGTACAGGACTAGTTCATCACAAACAAAAACAATCTACACTCTATGTTCATGCATGTGTTATGCATGCGTCAGATAAGTTTTTTCCAATGGATTAATCTAAACAACTTGGCAATTGCATTACTAATTTATAATATTTTTAGAAAAAAATGTTTCTCCTTTATTTTTTTAAGTTTGTGATTGACTTTCTTTGTCAAATATTATCTAATTGATTATTGCCTTCATCTCAATCATTATCTGTCACGCCCCGAATCATGGTCTGGGCGTAACACGACACTAGATGCCTGACTGTCTGTGACCGAGTGAACCACATGACTTGCTGGATCAACATGGGCATCTAATATCATGAAATAGTAGTTTAAAACATGGAAATCTGAATACTGAAACTATATTGTCTGAAAATATAATAGCGAAAGTAATTCTAAAACATAATAAGTCTGAATATCTGACATGACATGCTAAATTGTCTATGAAACCTATGAACATGAGTTTGACTGCTAAAATTGTTTTATCGGGACAAGGCCCTAGCATATATCTACTGTAAAGCATAACATGAAAAGTAAATAATTAACACCCCGAATGAAATAGGGCTCACTAATAGCTGATACTGTAGGAATCCTAGCGAACTGGTCCATCGTCCTGAAACTCCGTACATGCATCGTGAGATGCAGGCCTCAGACAAAAAGAGACGTAAGTACATTTGAATTGTACTCATATGTAAAGCAACTGAATGAATAAGCAAGACACATGAAATATTAGGAACTGAAACTGTAACCTGAGCATAAACATGTATAGTATCTGGCATGAATATATAATAAAACATGGTAAATCATTTTAAGTGGGAGAGCCTTAGTATAACCGACAACACAAAATCACCACATGAGTACGTGGAGTCTGGTACCTAGCTCGACCAGTAGAGAAATCGCATACCTTGTCGGAGTATGAGACATAAACATGACATGAATGATCCAATCAATAAACATGAAGGAATCGTCCTAACTGGACGGAGCGATCCTTATCCTATGTTAGCATACATAGTTTCAAATGTGTAAACCTATGCTACTCCAAAAATATGAACATGAATATAAGTGGCTTAACAGACCATGAATTTCATAATCATAACTTGTAAACGTGATTTATAAATATAGTATAACATGTATAGTTGAAATGTAACTTGCAAGAGACCTGAAACTTGTAAAGTTCATATAATGGAATGAAATTGATTCATGGCATGCATTTTAATAACACATGGAATTCGAGTTATGGATATTCATGGATTACATACAGATTCATGATAATCCAAGTGAAATATCAAGAATACAATTAACGAATTGGTAATGTAGACATGACATACAATAATACATGTTAGGGTTATCACGACCTTATAATAAAAACCCTAAACTGGTGGTAATTCGTATTTCATAGAGGAACGTGGCATAGGAGAGAACAATGATGTTCCACACGTGGATAGAAACTTTACATACCTTAATCGCTCCAAAACTCATATTAAAGTCTAAACCTTGAAGAAGAATTCCGAAAGCCTGACTTTAAACTCTGAGATGGATTTTCTTGAAAACTCTAGGTCTGTAGGATGAAATTTCACTTAGAACCCATGTATGAACGTTAGAAACACTTAGAATTACTTGAAACAGACTTACCTTGATGTGGGAGGATGAAAAGAGGATGAGAAATTCGTTCTAGGGCATAGAGAGAACGAAAAATAAGATAAAAACTGAAAAAAAACACAAATATATATTGTTGAGTCTTCGGAGGATTTACGGTGGTTTTTACAGTCTGTAAAAGATTCAATGGTGGAATTACAATCCGTAAAAGATTCTACGGTAGAATTATGGTCCGTAAAATCCCACCGTAATTCGTAACAGTGACTTAGATTTGTGGAGTCCACTTACGGTGCTTTCTACGGCCCGAAAAACCTTTTACGGTTTGTATAACCTAGCGCAAAAGTGAAGAATGTTGATTTCGATGAATTTTTAATCCCAACATTTCCTAACTTCGGTTCCCTCCGATAATGTCAATATTGGGGCAGAAGTCAATCTCATCCTTAACTCTTCAAAACTGCACTCATATGTATCTGACCACTGAAACTTGACTTTCTTTCGAGTCAACATAGTCAACGGAGCTGAGATAGAGGAAAACCCCTCTACAAAATGCATGCACTAGCCCACCAGACCCAAACAAATCCTTATTTCTTTGACTGAGGTGGGTTTGGGCGAATTCTTTACTGCCTCGAGTAAAGAACTCTAGACACCCTAAAAAGAAAAATACACAAACTCAAACAAAATGATTCAAGTCAACCACAATAGATTATGCCTCGAAGATCATGAACAACATGCAATAAAATCTTCAAGAACATTCTAGCCACTAATTTGCTGTCTAGAATTTCAAGCTGGATAATCCTTAAATTTGCTTAAAGTTATTAATGCATATGATCACTCAACCATGGTTATTAAAATAAACAAGTATTCAATATTAGTTTATGCACAATGAATTCTCACCAACCTTCCATCAGGCCAAAATTCTATAGGCTTGCTAACTTGCTATTCTCCACTAATTTAGACAACACATGCTCAAGAATCAGTAAGACTTTTATTGGTTATGACGATAGGCTTTGGCACGGGTAGATGAAATGTCATTTAGGCTCAAAGTTACCATAAGCATATAAACCAATCAACCCAACTCACTATTCATGTTACAAACCAAAAGCAATCCCCAATTTTTCGTTACCCAATTTTTCTTTTCTTTTCGAACTACATCCTCAAACTTGTTTTTCAATGTATGTACAAGGGAGTGTAATATATTCCCGTTTTTTTTCATTTTTTTCTGTTAATAACACCTAATCTAAAATACCAATTACAAAGTGTCAATCCTCCAATCATATACTTATATGCTCATGAAATTCAAGGGAAGGAAAATATTTGTGAAGGGTTTCAAGTAGGCACAGAATAAGTGTCAATCAAAGAAGGGTTACTTAAGGCTCAAAAGGGGTAACTAGAGATTACATTAGTCAAGGTTGGCTAGAAAGGTTCAATCGTTTCAAAGATGACCTAAATCATCTTCCTAAGCATGCATCATATATGATTTCGTCTCAAATATCAAGCAAGCAAGTTCTAGGACTTTTCACCATCTTTCCTCAAACCAAAATTCAATCATGCATACACCAATATTTGAGTACAAGAAATTCACCAACCATGATCAAGTTTTCATACTTATTAATAATTAAAAGAAACTCAAGACCTATCCAACTTAAGCACACAGATTTATGCATTTCATGGCTATCAATTTCATCCAACTCTATCACATGTGTACACTCAATCTCATGGGCTATTATTATCAACTTGATTCATTGACACAAGACACTCGAACATTGACACTAAAACTAAGACACCAATAATAAAAAACAACTTAACACAAATAATTAACACTATTAACACAAAATAGTAAGACTCCCCCCAAACTTATTCAACACATTGTTCCCAATGTGATAAGTAAAGTAAGAGTAAGAAGACTCACCGAAACTGTAGCTAAGCGATTCAGAATGGTGGTGGCAGCGGCTACTAGGGCGGGTACTGAGGAGGACAACTCACAATTCACCTAATCATAAATAACACAGAACAAGAAATAGCAGGACAATGAGATTGTTCAAAACAAAACAAAATAAAATAAAACAAAACAAAATAACAAAATTTAAAATATTGGGTTGCCTCCCAATAGCGTTATCGTTTAACGTAATTTAGCCGGACGCAGGTTTCCTCTTCATTTCAGGATCTCTTTTCTCATCACCTCCTTCATAGTTGTGATTCAACCTCCTTTGCGCCTCAATTGAAGTCATGCTCTCATTGTCTTCGTATTGTGTTAATGCTACTTCAAGAGCATCAGTACTCTTGAAGCTTTCCTCAGCAATCGCTTGGTCAATTACATCAATGGAAAAACAGTCGTCACTTGCTCTTGGGTAAGTTGTTATCCTGAATACATTGAAGACCACTTCTTCTCCCTGGACTCGGAGTTTTAGTTCGCCATTCTGAACATCTATAAGTGCTTGCCCCGTGGCTAAAAATGGTCTCTCAAGAATTATGGGTACATCAGCATCCTCCTCCATGTCAAGGACAATAAAATCAGCAGGAAAAATGAATTTGTTCACTTTAACTAACACATCCTCAATAATTCCCCGTGGATGCTTGATCGATCGATCTACTAACTACAAGGTAATTATTGTAGGCCTAGCTTCACCCAAACCAAGTCTATGAAAAACATATAAGGGCATCAGGTTGATACTTGCCCCCAAATATACTGGCATTCAAAATTCCCGATGGTGCAGGGAATAGTGAAGCTCCATGGATCTCTCAACTTCTGGGAAAGCTTCTTTTGCAAAATAGCGCTGCACTCTTCAGTTAACGCCACCGTCTCATAATCTCTCATTTTTCTCTTTTAGAGAGAATTTCTTTCATGAATTTGACATAACTGGGCATCTGCTCTAAGGCTTCAGCAAAGGAAATATTTATGTGCAGCTTATTGAATATTTCCAAAAACATGAAAAATTGTTTATCCAAAGAATTCTTTCTAAGCCGCTGCGGGTACAGAATTTCTGATTTAAGGCTTATTACTCACTACTGTGGTGCCTTTTCCACCGTGGCGTGGTCTTCAGTAACCCCCTCCTTCTATGAATTAGATGTCTCACTCAATTTGTCTGTTTTCTCTGCAGATGGTAGAGGTGCAACTGGTTCAACTTGCTTACCGCTTCTCAAATTTATAGCCTGACATTGCTCATTCGGATTTACAACAGTATTGCTAGGGAGATTCCCCTGCGATTTGTTGTTTAACATATTTGCTAGCTGACCCACTTGTGTTTCCAAGTTTCGGATAGAAGATCGCGTTTCAATCATGAACTGAGTCTGGGAATTGGTTAGGGTCAACAAGGCTGCTTGCAATTTATTGAGTTTAGCTTGCTGAACTTGTGGTTTGGGCTGCTGGAACGATGAAGCTTGACTCATGGGTTGTTGTTGATTATTTTGTTGATACTGCCCTTGAAATTGTGGCAGCTGGTTCTGGCTATTTCTCCACAAAAAATTAGGGTAATTCCTCCACCCAGGATTGTAAGTGTTGGAGAATGGGTTGTTGTAAGGCCTCTGAAAATTCCCAACTGCTTGAACCTGAGCTTGGTCCATAGGAACATTGTTTGGATCCATTATTGTGCACCGATCAAAAGTATGTGGACCCCCGCACACTTCACAAACCACTTGCATCTGAGCAACATTAACGGACATAGTATTCTGCTGTAATTGCTTTGTCAAAGAAGCAACTTGAGTCGTTAATGCAGTGATGGCATCTAGCTCATGAACTCCAGCCACCTTTCTGATGTTGGTCGGTCTTTCATCGGACCACTGATGAATATTTGTTGACATATCTTCCAACATCTCATATGCCTCATTAGCACTCTTTCTCATGAATGTCCCTCCAGCAGCAGCATCAATTATGGTACGGGTCGTACCACACAACCCATTGTAAAAATTATGGACTAACATCCACTACTCAAGCCCATGATGAGGAAATCTCCTTTGCAACTCCTTAAACCCCCCCAAGAATCATACAAGGACTCCCCATCGAGCTGATAAAAAATGTTCATTTCTCCCAAGCCTTTGATGGAGGGAAGAATTTTGCAAGAAACTTCTGAGCCAAGTCTTGCCATGTAGTGATGAAGTTAGCTTGTAGAGAGTTCAACCAGCTTTTGGCTCGGTCCCTTAGCGAGAATGGGAAAAGCCTCAATCTAATGGCGTCATCATTTACACCATTGTATTTGAATGTTGCACATAACTCCAAAAAATTGGCCAAGTACATATGTGGATCTTCAGAGGGCAAACTCCCAAACTGAACTGTGTTCTGGACCATCTGCAGGATTGCTGGCTTGATCTCAAAATTATTTGCCTCCACAACTGGTGGCCTTATACAAGTTTGCACTCATGTTATGGTTGGAAGTATATAATCCCGTAAGTTTTTCACAACGGGATTCTGAGCTTGCTCCTGCACCATTTCTGGCACCCCTCTATTCAACCCATCATTATTGTTGTGGTTTGCCATATCCTCAGTTGAAAGATCAGATCTCTTGTTTCTTCAATTCTGCTTGCACGTTTTCTCAATCTCAGGATTAAGAGGAACAAGGCTGTCTGCTCCTCTTCTGCTTCTCATATACTAAAGCTACCTGGAAAAAGTGATCACAAACACTGCACGTAGATCAAAAGAATAAAATTATATAAAATAATAATAATAATAAAATTTGTTCTAGGAACAACCAAATTAGAAATAAGATTAATTAACTTGATATTGATAATACTTCAGTCCCCAACAACGACGCCAAAAACTTATTGCGTTATTTCTAGATGCTACGCAAGTGTATGTATCGCAATTTGTAATAAATTTTGGTAAGACCGAGTATCGTCCACAAAGACTGATTTATCAAGTACCAATTAGCTAATCTTTAGTTTCTATTTGGCTAACAAATATAAGTGATGATTTCTAACTAAAGAATTAACAAACTAACATGAATTTATAGAATAAAATAGCAATGAAAACACACGAAGTTTAGTTCAGTAATGAAGGAATTAGGGTTTCCAATCTCCTAAACTTTCCACTCTATCATTCATTAATGCAAGACTAATGATTCTTCTTATTAAGATAGCAGGTTAACTTAGATGTTCTATATTTCGGTTAGGATATATAAAAACTCAACTTAAGTGAGAACTTTCTATATTTCTTTGATAAGTTCAACCACACAGGAGGATTAAGATCAATAACCTAAAACGCTACACAGGCAGTCGTGATACTTTCGTTCAAGATTAAACCTACGTCTAATCAACTATAGCATATTCAAATCTCCCCTTTTCAGATCTCGATTTGAAATCATATAGATAATGAAAACTAATAGCCAATTAATTATCATTCAATAAACGCAAGTTGAATAGATTTTAATAGATGAAGAAGAACATTAACAATGCATTAAATCATAATAGAGTTTCAAGTGATTCAACGGAAAACCCTAATAAAAGTAATTAGCTCCTAGACATGCTAAGAAAACTAATTAACTTAATATCCAACATGAACTGAATTAAAGTAAAGAAAAGGAAAAGAACTTGAACAATAGATGTCTCTAATGGCTCCTTGTTCTCTTGTTTCTTGTCTCCAAAGTGTCCCATTTCCCTCAGAAAAACGTCTCCTCAAATATACATATCATGAAAACCCCCCCAAAATGGATCTTTTTGCCCTTGTTAAATTTAGGTTTTTCGCTGCACTGACATCGTCGGTGCCACGACTCAGCTATTAGAGCGCCGCGACGCTAATTCGATGTTGAAACATCCTTGCTCACTACCTAAGGGGCGCCGCGACGCTAATTCAATGTTGAAACATCCTTGCTCACTACCTAAGGGGCGCCGCGGCGCTAATGTTGGGCGTCGTGGCTCTGTCGCGCCGCAACCCTTCTGCTTGTTGCGCCGCGGCTCTTCAGCATTCTTCGTTCGGACTTCGTTTAAATTACTTTCCGAGCTTCCCAAGGCTTCTTTGACTCATTTCTTGTGACCAGCTATGCATTTTTTATGCTCAATGACTGCCTATTTCCATTGGATTCTCCTTATTCATTTTCTGAATCACTTAAAACCTGAAAACACACAACACACGCATAATACTACACAAAACAACTAAAAGACAAACAAAAGACTCCCTAAACACACTTTAAAACAGTACTAAAATCTACCTAACACCCGGCAGACCCAAAAAGATCCTTATTTCTGTGACTGAGGTGGATTTGGGCCAATTCTTTACTGCCTCGATTTTCTAAAAATCTACTTTCACGCCTTCTCCAGAGATAACATGGCCGAGAAACGCCAATTGATTTTAACTAAAATTCACACTTGGAAATTCTGCATAAATCTTTCGATCCTGAAGTATCTGCAATACTATTATGAGATGTTCAACATGGTCAGTCTCACTACGAGAATAAATCAAGACAATGACAAAAAGGTCGAGGTAAGGCTTGAAGACCTGTTCATAAGGTACATGCAACCTGCTGGTGTAGTTGTCAAACTGAATGACATGACATAAAATTTGAAATGGCCATAACGAGTTTTGAAGATGGTTTTTGGAATACCAACTTCCTTAACCTTAAGCTAATGGTACCTTGATCTGAGGTCAATCTTGAAATAACATTGGGCACCTTGAAGTTGATCGAATAAATCATTGATTCTGGGAAGAGGATACTTGTTCTTAATATGACATTGTTCAACTAGCGGTAATTAATGCACATGCATAAAGATCCATCATTCTTTCAAACAAACAAGACTGGTGCACCTCAAGGTGAGACACTTGACCTAATAAATTCTTTTTTAAGAAGATCTTTCAACTGCTCTTTCAATTCTTTTAACTCTGTTGGAGCCATTATGTATAATAGAATAGATATCGGCTTAGTGCCTGGAAGTAAATCAATTCCAAAGTCAATCTCCCTATCGGGAGGAACTCCAGAAAGATCTTCGGGAAACTCATTGACAACTGATATAGATTGAAGAGTTGGGGTCTGGGTATCTGCATCCCTGACTCAGCCTAAATGATAGATATACCCCTTAAAGAGCATCTTTCTGCCTTTAAGATAGAAAATAAACCTACCTCTAGGCACTACTGTATCACATTTCCATTTGATGACTGGCTCATCCAAAAATTCAAAACTTACAATTTTAGTTCTACAGTGTAGCATAACATGAAGACAATAAATCCATGCGCATGTTACATCTAAGTCTACCATTTTCAACTCAACCAAGTCGGCTACTGTACTACGGTGATAGGCTCTAACTGGTCAACCCATATATACTTATCTAGCTATAACTGACTCTCCAACTACAGTGGACACTTCAAAGGGTTCATGCAACTTTTCTAGCAGTACCCCAAATTTCTTAGTAATAAATGGAGTTACATACGATAGAGTGGATCCAGGATTCATAAGGGCATAATCATCAAAAGTGAAGACTGTTAATGTACATGTGACAACATCGGCATGAGCCTTCGTATTCTGACAACCAATTAATTTATACAAACGGTTCAAACCTCCGTATGCATATCCAGACTTAGTTGCACCATGCCCTGATTAGGCTTGAGAATTGCGAGGAGTTGCTGAATTTGTGGACTAAGCCACATTACCTCCGGTACTGTCTCACTGATGGACAACCTCTATGATAGTGACCTCACTGGCCACACCCAAAACAAACATCCATGCCCAATCGGCACTCCCCTATGTGCCTCTTACTATACTCGCTGCTGATTGGGTCATCGTACATCTTCTGATCTACACTAGCCTGAGATTGCGAACCTGCTACTCTAAAACTCTATCTTCTCTAATCATTCCTGAACTTTGGGACTGGAAAACTGGTTGCGGATGGAGCGGGTCTTGATGACCTATTTTTAAAGAATCGTCTGCCTTCACCTCCCCATAACTGAAGTGACCTGTAGACTTAGCTCTTTTGTTGAACTCCCTATTTTTCTCTTTCTGCAGTTGTTCCTCTTATTTCTATCCTCATTACCCTGAACAAAATCAAACATCATTGTAATTGTCATCTCTCTACTTTGAGCATCAATATTAGTATCACCGAACAAATAGGGGTCAAGACCCAACACAAAACGCCTAACTCTGACTCTCATATCCGTAACCATGTGATGAGTATACTTAGCCAATGAGACAAACTTGAGATAGTATTCTTGTATACTTGTGTTATTCTATTTGAGCCTTTCAAACTCTAGGGTCTTGGCCTTTCTAAATTATAGTGGCAGGAAGTGTTCAATAAAGACATATGTGAATTCATCCCAAACTGCAAGTGGTGTATCTTTCCCTCGCCATTGTTCCCACGTCTCATACCAAATATTTGCGATGTTCTGCAATTGATATGCTACAACTTTTGTCTCCTCTGTATATATATGGAATGCATAACACGAAGGACCTTCTAAATCATGTCAATAAAATTATTTGGGTCTTCAGTCTTGCAGGACTCTAAGAACAATGGCGATTTCATGCGAATGAACTCCATGATCCTGGAACTGGACGACCCTTCACAAACAATATTATTTAAAGTCTTCCCCTGACACTGAGCTTGAACGGCAACAATTTGGGTGAGCAACTGAATAGCTCCCCTGACATCCATATCCGCGGAACTAAATGGTGGATTAGCTGTGGCACGGGCTCCTGCAGATCTTTCGGTAGTTAGTGGGGGTGAAGTCGGGGGCACTGAACCCCCTTGTCTGTAGTTGGCTTTCTTTTAGTCACTGTCCCTGAGATCTGGTACCAAGTCTCTGAGCATGAGAGTCTGTTTCTTGGGCAGCATTAGAAGCGGTCCTCTTGTCTGTAGCTGGCTTTCTTTTTGTAGGCATTTTTTGAAATACACAACACGTACGAGTTAGAAAAATTTCATGAGGATATAGCTTTATTGCATGATCTAGTGTATGAAAGAAGTGAGATAATCCTAAATGTCTTGGCGGTCAACCGTTTACATTTGTGGTGCGCGCACACACGTAAAAGTGACCCCACTGAATACGATTTCATAGACTCCTAAGACACTTGAACCCAGGCTCTGATACCAAGCTTTGTCACACCGCGAACCATGGCCTGAGCGTAATACGACACTCGGTGCCTGATTGTTTATGACCGAGCAAATTATAGGCTTGCTGGATCAATATGGGTATCTAATATCATGAAATAATAATTTAAAATATGAAAATCTAAATACTGAAAATATATGGTCTGAAAATATGATAGCGGGAGTAATTTGAAAACATAATAAGTCTGAATATCTTACATGACATGCAAAATTAGTCTATGAAAACTCTGAACATGAGTCTGACTATTAAAACTATTTTACTGGGACAAGGGCCCCGATATACCTCTAATGTAAAACATAACATGAAACATAAATAACTAGAACCTCGAATGAAATAGGGCTCACCAATAGCTAATACTATAGGAATCTTGGTGAACTGATCTGTCGTCCTAAAACTTCGTACCTGCATCGTGAGATGCAGGCCCCAGACAAAAAGGGACGTAAATAAATTTGAATTGTACACGTATGTAAAGTAACTGAATAAATAAGCAAGGCACATAAAATAATAGGAACTGAAACTGTAACCTAAGCATAAACATGTATAGTATCGGGCATGAATATATAATAAAACATGATAAATCATTTTAAGTGGGAGATCCTTAGTATAATCGACAACATAAAATCACCACGTGAGTGTGTGGAGTCTGGTACCTGGCCCGACCAGCAGAGAAATCTCATACCTTGTCGGAATATGAGACGTGAACATGACATGAATAGATCTAATCAATAAACATGAAAGAATTGTCCTAACTGGCCGGAGCAATCCTTATCCTACGTTGGCATACGTAGTTTCAAGTGTTTAAACCTTCTTGGTAAACCTATACTACTCCCAAAACGTGAACATGAATATAAGTGGCTTAACAACACATGAATTTCATAATCATAACTTGTAAACATGATTTATAAATATAGTATAACATGTATAACTGAAATGTAACTTGCATGAGACTTGAAAACTTGTAAAGTTAATATGATGGAATGAAATTGGTTCATGACATGCATTTTAAGAACCCATGGAATTCAAGTTATGGGTGTTCATGGATTACAGACAGATTCATGATAATCCAAGTGTAACATCAAGCATACAATTAATGAATTGGTAATATAGACATGACATACAATAATACATGTAGTTAGGGTTATCACGAACTTAGAATAAAAATCCTAAGATAGTGGTAATTCGTATTTCATGGAGGAACGTGGCGTGGGGAAGAACAATGATGTTCCCGCACGTGGATAGAAACTCTACATACCCTAATCACTCCAAAGCTCATCTTAAAGTCTGAACCTTGAAGAATAATCCCGAAAGCCTAAACTTTAAACCCTGAGATGAGTTTTCATGAAAACTCTATGTCTGTAGGATGAAATTTCACTTAGAACCATATATGAACGTTAGAAACACTTGGAATTACTTGTAACAGACTTACGTGAGAGGATGAAGAGAGAAGGAGAACTTCGTTCTAGGGCTTGGAGAGAATGAAAAATAGGATAAAAGACTGAAAAACACGAATTTATATTGTTCAGTCATAGGACGATTTACGATGACTTTTACAGTCCATAAAATAATTTGCAATCCGTAAAGTCGACTGTAAATCTGATATCAAACCTTCCACAAATTGGATTTTCTCCGACCGAATCACGATACCGTTCTACAGTCAGTAAAAAGTTCTACGGTGGAATCAGGGCTCGTAAACTTTTATGGTCTGTATAATTCAATCGTAATTTGTAACAGTGACTTAGATTTCTGGGGTTCACTTACGGTGCTTTCTACGGCCCGTAAAACCTTTTACGGTCCGTATAACCTGGCGTAAAAGTGAAGAGCGTTGATTTCGATGAATTTTTAATTCCAACTTGGTTTTCAACTCCCGAATCATGAACAACGCATAGTTTAAAGGTACGAGGTGTTACATTATATATAATAAAAATGCAATTTTAACTTAACTTCATATAACTAAAATGAGTTGTGAAAAAAAGATCTAAGACGAGTTCAAATAGAATCACGTGGCGAATATTTGAGATTTTAAGGTTGTGTGTTTTCGATTGAGGAAATGATCTTTTAACTTTCTTCATTTATTTAAGTGATGATAAATATCATATATAAAGTTCGAAACTTCTAGTTAAGTATAAAGAGATATGGCTTTTAACTGTAAGAATTGATTCCTTGATTATTCTTCTCCCAAATATACAATATATATACATAGATTCTATGCTTGATTAATGGAAGACTATTCTAGAATACTAATCATCTTTTTCTAATTTACAAGATCATAGGAAGACTATTCTAGAAGACTAATCATCTTTACCTAATTTACATGAATCCTAATTACAATTACAATAATAATAATAATGGGAGGAGTAATTATGGGATATTCCCATAATTACTTTAACAGTCCCCCGCAGTCTTAGCTGGAGGTTCTCGGATGCTGAGACTGTTCCTGAAATCATCAAAAAGTACGCGCGAATGACCTTTTGTAAAGATGTCAACCATATGATAATGAGACGGTACATGGAGAATACAGACTTGACCACGAGCAACTTTTTTAGGACAAATAAAATATCCATTTCAATGTGCTTTGTGCGTTGATGTTGAACATGATTGCCATATAAATAGATCGCACTCACATTGTCACAATAGACCACTGTTTCCTTTTTAATCGGACAATGGAGGTCCAATAGCAGATTACAGAGCCAACAAGATTCAACAACAACATTTTCCACCCCTCGGTATTCTACTTCTGCACTTGACCGAGATAGTGTGGACTAACGTTTGGCGGACCATGAGATAAAATTGTCACTTAAGAACACACAATAGCCGAAAGTGGAACGACGTGTGTTTGGACAGCCACCCCAATCCGCATCAGTGTAGGCAGACAAACTCGAGACGGAGGACTTATACAGATATAGTCTGAACTGAATAGTACCCTTAACATACCGCAAAATCCTCTTGAGAGCCCCCATATGTTCTTCCTTTGGGTCATGCATGTGTAAACAAACTTGCTGGACCGCATAGGAAATATCAGGCCTCGTAAATATGAGATACTGTAATGCATCTGCAAGACTGCGGTAATGTGTGGGATCACTCTATGGAGTACCTGAAGCGTTGCTCAACTTTGCCTTTGTGTCAACCGGAGTATGGGAAGGGTTGCATAAAGACATCCCTGCTTTTTCAAGTATCTCCTCGGCATACTTCTTTTGACTGAGAAACAAACCACCTGCATAGTGAGTGACAGCAATGCCAAGAAAATAATTCAATGGGCTCAAGTCCTTCATTGCAAATTCTGTAGCAAGAATGGACATAATAGACTGGCGAAGTGAAGTCGAGGATGCAGTGAGGATAATATCATCAACATATAGAAGTATATAAGCCATATCAGTGCCCTTCCTATAAATAAAGAGAGACTGATCGAACTTGTTGTGAGAGAATTCCAATGTGGAAACAAAACCGGCAAACCTGTTATACCATGCCCGAGGGGATTATTTTAGACCATATAAGGATTTCCTCAATAGGCACACGTGATCTGGACGGGCAGGATCGCGAAATCCCAATGGTTGATGCATGTATACCATTTCCTGCAAGTGACCATGTAAAAATACATTCTTGACATCCAACTGACGAATGGACAGTGCCAGGCTAAGAACGGTTCTGATTGTTGCAGGCTTGACTACCGGACTAAAAGTTTGCTCGCAATCTACTCCCACATGCTGAGACCTGCCATCACCAATAAGACGAGCTTTGTATCCTGCAAAAGAACCGTCAGAATTCTTTTTATGGCAAAACACCCACATAGACCGAGTTATATTCACATTAGATGGTCGTGGTACCAAATCCCACGTCTTATTTTGAATAAGAGCAGTAAATTCATCTAACATGACAGCCTTCCAATTCGGGTCTGGTAAGGCAGCTTTGGGATTTTTTGGTATTGGTGAGGGTGTGACGGAGGTGGTTAGGCTAAACTGGTGTTTAGGTCAAAAAATCTCGTGCATGGCACGGGTTTCCATTATCCATTTAGGAGTTGTACTGTTGGATGGTTGGGTGGTGTTGTTACTTTGGGCCGAAACAGTGGGTATGTTGGTTTCATTATTTTGGGCCGAGGTAGGAGGTTCGGTACTGGTCTGGGCCTGTGAGTTACGGGAAGGGGGTTGGTTGACACTTAATGGTGTAGGGTCTGGTGATGTCCCTAATGTTATTTTGAGAGTTTAGATGATACCTCAAAAGTGGATGAATTCCGTCGTCCAGAAAATCATATGAGTGTGAGGATGCCGCTCGAGATGTTGCAAATGGAAAAGTTGACTCATCAAAGATGACATGACGAGAGATAATAATTTTTCCTGTTGACATATCAAAGCATTTATATCCTTTATGATTTTGAGGGTACCCCAAAAATACGCAATGAGTAGATCGAGCTTGAAGTTTATGAATGCTGGTGGACGGAAACAAGGGATAACACAAACACCCAAAAACCCATAAATGTGTAAACGAGGGGATACGGTTGTATAATACCTGAGTAGGGGACACATTGGAGATTAGTTTACTAGGAAGAATATTTAAGAGATATGTAGCCATTTAAAGAGCATTGTGCCAAAAATTGGTGGTGTAGACGAATGCACAAGGATAGATTGAGTCATATTGTTGATTGTTCGAATCTTTCTTTCTGCTTTCCCATTTTGAGAAGATGTATGTGGACAGGAAATACGGACATACATCCCATTTTGGTGATAAAAATTCTTAAATTGGGCATTTATAAATTTCTCTCATTATCACATTGAAAACATTTAATGGTTTTTTCAAACTGAGTTTTGATACACACACTAAATTGTTTCAAAATGGTAAAAGTTTGTGATTTTTGTCCTAAGGGAAAGGTCCACAAAGAATTTGAAAAATCATCAAGGATAAGTAAATAATACTTATGACCTGCAACACTTAAAACGGGTGAAGTCCACAAATCACAATGCAAAATATCAAATGGCATAATAGTAGTAGTAGTAGATGCAGAAAATGGAAGTTTAGTATGTTTACCAAACACACAGGTTTGGAAAACAGAAGAGTCCAAAGTTCTATCACAAGAAAGCAAATTATTCTTCCTAAATTGACTAAAAATCGGTGCTCCTGGGTGCCCCATTCTATTGTGCCATAGACTAGGAGAGATGGCTGAAAAGGTGGATGGTTTGACCCTACTATCGGTGGAAACAAAGGTGATGGCATATAAGTCCCTCGTGCTGTTACATCTCATGAGCGACATCCCCGTCTGAAAATCCTTCACAGAAAAACCAAACGGATCAAAATTCACAGAAACATTGTTGTCAGTTGTAAAACGTCTAACAAAGATCAAGTTTTTGACCAATTTTGGTGTATGTAAGACATTTTTCAAACATAAAGCTGGATGAGGAGATGGTAGTGTTACCTGTGCAACACCACGAATTGGAATTTCCTGCCCAGTGCTGACAACAATATTTTTATTACCGCTCATATTAAAATAAGATGAAAGATTACCTTGAGATGCCGTCATGTGTGACGTAGCCCCTGTATCCATATACCACGATTTATCTGGAATATTGAGGTTCATGTGACTCATGTCTTGTTCAATATCCGTGGGTGCATATCTAACTGAAGATGGTGCTTGAGTTGCAAATGCATGTTGCGGACGAGATCCGAGAATACCGGGTTGGCAATTTGAAGAAGGAGGAGGTCGGGCCCACAAAGAGGTCGGAAAAGAACACAACGGGGTAGCCAATGTGGGGCCCATGCCCACGGTGGGTACTGCCGCTGCTGCTGCCTGAAAAAGTGCTGCCATTGCCCAGGCTGGCTGCTGCCGCCGGCGGTTTTGCCCCCGCCATATCCATGTCTCTTTCCACTATTATTTTTACCTTATTGTTTCGATTTGAACCCCGTTTTTACCCATTATTTTGACGAGTATTTTGGCCACCCGAACCAGAATTTTGGGGCTCCAAATCAGTGGAAAAAGAGTTGGTAGAGACGAGAGACGTTCCACCTGTGGTTGTGCCGATGATGCCTGATTTGCCTTCCTTGTTTCCTCGATAATTAACCTCGAACGAGCTTCATAAAAGGGAGGTAAAGGATTTCTTTGCTGAATAAACGTAGCAACACCATTATATTGTTCATTCAACCTGCAATTAATTGAAGGACTAACCTTTGATTTGTCACGGGCAAACCAACGTTGGACAGTTGGTCTGCAAGTACTTTTAATTCTTGACAATAGGCGGAGATGTTAGAAAAATCATCCAATTTAATATTTGTAAATTGGTGTTCAAGATAAACGACTCTAGACATTTTGTTATCTTGAAAAATATTCTCTAATCTTTCCCACGCTGTTTAGCCGTAGAATTAGGTTCTAAGATGGTATGAAGAAGATCATTTAAAATTGTGCCATAAATCCATTGAAGGACAATAGCATCTAAGCGGGATCATAATTTATTGTCCACCGTAGTGGTATCCGACGGCGACTCGGATGGAAGAATATGGTCAATCACCTCATAAGCACGACAGTGAATTTTGAAAAGCTCTGTCCATGAGGTATATTGCCCTTTCTCCATTTCAAGAGTTATGGAGATGAAGTTCTTGACGTTATTGACGACAAGAGCGGGATGAAATGTTTGTTTTTCGTCCATAGTTTCCACTTAGCATCAACAAGAAAAGGAAGAGAAGGGAGTTGTGTTTGGATGAAAGTGGATTGAAAAAAGCTAAAGGAGTATGCTAGTCGAGGGGGGTGGGTGATTTGTATTATTTTCGGCTAGGGTTTTAGGTGTTTAGAATGGTAGTTTAGGTTTAGGGTTTTTAGGATGACTAAACCTAATTGAAGTGGACGAAAAAACAAAGTGAGAGGAGAGGGCAAATTCTCGGCCAAGAGAGGGAAAAGGAGAATTAGGGGAAGGATCTTTAGGCTAATGATACCATGTAAGAATTGATTCCTTGATTATTTGTTCTCCCAAATATACAATATATATACATAGATGCTATGCTTGATTAATGGAAGACTATTCTAGAATACTAATCATCTTTTCCTAATTTACAAGATCTTAGGAAGACTATTCTAGAAGACTAATCATCTTTATCTAATTTACATGGATCCTAATTACAATTACAATAATATTAATGGGAGGAGTAATTATGGGATATTCCCATAATTACTTTAACATTAACTTTCTTTGCTCCAAAAGGTGGAATCTCCCACCCCAGGAGCCCCCACACCCCGGTCCGACAGGTCTGTGAAGGAGGTAAATCATGGTGACTCAATTGATTTCAAAGGTTAGACCAGCATCACTGCAGGAGGCCCTCCTTTATTTCAAGAAGAAACCCCCACACTGCCGCTGACGGGATTCGATCCTTGGTCTTTGCTCCAAATATCCCCCTTAAAACCAATTGAGCTGCCCAAGCGGACAACATTAACTTTCTTCATTTATTTAAGTGATGATAAATATCATATATAGAGTTCTAAACTTCTAGTTAAGTATAAAGAGATATAATTTTTAACTTTCTTCATTTATTTAAGTGATGATAAATATCATATATAGAGTTCGAAACTTCTAGTTACGTATAAAGAGATATAATTATCATTCCACATACAATCATTAAGTGTGTGAACCTGTTACACCATTAAATTATTATTATTATTATTATAAAAATAATGTCTTATTTTGAAAATTACAAATTTCACGTTGTAACGAGGTTTATCGATAAATTGTGGTGGGGTTGGGAAGATAGTGTGTGTGGAACAATCAAACATAAATAAATGACAAATTGCTGTTAGTACTTGAGGTTCAGGGAAAATACTAGTTATACTTAACAATTCAAAAGCTTACCAATAATTAAAATTTCATAAGTAAATAATTCAACGAATAAAAATGTACTACCAAGATTAATAATTTTACGTTCTAAATTTTATCGTACTAATTATATTTATGCTAAAGGTGAATATATATTGTGCATTGTGTTTTTTTTAATTTCCCATTCGGTGTCTGATATCCGCATTGAGGTCCGACTAATCTGAATCCGTATGGTCGTCTACACTTTACGCTTTAGAGTAACTGCAGGTTGAATGTTAGAAGCTAATCTATGTTTATTTACTTTACTTTGTAATAGTATGTAATATACCTTCAAAAAATTGTCTTAAATCAGATAGAGTATTACTGTTGTTGGACAACTAATTTGTCCTTCATTGCTCATGATACTTTTGGCTGCCCGGTGTAGTTTATCTTTTGAAAGGTGAGGTAAATCATTAATAAAGCAACAAGAAGGCAAACTATGAATGTACAAGTTGTATATAGGATGTCACTGCCTCTGCCAGGGAGTGACTATTGAGAGAGAGCAGTGTTTCTTAAAATTTATATAACTAAACAGAGAGACTGCTGCCTTTGTCTTGCTGATACAATTCAACAATATTGAGCAGAGAGTTTACTTTATGCAACTGCTAGAATCCATTTCCCACAATTACCACTTTACCTTTCGACTCGTTGTCCACTTTGACCAACTCTTGAAACTTTGTCTCTTTTAATTTCTGAAAGGAGGTTTCTAGAACACGTTTTTTTATTGTTGACGAAGGAACCCGCAGCCGCTACTATCTCGAGTGCGTACAGGGTAAATCCCGGACTGACGCAATAGCCTGCAAACCACGTCAGCCGATTAACCACACTTGGCAAGCCATGTGATGGATGTAGTGTTCACGTCGGGTACTTGACACAGCTTTGAACAATGTAGAACAGCTTAGATTAGCTTCTTGGTTGTAATGTGGAGAGCATTAATGAACCTTTGGTGTTGTGTGGATGATGGGGGAGGAGCTTTCAAAAACTTAACACTAGTTTTGAAGTAAGACTTCACAACTTTAACATTTTATTTACACTGTAAACAACTATTTCCATGACACAATTACTTGACAAGGTGTTGTGACTCGCTAGACTATATACAAGATGCATACAATTTGACAGCTAGTTCTTGGAATATTCCCTCTACTTCCTCTTATGATTTCTGTTCATTACTATATCTATTCTCCTTTCCCAAAGGATGGCTACTAACACGATGCACTTAGTTATTGCAGCATTGTTAAATATAGGTTGTATACACGTGATATACACTGAATGTATATCACGTGTTTTATACATATTAGGTCTCGGATTATGGTCCACGGTTTTGTACCGTGATTAGGCAATAGTTTAGGTAATGTTGTGGTGTAATTAGTATTGTACACTTACCATAATTGTATTACCATAATTGTATAGTTAATGTCCAAATAAAATAAGGTTTTAGGAGTAGAATAGGAATAGGATACTCCTATTATGAAAATATGTAAATTGTATATATAGTCTTTCAATTAATGAAAATAATCAAGGAAAACACGTGATATACATTCAGTGTATATCACGTGTATACAACCTATATTTAACAAGCATGAATAGTAGTCCTACCAGGCTCCTTCACTTGTGTACTTTCCTAATATGTCTGCACTTTGTTGCTATATGGTACTACGACTAGGCTGAACCATCTCTACCTCGTATACAACAACATACCTAGTAAAATCTCACAACGTGGGGTCTTGGGAGGGTAGAGTGTACGCAGATCTTACCTCTACCTTGGTAGGTAGAACGGATATTTTCGAGAGACCCTCGGCTCAAGATAAAGCACAAGCAAAGTAAGACAAACAAAGCGACTAAGACATGATAGCGAATTCTGAAAAAGAAGCAATAACTAATGCAGGTAAATAAGACAAACAAAATACACATAGCAGCATAAATAAAACGACAGAAGACTATAAAGCAATATTGTGCCTACTAGTATGATAGGCTAAGCGTGCCTACAATAATAACACTATAACTATCAGTTTGTAAGCGTAGGTAAGGCTACCTACTACCCTAATTCGTGTCCTCCATAATCCCCTATCTAAGGTCATGTTCTCAGTGAGTTGCACATGCTCCATATCCCGTCTAATCACCTCTCCCCAATACTTATTCGGCCTACTTCTACTCCTCTTGTACCCGTCAATAGCCAACCTCTCACACCTCCACACTGGGACATTTGTGTCTCTCCTCTGCATGTGCCCGAACCATCTCAACCTCGCTTCTCGCATCTTATCCTCCACCGAGGCCACTCCCACTCTGTCCCGGATATCATCATTTCTAATTCTATCCCTCCTTGTATGCCCACACATCCATCTTAGCATCCTCGTCTCTGCAACTTTCATCTTTTGGGTGTGCAAAGTCTTGACCGGCCAACACTCACCCCCATACAACATAGTCGGTCTAGCCACCACCCTATAGAACTTGCCTTTAAGTTTTAGTGACACCTTTTTATCGTACAAGACTCCAGATGCGAGCCTCCATTTCATCCACCCTGCCCCAATACGATGTGTGACATCGTCATCAATCTCTCCATTCCCTTGGATAATAGACCCAAAGTACTTGAAGCTTCCTTTCTTTGGAATGACCTCCTGTCTCAAGGTCGCTCCCATTACTGAACTTGCACTCCAAATATTCTGTCTTGGTCCTACTCAGCCTGAACCTTTTAGACTCCAGAGTCTATCTCCAAACCTCCAGCTTAGCGTTCACTTCGCTGCGAGTCTCATCAATCAGGACTATGTCATCTGCGAATAACATACACCATGGCACCTCCCATTGAATTTGTCGTGTCAGTTCATCTATCACCAAGGAAAATAGGAATGAGCTAAGAGTTGATCCCTGGTGCAGCTCCAACATCACTAGGAAGTACTCCGAGTCTCATTTACTGTCCGTATCCTGATCTTGGATCCATCATACATACCTTGATTGCCCTAGTGTACGCTACAGGTACACCTCTAACCTCCAAACATCTCTATAGAACTTCCCTAGGGACTTTGTCTTAATGCGTTCTCGAGGTCGATGAAAATCATATGTAAGTATCTCTTCCTCCCTATACTGCTCCACTAACCTCCTAATAAGATGAATGACTTCTGTAGTCAAACGCTCCGGCATGAACCCAAACTGGTTCTCTGAGATAGACATGCCTCTTCTCACCCTCATCTCCGCAACTTTTTTCCAAACTTTCATAGTGTGGCTTAGCAGCTTGATACCCCTATAGTTGTTGCAACTCTGGATATCACCTTTGTTCTTGTACAAAGGAATCATTGTATTCCACCTCCATTCTTCGGGCATTCTCGCCGTCTTAAAAATGACGTTAAACAACTCCGTCAGCCACTTCAAACCTGCCCTGCCTGCGCTCTTCCAAAATTCAACTGGGATCTCATCAGGCCAGATCGCTCGTCCCCTGCGCATCCTACGAACAACACCCTGAACCTCCTCAACCTTGATGCTTCCACAATACCAAAAAATCTCGGCACCTGCCAGATTGCTCCAAATCTCCCAGCACAATGTCTCTATCTTCTTTTTCGTTCAAGAGTTTATGGAAGTAAGACTGCCACATCCGCCTAATATGCGCGTCCTCCACCAGTACTTTGTCGTCCTCGTCCTTGATGCACCTCACGTGATCCAAGTCTCGGGCCCTCCTCTCCCTCGCCTTGGATAGTTTGTACAACTTCTTATCCCTACATGTTTCCTCTAATTCCGTATACATACGTTCAAAAGTCGCCATTTTTGCCGCAGTAACCGCTAGCTTTGCCTCAGTAACCGCTAGCTTTGCCTCATTCCTCGCCATCTTATACAATTCCATATTCGTCCACTTCTCCACCTCATCCTTGCTTTCTACCAATTTTGCATACGCCGCTTTTTTTCGCTTCCACCTTCTATTGAACTTTACCATTCCACCACCAGTCCCCTCGATGCCCATCACGGCTACCCCGCGAGACCCCTAGCATTTCTCTAGCAACCTCCCGAATGCAACTGGCCATCCTGTCCTACACACCGGTCACATCGCCACTACTCCCCAAGCCCCCTTGGCCATCAACTTCTCCCCCATCTCCTTTGCACTAGCCATGGTCAAACTCCCTCATTTGATTCTTAATCTGTCATCCACAACCCTCATCTTCTTCTCCATCTTGATTTCCAAACCCATCACCAAAAGCTTATATCGGGTTGTAAGATACTCTCTTGGAATAACCTTACAGTATTTACAAAGACCATTGTCATCCTTCCTAAGGTACAGTATTTACAAAGACCATTGTCATCCTTCCTAAGGAGCAAAAAATCTATATGAGTCTTAGCCACCGAACTACGGAAAGTCACCAGATGCTCCTCAAAATCATAGGTTGTAGGATAACTTAAAGGTTCTAATTTTGCTGGAAGAATTCTCAAATGAGGTTGAGCTCTTGTAATGGATTTGTAATTTGGCAGCAAGAGAAGGCTCAAGGAAGGGGGTATGAATTCTCTCTAGGAAATCAAACGCCTGACATTATTTCCTTTCTTAATATTCCTCTGGTTTCTATGTCAGGCTCATGGCTCCATGCATATGGAGATTGTGAAGCCAATAACGGCCAAATCAGGTTCCTCTATTTTCTTACTCTTCGAACAAGTAGTTTTGTGCGTTGCATTATAGTGTTGTTCACAACCTTCATATCAGTAGCGGATTATGGTAGGGGCTGGGGGGAGCTGTGACCCCATCAAAAAACTCAAAAAAAATAATTTTTTTATATATACCTCTCTCTCACACGTCACTCTATTTTCCTATCATTTTCATTGTCCTGTCTCTCACCTATACAAAGGAACACAAAAGTGAGAATGAATACAAGCAGATATCAAAGCCACACATCTAGTGGAACTTGTTGGCGAGATGGGATTGCTTTCTGATCTGACCCTTTGTCCTAATAAGAAGGTTATTCTAAAAAAGAATGGGAGCGCTGGCAAATTCCTTGAGGAAAAGTCTGACTATTTGCCATTTTCTTTGCACAAGGCCCGGTCATCTTATCCACTACTTGTTGGTGGTTAACCAACTTCAAGCGCGTGCTTTCCAAAATGTGCCTGTAGCAGTTATCTAACTTCCTTGAGTGTCGCCTCAATTAAATCAATAAGAGAACAAACTAAAGAAGATTCATAATAAACACATGGTCAGGCACTAAAGACTCAACCAGCCATAGAAGGGAAAGAAGAATCAAGAACCCAGCAAAAGCACTTACAGCCCAAACCTGCATAAAGCAATGTAAACCGAGACACACATAAGTCGAGATGAAGCTTTGAGCAAAGGAAAAAGGAATAAAGCAGATAAGAGGAATTTTCTCAAACACCTAGAAGGCAAAGGGTGAAACAAAAACACAAACACTAAAAACGCGCAAGAAGATAAAAGAATGGAGAAGAAAAAAGCAGAATCAAGAATTAGGTGCGAACAAAACTTAGAGAACAAACAAGAATAGAATTGGTACGGAGCAGAAGTGCAAAGAAGAGCAGAAAATGCAACGTAGCCTAGTCTATATCCACGGCTGACATGACTCTGTATCGACGCCTTTCCCTTTGTATAGTATACGGCAAGTGACTCGTAACCTCAACACACTATTTTGCTTACTGTAGTATAGGCCTTCGTCGGGCTTTCGTCCCTTTTCCTATAGACGGCGGCTTGGCTTCACTATCGCTCATGACTTGGTATAGAGCCGTGTAGTCGTCAGTTTTACCACCAGAATGCCTATGAGATAGTGGTCGGCCTTTCGAATGCCTTCATCCAAGCCTGTTCCATAGCCTTTAAATCTTCATACAAGAAAGCGCGTATTCCATACCTTAACAGAGAACATACATGCATGATTTCTGTAATAATGGATAGAAATTCTTGGTCATGAGGTTTAACCTAAGAGATCTCAAAGATAATATTAAACATTGAATCAGTTTCAATGACTTTTACTTCCTTGGTCGATTTTAAAGGCAATGGCCTTTCAATAAACTATGAACATGTCCTCATATATCTTCAATTAGCCATCATCCCCATAATACATTTCAATTCACCGTAGATGGTTACAGGACAAACTAGATTGCTTATGTGTGGAGTTATCTTAAACTAGCATTTTACTCCTAAATTCTAGAAGCAAGTAGTTCATACATGAGCAATCAAAACTTCAGAGCAATTAAGTTTTCCTATAGCATGGCATCTAAAAGAAACACAAAGCATTAACTGGCATTATGTTCAGAATGTATACTTGACCGATCAGACTCAAAGGTCACTTAAAAGTTAAAACAAACAACGTTGCATACTTGGCGAAAAACATGTAAGAAAAAACTTCATAAATAGAGTATTAATTTATAGCATTTGATGGACTATTTGGAGAGAAAGAAACGAGAGATGTTTTGAAGATAAATTCAATTCCATTCAAAAAGTCAAGTGGAATTGTATAGTATCTTTTTATTTTTGGTGTAAAGAGAAAGGCATAGAACATTTAGATCAACTTGTAGACTTATTAGAATCACTGTAAGTATTTCGTATTACTTTGTTTGTTTCTTTTTGAAGGTCTTCAGCATGTCCTTAATGCTGAGGAATACAATATTTACCAGTTTCAAAAAAAGATATAGGAAAGAGACGACTTGTGTTGGTGAAAGTCTTTCTTTTTGGGTTTTAACTTGATTGTGGAAAAAAAAAGTTGGACTAGGTTGATCTTCTCAGATTTCTAGTGTACTTTGTTTCCCTTATTTACCTGCATTAGTTATTGCTTCTTTTTCAGAATGTGCATTTATGACTTATTCACTTTGTTTGTCTTACTGTGATTGTGATTGTGCTTTGTCTTGAGCCGAGGGTCTCTCGGAAATAGCCGCTCTACCTACTAAGGTAGAGGTAAGGTCTGCGTACACTCTACCCTCCCCAAACCCCACGTTGTGAGATTTCACTGGGTATGTTGTTGTTATTTTTATGGCAGAGCAGTAACTGAGCGGTTGAGCCCTGCCTCTCTTTTCATTTTAGGGATTTTCAGCTGGAGGAATGGAGAGAGGATGATTTTGGGTTTCATAAACTGGAGAGGGTTCTCACAAGCATCTTTTTTGTTTTTCGTTGCAGGACCTTGCTTAGCCCATAAAAAAACTATTGGATCCGAGAAGCAGCCTTTGGAATATGGAGGAAACTAGTAAGGGAAAAACTTTCTCAGAAGCCGCGGAAAAGATTTGATGAGGGATATGGAACAGGGAGCCGTCCGTAGTCCAGCGGTCCAAAGACCTTGTGTAGGTATGCAGAGCTGAGATTTTACAAAAGAGCCATTGGGGAAGAGAAAAGAAAGTCAGGTTCCTTTTCTTTTTCTTTTTGGTTCTTCTCTTTTCTTTATATTTCTTTTGGCCTCCTTAATAGCAACATTATCTATTATATAGAGTAGTAAGTTTAACAATAAAATAATAATAACATGATATTAATTAATAATAAGAATGATACATTTCTATATTTAGAAATGATTTAACTTAAAACCCCCCCTTTTACACTTAATGAAATGATTTACAACCACACAAATATCCATGGCTCATTTTAGACCACAAGTTTCAAAAGTCTTACTTTCTTTCTTAAACTGCGTGTCTAGTCAAACTATATCACATAAATTGGGACGGAGGGAGAGTAGTAATTATAAATTAGGACAAATTAATTTTAGAAATAGATGTCAATAGCAATTACAATATTAGGACAATGATGTAATGGTTAACGAAAATAGTAATAGTAGTAGTAATAACAATAGTCAACTTTAAAAGTATTAAAATGTTAATGTCACCAAGACAAAACACGATGACAATAATGATGCAAATAATAGCTAAAACAATAATGTACCATAAGGAGCTCAAGAGAAACTATTTTGAAAAGGGAGGGGACAAAATTGAGTAGACTGCAAGCACCCTTGCTTCCAAGTTCCAAGCAGTACCCAGTCTACTAAAAATCCAGATATGCACAAACTTCTACCTGGCATTATTTCAGTTGGTCCTTGCAGGAAATCATAGTATGCAAAAATATTACTCAAAAGAACTGACTAAAATCCTTTTGCCCATAGTGAATGTAAGGAGACGATTATACTTTTTGGTCAAATACATGACAATCCAAAACCAAACCAGCGAGGAAAGGGAAGGCAGGAGACTAGTTACCTCACACTGGCAGAGATATTATGCCTGTGCCAACATGCCAATGGAGGTCACATCATCAAATAAGTAGATCTATATTCTGCGAGGCATTTAATATTCCACTAATCATCAGAAGTTCATGGTTTCCTTTTCTCTCTCTTGACTTTCTTGGAAAAACGTTTTTTCGGGTCTAAAAGTACTTCAAGTTGCATCTTTGCCCAAAGGTCTTCAAAATGGTCATGAAATCCTTCCTGAAACCAATTCAAAATTTCTGAAAACAATTCTCGAGGGTTATCATCCCACAACTTCCTTAGCTTGGCACAACTATCGATCCTTCTCTTCTTGATCCTCATCTTGTTTAAAAGATTGCCAACCCGCTTAAGGCCCAACGCCTCAGGCTTCAAAATGCTAGCTGGTGAGGCTGCCAAGAATTTTTGTACAGATTTTAGGCAAGGCAGAACTTTGCCTTCAAGCAAGGAACTAGCAAATACTGCCACCCGGCTGATATCATCTTCGATTGGCAAACTATGCAGAGGGAGCTTCCATAGATGAGGACCAAAAGTTGGACTCACCCAACAGAGGACCTGGTCATTCAGTGAATCATAATAAGGTTTTGGATCTGAGAGAGGGGCAGAAAAACTGCATAGCGATGGAGAATACTTAATAAGCCAATTCTCTTTCACGCAAGTCGCTCCTTGGATATATGGCCTTTTTGTATGCAGTAGTTCAGTGTAGACTAAATACTGTGGAGCAGATTTAGAAATAGATGACCTCCGATTGAGGAATACGATTTCTTTTACCAAGCAAGCCTGATATCGAACTGCATGAACTTTTCTGTCAGATTCCGATAAGGACGAAACATCCTTAATGCGTTTAGCAACCCTGTCAGCCCAGCCAGCACAAATAGCTTGGCCCAAAATCTCCTCCTCATTCAGATGAAGAGGGCATTTGTTTGAAGGAATCCTCCAAGCACATTCTACATCTTCCAAAGTACCATGAGGCCATGAGAAATTCTGCTGTGAATCACACAATTTGGAGTTAAAAACGAGATTAATGAGCTGCTTCCTCAACTTGGACATTTCCTCCATTGTTTTAAAATGTAACATGTAGTCTTTGCAAAATTCCAGCGGTTTACCAGAAAGTTCAAAACATTGTAGAGCATATGCCACGGTCAAAACATCACTTGTGGGGTTTGAAAATTTTGCACGAGACACCCTAGCAGTTTCTTTCAGCTTTTTTATCCTCATTCTTTCCTCTTTCCCTAAGTCTCTCTCACTTTCTGCTGAGCCTAATTTCTCATCCTGTTTCAAGCCATCCAGATCTTTATACTTCCCTTCAAACTCCATAAGGAAAGGATTTGACAAGCTCAAAGCTGCAGCTGTGGCGACTGCATAAGCCAAGACTGTATTTGCGCGTGAATAATCTTTCACCTTTTGCATAATGTGGATTACTGTAAGGAGCATACGGGAGTGGCGAGGACTCATTGGATATTGTGCCATGGCTTTCCCTAGAGGTGTCAGCCTTCCATTGCTATCAAGTGCTTCAAGAACCTTTAAGCAACGCTCTGCTTCAAGTAAGGCAGTTGGCTCAGGAGGAGTCGGGAAAGGGAAGTTAGTAACCTGAAATAACAATGGATACATATCAATGGGGGTAATCTATAAATACCAAGAGAAATAACATGCAGAATCACCTAGAAAAGAAATCCTCAACCTGCTTGAGATAAACAAGTAAAATGACCAATGAGTGATTTTATTCCTTTTTGATTGGGATGGGGGTAAGAATGTTGACCAGCCAATAGTTTTTTAAATCTATGAAATTTTTTTGTTTGGGTCAGGGAGTGGGAGGGGGGGAGGGGGAAGGGCATAGCCTGAGAGTAGTTAGACAGCCTAGAGAACTCCTCAAAGGGCTACTTCTCACTCTGTTTTTGGGACCCACAAGACTGTTTCCAACCTAGGGGACTCCAGGCGAAGGTGTTAAAGTCAGTAAGACGGCAAAAAATTACCTGCACCGGGTATTTACACCCAGCAAATAAACACATAACACGTGTGATTTTATTTAACTATAAATCTTAGTGTTTAACCATAGTGAACTATCATATATTTCCCCAAAAGATCTTAAATAATAATATTAACAATATTTAATAGTCTTGTAAAGCTCCGTTTTACCCTTAACTGCAACGTCACTGGAACGAAGAAACTAATTTCTTCTGCGCTTTGTGCTACCCAAAGGCCATCAGTGACCATTATCAACATAAAAGTTTTCCTTCTATTAGCTTAACAATCATTAGTTATATAAACATTTTAACTTTGAAAAGAAAATATAAATATTTTAGTCTTAACAGAAAAGTATTTACGTTTGTATATCATCAGTGTAACACGTCTACAGATTAACAGACCAAAGAAACTTCAGAAATTAGAACTTTGCGTTGCACAGTTGCAAGTTTTAAACATCATGAAAAGATTATAAACTAAATCTGGAAAAGAAATTTAACTTGTGTTTCAACAGCTTTATGTAGTTGCCTTTGTAACTTTTTTTTCTTACTGCTTAACTACAATATATCCTATGCTTACCTGCAAAACCTGTACTCTCGGTTGAGATCTTGACAGAATACTTTACATAAGTTTTACAGTTGAATATTGAAAAAGTAAATTCATCTTAAACAGAACAAGACACAAAACTTCGGAATTATCCAGTTTAACTTTCCTACAACTCTGCTGTTTCGGAATTGTTCAAAGAATGAAGAAAGGACCAGATGCTGGAGAAGATCAGAAATATGAGAATGCTAGAACAAGATGCGAAATAAAAGAAAGAAGAAGCAAGAACTGACTGCAAACCTAGGTACTTTCTAACTTTAGTTAGTATGACTAAATTCCTTTTTTAATCTTTTTATTTATTTAAATAACTCATAATAGACCTTAGTTTATCTTCTATGGTTAACTTAACTGCACTGGGTGTAAACACCAGGTGCGGGTAAGTTTTTACTCAGTAAGACATGTCTTCAATGCTGGTGACTTTCGCAAATACTCAAAATAATAACACTTCAACCAAGTGATGGAACATAGAGGAGAATAGCCTATTTCAAACAAGATACTTGCCTTATCAATATGCATGGACTTCAGAAGTAGGACAACACCATCAACTGGTATTTTCAATATTTCTGCATTTGAGAAGTCAAAGAAAATGTCATTGAAGACTGCAGAAGAATAAAGTCGATAACAGTGCCCGGGACCTGTTCTTCCTGCCCTTCCTGCACGTTGAGCAGCTGAAGCCTTACTTATAAATTGTATTTCATATGCTTCCATACCGTTAGAAGAGTTGTACTTTTTGACCTTTTCTCTGCCTGTGTCAACCACATATTTTATACCAGGAATGGTCAATGAGGTTTCAGCCACATTAGTGGCAACAACAACTAGGCGTTCTCCTTCCCTGACCCCTTCAAACACACGAAGCTGTGCGGATGCCGGAAGCATAGCATAAAGAGGTAGAACACACAATGGACCAGCACAAGTCTTATTAGCCCCAATCCTAACCTTGCTTAACAGAGGTTCAGATTCAATTGAGGCCGTCCCTTCTTCAGTGATAGGAACAAGTTCCTTTCCGCAGGAATCAGGTTCTAATGTCCTTTTACCAGCCAAAGCTTCAAAAGCAGCCTTCAATGATGTAAGGCTTCCCTCCTCACCTAAGACATCTAGCTTACCATCAGAGCTTGGAGACTTCTGGTTTAGCAGCCCTGCATCATCACTATAAACATCCAAATCACTATCATCTGCTGAATCATAAGAAATTTCTGAGTCATCTTCATAAGATTCACCATGATCCTCATCATAGGAATTAAAGCGATCAGTTATCTCATTTACGGAACTCCTTTCAACATCAAATGCCTCACTTATCTCCTTGTCAACCTTCTCCCTGATGATATTCCCTTCAGATACCAAAGATAGCTCATTATCCTCTTTGGAAGCTCTCTCAACTATCTCCTTAGAAGCTTTGCGCAGCCTTTGACACAAGTATTCAACTTCCCTTTGCCCTGTCACAAACACAAGTATACCACCAGGTGGCAATCTCTTGTGAATTGACAATATCTTTTTATACGCTTGGCCAACATAGTCCACCATCTCAGTTCTTTTAGAGAAATGAATAGTCACCGGGTATTGGCGAGTGGGGACTTCCATTACAGGGGGAGGATCATTGAAAATTTTTCTGCCAGATATAAAGTCCTCAACTCGAAGTGTAGCACTCATCAGCACAAGTTTCAGTGGATAAACTCTCTCTTCAAGGCTTATTGTTTGTCCTGAAAGAAGCTTCTTCTGTTGCCCCTCATATTCTTTCTACAAAAAAAAAAAAAAAGAATGAAGTCAAATTAGCAAAAAGGGGGAGAGAGAGAGAGCAGGAGAGAAACAAGGAGAACAGGAGTCTTAGATTAACCACTAATATTTTTAAGGCCACCTAAGAATAATGAAATGACAACCGACTGCATGGAGATAGCAAACTATTTTCTCACCTGACGCTCTCTTGTTATACGAGAAAGCATACCAATTAGTATATCGGTGTTCAAGCTCCTCTCATGAGCCTCATCCAAGATTAAGATCGAGTAACGCCTTAAAAGAAAATCGTTCTGCATAAAAGGTGGAGGTTCAGGGAAAAAATATCATTGTAAGAAGATTATATACACTTGCCTAAATAAAAATTCAAGAAAACTAAAAAAAAAAGGCAACCCGGTGCATTAAGCACCCGCTATGCGCAGGGTCCGGGGAAGGGCCGGACCAAAAGGGTCTATTGTACACAACATAAAAATTCAAGAAAACTAACAGCAGGAAATTCAAATTGCTCAGAGGATATAGTGAGAAGACAGCAACAACTAAATCTTTGCAGTCGCATCACTTTTTAGTTTTCCCTTATTGTATAATATATTATAGGAGCAAGCTGCCCTTCAGACAACCCTAACATGCCAGTTTCTAAGATAAGTAAGAAGAGTGATCATATGGTACTGCTACAAATAGAAAATATTTATGTCCTTCATTCCCTATCTCTCTCTAATAAACAAATAGAGATAACCTTACAAGTCCAATCCTTTGGAACATAGCCTTTTCTTTTATTATTACTTTTAAAAGAGGTCCATATAACTTCAAAAGAACCAATCATTATGAATCAAGTAACATTCAAATAAAGGGTGCATTGCCTCTTTGAATGAAGACGAGAAAGGCCTTGCGTAGACGCTCTCAAGCCATGTTTCTCGCCCTAAGCTAATTGTAATTTCGTTTCACCTGCTGTTTGTCCTAACTCCATAGAGCTAAGAGCATATCCCAAAATTCATAAAATCATTTACCTGTCAAAAAGTAACTCCAACATATACCAGTTTATGCAATTAGAATTTTAACTCATATCTGAAAAGCAAGGTCGACAATGCATGTGTTTTATATTTGATGCTCACAAAGCACAAATTGACAAAGAATAAAAGAAAACCAGATTGAACCATCTACAATGCACAAAATGGAGCATGAATTGAAGATCTCATGTAATATGACATCGCCCCTACCAAACAAGTAGCTTCATTCAGGAGAGACCGAATACAATTGGAACCTTACACCTTTCCTTCTAGTGACACATAAAGGATATTTTTATACAGATAGGCACCTATTGTTTATAGGAAAGCATGAAGGAGTAGTTGAGATTTGGTTTTATGTCCTTCTGTGAATTGTTCAAATAAAATTAAAATTATTTCAAAGTGTACATGTTAGGTTTTCATTCAACATTATTCGATTTAATATGCAAATTGCACAAATGTCTAGGTGCGCCTAATCATTATTTCTTCCAAAGATAATTACATTAATAAATTTGTAATGAAACCTCACAACCTGCAGCACAACACCACCTCACTGCAGAAGGTTAAATACAAGAAGAGTGGGATTTAGTAGCACTCATAGACAAGCTTTGAACAGCATCCAAGTTTACAATTGATCCCGCTTCTGAACTTTGCTTGGCAATTAAACTGGCTACCACTGTCTCTACGTGTTATCTCAACAATAAAAGGAGCCACTCATCCAAAAATTAACTTCTAAACAGAAGCCCATAGTGCTAAGATTTTCCATTATTGGATTAGAAGTGGATCTGAATTGAGTGGAATGGAGATAGCGGATTCACATAGCCAACTCCAGCTAGTTAGAAATTGAGGCATAGTTGATTGATTGAAACGTCTCTATGGCTTCTTTGAAAGTAAAATTTATAAGGTTTTGAATCTTTCTCAACTTACGGTACTGCCCTAATTTTCTCAACCTTTTCTTAAGGATTTAGCACTGAAATGGTGTGCACTGTGCACCCTTTATAGAGTTGGGGACAATATGTGCAAAAGGATGATAGTAAGGACACAATACACAGCACCTAAGAGGTAAGGATGAAGATTTCAATTCACCTAAATACTAATACTGAAATCTTACCTGCAGTTCCCGAAGCAAAATTCCATCAGTCATGAACTTTATGGAACAATTGTCTCCTATCCTCCTGTCATGTCTAACTTGGAAACCAACCTCTTTGCCAAGACGAAGACCAAGCTCAAATGCCACTCGCTTGGCAGTTGCAAGAACCGCAACACGGCGTGGTTGGGTAACACCAATAATACCACCACGACCATTGGATTGATTTGAACCATAGCCAGCTTCATAAAGGAACTGAAAGTTCCAAACAAAAAGCAAGAGATAAAACCACTGAAACAAAACTGAAAATTAAGGAAGAACAAATTACAATATATCACCAATGGGAGGAAAAGGAAGCACATATAGAACAACAGATTATCTCACCTGTGGAACTTGGGTTGTCTTACCACAACCAGTCTCACCACAAACTATTACACAAGTGTTGTCATTTATAGCTTCCATTATCTCCTGCTCCATCATGACTATCGGCAGATCGCTCCTGTTATTTTCAACCTCCTTTGGTCTCGAAACATGCACCACAGTTGGAGTTGTTAAAGCTCTTTGAGGAAGACAGTTAGCTGAGTTGCTACTATTGCTCAGACTGGCATTTTGAACAGCCTTGGTACCAACCTGCTCAATATGAAGAGCCCACACAGAGCACGGATGGCGTGCATATGAGACAGCCTTAATGAAACTTAGGTACTGTATATATGGTTAACACAAACTAAAAGGATGTATACCCAGAGAGTTAAGCAATACCGTTAATTTCCTCCCTCCTTCATTATGACAATCATAAACGGAAAGGCGATTTTGCTGATAATCTGACTTTAAACATTCTGCAGTTCTATCCTCTTCTTGCTTACTTCGCACAGAAGCATCTCTACCGCATACTAAAAGTCGACTCTGACAAGTCAACTCTTCAGGAGACCCTGGTGCGATGGGTGCATCACTTGGGACTTCACCTTCTCCTATGGAGGACAGCAAAAGATTGCCATTGACTATTGGACTCGACTGCATTTCTTCTGAATCATGAAAGACATCACTAGATAGGTCGTAGGCAGTCCTCTTCTTGACTGGTCGATCTCTATATGGCACATCTAACCCTGCCCTAGAAAACTGCACTTCTCTTCTACGCTTTTCTCGGCTAGATTCACCCTACCATATTACAGGACATGCTTTTAGAGCTAATGTCGGATCAGTCAGATATAAAAGTAAAGATGGAATACACATACCTGACCCAAGTTCCTTGAAGACCACATAAGTGAATAAATATCATCTTGGATCTGGTGCTTCCTGAAATATGAATTATTTATCATTAGGGGCAGCCCGGTGCACTAAGCTCCCGCTATGCGCGGGGTCTGGGGAAGGGCCGGACCACAAGGGTCTGTTGTACGCAGCCTTACCTTGTGCATTTCTGCCAGAGGCTGTTTCCACGGCTTGAACCCATGACCACCTGGTCACATTGCAGCAACTTTACCAGTTACTCCAAGGCTCCCCTTCCGAATTATTTATCATTATAGGGAAAAATGTTCTTCAATACTTAAAAGTGAAAAGCTTTCAAGTTTAGACGAGGCAGTTCTTACTTCAAGGTCTTAATGCTTTCTGCTAAAAGGAATGCCTTCTCCTTGTCTTCCTACATTTGTCAAGACTGGATTAGTCAAAGCCCAAAATATAGATGAAAAAGTAAGTAAAAAGATAAGAGAACACTGAACATTCCTGGACGGACTTACCTCGAGTTTCTTCAGCTTTTTTTTCTGCGATTGGCTTAACTTAATATTATTCTTCGGTTTAAGCTTTTTAGACACCTGATCAAATATATTAAAATAATCACTCATCTGCAAAGACTGATTACATGTAGAGAATACTGATTTTCTATTTATACCTGTTCCTTTTCTTTCTTCTTCTTCTTTTTCTTGTCTGGCAATATAATTGCATTGCTGTCTTTACCATTCAGGCTATTAATTAAGAACGGAAAAATCAAGATATTTTACAGTTAATAAACACAAAGGCTTATAAAATCCACATTCTCAACTGAAAATAGAAACAATAATTGTTTCATCAGTAAAATAAGCACGTGAGTTACTAAATTGATTACCTCCAGATGTTTGTATCGAGGTTCATATCTGCACTACGCTCCATTTTCACGATCAAACAATAGTATTCTTGCAGGCAGACAGTAATCTCAATTGAAGCAAACTGATAACTTAGCTCTAAAAGGAACAAAAGAAAACGTAAATCGTGGTATCCAAATTCAGTATAAAAAGTGCATTACAACTGCCAATGAGAAGATTTTCAACTAGTGGCCAATTCAGCTCCTTCAGCTATATATCATTTGCTAAAGTCTTGTTTTACCAACAAAAAAAATCATTATAAAACAGGGATTAGGGTTTTTGTATGATTAAAGACAGACCGCAAGGGCGGATGAACTCTTTATTGTTGAACATTTTTTAATAAGTAATGTATACTGAGTACTAACTTGTATCACTGTCACAATGCTGAATGAATTTGTCACAATCCAATTTAGGGCCATGACCAGCGCTAAGGGGTAGGATCCCAAAGCAAGCCTTAAAGGAAATTTATCGAAAATTGGGCAGAATTTCCCCTGTTTTTGGGCCTATCCAAAAGTTTTCTGTTTCAGAAACCAACAACACAGCCAACCAATATTGCCAAAACAAGCCACAATACTCATAAACTATTATTCGCAATGTAATAATACTAAATCCATCTCCAATTATGAAAGAAGTCTAATACTAGTCAAAACTCTATAATCTTAAAAGAATACTCATGACACTGATAAAAATGACTAATGGAGCGACTCTTAAAGAGTTTTAAGAGAAAAGGATGATATTTGTAATGCGAGGCTCACCAGGAACTGTAACTCATTGCTCTAGTTAACGAAATCTTGTTGGTGTCAACTACGATATTTGTAAGAAAAAAATATAATGGGTAATAATACTTGACCACAACTGTTTTTAATGGGGACAAGTCAATAAAACATGCCAGTATAATCAGAAATATCATAGAAATGCCCTTTTCAGACAGTGTTATCGAAGGCGCGCTTAAGCCCTAAACCGAGGGCGTCCCCTCGCTTTATGGGCGCTTCAGTGTTGTTATCCATGCTCGAAGGCATACTTTTCCTTGCCAATGAGCATAATATTGAAGATGAGACACTAAACAATTCTTTATTACTTGCTTATAAACAAATTAAAATAACGTTACTGCCAATCCCCATTCAATTTGTAATACTCAATAGACACCGGAAACAAAACATAAGAATGAGAAGAAAAATTCAAGAGTTGGAACGCTTACAATTTCTCAGGTGTTGAGCTCTCTCACTTGAAATCCAAGCAACATATACGTAATTACAAGTAATAACCAATTGCAGCCAAGGTTTGTATCCCTTTGTTTTGCTTCTATAAACTTTGGTTACTTATTTTTGGCTAATTTGCTAACTCATGCTCTTTTTTCTTCCTTTTAGGGTTACGGTATTTGACGGTTCCACCCTAGCTCTCGTTTCCCTTTCCTTTCTTTGAACTTTTTAAAAGATATTAACTTTAATTTTTTGATTTATTTTTTATTTAAATCAAAAAATATTTAAAATAAGTCAATTCAAACACCCTCTTAATTATAGTAACAGTTTTTTTTTAAAACAGATCATGTACACACTAGTGGGTGTACATACATATCTACATTGACCGTTGTATCATTATAAAAAATTAAAATTAATTACAAATTTCATAACTAAATTTTTCGTAGATAATAGATTTTTTTGATAATTCATTATTAAATAAGATTAGTAATTAATTTTTTATTTAATTATAGAATTTGTTCGTCGTTAATTATTTTTCAGTAATCTAACCGAAAAGAGAAAAATATAAAAAATGTATTTAATAAAAATAAAAAATAAGAATTTTTTTTTGTTAGTTTTAAGGTAAAAGTGAGTCAAAAACATGGAGTATATTTTTAACAAAATAAGTGAATGAAGGGTCTATTTAGACCTTTTGAAATAATTCTTGAGACGCGTGAGTTAGAAAAGCTGTCTAACTACTTTTTATGATTGTGGAATTTAACCTACATGAATATATTGGCTATTTTATTGCAAAAAAAAAAATGAATTCAAATTCATTTGCAAGACTAACAAATCTGAGAAAAAAGAGTTTTAAGTGTTTAATCCTCTGACTCTGAGCTAACAGAATAGATAATAAAAAGTGGCCTCAGAAAAAGGATATGTGGTGCAAATACTCCTCCATATCCTAGACCCGAGCCCATGTTACAGCCCATATTTTATTGGGCCGTAAAAGTACTTCTAGTTCTAGGCCCGAATTTAAAACATGGGTTTCAGTTTAAAACATCTGTTTCCTCTAAACTTTTTCTTCTTTTTTTTTCAAAACGGAAAAGGTTCAGATTATACGTTTTTGCTCGTCTTTTAAACGTTGTCTCACACGTGTCCTTAACGTTATGTTTTGCAGCTACTCGTGCCCTTGATATTGTTGAAAAATATTTTGATATCTCAAAAGTTCATGTCCAAATTCATCTTCCACAAAATTAATGTGTCATAATACCTTATAATGAGTCTTTACTCATTCACCCATCAAGTTATGTAGCCTTTATTTTGTCTAAACGTTAGAATATCTTTGATATGGTAACAGACCTTTTATTATTCTAACGTTAGTCTTGACATTTACTCAACATCTTATTAGCATTTATCTTTCTTCACTCACAAGTTATGGAATGTATCTTATCCTCTTGATTTACCTGACCAGCCGTTGGAGGCTTGCCTTGTGGTCTTTATCTAATATAAATTGAGTCCTCGTTTACAAGATAGATATACAAAGATATATTCTTCCTATAGACATTACTAAGTCATTAAATGACTTACTACTAAGATAAACTCTTTCACTCTTCAATTTCGTGTGTTGGGTTTTCTATAAGATAAATCTTTGTTAGATTCTGACTCCTAATTTAATACTAGAAGAGTTTGTTGAATCCTGGGGGATACATTCATACCGAGTAAAATATTCTTAAGGATATTGTCTTTTGACACGCCTCTTTCAAGAATTCCCTTCACGTGTTCATCAACAAGTATTTTCCGTAAGATTTCCAAGAATCTTAAGGATATTTTCACTTTGTTCTTATGGAGAATACCAACTACGAACGGTACAACATTTCTACTGATGCTTATGTTTTTTATGACATAATACCAACAGTACCAGGTATGTGCAATTGAACTTTAATTCCTTAGTCTTCTGGAACTGCTTTTGCAGATCACTTGATCCTGAGAGCTCTAAATTTCTCTCATAATGTTTGAAGAGGCAATATATGATATTGAGTGTTTCAATAGTGGTTGAAGTTCCTAATAAATCAAAATTACAATTTATCTTTGTATCAATTGGCTTCTTCGGTTGCCATATTTGAATTTTTAGAAGAATGGTGATGTATTTTTCTTTTCCGTGAGTGAATTTATATTGGGTTAGAAAATTCTTAGAGATTTTTTTGAGAATATATTTGATTCTTGTGAAAGTTTTAAATTGGACGATCTCCTTTTGGTATGAATTTGTGTTGTTGTAATATTAATTTAGGTAGTTCCTAAATAATGTCCATGTCGTTTGAATATTTGAGAATTATTTATATTTGAGATGTTAAGCTGAATGCAGATGTTTTTATATATAGTTATTGTGATGAAATTCTTGAAAAATGATTTTGGGTGGGGCAAACGAAGTCTTCACGTTAATCAATATAGAGAACATTCGGAGAAATGATAATTTAGCTAAGAAAAAATAAATTTAATTGAGTGAATGATATAATTATTGTGGTCATTATCAAACGAATCTTATGGCTAATGTGAGGAATTAGGTGTTAGACTTTGGTGTTCCTAAACATATTTGTGCTAATAAAATTAATTTTGTGTCTTACACCTAAGTTGATGTATGAAGGAGAAGAATTTCTTTATATTGATGATTCAAGAACTACTCAAGTTTTTGAAATATGAAAAGAAAAATTCTTCTTAAACTCACATTTGAAAAACCATTGACGTTAACTGAGGTAGTACATGTTTCTAATATGTGAATCCATATTGTATCTATGTGATTATTAGGAAAAGTTGAATAACCATTTTATTTGAGTTTAATAAGGTGGTAATCAAAATAACTTTTTTGTGAGCAATGAGTATTGTAATCATGTTTTATATGTGCTTGATAATTTTCAAGATAAAAATATTTGTTAGATGATATTAATCTCCCTTGGGAGTCTTTCATTAATATCAAGGTATATATAGAGTACAATATTCATCCCTTATACAATAGGAATCCTAAGCCTATACAAAAGAGGAATCCTAGTCTTACCATGATTATATTTACACAATATATGAAAATATTCTAATTATGGGTAGGGAATATATTGTTTCCTATATTTACACGTTTACAATATTAATACTTTATTTTCTTGACTGGTTCGTATGATTTCTAGAGTTGGATATGTTAGTTTTTTCCAATATCAAGAAAATATAAATTTAGGTTTTTTCCTTGTGCTGGAAAAATGTCTAAATTTATTAATTTAATGAGACTTTAATATAATCATAAAGTATTTCTAACTTTAGCTTTGTCCTTTACTAAACATGATTAATGTTATTACATTAATATATTTTTCAACGTCTGCTTATTTGTCTGTAATAGACCTATAATAACATAATTAGCTTTGAACTCTACGGTGGAAACATTTTTGATGATTTGATTGGAATTTAATTGTGAAAAATGTATTTGATTATTTGAATAGTAAAGATTTTTATTGAGATGTCCTCATATGACTAGAGGTCAACTTCTTTATCTAATATATATTATTTTATGTGTTCATTTTCACATACAGAGAAAATAATAGAAAAACTATTTTTCTCTATTTCATCGGTGTATTAATTTGTATGTCACATATAGATTAAAATATTTAAAAGTGTGGGGTGTCTTGCTAATGTTATATTATTTGTTTTTGAAAGAGAAAAATATATATAATTAGAGGAACCGTAATTATGATACAAATATAATGGATTTCTTTTTGTTGTACTAGAGAAGTACAATGATGCTAAGTGAATCTCATAATCTACCGGTGGTTATGACTTTATTCTTGATGGGGTTCCATAACATGGAAATCAACTAAATATAATTTATTATTTTGGAATTGGTCGAGGCTAGGTGGTTAAGAGACCTCTTAGTGAGTATTCCAATAGGAATAAAACCAACATTTTTTATGTCTATACATTGTGGTTGTCAATTTTTTATTGGCAAAAATACACACATTCATCTGAGACATAATATGATAAAGCAATTGTTGTGAGATAGAAGTACTTACGTAAATAAATCATGTGAAGTCAGAAGTGAACTTGATCAATTCACAGACTATAAAAAACATTTAGGGGAATGGGATTTTAAATCAATTTGAGAAGATCAACAATGATGGTAACCCAACCTATGTGATTGGATATCCATGAATTAGATTCATATGGATAATATCAAGTCATTATTTGATCAAGTGTGCACTATAAAAATTATGTCCCTTCTTATGGTGTGTGAATATAGTGCAGTTTTGTAAGGCAAAGTGAGACTGATTTATAAACTCTTAATCCATTATCATATCCTTTATAGGTGGTGTATTTCTCTTTATAATACACTTGATGGGTGGACCTACATGAGTGTGGAATAGTGCCGCTTCTATGAAATTGTGACAGATTTCTATAGCACTCGTGAATATCAAGACACGTGTATGGCCTCTTAGCACAAAATCGCGATAACAACAAAGATTGTGTGAGTATAATGTAATAAAATAAGACTTTGGGCTTACAAAGGAATTCTTGGTTCATAGAAGTTCTAAACTTCACCAATTATTCTATAAATATAATCTTATTTTATCTAGATTTGGTTCATAATTTACGAGACGTCAGATTCAACGCATTGTATTCATATGTGAAAACCCAGTAAAACTTTTCATTTCATTCTATTCCTTAATATTATTTTTGAGATATGTGGGATATTGTTAAAAAAATATTTGATATCTCAAAAATTCATGTCTAAATTCATCCTCCACAAAATTAATGTGTCATAATATCTTATAATGAGTCTTTACTCATTCACCCATTAAAAGGCAATTATGTAGCCTTTATTTTGTCTAAACGTTAGCAGATCTTTGATTTGGTAATAATCCTTTTATTATTCTAATGTTAGTCTTGACATTTACTCAAAATCTTATTAGCATTTATCTTTCATAGCTCGTAAGTTATGGAATGCATCTTCTCCTCTTGATTTACCTGACCAACCGTTGGAGACTTGCCTTGTGGTCTTTATCTATACAAGTATAGTCCTCATTTACAAGATAAGAGATACTACTAAGATAAACTTTTTGGCTCTTCATTTTAGTTCGTTATGTTTTCTATAATATAAATCTTTGTTAGATTCTAGCTCATAGTTTCATACTATAAAATTTTGTTAAATCTTGGGAACACTTATACCAGGTGAAATATCCTTAAGGACAGTGTCTTTTGATATGCCTCAAACTTTCAAAAATTTCCTACAAGTGTTCGTCAACAAGTATTTTCTGTAAGATTTCCAACATATATAATGGAAACACGAAAAATATATTGGAAGACATATTTGTTCAATCTTACATAGTGTAAGGGCGTATTTGATCCATTGAAATTCTTAAACTACATATTGTCCCAACATGCCTTAGATTTTTTTGCAGTGCACTTCATGCTATCCATTGTTTTTTTGGTACTGCATTTTGAAACTCCACACTTGCATATGAACTTTCACTTGCTTATGAAAATATCGGAAGCTTCGAGTTCTTCAAATAGCTTTGGAAGGTTTTGTGGATGTGGAGTTGATGCAATCCATCTCACATCGTGGACTCCAAATAATTTTGGAAGACATTTTTTCACGTGTCATAAGTTTGATATGTTATATGCCGCAAAAGAAAATCATAAGGAAAAAGAAATAACTTACACCAGATTTATGACACCTGAAAAGACGTCTACCAAAATTATTTGGTGTCCACGATGTGAGATGGAGTGCAGCAACTCCACATCCACAAACCCTTCCAAGGCTATTTGAAGAACTTGAAGCATTCGATTTTTTCATAAGCAAGTGTGGAGTTTCAAAATGCATTACCAAAAAATAACGGCTAACATAAAGTGCAACACAAAATAATCTGAGACCTCTTGGTACAATATGTAGTTCAGGAACTTCAATGAATCAACTATGTCCCTATACTATGTAAGATTGAGTAAATATGGACTTCAATATATTTTTTGTTAAATTAAGGGCACGAATAGCTGCAAAACATAACGTTATGGACACGTCTGGGAAAATATTTAAAAGGCGGGCAAAAAATGCGCAATATCGTATAGTCCAAATAGGGATGGCAATTAGGCGGGGCGGATGCAGGTACCCCCCGTACCCACCAGAAAATTGTCTCGAACTCAATCACTAATTTCTTTAAAGTTTCAAGCTGAAGAGAGTTTATTTTTGTTGGTTGCTATTGTAGTAAAGCAGTACGGGAAGTAAATAAATATTACAAGTGTTCGAAAGGATAAATAAATGGTCAATCTTCAAAACTGTCGCAAGCTTGTTGTGTCTTGAATCTTGATAACCTGAAATCAAGAAACAACTAAATCTGGATGGTTAAAACGTTGTGTGTTGAGTCGAGTGATTGCACTCTGTCCTTAAGACAAGATTTCCCCGTACATATGCTTTTACGTTAGCGGGCAATAGTCTCTCAAGATAAAACAACACTTTAATCTCAACACTACAAAGCAAATAGGTTGAGTCTGACGAAGAAAACAAATATGAATCGACTTGCTGAAGATATGAAAAAGGAAGGAAGAGTTTCTGTTTTCGTCTAACGTTTGGACTGACTTTCTCTTCTGTTTTGTCTCTGTGTATATAGTGTGTCTCTGTAGTGTATATCTTGTGTATATGTGTGTTTTTCCTCACTGTTTTGCTATCTTTTTCGTCACTGTTTGTGCTAATTTTCTGTCACGTTATTGAGCCAAATGAGGCATCAATATATAGCATGGAGGAGGCTGCCCAACAGCCACAAACAAGGTTGTTAATAGCCATTAGTGAGGGCTGTTAATGGCCATTAGAGAGGCAGATTAAGGACAGGCTTAAGGATTATTCATGGCCATTGAAGAAGGGTTGATTATGGAGGAGTTAATCAGCAAAGTAATGGCTGATTAATGCCCCAAAAAATAGTTCCAACAGTAGGCAGAAAGTTTATGTCTTCCGTCGTTCCAAATTCAACTTTTCAGAAACTTTAGGGACCAAACTGTAAATATTAAACAATTTGGGGTCCAAAAAGATAATATCAGAAAGTCCCCACAGCCCGTGACCCGAGCCCGAGCCCGAGCCCGAGACCGGACGGGACGGGCGGGCGGCGGCGGCGCGCGTGTGGGCTTAGCCTTGAACCCAAGCACATCTAGGTTATCCCTCCTTTAAACACATGGGATACCCCTTGGGGTCCCAATCCCTTTACCACTTTAGAGACTTATAAAGAGAGCAATTCTTCCTTTTTCCACCGATGTGGTAGATTTGTGCCACACCATATTTCCATGCCTCAAACACCTTACTTCGTGGACCAATATCTTTTTCATTTCTCAACGAAATTTGACGATTCTTGGCCCTACGGTCATCTACTCACTTAGTAGATTATGCATGCGTGAAGAGACAAAGCCTCCAACATGTGAAACACAAGTTTTTAATTCATTAAAGATGGGTGGACGCATCTCCCCGCCAAAGGCAAATTTCCAACAATTTTTTCAGATTGTTTTCACTAATAATATCTCTATTTTTTCTTTTCAAAATATTATTTTCACTTATGAGAACATCATTTTTTATTTTTCAATTTATTGATGACCTGGATAGTTCTTTTTGGAAATTTTCAGTCTTTTCAGTCTCAATATCTACACGATAATGCATGCAACAAAAATCACAAGGAAAAAGATCTGCCACAACAAAACATAAACATTAAAAAAATTCATTACATATTTGTCACAAAAGAAAATCATAAGAAAAAATGAGATAACTTACCCCAGACCTATGACACCTGAAAAAACGTCTCCCAAAATTATTTTGAGTCTATGATGTGAGATGGGGTGCAACAACACCACATCCTCAAACCCGTCCAAGGCTATTTGAAGAGCTCGAAGCTTCCGATTTTTTCATAAGCAAGTGTGCAGTTTCAAAATGCAATACTAGAAAAATAATGGTTAGCATAAAGTGCAACACAAAATAGTTTGAAACCTCTTGGTACAATATATAGTTCAGGAACTTCAATGAATCAAATATGCCCCTATACTATGTAAGATTGAATAAATATACCATCCAATATATTTTTCGGTAACTGCAAAACATAACGATAAGGGCTTGTCCAAAGTTGATCATGAAAAGTGTAAAATATCGGCAATATCCCAATAAACTGACTTGTCTCTGAGTTTCGAAAATTTGACTTAATTTCTTGAATGATTTGTTTTACCCTTTGGCAACTTTGATTTCTCCATTTACACTAACTAAACTTTAAAAGGCAACATACATAATGGGACATTTGATTGTGTAAGATTTGTCCAATATTGCAACGAACATAAAACCTTAACAAATGAAGACCATTAATTCCTAGTGCTCAAACCTTTTTGAGTGTCTTTAGGGTTTGCTGTCCATCAAAGAGGAACACATCATTTTTGAAAGAAATAATCCCCTTGATTATTTTCATTACTTGAAAGGTATATATACAAGATACATATTTCCATAATAGGAGAATCCTATTCCTATTCTACTCCTAAAACCTTATTCTACCATAATTCTAACTATACAATTATGGTAAGTGTACAAGACTAATTAATGTAACATTTACACTACAATATACCACAAATATACATACCAAATATACAACCTGCCCGTGATGGGCCATTCTGCCCGTGATGGGCCAGTCTGTCCGAGATTACCCGTGATATACACTTATGTATATCAAGTGTATATCACATGTATATTACCTTGTTTAACACACACCCGCAGTCATAGCGGGTGGTCTTCGAACGCTGAGACTGTCCCTAAAATCTTCAAAAAGGACCTAGGGAAGACCCTTTGTAAAGATGTCTGCAATTTGATATCTTGACGGGACATGATAGACGCGAACCTGACCCCAAGCAACCTTCTCGCGGACAAAGTGTATGTCCATCTCGATATGCTTAGTGCATTGGTGTTGAACCGGATTACCTGAAAGGTAAATGGCACTAATATTATCGCAATACACCAAGGTTGCCTTCGGAATGGGACAATGAAGCTCTAATAGTAAATTACGTAACCAACATGATTCCGAGACCACATTAGCTACCCCTCGATATTCAGCCTTGGCACTTGAGCGGGATAGAGTCGCCTGATGCTTCGCAGACCAGGAGACCAAGTTGTTGCCAAGAAACACACAATAGCCAGACGTAGATCGTCTAGTGTCGGGACAACCACCCCAATCAGCATCTGTATACGAGACAAGTGTGGCCGTCGAAGAAGGATATAAATGTAAATCATAGTCAAATGTTCCCTGAATATACCGAATGATGCGTTTGAGCGCATTCATATGCTCAATTCGGGGATTATGCATGAACAAACACACCTGCTGGACAGTATATGTAATATCTGGTCTCGTAAATGTAAGATATTGAAGGGCCCCTATAAGATTGCGATAGCGGGTCGGATCCTCGCAGGGTACGCCAGCCGCGACACTAAGCTTGGTTTTTGTATCAACTGGAATGGAAGTGGACTTATAGGATGACATCCCAACCCTATCGATGATCTCAACTGCATACTTCCATTGAGATAAGAACAATCCATCGGAATGACGAGTGACGGCAATCCCCAAAAAGTAACTCAAGGGCCCTAAGTCTTTCATAGCAAACTCATAACTGAGTATGGTCATGATAGATTGGCGTAAAGCATCTGTAGAAGCAGTCAAAATGATATCATCCACATACAACAAAATGTAGGCCAAAGATGAACCACGACGGTAGATGAACAAGGAATTATCCGACTTGCTGTGAGTGAACCCAATAGTCGAAACATAGTCAGCAAACCTCGTATACCAGGCCCGTAGAGACTGCTTAAGCCCATATATGGACTTCTTCAATAAACAGACATGATGAGGATGTTTGGGATCCCTGAATCCCAACGGCTGATGCATATAAACTATTTTCTTAAGATCACCATGTAGGAAAGCATTCTTTACATCTAACTGATGAATAGGCCATGCTTTAGAAAGAGCCAAACTGAGTACAGTGCGAATGGTAGCCGGCTTGACCACCGGGCTAAATGTCTCACCACAATCCACCCCAACCTAATGAGTCTTACCATCACCTATAAGCCGCGCATTATGCCATACAAATAAGCCATCTTTATTTTCCTGGTGAGCAAAAATCCACATAGACCTAATAATATTAATACCACAAGGACGGAACACCAACTCCCACGTCTTATTATCAATAAGAGCATTATATTCATCAGTCATAGCAATTTTCCAATTTGGGTCGTTTAATGCAGACACAGGATTACGGGGCAAGAGGAATTTAGAGACATTCGAATGTAAATTAAAATGTCTTTTTAGTGTAAAAATACCCCGTTGACTATGAGTGACCGGTCTATGACTCGAGGAAGAATTGAGAGGATTTTGAGAATTTACTGGGCTCGGGTCGGATCGCCAGCATGGCCTCGCTGCCCAACTCGGAAGCAAGAACGGTGGTAAAACAGAACCGGACCAGTTCAGATTGATCGGATCGCCCAATTGTTGAAAATGGCCCAAAGAAATCGGGCGTAGCGGTCATGACGGCCAATGGACAAGCGAGCATTAGGCCCGCAGGAGAATTCTGGGTGCGGGAGATGTCCGAAAAATGCTGAATAATATACGGAGATATTTGTTCATCCAAAAAATTATACGAATTAGGCACGGGAGTATGATTTTTAGCAAATGGAAATTGGGATTCATAAAAAATGACATGTACGTTAATGATGATTTTATTTGAGGATAAATCAAAGCATTTGTAGCCACGATGATTAGATGGAAAACCCAAAAACACACACGGAGTTGACCGGGCCTGAAGTTTGTTAATTGTAGTGGATGGGAATAACGGATAGCACAAACACCCAAAAATTCGAAGATGTGAATATGAAGGAATTTTATTATATAAAATTTGATGGGTGGAAGAATATGTCAAACCTTTGGAAGGAGTTATGTTAAGTAGATATGTAGCCATTTGAAAAGCATGATGCCAAAAATATGGGGGGTACGGAAGCATGAATTAATAGAGTGTGGATAATGTTATTTATGGAACAAATTTTACGTTTGGCTTTCCCATTTTGTGAAGATGTATGAGGATAAGAGAAACGAAAATTTATCCCATTAGTAGCACAGAATTCCCGAAACACCCCATTGTCATACTCTTTTCCATCACACTGAATATTTTTTATTTCACGGTCGAATTGGATTCTGATGAATGTTCTAAATTTTAGGAAAATAGAAAAAACTTGAGATTTCTTCGCTATTGGAAACATCCATAGAAATTTAGAATAATCATCCAAAAAAGAACATAATACCGATGACCCACAAAACTAGGAACAGGAGACGTCCATAAGTCACTATGAATAATATCAAATGACATTAAAGTATGAGATTTTGAGTCTACAAATGGCAACTTAACAATTTTTCCTACAGAATAAGATTGACAAATTGGAGTACGACTCGTACCCTTACATGAAATAAAACTAATTTTATCTAAAACTGACAAAATAAAGGACCCCGGATGACCAAGACGAGCATACCACAAGGAAGGAGAGATGGCTGCAAAAGCTGATGGCATGACTTGACTCGATGGACCGGGACCGGATGTGATAGGATAAAGATATCCCCTACTATCACACCTCATGAGAGGACTCTCCGTCTTGAAATCCTTCACAGAGAAACCAAATTGATCTAATTCAATTGAAACAGAATTGTCAGTAGTGAATTTACGGACATAGACTAAGTTTTTAATCAATTTAGGGGCGTGTAGTGTATTTTTCAAGATAAGAGGGGGATAAGAGAGAGACAATGTTTTATGACCATAACCACGAATTGGAACATTATTGCCATTACCAACAACTATACCACGAGGGTTGCTCAAATTGGAATAAGACGAGAGAGTACCTTGATCGGAAGTCATGTGTGTCGTCGCGCCGGTGTCCATGTACCAATTTGGATCCGGATGCGTCAACTCAAGTGTGTGCATTGCTGCCTCAATGTCGGTGTAAGTAGATGTGGGGCCCACTGCCGAGAATGCATGTGCCGAGGCCCGCAGCCCACTCGCCGCCTCGCCCCGATCGAACCGAGAAGCTGATTGCTGACTGTTGGGCCTGAATTGAGGCTGTCCAACCCACTGCCCGTTGGAAGGGCCTAGAAAATAGGGGCTGCTGGCCCACGGCCCATTACCCCAGCCCCACTGCCATGGGCCCCACTGCCATGGGCCCCACTGCTGGGACCAGTAGGGAGGAGGCCACTGTTGACTGGATGGGGCCCGTTGCCGGACTGCTGACCGCCGGAACCGCCGCGTTTGCCCCCGTGGTTTTTGTTATTATTCTTACGATTATTTTTGCCGCCACCATGAGTACGGTTTTGGCCCAGATTATTAATAAAAACTGAAGAATTTGTGGAGGACGTCATTAGGACGACGGGGCTTGCTCCGGTAGTCGCCTTCTTAGCCAAACCGGCTTCTTCCAAAGTAAGCATGGAGCGGGCTTGATAAAAAGCGGAAAGTGGGTTGCTTTGACGAAGGAGAGTCCCAATGCCATTATAGGCCTCAGAAAGGCAGGCAACCAGTTGTAGAACCAGACGATTATTTGTCACAGGTGCGCTAACATTACGGAGTTGGTCCGCCAACTCTTTGAGTTTCTTGCAATATGTAGATACGTTTGGAAATTCTTCCATGCGAACTTTAGAGAATTCATGTTCGAATGTGACAACACGTGAATGTTGGTTATCTTGGAATATGTCACACAATCTATTCCAGATAGCCATAGCCGTGGTGTCCGACTCAATGATCGTCTGTAAGAGGTCAACCGAAATTGTGGAATAAATCCACTGGAGAACGGTAGCATCAAGAGTAATCCATAACTGAGGATCCTCCGCGGGAATAGGTGCAGTGGGAGGAATTATGTGATGGATGACTTGATGAGAGATAACGTGAATTTTAAATAATTCTGCCCACGTCGCATATTGGACGTTTTCCATCTCAAGAACAATAGGGATGTTGTTCTTGATGTTAGAAACCATGAGGGCAGGATAAAAATTGTTCTTAGACATATTGAAAGAACAATGGGAGATGAGGGAAAATTTGGGAAGAATGGAGGTAAATATTATCACGAATTCCGGTGAAGGGGGACGGAATTCGGCGACGGTTATGGCCGAGAAAAGGGCACAAAAACCGAGAGCAAAGGTGGAAGCAAGACCTAGTCTCTTGATACCATGAAAGAAATAATCCTCTTGATTGTTTTCATTACTTGAAAGGTATATATACAAGTTACATATTTCTATAATAGGAGAATCCTATTCCTATTCTACTCCTAAAACCTTATTCTACCATAATTCTAACTATACAATTATGGTAAGTGTATAAGACTAATTAAGGTAACATTTACACTACAATATACATACCAAATATACAACCTGCCCGTGATGAGCCAGTCTGTCTGAGATTACCCGTGATATATACTTATATGTATCAAGTGTATATCACGGGTATATGACCTTGTTTAACAATTTTATTGCTTTTTGTTCAGATATTCAATTAACTTTTCATTTTTGATGCAACATCACTACTAACAGGATGAAGTGAACTGAAACTGAAAGAAATAATCTCTTGATTATTTTAATTAATGAATTGGGTATATATACAAGTTACAATCCACAAATATGGAAAAATCCTATTCATACTATACTTCTAAATCCTAATCATACTTGTACAAGAATTCTACAATTAGGGTAAGTTTGTACACTAGTTTAATTACAATCCAAATCCTATTTGAGCACGGTACCATGCTATATTCTATCACACCCCCGCAGTCATAGCGGACGATTGTCGTACGCTGAGAATGTCCCTAAAATCTTCAAATAGAACTGAGGGAAGACCCTTAGTAAAGATGTCAGCAATTTGGTATCTGGAGGGCACATGTAAAACGCGTACTTGTCCATGAGCTACCTTTTCGCGAACAAAGTGAATATCCACCTCGATATGTTTAGTGCGTTGATGTTGGATCGGATTGCCAAAAAGATAGACTGCACTAACATTATCATAATAGACCAAGGTTGCTTTCTAAATAGGAAAGTGTAATTCTAATAAAAGATTACGCATCCAACATGATTCAGTTACCACATTAGCCACGCCTCAATACTCAACCTCTGCGCTGGATCATGATAATGTAGCCTGGTGTTTCGCAGACCACGAGACCAAGTTATCCCCAAGAAACATACAATAACCAGATGTCGAGCGTCTGGTATCAGGACAACCACCACAATCAGCATATGTATATGACACAAGAGTAGAGATGGAAGAAGGATATAAATGCAAGTCATAATCAAGTGTGCCATGGATGTACCGTATAATGCGTTTGAGCGCATGCATGTGCTCAATCTGTGGGTCATGCATGAATAAACACACCTGCTGAACTGCATAAGTAATATCATGTCTCGTGAAAGTAAGATACTAAAGTGCCCCTGCAAGACTGCGATAATGGGTGAGATCCTCGTATGGTGTGCCTGACGTAGTACTCAGCTTCAGTTTGGTATCAACCAGAGTAGAAGTAGACTTACAAGATGACATATCAGCTCTCTCAATAATCTCTGCAGCATAATTCCTTTGAGATAAAAATAGACCACTTGAATGACGCGTGACAGCAATGCCCAAGAAATAACTCAAGGGTCCCAAGTATTTCATTGCAAATTCAGAACTGAGAAGTGACATGATAGACTTGCGCAGATTATCATATGAAGCAGTCAATATAATATCATCTACGTACAATAAAATATCTGTCAGAGAAGTACCACAACGCTATATAAAGAGAGAATGATCAGACCGGTTGTGAGAAAACCCAATAGTAGATACATAATTTGTAAACCTCTTATACTAAGCCCGCGGGGCCTACTTAAGCCTATACAAGGACTTCTTCAACAAACAGACATGATGAGGATGATTGGATCTCGAAAACCCAAGGGATGTGCATATAGATTGTCTCCTTAAGATCATCGTGTAAGAAAATATTATTTACATCCAACTGATGAATATGTCATGCTGTTGAGAGAGCCAAACTAAGAATAGTGCGAATGGTAGCCGATTTGACCACCGGACTAAATATTTCACCACAATTCATACCAACCTGTTGAGTTTTACCATCACCTACAAGACGAGCCTTATGCCTCTCAAAAGAACCGTCAGAATTTTCTTTATGTGCAAAAATTCACATAGACCGAATAATATTAACACCAGATGGACGGGGTACTAACTTTCATGTCTTATTATCAATAAGAGCATTATATTCGTCAGTCACAACCAGTTTCCAATTCGGGTCATGTAGTGCAGACACATGGTTACGTGGTAGTGACGATTTAGAGACACTAGAATTGAGATTAAAATGTTGTTTTGGTTTAAAAATACTCATTTGACTATAAGTAACGGGCCCTTGACTCGAGGTAGAGTTGGGTGGATTTGGGGCAATGTGTGGGACGTCAACGGATTGGCCAGCAGGGGCGGAAGCCGATACTGGAGTGGGCTGGAACACGGGAACAGTACCGAGATCGGTACTGGGCCGTGTTTCTGGCCCACTGGGAAGAATCGACGAAATAGTGGTAACGGGACTGGTTGGGCCAGCAGGTAGTGGGCTTGCCGGCGTATTTTGGTCACGGGACAAGTCCAATAAATGGTGGATAATATATGGTGAGACCTCGTCATCTAAAAAATTATACAAACTAGGCACGGGACTACTCACTTTAGCAAACGGAAATTGGGTTTCATAAAAAAGAACATGACGACTAATTATGATTTTATTAGATGAATAATCAAAACATTTGTAACCACGATGATTAGATGGATAACCCAAAAACACACAAGCGGTAGAACGGGCTTAAAGTTTGTTAATTGTAGTTGACGGAAAAAAGTGGATAGCATAAACACCCTAAGATGTGAATACGAATGAGTCTTATTATAGAGAATTTTAAGGGGAGATTCATATGCTAACCATTTGGTAGGAAGTACGTTAAGGAGGTAAGTAACCATTTGTAGTGCATGATGCCAAAAGGAAGGGGGTACGGAAGCATGGGCTAATAAAGTTCGAACAATATTATTAAAGGTACGAATTTTCCGTTCGGCTTTCCCATTTTGTGAGGACGTATGAGGACAATAAAGAATGAAAAACTATGCCATTAGCATCACAAAATTCCCGAAACAACCCATTATCGTATTCCTTGACATTATCACATTGAATATTTTTAATTTTCCGTTCGAATTGGGTACGGATGAATGCTCTAAATTTTAAGAAAGTGGAAAAAAACTTATGACTTTTTGGATAACGGAAAGGTCCAAAAAAAATTAGAATAATCATAAAAAAATAAGACATAATAATGATGACCCAAAGAACTTAAAATGGAAGATGTCTATAAATCACTATGAATAACGTCAAAAGACATCAATGTATGAGAAGTAGAGGCTACAAATGGTAATCGAACATGTTTCCCTAACGGACAAGAGGAACAAAGTGGAGTACGACGCGTACCCTTACAAGAAATAAAATTATTTTTATGTAAACACAAAATAATAGATGATCCCGAATGACTCAAATGTGCATGCCACAAGGAAGGAGCAAGGGCGGCAAAAGTAGACGGCATGGCTTGACTCATGGAATGGTGGTAGTTGTGATTGGATAAAGCTCTCACCTACTATTACATCTCATTAGAGGTATCCCCGTTTTGAAATCCTTCACATAAAACTCAAAAGGGATCAAAATTAACAGAAATCCAATTATCAGTGGTGAATTTTCGGACAGACGCCAAATTTTTATTTAAGTTAGGGGCATGAAGGGTATTTTTCAAAACTAGAGGTGAATGTGGGGGAGATGTCCATAACCGCGAATTGGAATTGAGTTGCCATTACCAACAATTATACAACGATTTTTGCTCAAATTTGAATAAGACGAGAGAGTACCTTGATCAGACGTCATATGAGAAGTGGCTCCGGTGTCCATATACCAATTCACGTCCGGGGGATTAAGCCAAGTGTATGCATTGCAGCTTCAATATCTGTAGGTGCCGAGATCGGATTTGGGCCCGTAGCATGGAAGGCCTGCGGGGCCTGAGGCCCAAACAAGCCTACCTGTTGTCCCAGCCCATTAATGTACTGCATTTCACTATTTGGGACCGAGAATCTGGGCCTGGAATTTTGCTGGAACTAAGCCCAGTTTCCCGGATAAGGAGAAGGCGGAAAATAAGGGTTGTTGGGCCAATGGCCACTGGCCCAGCCCCACTGCTAGGGGGCCCACGTCTGAGGCCAGTTAGCATGCGGCCCACTGCTCTGAGGCCCACTGTTGTAGCTGCCACTGTTCCGTCCTCCGCCGCTGTTACCATCGCGATTGCCACCGCTGTTTTTGCCATTATTTTTACGATTTTGACCATTTTACTGCCACCACTGTTACGATTTTGGCCCGACTTTTCAGAGAATGAGTAAGGGTCATCTGACGTGATCATCATTACGATGAAATGTGCTCCAGTAGCCGCCTTTTTAGCCAAACCAACATCTTCTAACGTGAGCATGGAACGTGCCTGATAAAATGGTGGCAGAGGATTACTTTGACGAAGTAGTATTCCAACGCCATTATAGGCCTCAGAAAGTCCTGCAACCATTTGAAAAACAAGATGATTATTGGTAACGGGCGCACCAACGTTGCGGAGTTGGTCCGCCAATTCTTTCATCCTTTTACAATAGGCCGAGACGTTAGAAAAATTTTCATTCCTGCTCAAGAGTGACATCACGAGAATTTTTGTTATCTTGGAATATATCACGCACCCTAGTCCAAGTAGCCATCATCGCAGCATCGGGTTCAATAATCGTCTCCAAGAGGTCTGTAGAGATTGTGGAATAAATCCACTGGAGAACGGTAGCATCAAGGGTTGTCCATGACGTAGGATCATCCTCGGGGGTAGGCACCTTCTCCTCGCCAGTTACCGAGGGGATTATGTGATGGAGGACTTGATGCGAGCGTGCATGAACTTTGAATAATGTAGCCCACATCGCGTATTGGACGTTTTCCATCTCAAGAACAATATAGATGTGGTTCTTGATGTTGGAAACTGTAAGGGCATGATAAAATATGTTCTTTGACGTAGACATAACGAAAGAACAATATATGAATTAGGGACTAGGAAGAAAATTTGGGAATAGAAGAGGAAACGTGCACTGAAACCGAGCAGAAATTGAGAAGAGAGGAAGTATTTTTGGGAGAAGGTATTTTAGACATAGACTTCTGATATCATGAAAGAAATAGTTCCTTGATTATTTTCATTAATGAATGAGGTATATATACAAGTTACAATCTCCAAATATGAAAAATCTTATTCATACTATATTTCTAAATCCTAATCATACTTGTACAAAAATTCTACAAGTATGGTAAGTTTGTACACTAGTTTAATTACAATTCTAATCTTATTTGAGCACGGTACCATATTATATTCTTTCAGAAACAATTAAGGACCATTTATTTATTATGTGAATGCACCTTATTTAAGAGCTGCTACACTATAAAAATAGGGCAATGGCGCAAATATACTCTGAACTTTGCGATTTAGAGCAAATATATTCCTCGTTAAAAAGTGGTGTATATATACTCCTGCCGTTATACAAATGATGTAAATATACCCCTATCACTACACAAATTTTGCAAATATACTCTTTTTGCTGACAAAGATTTTTTTAAAATCATTTAACTTTTTTTTAAATGCTGCGTGACTTTAAAAAAATAAATCTACCCATTTTATTTAGTAGACTTATTTTTTTAAATCCGCGTGGTAATATTTTTCTGGTGGGCCGGGTCTGGTTCATTTAAAAAAAATATCTTTGTGGCTTTAAAAAAAATAAGTCTACCTAATTTTTTAAACGAATGAGACACAACCCATCAGGAAAAAAATTACCACATGACTTTAAAAACATAACTCTACTAAAAATGGATAGCCTTTTTTTAAAGTGACGTGGTATTTTTTAATTAAAATAAGATAATTTTTTTAAAAATATTCTGTCAGCAAAAATGACATATTTGCACCATTTGTGTAACGACAGAGGTATATATACACCGCTTTTTAATGAGCGATATATATGCTCTAAATCACAAAGTTAAGGAGTATATTTGCACATTTTCCCTAAAAATAATAATAATTGTGTCTCAGTTCCAAATAAGTAAAGGTTAAACTATATAAATCCCTCTTCTTCATTTAAGCTCCATCTCATATGAAGGATTGACAAATCTTATAATGACCGCCAACCAGGGACGGAGCTACCCTTGACCGAGGGGTGTCAAGTGATGCCCCTTCACTGGAAAATTACATTATATAGATTGGTGAAACTTTGATTTTATAGATATGTATACTAGTGTTGACACCTCTTGACACAAACTGATGGTTTGGTGCGGTGGTCAAGGGGCTGCAAAACTTTCATAAGGTTGTGAGTTTGAACCTTAGTACCAACATATTTATATTTTTTGACACCCCTTAATATATATGCTTGCTCTGCCACTACTGCCAACCTACCACAATCTCCGTCCTTTAACTAAATAATTTTTAATCACAATTTTAAAATGTTAAATATTCTCTAACTATAAATATTCACAATGTTACATAAATTTTGAACATAACTTTTTTTTTCAACTTTTTTTTTTCAAACGTCTCCTCTCATTAATTTGAAAAACAACAGGAAAAAAAACGAGATTTGGACGGTCATTAGGATAAGGGTTAGGTTGGCCAAACTATATATGTCCTTATGCAACCAATAAAAAAATGATTCTTGATGATTTAATGAAGGGAAAAAATAAACTTTATGTGATAAAGAAAGCTTGTCCATATTCAGAGAACGTGAATTATCCAATTAAACTGTAACACGATAACTTAGCAATATAGTAATTTGTTTGTACTGATCATAGTGTAGCAAGTTTGGAAAATATGATTGGACGAATTCCTAGGCATGTTGAATTTGGATGCTTTTGCACTTTTTCATAATTGCAGTCTACTCATGTTTCAACTTTCTTTTTTTAAAAAAAAAAAAAAATCAAAACAACGTAGGTAACACTTTTTAAATCTTTATTATATTAGTTACTTTTGTTTAGTGACAGTATTTACTTGAAAAGCTACAACACGAGACAAAAAGGTCAGATTAGTTATATAATGCTTCACATCTATATATAAGGGCATTAATAAAAGTCTTGGTTATGTAACCTTTTGCACTAATTTTGAATAATTATTCAATTTTTTTTATATAGAATCAGAATCAATTTTAGTAAACATGTCGGGAAAGTTTCATATTAGCAAAATGATAGTAGCATTTTAGACACATACACTTGCATCACAAGGGGAGGAGGCCCCTAGTCCAAGTATAATTAGAGATGTCCAGTGGATCATGGACCCGGTCCGGATTCAGTGAATCCAGATCCGTTTTTATAGGATATGGATCTTTAAAATTTGGATTCAACGGATCCGGATCCGTTTCTGACGGACCGGATTTGGATCTGGATCTTGTATTTGAGATCCGTATCCGGTCCAGATCCGACCCGTGGATTTATTTTTTATTAAATATATTCATAATCAAGAATGTAATTTATAAGTATTTTCTTAAAATTGCTAAGCGCATCCTTGCAATTTTAATTCTCAAAACAAGTTTAATTTATCCCCGCGTTAACTCAAAAACTAAAAAATAAAGAGGTAACTTTGATAATAAAATCAATGTTATATTAGTGAATGACTAACATCTCCATAGACAAGTAGTTAAAATTATATTCACTTCATTTGTGAAGATTCCAAGCACATGCAAGTTCTGCATTGTGAAAATATTAGTCAGCATTTTTCACAACTATTGTCATTGTCCAACATTTTCAATTAATAGCTCACAATCAAAATGAGACAACGAACAAAATATCTCATATGAAAAATTGAAACACAATAAACTGTTAGCTAAGTAAAAATCGTTTGTCAGTTCAAAAAAAAAATCTTAGCAAGGTTACATTTTTAACAAGGCAAATTTTTTTACATGTGGATCCAGATCCGATCCGTGAACCCGGTGGATCCGGATTTGGATATGATTTTTATGAATCCGACGAATTTGGATCCGGATCTAGATTCAGGTATGAAAAATGGATCTGGATCTAGTAAGATTCGATCCAGATCTGATCCGTTGCCATTCCTAGTATAATAACACGGGGGTGCAAGACTCAAGATATTACAGTGGTTTGCCAGTTGCCACTCTTGATTAGCTTTCTTTCATTTGAATTTGATTTCTTCTGCCTTTATGCGAGCCATTTATGTATGATGTTGAAGAGGCTATCACTTATTGTACTATTATCAGTCAAACAATAATGATATTCTTGTGTATCACAAAAATTGATCTTTCCTCTTTTTTATTGAAGAAAGAGAAAAATTACGTTACGTAGCTTAGATGGATAAATGACCAAGTAGTCATCCTTCCACATTTTTTAATCTATGATTCCGCAATCCTAAAGTTCACATGTCCACAGTGAGCACGAAGAATAAAATTTCCACTGTTTCATATAGTTTAAAGGTAAAATTTTCTTGTAAAATATGTCCACGTATTGGAAAACTTTTATTATTATCAATAAGGAAAAATCTAACACATTTTGGTAACTAAAGGACCGTGTGTATCATGGTCCGATTTAGACTCAACAAAATATAATTCATGTATAATTATAATTATGGTATTAGTCTTGTATTAGAAAAATGTATTAGAATTAGAATAGGAAAATGTAGAATTATTTTCCTATATTGTCCATATTTAGGAATTGTATATTTGTATATATATCTCTCATTATCAATGAAAATAATTAAGGAATTATTTCTTTCATGGTATCAGAAGTCTATGGCTAAAACACCTTCTCTCCAACACTTTCGCTGCCCCTTCTTTTCTCGATTTCCGTGCCTCCTCTAGGATTCCGTGCATATATTTTCTCCTCCTCTATTCCCAAATTTTCTTAATTCATCATTCACCTATTGTTCTTTCGTTATGTCTACGTCAAAGAACATGTTTCATCCCGCCCTTACAGTTTCCAACATAAAAAATCACATCTCTATTGTTCTTGAAATGAAAAACGTCAAATACGTGACGTGGAAGGAATTATTCAAAGTTCGCTCACGCTCGCATCAAGTCCTCCATCACATAATCCCCTCGATACCTGGCGTGGAGAAGGTGCCTACCCCTGATGATAATCCTACGTTATGGACAACCCTTGATGCTACTGTTCTCCAATGGATTTATTCCACTGTCTCTACAGATCTCTTACAAATGATTATTGAACCCGACACTATAGCGATGGACACTTGGAATAGGGTGCGTGATATATTCCAAGATAACAAGAATTCTCGTGATGTCACCCTTGAGCAAGAATTTTCCCATGTTAACATGGAAGATTTTCCTAACATCTCGGCATATTGTAAAAGGCTGAAAGAATTGGTGGACCAACTCCGCAACGTTGATGCGCCCGTTACCAATGATCGTCTTGTTCTTCAAATGGTTGCAGGCCAATCTGAGGCCTATAATGGCGTTGGCCTATAATGGCGTTGGAACACTACTTCATCAGAGTAATCATTTACCACCATTTTATCAGACCCGTTCCATGCTCACGTTAGAAGAGGTCGGCTTGGCTAAAAAGGCGGCTACCAGAGCAAATTCCATCATGATGATGGCCACGTCAGACAATCCTCACTCATTCTCCGAATATTCTGGCCAAAACCGTAATAATAGTGGCGGCAAAAAGATTAAAATAGTAAAAATAATTGCAAGAACCGCGACAGCAGTCGCGGCGGTACCGGAAATCATAATAGTGGCGGTAGAAATAATGGTGGTCGGCATTGTGGGCCTGCATCAACCTGGCAACAGCCATGGGACTCATCGACCGTAGGGTCGGGCGATGGCCCACCACTTTACCCACCGTCACCAATTCCTGGGAACTGGGCCCAATTCAAAAATGCTTCCAAGCCCAGTTTCTCGATCCAGCATTCCAGTACCAGTTCTCGGCCTCTGCAGGCCTTCACTACAGCGGGCCCAGCTATAACCCCAACACCTATGGATATTGAGCCCGCAATGCATACACTTGTATTAAATCCCCCGGACGCAAATTGGTATATGGACACCGGTGCCATTTCTCACATGACATCCGCACCAGGTACTCTTTCATCTTATTTCAATTTGAGCAACAATCGTGGCATAACTATTGGTAATGGTCATTCAATTTCAATTCGTGGTTATGGTCACACAAATTTATCTCCCCCATATCCACCTCTTGTCTTAAAAAATGTTCTTCATGCCCCTCACTCAATTAAAAATTTGGTGTTTGTCCTAAAATTCACCATTAATAATTGAATTTCTGTTAATTTTGACCCATTTGAATTCTCTGTGAAGGATTTCAAGATAGGGATACCTATAATGAGATGCAATAGTAGGGGAGAACTTTATCCACTCACCACTACAACCATTTCCACAAGTCAAGCCACACCTTCCACGTTTGTCGCTCTTACTCCTTCCTTGTGGCATGCACGTTTGGGTCATCCGGGGTCATCTATTATTTTTTCTCTGCATAAAAATAATTTTATTGATTGTAAGGGTACGCGTAGTACTCCACTTTGTCAATCTTGTCCATTAGGAAAATATGTTCGATTATCGTTTGTAGCCTCTACTTCTCGTACATTTATGTCGTTTGACATTATTCATAGTGATTTGTAGACATCTCCCGTTTTAAGTTATTTGGGTCATCGCTATTATGTCTTATTCTTGGATGATTATTCTAACTTTTTGTGGACCTTTCCTTTATCCAAAAAGTCTCAAGTTTTTTTCACTTTCTTAAACTTTAGAGCATTCATCTGTACCCAATTCGAACGAAAAATTAAAAACATTCAATGTGATAATGGCAGGGAATATGATAATGGGCCGTTTTGAGATTTTTATGATACTCATGACATATCTTTTTGATTTTCTTGTCCACATACTTCCTCTCAAAATAGGAAGGCCGAAAGAAAAATTTGTATCATTAATAATATTGTATGAACCTTGCTAGCCCATGCTTCATTACCTCCTTCTTTTTGGCATAATGCTTTACAAATGGCTACATATCTACTTAATATCCTCCCTAACCAATGCTTAGCATATCAATCCACACATAATTGTTTTTACAATAAAGATCCTTCGTATTCTCATCTTAGGGTGTTTGAGTGTTTTTGTTATCCACTTTTCCCGTTTACTACAATTAAAAAACTTCAAGCTCGTTCAACCGCTTGTGTGTTCTAGGATTATCCATTTAATCATCGTGGTTACAAATATTTTGATTTATCATCTAATAAAATCATAATTAGTCGCCATGTTATTTTTTATGAAACCCAATTTCTGTTTGCTAATTTGCGTAGTTCGGTGTCTAGTTCATATGATTTTTTGGATGATGAGATCTCACCGTATATTCTCCACCATTTATCCGAGATATCCCGTGACCCAAATCTGCCAGTAGGCCCACTGCCTGCTGGCACACAAAATCCCATTCCAGCGTCAACTCGGCCAGCAGGTCCACTGCCTGCTGGCCCAACTCGTCTCGACCTTGGTCCCGGATCTCAGCCCAGTCCTTTTTTCGGTGATTATCCAGGATCACGACCCACTTCCAGAACTGTTCCATATTCAGTTTCTCGGTCAGTTATTGGGCCAGCAGGCCCACTGCCTGCTGGCCAGTCTACTGCCACCCCTGTAATTCCCCCAATCCCGTCCAATTCCACATCGAGTCAAGGGCCAATTACTCGTAGCCAACGGGGTATTTTTAAACCAAAAAAATATTTTAATCTTAATTCTAATGTCACTAAATCTCTCCTACCACGTAACCCCGTGTCTGCCCTTCATGACCCGAATTAGAAATTAGCCATAGATGACGAATATAATGCTCTTATTGAAAATAAGATGTGGAAGTTGGTGCCCCATCCACATGGTATTAATATAATTCGGTATATGTGAATTTTTACTCATAAAGAAAATTCTGACGGTTCTTTTGAGAGGCATAAGACCCGTCTTGTATGTGATGGTAAAACATAACAGGTTGCCGTGGATTGTGGAGAGACATTTAGTCCAGTGGTCAAACCGGCTACCATTCGCATTGTGCTTAGTCTAGCTCTCTCGAAGGCATGTCCCATTCACCAGCTGGATGTGAAAAATGCTTTCCTACACGTTGATCTTAAGGAGACAGTATACATGCACCAGCCCTTGGGTTTTAGGGACCCCAATTATCCTCATCATGTCTGTTTGTTGAAAAAGTCCTTGTATGGGATTAAGCAGGCCCCAAGGGCTTGGTATAAAAGGTTTGCAGATTATGTGTCTACTGTTAGTTTTTCTCACAACAGGCCTGATCATTCTCTGTTCATCTATCGGCGTGGTACTTCTCTGACATACATTCTGTTATATGATGATGATATTATATTGACTGCCTCATCGGAAATTCTACGCAAGTCTATCATGTCTCTTCTCAGTTCTGAATTTGCTATGAAAAACTTAGAGCCCTTGAGCTATTTTTTTGCCATATCAGTCACTCGTCATACAAGTGGTCTATTTTTATCACAGAAAAAGTATGCGGCAAGGATTATTGAGAGAGATGACATGTGATCTTGTAAGTCTAATTCTACCCCGGTTGATACAAAACCAAAGCTGAGTGCTACGTCTAGCACACCATAGGAGGATCTCACCCATTAACGTAGTCTTGCAGGGGCTCTTCAGTAACTGACTTTCACGAGACCAGATATTACTTATGCAGTACAACATGTGTGTTTATTTGTGCTTGATCAGCTGATTGAGCACATGTATGCGCTCAAACGCATTATACGATACATACATGGCACACTTGATTTTGGATTGCATTTATATCCGTCCTCCGTCTCTACTCTTGTGTTATATACAGATGTTGATTGGGGTGGCTGTCCATATACCAGACGTTCGACATCTGATTATTGTATGTTCCTTGGGGATAACTTGGTCTCTTGATCGGCAAAACAGGCTACTTTATCACGATCCAGTGCGGAGGCCGAGTATCGAGTGGTAGCCAATGTGGTGTCTGAGTCATGTTGGCTACGTAATCTTCTACTAGAGCTACATTATCCTATTCAGAAAGCTACCTTGGTCTACAGTGAAAATGTGAGTGCAATCTATCTTTCTGAAAATCCGGTCCAACATCTGCGCACTAAACATATAGAGATGGACATACACTTTGTTCGAGAAAAGGTAGCTCGTGGACAAGTACGCGTCCTCCATGTCCCTTCGTGATACCAGATTGCAGACATATTTACTAAGGGTCTTCCCTTGGTTCTATTTGAATATTTTAGGGACAGTCTCAGCGTACGTCAACAGCCCGCTATGACTGCGGGGGTGTAAAGGACCGTGTATATCATGGTCCGATTTGGACTCAACAAAATGTAATTCATGTATAATTGTAATTATGGTATTAGTCTTGTACTAGAAAAATATATTAGAATTAGAATAGGAAAATGTTGAATTATTTTCCTATATTGTCCATATTTAGGAATTGTATATTTGTATATATACCTCTCATTAGCAATGAAAATAATCAAATGATTATTTCTTTGAGTAACAATGATAAATTTGACCCCAACTACTAATGGATGAATGACAACTCTGAATTATTTTGTAAAATTTAAAGGAAAAAATGATCCTTTTTTGAATAAAATTATGGACCGCATGGAGTACCATTTGTATTCCTTAAATGAGGCCAAAAGTAAAAAATTCAAACAATTTTGGCGTATGTATTGGTGTTTCTCGTTGTTCAGGTCCGATGAACTCAAACCAACTAGAAATGTGGCACGAATTATTGTTTTGTTTCACAATTCACAAGCAATGTGAAGGAGCTTTCAATGTATCATTTGACAAAAATGAATAGTGAAGGTGGTCCTCAGGGAGTACCCATACCCATCAACATGAGAAGAGCATGACCACTCAAGTTGGAGATAAATCTTGCAATCTCTTTTCATCATGTGACTTTTTTTTTTTTGTAAATTTGTTTTTTATCTTTTCTTTTTTTTGTAGGGCTGGTTTTTGTTGTGGGTGTGAAATGAATAAAGTCTCATATTGACATGATGAAAAGAATAATAAGTTACCTATAAAGTGTAGTGATATTCTTAATGATGTGATTTTTTTTTTGGGAGAATCGTACGAGCATGACCCAAAACAGACAATATCACATCATATTAAGAATATTTTTGAGTTCTTTTAGCTCAATAATTGGTATCAGACTCAAAGGTTCGGCGAGACAGATATGGAGATGACAAAGTCATAGTGTGGGGCTCGACTTAATTAGTGTCTTTGCCCATCTACGAGCCGGTTTACTACCTTTAATTTACATATAGAACTTACTTTGTGATGGACGGTGTGGAACTTATTTCCCGAGGGAGATTATTGGGTGAGCAAGCAAAGTCCCATAATGGTAACTGAAAAGAAAAGGAAGTTGTATATAAAATGTTTTGATACTCTTAATGATGTAAAATCTTTTATATTGATAGTTGAAAAGAAAAAAAAAGTATTTCCGGCCTCGAAGTCTTTAGTTATTACGACCCCATATGACATCTGAAAGGACTTCCCCAATAGTGACTTCATGCAAGCAAGAAAAGGTAGTAATACTCTTATTGCTAATGAAACTTTTAGGGAAAATTGTACAGGCTTGATGTAATATAAATTAAGTGCATCTTTGGATTGATTCAACCCAACGGTAAAAAAATGAGGAAATGAAAGTCGAAGAAGAGCAGGAATATGGGAGATGATATTGGATCCATTTTGGTGATACAGGAATCCTGCACCAAATCAAAGTGTTTGTAGTATGAACTTACCACCATTAAAATATAACGTCAATCAATTTTTTTTCAACGTGACTTTGTAATTTGCATGACTTTTTAACATCCATTGACAAGGACTTTTTTTCCTTTAACCAAAAAGAAAAAATATTTATACGTAGACTAGATAAGAAAAAATATTCAATGTGTTCTTTTAATCTTTTATGTCAGAATTATATTATATTTGAACTGTTTTTAACCGTATGTAACCCTCAAATATAAAGTAACAGCAGAAACTTAATATAATCCATAAACATCTAAGTACTAATAATTTTGGACGTGAACTATTTTCATCACAAATAGTAATGAGAGGACATTCTACCTCATGCTAAAGTCACGCTTAGAGGAGACCACAAGAAAATTACTTAGTGGGGCTCCTAAAATAAAATACTGAAAAATGTTAGGTATGTGAGTTGGTGAAATAGTAGGAGGGCGCAATTAATGTTTGAACCAATGCCAGATGCAAAGTCTATAATTCGTAAGGAACCACACAAACATTTGAAAACCTAAACAACTTTTCATATGTTTCCACCAAAAAAGAAATCTGAGCCAAAAATAAATAAATAAATAAGATTTTAAATAAAGGACCCAATTGGTCAAAAAAATTGTGAATATTTGAAAAAGTAATTTTTATTTTCAAAGTGAAAATGATATTTATAAATTGAAGTTGTGTTTGACCATAAATACAAAATGGAGTTATTTTTGAATTTTTGTGAATGATTTGGAGTGAAAAAATGAAAATATCTTTTTGGTGTTGTGAAGTTGAATTCCGAAATTTTATGGCCAAACTTGAGTTTCGGAATTCAACTCCGGAAAAAAGTAAAAAAATATTCAAGGCCTAACGACTACTAAAATTATTCCTATGTGCTTTGACAGACGGGGAGGAGCTAGATCATTAGTTACGGAGTAGCTTTTGCTTATATATATATATTTATTAGAAAATTTATCAAATATATATAAATATTTAATTATGAATTTAGTAATTAAGACGAACTATGAGTTCGATGGCAAATTATGAACCGATACACTTCAAATTCTGAATTTGTCTTGTCCACGTATTTTGTGATCAGAAGAGAATACTCAAAATAGGACATAAGTACATAAACTAAGGTGTCAGAATCTGAACTCTATGTGTTGGTACACATCAATTTTGTGGTGCTCCCATCTCTACTGCTGAATTCTTATCTTCATCTTCTATATTTTGCCCTTTCCCTTGTCGTCTCCTCAATTTGGCTTATTTTATTTCTCATTTTGCCATGCATTTTTATCAATTTTCGTTAAAAGGAAAATATTCATTTTATGTATCCAGGTATTACTTAGGCCATGTTGGAGATGTATGCATTAATCCCTATATTTCACATTTTTATTACTCTATAACATATGGCTACAGGAATACATGAGGCTTGAACTCACATAGTCAGTTTTTGACCTTGTCTATGCCCGAGATATTAAACATCAATGGGAAGTGTGTGACTGATTGTGACTTGACTGGTTGAAATTGAAAGATAGAATAATTTCCCTTGTGGATTCCTTTCATTATTCACAATATATATAGATGTACAATGTTGATTTCTAATATGGTACGAATCCTAACTTACCTTACAAATGTTGATTCCTAATACAATTAGAATCCTAAGTTACCTTAAATATACATCTACCATAATTACAAAATATACGGAGAATATTTTGAGAATATTCGCTAATACTCCCCCTCAGACGGAGCGGGAGGAGGACGAATGCTAAGGCTGGATCGGAAGTCAGTGAAGAGCTGTCGCGGTAGTCCCTTTGTGAAAATGTCTGCTTACTGATAAGAGGAAGGCACGTGTAAACTTTTGACCTGACCACGAGCAACCTTCTCTCGCACAAAATGGATATCCATCTCAATATGCTTAGTCCGCTGATGTTGGATTAGATTATGGGACATATAGATAGCAAATATGTTGTCACAATATACTATAGACGCCTTGCGTAATGGACACTAGAGCTCCAAAAAAAGATTTTGGAGCCAACAGATCTCAGCGACGACATTAGCAACTCCGCGATATTCTGCTTCAGCACTCGAACGGGATAGCGTGGCCTGCCGCTTGGCGGACCATGAGATAAGATTATCCCCAAAAAATACACAGTACCCTGAGGTGGAGCGACGTGTGTCGGGGCATCCTGCCCAATCTGCATCCGTGTAGGCTAGCAACTTGGTTGGGGCAGAGGTGTATAGATGTAAACCAAAGTCTAGTGTGCCCTTAGCATATCTGATAATACGTTTGAGGGCGGCAAAATGAGACTCTCGGGGGTTGTGCATGAACAGACACACCTGCTGAACGGCATATGAAATATCATGCCTAGTGAATGTAAGATACTGAAGAGCACCTGCTAGACTCCGATATAGAGTGGGATTAGAAACTGGCGCACCGTCATTGGCACTAAGCTTGGATTTTGAGTCCACCGGAGTTGTCATAATTTTACAATTTGTTATCTTGGCCCTGTACACTATCTCTTCTACATACTTACGCTGACACAGGAATATATTGGCTGCAGATCTTGTCACCGATATACCCAAAAAATAACTTAGATTGCCCAAGTCAGTCATAGCAAATTCAGTTTTGAGTAGAGCAATGATTTCATTCTTAAACCCGTCAAATGAGGTAGTAAGAACAATGTCATCGACATATAATAGCAAATATGCAGTGCTGCTACCTCTGTGAAAAGTGAAGAGAGATGTATCACACCTGCTACATACAAAACCAATCTGCAGAAGATACCTGGCGAACCGATCATACCAAGCGTGGGGTGCCTATTTCAATTCATACAATGACTTTCTGAGACGACACACACACTGCGGAGCTGCAGGATGAACAAAGCCATGAGGCTGATGCATGTACACAGTCTCTTTCAAATCCCCATGAAGAAACGCATTCTTGACATCAAGCTGATGAATCGGCCAATGCATGCCCATAGCAATACTGAGAACAGTCTGAATAGTGGCCGATTTAACAACCGGACTGAATGTCTCTCCACAATCAATACCCTAATGCTGATTAGTGCCATTGACAACTAGTCTTGCCTTATACCTCTCTAAGTCACCACTGTCTCTGAACTTGTGACGAAATAGCCACATACACTGGATAACATTCACACCAGCTGGTCTAGGTACCAACTCTCAAGTGTTCTGCTTGGTTAAAGCGTTAAATTCCTCGCACATGGCCGCATTCCAATTTGGGTCCAATTTTGCTAGTTTTGGATTTTTTGGAATGGGTGATAAGGTTTGTGTGGAGAGATTGAATGAACCTTGGGTTTGAAGATCCCGTGTTGTGCACGAGTCTCCATGCGATGTGAGGGCAGTGGTGGTGGGTCGGGGCTGTGAGGTTGATGGTCCACGGGTTCTGGACTAGTAGGAAGCAATGTCGCTGGTGGTGCAGGTAACTCGACTAGGGCTGTAGGGGTGAGCAAGGAGCTGGTGGGGTGGTGCCGGACAGTGGCGAGACTGTCAGAACAGTGGGCTGCTGTTGGTATATATTTTGGATGACTAGGGACAAACTTGGTTCATCGATAAAGATGTAATCGGTGGTCTAAAATTTCCGGAGATTTGAAAAAGAAAAGGTTGTCTTATCAAAGGTGACGTGGCGGGAGATGATGATTTTGCGAGTAGCAATGTCATAGCACAAGTAGCCCCGATGATTAGGAGAAAGACCAAGGAAGACACATGGAAGAGTGTGAGGGGCAAGTTTGTGGGGTGCAGTGGAGGCTATGTTGGGGTAGCATAAGCATCTAAAAATACGTAGGTGATCATATGATGGCTGCCTATGGTATACGATTTATGTAGGGGTTTTGTTTTGGAGTGTGCTAGTTGGTAAAATATTTAGAAGGGATTCTACCATTTTGACAACATAGACCCAAAAAGGCGGTGGTAGGCAAGCATGAAACAGAAGTGTGCGGACCATGTTATTGATGGTACGTATAATTCTTTCGGCCTTTCCGTTTTGGGAAGAAGTATAGGGATAAGAAAAAATGGAAAACCATGCCTTGTTTAGAACAGAAATTGTGAAATGCCGAGTTATTAAATTCACGTTCATTATCACATTGGAATGATTTAATAAGTTTTTCAAATTGTGCCTTAATGAATTTTTGAAACTTGAGGAATTTTGCAAAAACTTTAGATTTGAATTTCAGTGGGTAAATCCAGACAAAATGTGAAAAATCATCCAAGAATACTAGATAGAATTTATGACCAAAGAGCTAGCAATCGGAGATGTCCACAAATCAGCATGGACAATATCAAATTGAGAAAAAGTAACACTGTTTGATGACATAAAGGGAATACGAGTATGTTTGCCTAGAGGACAAGAAAAATAGTATTGGGCAATTTTTCCATTATTACATTGAATACGCTTAGAAGTCCTAAGAAAAGTAAAAACTGGGTCTCCGGGGTGTCCGAGTCTATTGTGCCAAGTTGAAGGAGAGATCGCCGCAAGGGATAGAGGTACTTGCGGTCTGACAACGAAAGATTGAGTGAATGCGTAGAGGTCTCTCACACACATTGCAGCGTGTAAGAATTTTTCCCGTATTGGGTTCTTTCACAGAAAAATCAAAAGGGTCAAATTCGACAGACACAAAATTTTTGCTAGTGAATTTTCTAACAGAGATTAAGTTTTTAATGATGTTAGGTGTGTCTAGGACGTGGTTTAGGGAGAAAGGTGGGTGTGGATGTTCGGTGTGTGTGTTACCGTAACCTTCAATTGGAATGCGATGACCATTGCCGGCAGTAATAAATTGAGGACACTTTAATCGACGTAGTTGAGATAGGTTACCTGACGACCGGGTGAGGTGAGATGTGGCTCCGGTGTCCATGTACCAATTGTCGTCGGGCTGTTGAAGGTTCACGATAGTGTAGGCCTGGCCCAAAGCAGTCGGGCGGTCTGTCTTCTTCTTGTTGGATCGCAGCCATGTGGGCCTCTGCTATCGCTGGTTGGCATGCCTGGCGGTGGCGGGCCCAAGAGGCGATCGACCACGGCCGCGAACCGGGCCTGCGTGATTCGGTGTTCTTGATGTTGGTTGTGTCCCCGCTTTGGTTCGATTCCGCTGGCCTGGCCGCCGGTTGCGTTGCCCCGCGGCCCTTGCGCTTTGTTGTTGCGACCTCTGCCGCCACGACCTCCGCCACTGGCCGCTTCTGCTTTGGACTCGCTGCGTTTGTTGGTTCTTCGGCGCAGGTGTTGTCATCCCGTCAACGGCTAAGGCCTTTTGATTGTGTTCCTCTTGTTTAGCACGTCTAGTTTCTTCCAACAATACTTGTGAGCGTGCCTTGTTGAAACTTGGGAAAGGGTTGGCTTGTTGAATCATTGTTGCGATGGTGTCATATTCACCTTTTGGTAAACCCACAACAAGTTGAAGCACCATCTTGGTTTCTGAAACAGAAGTCCCGACGTTGGATAGTTAATCGGTTATGAGTTTTAGTTGCTTAAAATATTCGGATATGTTGTTAAAATTCTCGAGGCGGGTATTATTGAATTGCTCTTCCAAATATACGGCCCGAGTATTTTTATTGTCCTGAAAGATTTCTTCTAGCCGGACCCAAAGTTCATGTGCCGTAGCACATGTTTTCATGATAGTGCACAACAGGTCTTTGGAGATGGTGTCGTAGATCCATTGTTTGACGATGGCGTCAAGACGACGCCGGATTGAGTCTGTAACATCGGTGGGACGAGGAACAAATTCTTCAATATGATCGAGCACGTTGTATGCACATGCATGAATGTAGAATAGTTCCATCCACATGGAATATTGACAGTCTTCTTGGTCAAGAATTATAGGGATAAAATTCTTGATGTTGTTAACGGCGAATGTCGGATGAAAGGAAGATACTGAACGTTGAGAGGGGTTGTCAAGTGTGCCAGTGGATGAACCAAAATTTGTGGGGGAAGACATGGTTGCCGCCTGTCGAGGAAACGAAATTTTCTGGTTTGGCCGAGAAAGGGAAGAAACCATATTTTTTCCTGTGAAATCAGAAGAAAAATGTTGATTTCGGCCGAGAATGAGGAAGAGAAGGGATTTAGGTTTTAGGCTCTTGATACCATGAAAGATAGAATAATTTACCTTGGGGATTCCTTTCATTATTCACAATATATATAGCTGTACAAGGTTGATTCCTAATATGGTATGAATCCTAACTTACCTTACAAATGTTGATTCCTAATACAATTAGAATCCTAAGTTACCTTAAATATACATCTATCATAATTATAAAATAATTTTCCCATTATTACATCTAATACAATTAGAATCCTAAGTTACCTTAAATATACATCTATCATAATTATAAAATATACGGAGAATATTCGTTAATACAAATAACATGAATACGATATGCCACAATACTGAGTCAAAACCTCCAATGTTAGACTCGTCTCAATTTTACTTTAACTTAACGGTGTCCAGCGGGGCGAGACGGTGGGAGGGTCGGGATGGTGGGAGGGTCGGGACCGGGTCGCCGATAGGCCTGGTGGGGTCCCGTCCCGTCCCAGATCCCATCGGAACGGGGTCGGGTTTGGGCGGGTCGGGTCGGGACTTGTTTTTTTTTTTTTGCTACTTAATTTTAAAAAATAATAAATAGTTATATACAAACACTTCAATAATTAAACAATATAGTGTAATAAAAACATCTCAAAGTGCTTTTGTGTCTCTTATATTATTTAATAGAAATATGACATAGTAATACAATTCAAAATTACAACTTAGTGGTTTTGTTCAAAAGTTGCAAATGACATAGTAAAATACTAAAATTACAATTAAAAAAATTACATATTCAACCATACTCTTTCGAATTTCCTCACAATGTCTTGAGGATCTTTTGTTGGAACTGGAATTTGTTTGTCAAATTCTTCAACGTCGCTTCCTGTTCCATCGGACAAGATTTCATTGTAGTTGTAGCCTTCTTCTTCGTTGGTCTCCGGTTGGCCGCACCTCCTCTGCTCCGCACGAATCCAGTCTCTGAATAGAACTGCAATATCCAATGTGTCTCCCGCCAATGAATGTCTGTGCTCTCCAATTTGAAATCTTTCCGCGGAAAAGGCGCTTTCAGACGCTGTTGATAACGCTTGAATGTTTAACACATCTCGGGCCATCTTTGTTAGCATCGAAAATGTCTTCTCATTCTCCCTCCAGTATTTCAGCAAGTCTTCTTGTCCTTCAACATTGACAATTAATTCGTACGATACAATACCCTGCAAAACATAAACATCAAATTTGCTAACTTGCGAAGAAGATGAACCACTACACATTTTATTTCTAAGGCCTTGAATACTAGCAACAGAAACCACATATTTTTATAAGGTTGCAGCGAAGTAGTAGAAGATGGTACATAAGCCGGTTTATTATTTGCACTTTGTTGTTGGTAATATGTATATTTTTTTTGCATTTAGTGTGTATACTAGACATAACTGCTTCTTTAGTTGGTGTGTCAGTTGGTTCTTCAATTAGGTCTGTTGGAAGTACTTCTACACAATCACAAATCGTTTCTACACGTGTTTTACAACCGTCTACTTTAATAGTTGGATTTAATACAACACCAACAATATAAATAGTGGGGATAGAAAAAAAGTATTTTTAAAAATTTTTAAACATTTTTTCAATAGTTGCCTTATAAGTTGGTTTTTGCATATATTCATTAAGTAACAAAAATATTAGAGCTATATAAAACAACATATTTGAAATAGTAGGATAATAAATACCGGAAAATTCCACCTAGTCGAAACTTCTTATGGAATTTTTCTATATGATAATTCACAATCATGACATATTTTTTTATACTCTTTGCATCTTTGTATTTTTTTACCTTTAAAATAAAGTTTATAGAAAGTTCTATTTTATCAAGAATTCTTTCAAAAAGTTTTAGGTCATCCTTTACAACTAAGTTATAAATATGACACACACATCTTATATGAAAATGATCAGGAAAAGATGAAGTTAATCTAAGTTTTAAAAGTCTTATAGCATAATCATTAGAAGAAACATTATCTAATGTAATAGTCATAATTTTGTCATTTATTCCATAGTATTCACAAATTTCATTAATATTATCTGCAATAAAACTACCAGTGTGCCTATCATCTATATATCTATATGCTACAATACGTTTTTGCATATAACAATTTTGATCTATCCAATGACATGTTACCGTTAAATAATTATTATCGTTAGTACTACGGCCTATGTCAGAAGTGATAGCCACTTTGCCATTAAATGATATAATGCATAACGTAAATACTGTTGATATTCACTTGCAAATTTAAAAATATCCCTTCTAACAATTGATCTAGGAAAACCATTAAAAGCATGATTATATGTTTTCCGAATGTAATGAATAAAACCAGGAGATGAAGGAAATGAAAAAGGCAAACCCTCCACCGCTATTAATTTTGCCATATTTTCCCTATCGGTTTTTTATCATATTTAGGATAAAAAATTCCCCCCCGTCGTCGGGTTAATTTGACCCTGTACTAGGTTGGAGACAATATGAGAACCTTGTCCCGACTCAGATGACATTAGCACACCTAAATTTTTAGTCATGTATTGATTCCACCTAGCTGTGTGCTCGCCTTGTACATGTCTCAGTAAACCTCCCGTCCCACCTTGACCTTTTCCGGTTTTAAATTTTTAAATATTTTTACAAATTTTACATCTAGCTAGTTGATTCTCTTCGTCCCTATATTTTAATTTTCGTTTTGTGGGGCCTCGATTCATACTAGGGGGAATATGAGGCATTCCAGTTCCAGTTTCAGGCCGAGACTCAGTCTGAGCATGAGGTTGATATGCACTAGTGGGTGTGTCATCTATATTATCGTCTAAATTAAATTCTGATTCATCTACTTCATCATCTACTGATATATCATTAAAAAAATGCATTTTCATCAATATTACTGAAATCAATCAAATCATCGGAACTAGGAATAGGATTACTAGAAGTACCTTTACCCTTATTACCCCTACTAGAAGAAGCACCCTTACCCTTACCCGTAATCAAATGTTTAAATCCTTCCATTTTAATTATACAAGTAAATAATTAAATAAAAGAAATTAAGTGCGATAATTAAAATTAAGTAACAATAATAATTTAAAGAAGGAACGAAGGTACCAAACGCCGACGTAACGTCAACGTGTAATCGAGGTTGAAAATTAAAACTTTGCTTGATGGATGATCCTCAAACTAGTTGCCAACTTCACTCTCAATTTTTTAACTTCGATATAATATTTAATAGTAGAAAAATTTGTAGAATTGTAGAGAGATAAATTGAGAGATGGTAGGAAGTTTTGTGAGAAAAATGAAGAGGAAAATGAGTTATTTATAGTTGAAAATAGGGTTAAAGTGTAAATATATTAACTTAGGGGTTAAAAATAAATATTAAGGAGGTAGGGGGATTTATGGGGTGGGGGTGGGGGAGGGGGGAGGGCAAAAATGGCCGTTATAGCCGTTGCACAATGGCCAAAATCAAAATTTGGCCGTTGTTGCAATGGTTATTTTTGCAAAGGAGGGGACGGGTAGGGATCGGGACGGGCGGGACGAACCCAGCCCCGTCCCGAGTTCAAACCCCGACCCCGACAAATTTTTTTTACTTCGGGGGATCGGGCCGACCCGGCCCACTGAACAACCTTACTTTAACGCTCTAGTGAGTAATTGAATTATTATGTAAATAGTACTTAACTAGTAATTTTTTAAAAATATGAAATCAAAAATCAAGTTTTGATAATAAAATTGATCTTCTTAAAATTGTATGATTAAATGATCCAAAATAGTAAGCCCATAACTAGAGAAATGCACCACAAGATGTCCCCACGCATAGCTGGATGGCAAATGAGGAACTTAAAATTCAGCTGGAGGCCTATAATGTGGGTTCGAATCCTGGTGGGAGCAATTTGCTCTCTTCTGGTGTATGACCTTATAGGTATATCAGTTGTTCTGTTCTCAAACTCTGATCATTCATGCACATCCCGCGATTTACTGTTAGTGGTGCTGAGGGACCGGAACTACTATCTCCAGAAATAGTCTGACGTAAGCCGGAAAACTGGATATAAAAAAAAATGCACCACAAGATAAAGAACGCTGGAATATTCTGAAACCTTCACAAACTAATAAGTTGATCATGATGGAATATGGCATATGGACAGTGGGACAGTTGAAAGGACATTTTTTTTAACTTATCATATGCAGTTGTTATAATCCACAAATCACATTGCATTTTAATGGCCACTCTTTGATACTACTCTGCAAGTGGGACACATGGCCGACCTTAAACTTTATCACTCCTAATTTTCCTACTTGAAAATTTCCGTTAGTTCCGTAATTTAGATCTTTTCTTTCCTAAATTTCTTCAAATAGAGGTTTAGTTAAGATAGTAAGTTACTATATGCACCGCACTTGTTTTTTTTGTTAGGAAAGATATATTAAATTACGTAAGGAATACATGAGAGTGATTAGAGTACAAAGAGTTAGTATTAGTCACTAACCCATTATTGGTATTTAGCGGTATATTACTAATACTGCTAGTTGCTCATGTACTATTATAAAAGTTTGAATTACAAAAAAGTGTAGCAACTTGATATATTCAAAACCAAATCTCTACTGGTTATGGTTATTCGTCGCGATAATACTTACAGGAGACAGGAATATCTTATCGAACCAGTTCGATAATCAAGAGATCGCTAATTATATCTTCAATTGTTAATATAAATAATTAAAAAAGAAAAGACACCGCATAATTTTGGTATTAACTTCCTCATCTTCAAGAAATTCTTGAAAAAACATGTTAGATGGACCAAATTAGAAATTTCATTTGGGAAAGTATTATCTTGATTAGAAATTTTATTTGGGAAAGTATTATCTTGATTAGGCATTCTTGAATAGTCAAGTTCATTAGTACTTTCTACCAAAAGAAAATCTCATTAGTGCAAATTTCAGTAGAAATGATTGAGATGAGTAGAACAATTCAAGAAAGTGGACTCAATAATTTTCATTTTTAAACTTAAAAAGAATAAAACATTTTGAGATAAGTTAGTTAATTTAGTATAATTATGGTAAAAGTGGACCCATTTAGATTAGAAAATAGTTTTGGGCTGAATGGGCTTTTATTGGTGGTCTTGTCCGTGGAGTATGATAATGACAGCTTTAATACATAAATACATAAAAAGATCTTCTCTTTGTAATTCTTGATAGACTTAAAAGTCACGACTCATCACAAAACCAAGTAACCAACCATCCAACTACCACCAATTCTCAATCTTTTCTCTATTATAGAACTTTAAAAAGGTAGAATTTTTAAAGGGTTGAAGTAGAATTATTGAAGGAAAATGGAGGCACAGTTTGTAGAAAGATACCATAGTCATCAGCCAAGTGACCACCAGTGTTGTTCATCTCTTGTTAAGCACATCAAAGCACCAGTTGATATTGTAAACATCATATCTTTGTTCCTTAATATTTGTTTAAATTTTGAGTTCTTGCTTGATGTTGATGCTTTAATCTATAGTCTTTCTTGTTTTGGAATATTTTAGAGTTTTTTTCTTGAAAAGGGGGGGGGGAGGGTTGTTCTTTAGGATTTCTTAGAGAGGTTAAATCACTATAACATGTTGATTTTTATGAATATCTGTGGTGGATTTCTGTTAGTTATTTCTAGTTATAGGACATTGGGTTTTTTTCTAACTAGTAATCAAGCTGATATCTTTTTGTTCTATCTGCTCCCTTTTTTTGGGGATACCAATTTTTGGTTCTTTATTTGTTTTTTTAGTGGAAGAGTTGAGTTACTTATAAGAGGGGTGTTTATTTGTGGAAAGTTTGTATCAAAATGTTTGTTTGGTAAGGTTTCTTTAAAATGTTTTTTGAAAGTTTTACAGAAAGTCTTTCTTGGTTGAGGCAGTTATTCTGCAGAAAACAACTAAAGGAACAGTTAAAAAGTAAAAAAGAAAATATTTAAGTTTTTGATGTGGATAATTGTCTTTCCTCAATTCATTTTAATATAGCCTTTTAGAATATTGGAGGGATTCCAAGATTTTTGGGATGCATGAAATTATTGAATCTTATGACCATTTTGTTAGTTTTCCCCCTTGTAATATGTTATTTGTTGATTTTATGCTTGTTTTGCATTGGAGTTGTAACATCTGATTTTTAATGTCTCATGTAGGTTTGGTCACTAGTGAGGAGATTTGATCAGCCTGAGAAGTATAAGCCATTTATTAGCAGGTGTACTGTGAAGGGTGATCTTACGATTGGTAGTGTTAGAGAGGTGAATGTCAAGTCTGGTCTTCCAGCCACCACTAGCACTGAAAGATTGGAACTTCTTGATGATGAGGAGCACATCCTTGGCATCAGAATCGTTGGTGGCGATCACAGGCTAAAGGTAGGACAAGCATAGTCCCTTAAATATGAAGGTGAAGATTAGCTAAAAATGAGTTTTAGGAAGTGTGTTTATACCACTTTAGACTTTCACTTGTTTTATAGGAGTAACTATTAACATGATCTTAAAATTTGTTCATAGAAATTTTAAGTTAGAAAGCTAAAGATATCAAATGAATTGGTACTAGATGTTTTATCTTCTACAATATCTATTTTAGGTTATAATGATTACTCTCAAGTGGTTTTACGACTTACTGCTTCCTATGTCTGTCTTAACACTAAAGCATCCAGCATGTCTAACCTGGTGTTATACTTTTGCAGAACTATTCTTCGGTTATTACTGTTCATCTGGAGACACTTGATGGTAAACCGGGGACATTAGTGATTGAGTCATTTATGGTGGATGTGCCTGAAGGGAACACTCAAGAGGAGACTTGCTACTTTGTGAAAGCCTTAATTAATTGCAATCTGAAATCACTTGCTGATGTATCTGAGAGAATGGCTATGCAGGGTGGTGTTCCACCCATGAGTGCGAACTGGACTTCTAGTAACCAGATCGAGACATGAAATCTTTGGGGTTTGCAAGAAGCTAGACTTCAGCCTCTTTGAATTTGCTTCTGCTTATATTCTGTCTCGACTTTTGTGCATTAACAGGGCGTGTACCCTGTTATCGTGCAAGTTTTATTTATGGAGGTGGTTTTGTTTTCCTTTACTTTGCGGTGGTGTTGAGGTTATTTTCATATTCTGTAAATACTTCTGTAGGGAAGTGCTGGTCGACAACTTGTTTTGAGCTGGTAGATGCAACTTTTAGCTTGCAAAAGTTATGGGGCGGAATGTTTGTATTGCGACTTGTTTCCAGAGCTTTGTATATATAAGTTGTAGAACTCTTGCCTGGGCTGGAGTACAGAAGAGTGATTTTCCTTTATTATTGTCTAATGTTTGCTTTGAATCTCGCTGTTATATCATACTTAAGGTTTGAAACTAAGAAAGTAAACAAAGTTCCTCTTGCCTGCATGCAGCTCATGCAATTTAACATGGTTCAACCAACTTTCATCTACAACTTTTGTATTGACATTGGGACTGCTCAATCTCAAAAGTTAATTCGCGTGTAGGTAGTACTGTCTGTTGTATGGTCTGCTCTTATCTTTTCACTGAATTTGCGTCTTTCTTGCTGGTTTTTCATAATAAACTAAAATATTAGCAAAAAGATACATGTATCTGAATAAGATATTTACACTCGCGTATCAAGTACATAGGCATAACCAAAGTCCATGTAACATAATGTACGTTTTCTGAGATTGTGTAAACTTAGGACTATATATCATTTGAATTTCATAGTCACTACTTTCCAGTCTACTGTTAACTTGCTCCAATGTCAGAAAGGGATATATTCCCGCAATTGCAGGGCATTGAGCTCTAGCATAGAGGACTTTTGTTCCAATCTTCCAGAATAGAGGGAATTAGAACACTCTATTAAAGAGTGGTTATCAGTCATTTTTTCATCTCTTAGCTTGCTCCTATCTATAGCACACAGTTGTCAAATTTACATAGGCCGTCTTCCTTTGCATTAAAAATAGACGTTTATAGTGTTGATAATTTGATACTGGTGTACCTTTTTGAAAAAGGTAACAATATATTCATCAGCAAGAAGATAGTGCTAGCAGCAATATGCAATTACAATTACAAAAGACCTTGTTCATGTTGCAAGGATTCCAAAATTTATACCAAGGTTTCTGCCTCATCTACATTCTTTTCATTACACCAAAAATAAAGAGACAAAAGAAAATTCATCTTAATCTTCTATATAGAATTGCTCCTATCTTCAATTCACCTTACATTTCTTTCCCTCTACACAGGCCACCATATACATGCTAGGACAACAATCCACCACTTCTTTGATCTGCTGCACTATTCGAGCAGTATCAAATTATCATAGTCTCCAATATGGTAATTTGGTACTGCTGGAATAAGAGTCAATCTATGCAAAGCTCCAATAATGATAGTCTCCGATATTAGATGGAACGGAGACTAGATACCAAGCTTAATGTTTGTAGGTTGCTCAAATGCAGAAGGTCAAATAATCGATTTTCAATAGGTTTTTTAGATTGCATATAAGACTTTTTCTATAGGCAAGCCACCGGAGGTGTGGTACTTAGTCTGTTAGATACCTGCATTATAATATTAACATGAGCTGTTACTGATTAATTTCATAAGTTGCAGTTGCCAGACGGTGCGAGGAGAAACTATCATACATGAAGAATATAAATGATGACCAAAGAGTGTTTGTAACTACTCTGTATCATATATGTTTATCACCGTTCATTTTCAACAGTTAGACTTGTATCTAAGAAACTTTCTCAAAAATTTGATTGTTCTTAACTCAGTACAACCTGTTGGTCACTTCCGTTGCCGAAAAGATGTATTAGTAAGAACGAAAAAAAGAAAATCTAATCCGTGAATGGAAAAAAAAAGACAAAGGATAATCAGATCAATATCACAAGAAGATGCATTCTGATTGAGGATGCGAGGCTTCCAAGATAGTGAATCATCCTAATTTCTGTTGGAGATTTCTAAGCAGTGTCTCACATTGGTGAAGAAACACTATATTATTGTGTTTATAAGGGAAAGTTCTTCCTTATGGTTAAGATATATTTGGACAAAATTAATTAATTAATTAATTCAGAAAATTATAAAAAAAGCACCATTCTTAACCATTGGTTTAATCTCAAGAGACACCATCTATCTATAAATAGATTGCCATATTCCCATCAGAAAAATCAATCAAAAATCAAAAATATTCTCAATACAGTAGGAATCAAACGTTGTTTTAGTGCAAACGATATTTGATTAGACTTCTTAGTATCACTAAGACATTCAATCCTTCCCGGTGCACTCTATGGGGGTGAAATAGTCTTAAGGGGAGAGTTCGTACTCGCTTGTGAAGTCGATTTTCTACATTTTCTGCAATCTGTTTCTTACAATCTTAAGACTATTTATTTTCATGGCTAGTATTAGGGAGATGACATCAAACTTTGTCAAACTGGACAAGTTTGATGGTGGTAATTTTCGAAGATGGCAGAAAAAAATGCACTTTCTTCTCACCACATTGAACATTGCTTATGTTTTGACTACTCCACAACTAGAAGAAAAGGAGAATGAGATCATTGCAGAGACGTGCGTCAGGGCAAAATGGGAGAGAATGATGAATACATATATCGAGGCCATATTCTGAACGGGATGACTGATGCCTTGTTCGATTCTTACCAGACCGTGTCTTATGCAAAGGAACTGTGGGATCAATTGGAGGCAAGGTACATGCGTGAAGATGCAACAAGTAAGAAATTTCTTGTTACCCAATTTAATAGTTATTCTATGAATGAAAAAAAGTCAGTAATGGAGCAATTCTATGAGATTGAACGCATCCTTGGAAATTTCAAACAACATAACATAGATATGGATGAATCTATTGTTGTATCTAATATAATAGACAAACTGCCCCTAATTTGGAATGAATTCAAACACAACCTTAGACATAAAAAGAGGATCTTACTCTTGAGGAATTGGCTAACTATCTTCGTGTAGAAGAAGAATTCCGGAAACAAGAAAACAAAGATCAGGATATCCACATTCTGGAGGAAGGCCAATCTAGTAAGGGAAAAGGCAAGAAAAGACAGTTCAATTCAAACAAGCATAACAACAACAAGAACAAAACTGACAGCAACAAGAAAAAAAAGTTCGCTTGTTGGAATTGTGGTGGTCCTCACATGAAACGTGACTGCCCAAATAAGAAGGATCCTGACAGTTCGAGTTCAGGACAGAAAAATCGAAAGGCTGCAGATGGCAACAAAAATTTCACTGCCATGATTTCCGAAATCAACATGGTCCAAGATGACAATGATTGGTGGGTTGATTCGGGTGCTACAAGACAGTTTGCAAGGACAAGTCTCACTTCAAGACCTATGAATCAGTGGAAGATTCAACTTTTCTCTATATGGGAAACAAATCTCCTGTTAGTGTTTTAGGCAAAGGAAGTGTTGTATTAGATTTTACTTATGAAAAAAGTTTAACTTTGAATGATGTTTATCATGCTCCAGAAGTTAGTAAGAATCTAATGTCTGGTAGTATTTTGAACCAATATGGGTTCAAACAAGTGTATGAGGGTGGAAACTTTGTACTCTTTAAGGGTGTGGTGTTTGTAGGAAAGAGTTATTTATATTGTGGTATGTTTAAATTGAACCTTTTAACATTAATAAAGTGATGAATGCTTATGTTTATGTCTTGGACTCTCTTGATACTTCTTCTTTATGGCATTATCGTTTAGGACATGTAAATTTTAGAAAGTTGAAAGATATGACTCTACAATCTCTAATTCCTTCAATTGACAAGAATGTTGTAAAATGTAGAACATGTATGCTCACTAAAATCACTAGATTACAATTTCCTTATGTTCAAAGAGATTCGAAATTTCTTGATTTAGTTCATAGTGATTTATGTGACATGAGTGACAATGTGACAACATACGGAAAACGTTATTTTGTTACCTTTATTGATGACTATTTCAAATTTTATTACGTATATTTGTTACATTAAAAAAGTGAAGCACTTGAAAATTTTAAAGTGTTTAAAAGTAATGTAGAACTTCATTGTGAAACCTTTATTAAGTGTCTTAGATCGGATAGATGTGGGGAATATTATAATCCATCATTCTTTGAATCAACTGGAATTGTGCATCAAGTTACAACACCTTATACACCACAACAGAATGGTGTGGCCGAAAGAAAAAATAGAGTCCTAACGGAAATGGTAAATGCCATGTTATCCAAGTCGGGTTTAGGACATGGATATTGGGGTGAAGCCTTGCATACAACCTGCTATATTCTTAACATAGTACCTAACAAGAGAAGTAAGACTACCCCATATGAATTCTGGAACAAGAGAAAACCAAACCTAAGTCATCTTAGAGTCTGGGGATGTAGAGCAATTGTTAAAGTTCCAGAGCCCAAAAGAAAGAAACTTGGGGAGAAAGGAATTGAGGGTGTTTTTATAGGCTATGCTATGAACAGTAAAACCTATAGATTTAAGGTTATTGAACCTAATGATTCATATTCTGTTAATACTATACTTGAGTCTAGGGATGTTATTTTCGATGAAAATAGATTTAGTACCATTCCTAGATCTCATGACACAACGTTACCATCTAGTTCTCATTTATGGGAAGATCATGGTTTAGTTGATAATAATTCAACTAATGAGAAAGTTGTGGAACCAAGAAGAAGTAAAAGGGCGCGAAAAGCTAAAGATTTCGGAGATGATTTCTTTATGTTTGTCATTGAAGGAAGTAGGGATCAGTTTTCTGTTGACACTTACATACCTTTATGTTATAATTTAGAAGTTGATCCTGTCACTTTTGAGGAGGCAATGAAGTCTCCAGATGCTTCCTTTTGGAAAGAAGCAATTAATGATGAAATGGATTCGATTATGGGTAATAGAACTTGGAAGTTGGCTGATCTACCACCAGGTTGTAAACCCATTGGTTGTAAGTGGATTTTCAAAAGAAAAATGAAAGTAGATGGAACTATAGACAAGTTCAAGGCTCGTTTAGTAGCCAAAGGTTACACTCAAAAGTTAGGTATTGATTACTTTGATACCTATGCTCCTGTTGCAAGGACAATAACAATAAGGGTGTTGATTGCATTAGCCTCAATTTTTTGTCTCGTTATTCATCAAATGGATGTGAAGACCGCATTTCTAAATGGTGAATTAGATGAGGATGTGTATATGGAACAACCCGAGGGGTTTATTGTTCCTGGTCAAGAACACAAAGTGTGTAAGTTGATCAAATCATTGTATGGGCTTAAGCAAGCTCCCAAACAATGGCACCAAAAATTTGTTCAAGTTGTACTTTCTAATGGATTTCTTATCAATGATACCGTTAAGTGTGTATATTGTAAGTTTGTTGGAAACAAGGGAGTTGTCATTTTTTTATATGTGGATGACATGTTAATATTTGGCACTGATCTCCAACAAGTGGTGGACACAAAGGAGTTTTTATCTACTAATTTCTCCATAAAAGACATGGGTGAAGTGGATGTGATTTTAGGCATTAAAATTACTAGACATACTAGTGGTTTGGCCTTGACTCAGTCACATTACATTGAAAAGGTGTTAAAGAAGTTTAACAACTTTGATTGTAAATTTGCATCTACACATCTTGATAACAATATAGTGTTATCTAAGAATACATGAGAACCTGTGAAACAATTAGAGTATCCTAAGGTAATTGGGTGTCTTATGTATGCCATGACATGTACAAGACCTGATATTGGTTTTGCTGTAGGAAAACTGAGTCGTTTTACTCATAATCCAAGTCATGCTCATTCGCATACGGTTCGAAGGCTACTTAAGTATCTTAGGAGAACTATTCACTATGGAATACATTATGATAGATTTCCTTGTGTATTAGAAGGGTTTTCTGATGCAAGTTGGATATCTAACAGTGATCATTCCTCTACGAGTGGGTGGATATACACACTTGGTAGGGGTTCAGTTTCATGGGGATCCAAGAAACAAACTTGTATTGCAGATTCAACTATGGCATATAAATTTATAGCATTAGCGTCTGCAAGCAAGGAAGCCGAGTGGCTAAGAATTTTTTGTATGATTTGCCTTTGTGGGAAAAGCCCATGTCACCTATCTCAATTCATTGTTATAATGATGCTACATTGGCTAAAACATACAGTGAAGTTTATAATGGTAAATCAAGGCACATTGGTTTACGACATAGTTAAATGAAACAACTCATTCATGATGGTGTTATAACTGTATCCACGTACAAATCAGAATATGGCAGATCCCTTGACAAAAGGTCTTACGAGGGATTTAGTCACCAAAACTACAAAAGAGATGGGTTTGAAGCCTATACTCTTAACTACCAATGGTGGAACCTCGACTTAACACTCGATAAAACCCTCGAGTCTTAAGTTCAATGAGTCCAAGTACATCATTCTGTAGTTCAAGCACTTGTCTTACCATCCCAAGTTGTGCTTGGTTCCATAATGTGTATGTAGGATGAGCAAATTTTTGCTCTTAATGAACCTTTAGGGGTATATTTATGCAATAAAGATGTGTGATATATTTTATATTTCTCCGGGTATGGCTGGGTTAATATGTACATTTGATCGTAAATGAATAAAGTTGCTCATATCTATTATTCAATTGATTTTCACAAGTGTACTATATTATGGAGTATGTGAAAGGTTCACCTATATGAGCTTAAAGTGAGGCCGCTTTAGGAAATCAAATAGGCTTGATTTCTTAATGCTCATGAATAGGATACAGGACACATGACCATAAAAGTGTCGGTAAAGTATCTTATGTGTGACTTGATGCCATCCTAATTACTTAAAAGACATTTCACTAATATAGGGGTTCAATCGCCAGACACCTCTATTTAAGCATAAGATCATGTTATTAAGTATTGCTTGGAAATGATGGGGGATTGTTGGAGATTTCTAAGCAATGTCTCACATTGGTGAGGAAACACTATATTATTGTGTTTTTATAAGGGAAAATTTTTCCTTATGGGTTAAGATATATTTGGATAGAATTAATTAATTCAAAAAATTATGAAAAGGCGTCATTTTTAACCATTGGTTTAATCTCAAGAGGCACCATGAAAAGACACCATTCATAACCATTGGTTTAATCTCAAGAGACACCATCTATCTATAAATAGATTGTCATATTCCCATCAGAAAAATCAATCAAAAATTAGAAATATTCTCAATACAATAGGAATCAAACGTTGTTTTAGTGCAAACGATATTTGATTAGACTTCTTAGTATCCTAAGACATTCAATCCTTCCCGGTGCACTCTATGGGGTGAAATAGACTTAAGGGGAGAGTTCGTACTCGTTTGTGAAATCGGTTTTCTACATTTTCTGCAATCTGTTTCTAACAATTTCCTTTGCACAGGGGAATCATTCTGGGCTCATAACGATGAATGGCTAATATGCAGTTTCACTGTTAAATAGACTGCAGTATGAGGACATTAATTTTCCCCTCCTCCTTTGAGATCTCTTGATAGTGCTATTGTTAAGTAAGCTATCTTCTTCGCCTTCTATTGTTACCCATTTCAATAAGTTAGAACTACGAGACATTATTTCTCTCCTTTTCTGCCAGATAGTTGCAGCCTGCAACTTTTAGATTTACTCTCAGAGATATATGAAGAACAAATGGTAATCAGTGAACTAGCTTTAGAAAAGTTCCATACAAAAATGATAGGATTTTTTTTATAATGAAGTCTTCCCTGGAAAATGCAAACATAGACAAGGAAAGAAACAATGATATGAACATAAAGAAAAATTCAGTAAGAGTTCCTCTCTTCTTCATCTCTTCCCTCTCTTTGTTGTAACCAAACATGGTGTGAAGAAAAGAAATCTGAAAAGTTATTTCTCAGTTTTCCATAAACAGATAGCACCTTTTGTTCAATTTTGCCTCTAAACAGTGTTGACGTTTGCGAGGAAGCAAGGTTGTCATGAGACCGGTATAGTTTGATAGTTTAAATAGTTATCGATCACTAAGATCTCTACATAAATTAGATGCTACAAGTTCTGCTATTAAATGAGTGGAGAAAAATATATGGAAAAATACACGGGAATCATCATACTAAAATGATTATGTACTCTCTCTAAATAGAACTACTGAATCGTTTCTTTTACACTAGATTGAACTGTGATCAAGTTTTCCGCCTAGGAGATATAATAACGCTTAAGCTGATTCCAAGTATCACTATATTCATGACATTTGTCCAACATCTATGAAGTTCATCTGTCAAAAAAATTTACATGTACAAAACTGGTGCAACACAGCATTTGTTTTCTGTTATAGTAGCTGAAGATACTCCACATATCTCTACCAGATGTCACAGCAAGAACACTTACCATCCTTAAAATGGTGAAAGTGGACACCATCTTTTAGGAAAATCTCTCGCCTTCTCAGCAATGACATATATTTTGCAACTGTACGTGACAGTCTGAACATATTCTTGTGTTGTTAATCACTCTAATAGGTGCAGGATGTCTGGTCCTGATTAATCCATATGTAACTGCCAGTTTCTCTGTGTGAGAAAGTAGCACTTTTTCTTTCTCCACTTCAGCGATGTTCTGACAAACACATTTAGTGTCAGGTGAATAACCCAGCTTTTTCATCTTAGAAATTAACTTGTACAGCTCAAAGTATATCTCTCCTTCTGGATGAGTTTTTCCTGCTGTAGAGAAGATCTGAATCCTCTGGTTCACTTTTAGCCAACTCCATACAGGTCCAATTTTCACTCCCTTAGCTTCCATCTGCTCTCTGATACAGTCAGCATCGTTCCATCTGTTTGAAAGTGCATAAAGGTTCATCATTAAGGCATAGTTAGCTGCATTATATGGTTCTAACTTGAAAAGGTATTCAGCGGCAATCTCTCCAAGCTCCTTGTTTCCATGGATCCGACATGATGTAAGAAGAGCACCCCAAACAGCAGCATTTGGCTCCATTGGCATTGATTGAATAAAATCTGATGCTTCATCAAGGTAACCAGCTCTTCCCAAAAGATCAACCATGCAAGAATAATGCTCAATTGTGGGGATTACTCCAAAATCTGTCTTCATATGATCAAAATATTTCCAACCTTTATCAAGCAAACCAGAATGTTTACAACTAGATAGAAGCGCTATAAATGTTATGGCATCTGGTTGGATGTTTGCTTCTCTCATTTTGTCAAACAGTGAAATTGCCTCTGTACCTAGGGCTTATATGGCAAATCCGGTGATCATGGAATTCCAGGAAGCTAATGTTTTGTCCTCAAGTCTGTGGAAAACCTTCTGAGCATTTTCTAAGCTCCCATACTTACTGTACATGTCTATGAGAGCCGTATCTACGTACACATCATCTAGAAAATCATTCCGTATACACAGGCAGTGTATCTCTTTCCCAGTATGTAACAAAGAGAGACCTGCACATGCTTGAAGTAAGCTTGCAACTGTAACTGAATTAACTTTGATACCTTCATCCAGCATCTGAATTAAAAACTCAAATGCTTCTCTGAAGTGTCCTTGCTGTGAACAACCCGATACTAAAGAGGTCCATGAAATGACATTAGGAGACATGCTGGAACTTTTGATCCTTCTAATCATACCCAAAGCTTCCTTAATGCAGTTAGACGATGAATAACCGGAAACCATGCTATTGTACGTCACTATATCTGGTTTAATCCCTTCTTCCTTCATCTGATTCAAAAGATCGCCAGCTTTTTCAAAACGTCCCTTGCAGGAATAACCCGAAATTAACGAATTCCAAGCACAAACTTTTCTGTTTGTCATACAATCAAAAACAGCTTGAGCAGATGTCAAATCATCATTTTTCACATACATAGCTACTAGTGAAGTTGCAATATGCAGGTCACACTCAAGTCCATTTCTTATAACATGGCAATGGATCTCCTTACCAACTCTCAGATATCTTAATTCACCTACTGCTTGAAGAGCACTAGTTATAGAGTTGCGATTTGGCTGATAACCAGCACTCTGCATTCTTCTCAGAATTGCCAAAACTTCTCGATATGATCCATGAAGAAAATGACCAGATAAAAGGCAGTTCCACGTTATTATGTCCGGTTTTATGTTAGAACTTTTCATTTTATGAAATAGCTCCAACTCATCATCAAGGTAACCAAGTGCAGTATACCCTGAAATAATACTATTCCAACAAGATAGATGACGATTCAAATAGTCTATTGAATCAAAAACTACTCTAGCAAGTTTGAGATTGTCATTTTTCACATACATGTTGATCAGTGCAGTGTTAATCAGTATATTCAATTCTAAGGCATATAGGATAACATACCCGTGAATCTGTTTTCCTTCATCAAGAGCTCCCAATTTCCCACAGGCTTGCAAAACTTTGGAAATGGTTAAACTATTGGCCTTAACAAGTAAAGCCTGCATATCGCGAAACATTTGCAAACCTTCTGACCATTTCTCATTCCTCAAATTAACCAGAATGGCTTCATTCCACAATAAAGAGTCATGCATTAATGATGTTTCTTTAAAGACCTTATTAGCACTCTCATCCCACAACACCTCCCATAAAAATTCATCAGTGCACATTTTGTATAGACATCTAAATCAAAACCTTTCTTGATTAGACAAGCATGGACTTCCAATCCTAACGACATATCACTTAACTTTGAACAAATTTTCAAAACAAAAGCTAGAATTTCAGTGTTAAAGTTCACACCTTTACTATGCAACTCACTGAAAACTTCAAGAATCTCACATGGTTTCCTCCAAAATATATATATTCTTCAAGGAAAGAATTCCAATACAAATAGTTCTCTGCAAACCCCAGAAAGAATAACACTGCAGCTGATTGAAAATCACCAAATTCCAAGTAATCTGAGATAAAATACTGCATATTTTTCTTTGTATCCCATTCTTTAGACAATTTTATCATCTTGGCATGCATAGTTTTGACTGAATTTAGTGAGTTCAACTTCTTTTCATAATCAAATTGCAATGAAGAAAGTGATTCAAGAGAGGTTGAGGGTGAAGTTTCAGGAACTGTTACTACTGCTATATTTACAAGGCCAAAATTTGTGGAATAGCTTCTAGGTTGTTTTGGGGAGAGTGGCTGATGTGAAGACATGAAGTGGTATATGGAGTAGCAGCCTCCATGGTGATGGCATCAAAGTAGTTGATTATGAAAAAATGACAGTTTAAACAGTAGGATTTGGAGGGCTCTAACAAACGGTACTAGAAGGTAAAGACATTGGGAAATAAATTCTTATGACTGAAAATCAAGAATCTATTTAGTGGATAAGGTTTATCTAGTGTGTACTTTTTAGATAATTGAATAACACAAAATGGACCCTCCATACCCTAAAAGGAAAAACAAAATCTTTTTGTTTCCGGGACGAAATTCAGACATCATAATTTAATCTTTCTTAATTTTTCGGATTCAGTCACACACAAAAAAAAGTGAAAAATATAACAATAGCATCACAATGTAGTGTTTAGGAAAATATTCTTCTCTTAATAATTTTCATATTTTATATTAATTTTTTATATGTAAACTATAGTATATGGGGATATCAAATGAAAGTTTTAGGATGAGGTGCATGATTTATTTATTCCTCAAGCCAATGATCAATCAATTACATCTAAATTCTAATCTAGTTGGTTAATTATTTGAATTTTCTATATCTATTCGATTGTTTTGGCGCCAAGTTTCTTCCAATACCGAATAGTAATTTGTTTATTAACACTTTATGAATTCGATCACAAGTGAAAAAGGAGAACTTGAACCATTTCTCAATGAGCAGCTTAAGCATCTGATCCATATGCATTATCACAATTATTCAAGTACCAACAAGACCATTATCTTACACTTATTCTCATATCCCAACATGGACTTGGCCCATCGATTTCCTCCCTGAGATTTGAGGAGAATTTAGGCCCAATTGTGACTGAACTCGTCTATATGCCGTAACTTGCATTTCCTGCCGTATGATCAACTGATCATAGGCGTAGCCAGAATTTGAAGCTTATGATTATTTATACATATTCAAGGAATTATTTTTACATATAAATACATGATTAGATCAAAGCTATTGAGTTCGGCCGAACCGGTAACCAGAGGCTAACTCCGCCCCTAGCCTGCAACTGATGGCTAGCCAATTGTAACTGAACTCGTCTAAGCATGCAACTTGCTTTATTTTCTTCTTTTTCTTTTCTTTTTTCTTTTCTCAGAGTTTCTTTATCTTTACAACTTTTGAATTTGCAAGGAATCATTGACGATTTTAATTGAATTCAACACTCAAGTGACTCTACACATATAATTCTTATGCTATGTTATTTTGATCAGATTTACAGTCGGAATGAGCATGATCTATCACAGCTTTGGCAGGCATTTGATCTGAAATTAAGCTGGTTTCTTAAAAGCTTAGGCATTTCTTATAACCGTGGTGTTCGGTCCAGCAACACAAGTAACTCTTCCCGTCAAAGTTTAGACAGATGGGAGGAAATCACCTAGTGTTTTTACATCCGTGTGAGATTAGGACTTGAGACCTCATGATTTCTCAATACATTTCATTGACAACTAGGCCACACCCTTGGGTGCTAATTTACTGCACTATCTATGATTACATATGTCTAAATGTGGTCACTGTGATCCATATTATTGGCGCAATCTACTCAATCTTAATTGTATCTTGAGCTCTCTTCTGCAGTAAGCTGTTCTCATTAAGCCTTAGGCAGTTTGTGATGAAAAGACAACTGAGCGCTTATGAGTGACCAAGATTTCTTGCAGAGACAGAATCTTGAGAATTTCCAGGATTTTAAGTCAGTGGATCACGTGCACCTTCTACTCCTTCGTGATGATGGGTGCCTTACAATTTTCTGCTATCCATACAGTTCAAGCCAAAACCAGTTAGTGCCGCGCAGACAAAATTCTCTGCTCTTGCTCAACTCAATTAGGGCTACACATCATAAATTTGGCGTCAAAAATAGATCCTCATTTGTCTCTATGCGCTTTTAAGCCAGTTTTACAGAGTTAGCTGCATAGGGAAAGATAAGAATCAGTTGATCACAGAGGAAGAAGAACAGTTTCTATGTTAAGTCAGAATTCTGTAATAATATATCATGGCAGAATTTATCCACTCTCACTCGAAAGACCTCTGGCATTAGCACAAACCAAACTGTAACGCATTTTAAGCCAGAAGCCTTTGAGGGAGAGTGAAAAAAGACTGCCCTGTGAAGAGCAACATAGTTTCTACATCAGTTGTGAAACAAGACACATCTTGTTGGCTCTCCCTGCCAGAGCTTCTTTCCCAGCATGCTTTCTACTTATAAACATGCAGGAGAGAAGCCCTTGAGGGAGAGGCAACAATAAGGGCCCTGAAGAATTCATTTATTAAAAGAGCTAAATGTGTTTTGATTGGCAAAACTGAGTGATTAAGAAGAAAAGTAGAGCAGCCTATTTATAGGCAAAAGAAAAATTACAGAATGAAAAAGAACAAAATTTGTGGGACCTTGATATCTTGGCTCTTGATATGAGTGGCAAAACAAGATTCTTTTGATTCATAACAGAACCCTATTAAAGTGGATAATATATAATATTTGTCCTTAGTGAAAGAAATAATCCCCTTGATTATTTTCATTAATTGAAAGGCTATATATACAAGTTATATATTTCCATAATAGGAAGATCCTATTCCTATTCTACTTCTAAATCCTTATTATAGCATAATTCTAACTATACAATTATGGTAAGTGTATAACACTAATTAAGGTAACATTTACAATACAATATACTACAAATATATATACCATATATACAATATTGTGTTGTCCACAATTCTGGCCGAGAGGCCCACTTCCGAGGCCCTAAGCGGCCCTACCTTTGCTGCCTTGGCTTTGGCCGAAGGCCCTGCCGAGGCCCAATTGGCCCTCTCGCTTCTTCTTTGTTGCTGTAGAAGGCCCATTTCGAGGCCCAATTGCTGTTCGCTTCTTTGCCAGTCCCATCGCTTTGTATATATGTGATATACACCGGCTGTATATTCGATGTATATCACATGTATATTGCTTTGTTTAACACACCTATGATCATAGCGGGCGGTTTTAACGCCGAGGCTGTCCCTAAAATCTTGAAGAGAGCCTGGTAGACCCTTTGTAAAGATATACGCAATTTGATAACGAGACGGACATGACATACGCGAACTTGACCTTTGCAACCTTTTCACGGACAAAGTGAATGTCCATTTCGATATGCTTGGTGCGATGGTGTTGCCGGGTTACCTGAAAGGTAGATGGCACTAATGTTATCGCAATATACCAAGGTTGCCTTACGAATGAGACAATGAAGCTCCAACAAAGAAATTACATAGCCAACATGACTCGGAGACCACATTCGCTACCCTCGATATTCTCGCCGTGACCGAGCGTGATGAGTTGCTTGACGCTTTGCCTACCATGAGACCAAGTTGTTGCCAAGGAACATACAAGAGCTTAAGTCGATCGTGCAGTGTCGGACAACCACCCCAATCAAAGATCCGTAAGAGACAAGTGTGGATGTAGATGAAAGATACAAGTGCAAACCATAATCCAGTTGTCCCCGAATATACCGTATGATGCGTTTGATTGCATTCATGTGCTCAACTCGGGTCATGCATGAATAAACACACCGCCAGATCGCATATGTAATATCCGGTCCGGTAAAGGTAAGATACTGGAGGGCCTCGCAAGATCGCGATAATGGGTTGGGTCCTCAGATGGTGCACCCTTGTGGCACTTAGCTTTGGGTTTGCATCAACCGGGCGTGGAAGTGGACTTACAGGATGACATCCCACTTTTCGATGATCTCAAAGAAGATACTTCCGTTGAGACAGAAACAACCCATCGGAATGACGTTGGACGACAATCTCCAAAAAATAACTCAAAGGCCCTAAATCTTTCATAGCGAACTCAGAACTGAGCATGTCCATGATAGACTGACGCAAAGCATCGGAGGAGGCAGTCAAGATGATATCATCCACATATAACAGAATATAGGCCAATGACGAACCACGACAGTAGATGAACAAAGAATTGTCTCGACTGCGTGTGTGAACCCAATAGTCGAAACAAAATCAAGAAATCGTGTATACCAGGCACGTGGAGACCGCTTAAGCCCATATAATGACTTCTTCAATAAACAGACATGATGAGGTCGGTTGGGATCCTGAAACCCAACGGTGATGCATATAGACTATTTCCTTGAGATCTCCATGTAAAAGCATTCTTGACATCTAAGCGATGAATCGGCCAAGTCTTTGAAAGAGCCAAGCTAAATGCGGTGCAAATAGTAGCGGTTTGACCACCGGACTAAACGTTTCACCACAATCAATACCAACTCACGAAGTCTTACCATCACCAACAAGTCGCGCTTTATGCCGAGCAAAAGACCCATCTGAATTCTCCTTATGAGCAAAAATCCACATAGACCGATAATATTAATACCATATGGACGGCACCAACTCCCACGCCTTATTATCAATAAGAGCATTATATTCATCACCATAGCAATTTTCCAATTAGGGTCATTTAATGCGGACACAAGATTGCGGGCAAGAGGGATTTAGAGACATCGAATGTAAATTAAAATGTCTTTTAGGTGTAAAAATACCCGATGACTACGAGTGACCGGTCTATGACTCGAGGAAGAATTAAGGGAATTTTGGGAATTTTACGGGCTCAGGCGATCGGCGTGACGATGGGCTCTTGGCCCAAATCGAAAATTTGGACTCGAACCTGGACGATTCGAGCCAGGCTGGGCCGCCCGATTCTTTGGAACTATTCGATGCTGGAATAATGTGTAAGCGATGCTTTGTTGGGCTAGCGGGCGATGGGCGGCCGAAGGATTTAGATGCGGAGATGTCCGAAAAATTCTGAATAATATACGGGGATATTTGGTCATCCAAAAAATTATATTACTTAGGTTCGGGAGTATGAACTTTCGTAAATGAAAATTGAGTTTCATCGAAAATGACATGGCGATTGATTATGATTTTCTTGGAGGATAAATCAAAACACTTATAACCACGATGATTTGACGGATAACCCAAAAACACACACGGGGTAGACCGAGCCTGAAGTTTGTTAATTGTGGTGGATGAGAATAGCGGATAACACAAGCATCCAAAAATCCGAAGGTGAGAATAAGAAGGGGTCTTATTATATAAGATTTTGAGAGGGGAAGAATATGTCAGACCTTTAGACGGAATTATGTTAAGAAGGTAAGTGGCCATTTGTAGAGCATGATGCCAAAAATATGGAGGTATGGAGGCATGGATTAGGAGAGTTCGGACAATGTTATTTATGGAACGAATTTTGCGTTCGGCTTTCCCATTTTGTGAAGATGTATGAGGACATGAAAAACAAAAATTTATCCCATGAATAGCACAAAATTCTCGAAACTCCCTATTGTCATACTCTTTCCCATTATCACATTGAATATTCTTTATTTTTCTTTCGATTTGAGTACGAATGAACGCCCTAAATTTTATGAAGACGGAAAACACTTGTGATTTATTCGCAATTGGAAACGTCCACAAAAATCTAGAATAATCATCTAAAAAGAGAACATAATATCGATGACCCATTGAACTAAGAACAGGAGATGTCCATAAGTCGCTATGAATAATGTCAAATGGCAAAGAAGTATGAGAATTGGAGTCTACAAATAGCAACTTAACAATTTTTCCTAATGAACAAGACTGACAAATTGGAGTACGACTGCACTTTACAAGAAATTAAACTATTTTTATCTAAGGTCGATAAAATAGACGATCTCGGATGACCCAGACGAGCATGCCACATGGATGGTGAGATGGTCGCAAAGTCGAGGGCAAGGTGGACTCGATGGATCAAAACCGCATGATAGGATACAGATCCCCCCTACTATCACACCTCATGAGATGACTCCCCGTCTTGAAATCCTTCACAGAGAAACCGAAAGGATCAAATTCAATAGAAACAGAATTGTCATTTGTGAACTTTCGGACAGACACTAAATTTTTAATCAATTTATGAGCATGTAAAGTATTTTTCAAGAGGAGAGGTGGATTGGGAGGAGATAACGTTTTCTGACCATACCCTAGAATTGGAATAGAACTGCCATTACCAACAATTATTCCCGAGGGTGCTCAAATTGTAATAAGATGAGAGTACACGATTCTAAGTCATGTGAGTAGTGGCCGGTGTCCATGTACCAATTTGGGTCCGGTTGAGATAATCCCAATGTGTGTATCGCGGCCTCGATATCGGTCTGAGTGGGGCCTGCTGCATGGTGGGCTTGCGGTGGACGAGGCCCAAGACTCTGGCCGTCTTTGGGCGGGTTATTCTGGCTGGAGTGCCGTTGTTGGGCCATCGGCGATGGCCGCCAATCTGGGTATTGGGCCTGGATTGGCGACCAGCTCGCGGCTGGCGCCTGGAGGTGCGGGTGCGCCATCGCCCACTGCGGGCCCACGGTGGTGGCGGCCCCCTGTACCCTGGGTGGGACCCACCGCCTGCTTGTTGCTCACCGGAACCGCCACCAGAGCCGCCTCATCTGCCCCCGCGGTTTTTGTTACTTTTGCGATTATTCTTGCCGCCACCATTATTATGGTTTTGGCCCGACTATTAGCAAAACCCAAGAACTAGGAGAGGATGCCACCATGACAACCGGGCTTGCTCCGTGAGCGCCTTTTTAGCCAAACCGGCTTCTTCCAACGCCGCATGGAGCGGGCTTGATGAAAGTCGGGAAGAGGGTTGCTTTGGCGAAGGAGAGTTCCAACACCATTATAGGCCTCAAAGCCGGCGACCAACCGTAGAACTAGACGATTATTTGTTCTTGGTGCGCCAACATTACGGAGTTGATCCGCCAATTCCTTTAGTTTCTTGCAATATGCGTAAACGTTCGAATACGTCCCATTCGAACGAGAGAGAATTCTGCTCGAGTGTGACAATACGGAATGTTGGTTGTCTTGGAATATGTCACGCAATCTATTCCATGCACCCATAGCCGTGGTATCGGGCTCCATAATCGTCTGTAGAAGGTCCATTTGAAATAGTGGCGTATATCCACCGAAGAACGGTAGCATTAAGTGTAATCCATACCTCGGGATCCTCCGCAGAAGGGGTCTAGCGGGAGGAATTATGTGATGAAGAACTTGATAAGAGATAGCGTGAATTTTAAACAACTCCGCCACGTTGCATATCAACGCTTTTCCATCTCAAGGACAATAGGGACACCGAGCTTTATATTGGAAACCGTGAGGCAGGTGAAAATTGTTCTTAGACATATTTGAAAGAACAAAGAAGGAGGATAAATTTAAGAGAGGTTTTGAGAGCGGAAGACGAGATATTTGGAGAGAAAAACCCGAGGAGGGGGGTTCTCGGCCAAAGAGGCAAAAGTTTGAGAGAAGAAAACTTTTGTTTAGACCTAGTCTCTTGATACCATGAAAGAAATAATCCCCTTGATTATTTTCATTAATTGAAAGGCTATATATACAAGTTATATATTTCCATAATAGGAAGATCCTATTCCTATTCTACTTCTAAATCCTTATTCTACAATAATTCTAGCTATACAATTATGGTAAGTGTATAACACTAATTAAGGTAACCTTTACAATACAATATACTACAAATATATATACCATATATACAATATTGTGTTGTCCACAATTCTGGCCGAGAGGCCCACTTCCGAGGCCCTAAGCGCCCTCTCGCTTTGCCGCTTTGGCCGTCGAAGGCCCACCGCCGAGGCCCAATTGGCCCTCTCGCTTTGCCGCCGGGTTGTCTGTAGAAGGCCCACCGCCGAGGCCCAATTGGCCCACTGCTCGCCGCCGCCAATCCACCGCCTACCCACTGCTTTGTATATATGTGATATACACTGCTGTATATTCAGTATATTTCACATGTATATTACTTTGTTTAACACTTAGAAATAGAAGTCAACCCCTCGTGATCAAAGAATAACAGCATCTCATCTTCTTCTCTATTTTATCATTATTTGACCTATTGCATGACGAATAATTCTTGGTTCTGATAGTTATCTATGTTCTTAATTATCTCAATAATTCTCATTTCTCAACACAATATTCGAATACTAGTACAATTATGGATAAACCTCAGCATTGATAACAGCACGAGAACTCAAACAAGCACAAATAGTGAGCACGGCGGCTGCACAATTTAGTGGTATTATTTCCCTAGATGCATAAATAGGAATTACCAGTCATGTTACATGAACTCGTCTATATGTACAAATCATTAATTCAGGATGCATGTAAGTATCCAATAGACCTCCAATGAGCGTGGTGGGATGGATGAAATCCCTCCACCTTTAACTAAAAGTCTTGGATTCTAGCCTTTAGGGAGCGATTTCCCCTTTAATGCACCCCACACTACGCGAATTCAGATTGATCAGGTCAGTGGTGTCCGTTACCCGCAATGAAGTTTAACTATATCCGGATTCGCGCCGCGTAGGGCCTCATTCGGGAGGAAGCGCTCCCTATCAATAATTTTTACATACTCAGGGCTCGAAATCAGTGAATGATGATTATTGATTAAACCAAAAAGAGTATCATATAGGCTATATGTGTTTTTTGCTAACTTTTACTGTAGCGTATATTTTTTTTTATAAAAAATAAAAAATTACCCTCGCCCATACATACCCTTTCAAGTGCATCAAGATTCAAGGCAAATGAAGAATCTATGTGATATAGTTGGTGGGAGCAATTTGCTCTCTTCTGAGGTAGAACCTTGTAGGTGATATCAATTGCTCTGTTCTTAAACCCTGGTCATTCAGGCACATCCCGCGATTTATTGGTAGTAGTGCTGCGGGACCAGGACTACTATCTCCAGGAATAGTCTAGCGTAAGCCAGGAAGCTGGATATATAAAAAAAATAATCTACGTGATATAGATTTCCTGTAACTTTAACCAAAACAGCCATTACGCCGCGTCCCCTGAATTGGCCTATAGCTGAAAGTGATCTAATTTTAATATCAACATATAGTGCAAGGAAGGTGGCATGGACTTTAAGAAAATAGGATAAAGATTCTTTTTTAGACAAAGGTGGAAATGTTGTTGGTATCTTTCGTAGTGTTTACATCAAATCAATGAATGTAAAATATATGTCTTGCATATACATTTATTAATATTTAAGTGACGTGCATTTTCACTTTGATTTGTTGATTCTTAAGGTGATAATTGTTTAGTTAAGCGTAAACACCCGGTGTGAGTAAATATTTATCCATAGATCGATGTGGATTACCTTATCTACATGAATCTTGCTTTAGTCTAAACATGCAACTTGTTAAATAATTGTACGATAATCACTGTTAAAGATCAAATAAATGACAAAATAAATGATCTTTGTTTGGAACCAAAAAACAAAGTGTGAGGTCCCACTATTCCTTCAAACAACTAGGCTACTAGTTTAAATATTTGAAAAATGGACCTTAATCTTGTAATGACACATGCTAAGTGTGATTATAAAGAATGATTCAATCGGAGATATGGATTTGCTCTTTGATCATAAATATGATGCTGGCAGATAATATTCATGATAAGACAATGGCTGTAACAATTTGGACATTGTGGTGAAGCTGCTCAAGAATATAATGGACTAGAAAGTAGAAACATTGGTAGTGACAAACAACATCGGTAAGCTACATTGTTTGATAAATATTTATTACTCCCTCCGTCCCAATTTAAGTGTTTTACTTTCTTTTTTGGTATGTCCCAAAAAGAGTGCATTTTCTATATTTAGTAAGTTTTCAAATCCCAAGGCAAGTTTAAGACCACAAGATTTAAAAAATCTCACACATCTTTAATTTAGACCACAAGATTCAAAAGTCTCCATTTGTTTCTTAAACTCCGTGTCAAGTCAAACTAAGACACTAAATTAGGACTGAGGAAGTACCTTTTAGAAATATAAGAATGATATATTGAGCTGTTTTCTGAATAAAGACTGGTGTAATTCTAGTATGATGAAAGAACACCTCAATCTTGTTGGCATAAAACAAAACTGAAAGTATTGTTAAGAGTACAAAGCAAACCCTGCAGCATTGACTTTGTCATTCTATCCTTGCCCACTAAATCACTCTTAGGTTTCTATATTTTTATTATTGATAATTCAAGAATCCATATCTTTGAATATTGTCTTGAGTAGAATCCACTAACCAAATAATTATACAGGTGGAAGTTATTACTTGATTTAGACATGGAGATGATGCTAAATGGATGAAGACATTTTATTCCACAACGCTTTGCTCACAAGAACAAACACAACATTACTGCAAAGAGCTGCCAAAAGAATATATGCCATCAATCCTTTTTTCCATTTTATAACCGGAAAATATGTCATTCCTAACATTGAAACTCGTCGTTAATGCCAGGGCCCTCGACCTTTCCTCACTTAAATACCAGGCTTGGTTCACAACAGGACTCAAACATCCCGGCTGTGTTATCTTTGTCATTGAACCAATGCCCTGGGGCAATATATGCCATCAATTCTTAAGATGGACAACTGAGCTAAGCAAAGGTCTTCAAGACTAGCTAAATGCTTATATGTTTCGAATTACAACACACAAAAGATCATGAGTCAATAAGCCATGAACACCATGTTGTATTATGTAAAGCTACATTTTACAATCTGGTAAACAATCTAACATATGAAAGCTTTAGTGCCTCAATTAGTACAGAACTAAGAATTCACATGCCACTTCCAGCAGAAGCTTATAGGAACTGTGTAATCTAAAGGATATTTAACTTAAACGACAACATCAAACCATAAATTTGAAGCAAAAGAATGGAAGAACCTTTTACCCTGGGATTCAAACTTCGGTGCAAATGTAATAGGCTAATAGCAGAAGTTGAAACTTAAGATCTTTTATCCGTGTCTTTCATGCGTGAAATAATCTCAAGCACAAGTTTATATTTGTCACCAGCGTTCCCGGGGCCGGCCATCTGGAAAAACAGGGGCCAGAATCTTTTCTTCCTTCTTCTTTGCACCATTAACTTGTGTAGTCAGTTTGCTATCGTCAAGCTTAACGGTACCTTCATCATCACTGAAGTCGGGAGGTATATCATCATCGCCATCATCACTCCAGTCATCATCGGAATCTTCATTATTTTCATCAAATCCATCACTCCCTAAGTTATCAATGTCAGACCAATCTTCACCTTCCTCATCATCAGTTCCATACTTGGACTCGGTTTTGTCTGTTTCCTCAGAACCAGTTTGTGGAGTGGTTCTCCGGTTGAATCTTGCAACGGAAACAAGGGAGCGAAGCTTTTCCTTGATGAGCAATAACCTGTTCTTTTCTATCAAGTGTGAATCCTGATAAGCTTCACGGAGAAAAACTGAGTCCCGATCCCCTTTCAAAGAGACATAGAACATATCAGGATGCCTTATCAGCATGCCTCTCAGCTGCTGAGAGAATCTAAATTCTTCCCTAAAATGAGTAAGGTGATCAACAAGAGTCCTCTTCTCGACTGTGAAGCTCAGAAGTTCATGAACCACATCACACGCGTGTTTTTCTTTATCAGGAGTACCTTGCCTTATTTCAGAGAAATCCTCATATGGAGAAATGTAAGGCATGTCTCTAAACTGACTAATCCTTCTCATCTCACCCTTTGATAGTTTAAGACCCTTAGGCAGCTTCACCCTATTGAACCTTGGTGGTCTATCGATGATCAAATCCTTCTCTTCCAACTCTCTTTGCCTATTCTCTTCTTCTGCGATCTGTGCAGCAGACACAGCAAGCTCAGGATCCCAATGAGTCAACTCCAATGCGGGCCCTCGTCCAGTAGGAACAACCTTGAAGTATTGTGGATATCGCCTACAGATTGTATCCTGGAATTCCAACGGAAGCCCTAAGTCAGTCTTGAGATGTCCAATCTTCTCCAACAGAATACGTTTGTCCAAAGACATCATCAATAGTTTCCTCAACTTGACAACCAACAAATCTTCCATTTCATTCCTAATCTTCATTTCCTCCAAGTAAAGCCTCTCAGCCTCAGGAGTCATTTTGAACTTAAGTGAATAAACCCCTTCTTCCACAATCTCAAACACTCCGGGAAATTTCTTCAACAAAGCAATAAATCTCCTTTTCTTCTCCAAACCCAATGCTCTTCTATACCTACCCAATTCACGAAGTGACATAATTCTATCAGGCTGACTCACTAGAATCTTTCTAATCTTCATAACCAATTTCAACTTCTTATCCCTTTGAATCACATTATCAAAAGGAAGCTCTTTCCTTCTCTTTACAGCACCAGCTGCTCTAATTGTAAAATTAGGCACCTGGGGTTTCCTTAAATTACATAAAGATTCATTCTTTTCTCTAAAAGATATATTTTTACCCAAAAATGAAGTCTTTTCTACATGGGTTTTCCTTAAATTACATAAAGATTCATTCTTTTCACCAAAAACTAAACTTTTGCCCAAATTTTGAGTCTTTCCTAGATGCTGTGCTGATATAGCCAAATGGGTCACTGGAAATCTTTTATTTTTATGAAGAAATGATAAGGGAAAAGCACCATTTGGAGCAAAGGGTCTTGATGTTGAGGAAAGAAGAAACTTGGGTTCCATGAGGATTCCCAATTCTTGGTAGAATTATCAAAGAAATGGATTGTAAAGCATGAAAATAAGAAGGTTATAAGTAGAATTTAGATAACAAAGATAGCAATTACGTTGTATAAAGCAGTGTGGGAGAAAGAAAGAAGAAGATACACTGACCTTAGGTCGTTGAGCAGAGCAATGAATGCTCGAGAGGTTGATATGGTAAGGGTTTATCAGAAATACTAAAACCCCTCAGAAGAAGATAATATCTGCAAGCAATAATTAAGCCGGAAAGCTTTGTAGGACATGTATCGTGAGTTCGAACGTGTAACCAATTTGCTTTTGGGTAGGACATGTAGGTTATGAGTTGAGGGATCGGATTACTATCTCCAACAATAATTAAGCCGTAAAGTTGAATGTAAAAAAAAGAAGATAATATCTGCAACTTTATGCACTATCTTCTATGTGGTAAATGTCACCTAATAATAGACAAATAACAACAAACAACAATAATATATCCCGTACAATTTCACAATATAAATCTAAAAAGACTAGAGTATACGCAGACCTTACCTACACATGGGTAGAACACCTAATAGTAGACTAATATTGAAATTAAATAAATCATAGTATGTGAAACTTATTAATTTCACCTAATAATAGACTAATATTGAAATTAATAAGTTTTACATACTATGGTTTATTTAATTTATTACACTAAAAAATTAATTTTAAACTTACTTGGATTACTAGACCACATAAAATGTGATGTAAATTTACCAAAACCAGCATAAAACTAATGAGTATTGAAGTATAAAATAATATCAAATTTTATGCCGGGATTAGATTCATAATTCCCTTTAAACAAACGAGCCTAAACAGTTTGTGCAACTTCAGTCAAAGCATCAATAATAGAGAAACATGGGTGGAATATGTGAGTCAATAACTGCACGTAGAATAGTTATGTGCATAAGAAATGACCGGATAATACTATAGTTTAAAAAGTATTAACCATATTAGAGGAAGTTACTAAACTATACATTTATCATAAATTCATAATGAACCAAAATTGTGAAATTTCGTCAATTCGGCCATATCAACTGATAAACGGAAAGAGTCATACTATTATTTTAGTTAATTTTACGAATAATGCTAACATATTAAATAATTCCATCTATTAATGTATAAACAAACCAGTTAAACCTGCTTATATATGTACTTATATTTCATTTACTGAAGAAGTGATGAAAATAAAATTCAGTAATCTTAAGTTTAATAATCTAGACACTAGAAATTTTGATGAAAAGTAATATTATCTACAAGGCATTTCATAACAGTCCGCCAGTTAGATTCTCGTGTCAATTAATCTTTGACATTAAGTAGAAGAACCAAAAGATTGTACCTAGAGAAAAATTGTAGCATCCAAAATAGTAGTAGTAGTAGAGTAAATGAGCAACATAACCCCTTATAATTTGAATATTACTAATAATTCACTTAAAGAGCTCAATTTTATTTTTGTTTGCCATAAAATCATATCAAAATTATAATATAAAGGTTAAATAATCGACATATTTTTAATAGACTTTCAATAAATTGGTAAACTAGTTAGGAGATCAAGATGTCCAGTACTGGAGTACAGTGTACTAAAGTGAAGCAAAATGAAGTGGTACTTCATAAAATCATCATTTTCTTCACTAATTCTTGGCCATACAATTGCCTCAGCACAACATGATCAACAGCCCTTTGATCCTTCTATGACACGTGGAATCCAATGAGTGGTGGGATATCCTCCTCTCCTTCCACGTCACCACCCCAGCTACATACCATACCAGCCAAATTGTACCTATTGATGATGAAATATGCCAAAATCTAACAGCTTATGATAGAAATCAATCAAAATTAGCTAGTACTGTACTAAAATTTCCTCATCTCATGGTATAGCTAAAAAGCTTTCAATCAACTCCCCTTGAGACCCCATAGATATTAAACAGTAATTTGACATAAAGAAATATACTATGGAGGCCATTAATGCAGTAAGATTGACACATCTCTCTGTTCTTTCTGATAGAAGAAATGAACCAAGAAAACACCCCATTTCATTCCAATTCAAGAATCTTTGTTCAGTAGAGAATTTATCAAGAAAGGTTCAAGGGGGTCTAGTACTTCTATCCTCAGCACTAAGTACAAAAGGCATAGCTAAAGCATTAACATATGAGGAGACACTTGAGCAATCTACAACAAGTCCAGCTGCTGACTTTGATGCAACTGCAGTTGTGGAAACTGTGACAACTTTTGCATCAGAAAATCCTATAATTATAGCTGGTGGATTTGCTGCTTTGGCTTTACCAATAGTTCTATTTCAGGTTCTTGGAAAGACTAAGTCATTTGGTGTTGAGTCTGCTAAGACAGCTTATGCAAAATTGGCAGATGATGCAAGTGCACAGCTGCTTGATATAAGAGCAACTGCTGAATTGAGGGAAGTGGGGAGTCCAGATATAAAGGGTTTGGAGAAAAAGGCAGTTACAGTTGTTTATAAGGGTGAAGATAAGCCTGGGTTCTTGAAAAAGTTAGCTTTGAAGTTCAAGGAGCCAGAGGATACTACATTGTTCATTCTAGACAAGTAAGATTTGAAAAATATTGTTTAATTGTTTTTAATCTGATAATATGTACTGTAGGTATTTAGCTTATCTTGATGAAATCTTTGTGAAACCTTAGCAGCAAGATGTAACTAGGGGTGTGTTCGGAATGAAGAAAAATAAATAAGTGAATTTCTTACTTATTTTCTCGTATTCGGTACGTAATCAAAAATGTTATACTAAAAGCATTTGTATATAACCTAGACAAATACTATGAGAGGTGGGGGTGGTTGGGATTGAGGCTATGGGGCGAGTGAACATGAGGTGTTTTGGAGGGTGGCGAGGATACAATCAATGTAGAATGTCATCTGTGGAACTTGTTTCCCTATTTCTATTAGGAAAGTCATTCCTCATTTTTAAAACTTGTTTTGCTAGAGAAATGTTTTCCAAAACATTTAAACCAACCAAACATGAGAAAATTGAAAACATTTTCTGGAATAGGCCTCAATGTGTATTTCTTGAACTTTTAACTATCTAATTGGATCTTGGGGTTTGAGATTACATCTAAAAATCTTTAATCTACTAGGTAGTGCATTGAGGGTTTAAAAGAACAAATCAAATTAAAGTCACTAGGCAATTTGAAAATTTCTATTGATGTGGTTTTCTTAGGTGCATCTTTCCTTTATAGATTTATGTATAGATTCTTGTATGAGCCAACTATTCCATTAAATTGAATATAATTCTGTCTCTTTATGAATTGTAATAAAGCCAGATTTGATGGGAACTCTGAACTGGTCGCAGAGCTAGTCACAGGAAATGGATTTAAAGCTGCTTATGCAATCAAAGATGGTGCTGAAGGACCCCGGGGATGGCTGGTATATTCACAAATCTAGTTGTAAACTTTTATTTAAAAATAAGTTGGTGGCCTTGAAGCTTAATGAATTTCACTTTCTGCAGAACAGCGGCCTTCCTTGGATAGTTCCTAAGAAAACTTTGAGTCTTGATCTGAGTAATCTGTCCGATGCTCTTGATGGTGTTCTTGGGGTATGTTTCCCTTTCTAAACCATGCTACTAATTAACAGATCAATGTTTTCCTCCGTGATAAACATCACAAATTCAACTATTCTTTGTCCCATAACTTACTTTGTGGTTTCAGACCTGAAAATTAAATGTTAGTGAAGATGCACTCTCGCAGACTATTTAACTTTGCTCAGTTATCAAATTCATGAGGCAATATGGTGAAGTATAGTCTAGAATTACTTGATCATACACTTATCTTGGCTTCTCATTTTTAAAATACAGGAAGGTTCTGATGCTGTTACTGTAGGCTTAGGTGCTGCTGCAGCTGCTGGTCTAGGGATTTTTGCCTTCACAGAGGTCAGCTCTAACTTCTTTTTCATTCGTATGTTGAGCTCAATTTAGTGGACAGCTTACTATTGATTCCCTAATTTTCAGGTAGAAACAATACTCCAACTGTTAGGTTCAGCTGCACTTGTCCAACTGGTTGGCAAGAAACTCTTGTTTGCAGAGGTTTGTCGGTGAATACTTTTCTTGCAACTGGCATATGTAGCCTTGAAAAGAAATGTCCGTATCGCATCTGAAAAGTGTTTTATGATAATCATTTAATGCTCAAGAGATGACTTGTGTTTCTGCCTAAATATTAAAATTAAGAATAACGTCAAAGAGAGATCGCTTCTTAATTTCTATATTTTAGTTATAAATCTGGAAGGAAATTAATCTCATGGTTTATTTCATTCCCAAGATTACAATTTATATACAAGTGTACAAGATCATTCTATGACTAATATTAAGGAAGATTTATCTAATCATATCCTAATCATTCTAATAATATTAATCTTAATTATATGATAATAAATCATATCCTAATCATCCTAATAATATGAATCATAATTATATGATAATAAATACAATTACATTGGTGATTTGACATGATTATTATCTTAATAGTCCCCCGCAGTCTTAGCGGGAGGTTCTCGTATGCTGAGACTGTCCCTGAAATCATCAAACACTACGCGCAGAAGACCTTTCGTGAAAATATCTGCAATCTGATAACGAGACGGTACATGGAGAACACGGACTTGTCCACGTGCAACCTTTTCATGGACAAACAAGATATCAATTTCTATGTGTTTTGTGTGTTGATGTTGGACAAGGTTACCTGATAACTATATCGCACTCACATTATCATAATAAACCACAGTCATTTTTTCAACCAGACAATGAAGTTCTAAAAGAAGATTACAGAGCCAACATGATTCAGGACCATATTAGCTACCCCTCGGTATTTTACTTCAGCGCTTGACCGAGACGTTGACTGTCATTTCGACTACCATGAAATGAGGTTGTCTCCCCAAAATACACAATAACCAGATGTGGAACATCGTGTGTCCGGGCAGCCACTCCAAACAACATTTGTATAAGATGAGAGACTCGAAATGGAGGACTTATACAGATGCAATCCAAACTCAAGAGTACCCTTAACATACCACCGAATTAGCTTAAGAGCCCCCATATGCTCTTCTTTCGGATCATGCATATGTAAACATACTTGTTGAACTGCATAAGAGATATCATGTTTCGTGAAAGTAAGATATTGCAATGCTCATGCTAAGTTGCGGTAATATGTTGGGTCACGGTATGGAGAACCCATAGAGTTACTTAATTTTGATTTCGTATCAACCGGCGTATGTGATGGTTTGCACGAGGACATGTCGGCTTTTTCAATGATCTCCTCGGCGTATTTCTTTTGATAGAGAAACATACCACCTGCATATTGAGTTACAACAATGCCCAAGAAATAGTTTAAAGGACCCAAATCCTTCATAGCAAATTCCGAAGCAAGAAAAGTCATAATAGACTGGCGAAGTGACTCAGAAGATGCTGTGAGAATAATGTCATCCACATAGAGAAGATTATATGACATGTCATTACCCTTCTTGTAAATGAACAAAGACTGGTCGGACTTGTTGTGTGAGAATTCCAATGTGGCTACGAACCCTGCAAATCTGTTATACCATGCCCGGGAGGCTTGTTTCAAACCATATAATGATTTTTTCAACAAGCAAACTTAATTCGGATGAGTTGGATCTCAGAATCCCAATGGTTGGTGCATGTAAACTGTTTCCTGCAGCTGACCATGTAGAAATGCATTCTTTACGTCCAGTTGATGAATGGACCATGATTTTAATAATGCCAGACTGAGAACAATCCTGATAGTCTCTAGTTTAGCCACTGGATTGAACGTCTCACCGCAATCCACGCCAACCTGCTAAGACATGCCATCACCAACAAGTCGAGCTTTGTGTCTCGCAAAAGAACTATCAGAATTCTTTTTTATGACAGAAAACCCGTATAGACCGTATGATGTTTACATTAGAAGGACGGACACTAATTCCCATGTCTTATTTTTAGTAAGAGTATCAATTTCATCTAATATGACAGCTTTTCAATTTGGGTCTGATAGGGCCGCTTTTGGATTTTTTGGAAGTGGAGATGGTTTGACCGAAGATGTTAGGTTAAACTGACGCTTGGGTCGGAAAATTCCATGCATGGCACGAGTTTCAATGGTCCGAGGTTGGGCTAGGACCGAAGGCTGGGGCAATGAGCTCTCAATTTGTGAATTGGGCCGAGGGGAGGTTCGAGATTGGGCCAAAATCGAATGTTGGGATAGTGGGTTTGCAGATTGGGAATTGGGCCGATGAGGGGTAAGATTATGGGTCAAAGGAGTTGGGCCTATTGGCTTGGTTGGGGACATGGATGATAGAGTTGTGGGCTCCCTCATGTGGGTCTGCCCATCACGAACAGTGGACTGGGCCGAGGTCGAAGAGGATGAGGTAGTGGGCTCCTCAATTTGGACTAGCCCAGTCCCATTTCGTTGTTGGGCCGTCATAATTGGTGATGTATTTTGGGCTGGTCCATTATGAGTTTGGGTATTGATATGGTGATTTAAGATTGAATGTATTCCGTCGTCCAAAAATTCATATGAATATGGGGATGCCACGTGAGATTTTGCAAACGGGAATGTGGACTCATCGAAAACAACGTGACGAGAAATGATAATTTTCCCATTCGTCATATCGTAACACTTATATCCCATATGATTTTGTGGGTATCTCAAAAAGATACAAGGAGTAGAACGGGCTTGAAGTTTGTTAATAGTTGTTGACAGAAACAAGGGATAACACAAACACCCAAAAAACTTCAATTGTGTATAAGAAGGAAGTCGATGGTACAACATTTGTGTGGGTGATATGTTTGAGAGTAGCTTGCTAGGAAGAATGTTTAAAAGATATGTGGTCATTTGAAGTGCATGATGCCAAAAAATCGGTGGTGTGGACGAATGCACAAGAAGTGTGCGAATTAAATTGTTGATTGTTCGAATCTTTCTTTCGGCTTTCCCATTTTGAGGAGAAGTATGTGGACATGAAAGACGCAAGAACATTCTATTTTGGTGACAAAATTCTTTAAATTGAGTATTTATGAATTCCATCCCATTGTCACATTGAAATCATTTAATGAATTTCTCAAATTAAGATAAAAACACTAAACTGTTTAAAAATGGAAAAGACCTGTGATTTTTGTCCTAAGAGAAATGTCCACAGAAAATTCGAATAATCATCCAAAATAAGCATATAATATTTATGACCCGCTGAACTTAAAATCAGTGATGTCCACAAATCATAATGCATAAGATCAAATGACATAAGTGTATTTGAAGTAGATAATGAAAAAGGAAGTTTAACATGCTTCCCAAACACACAAGCATGGCAAACAGAAGAATCCATATGTTTGTTAAAATCAATAAAATTATTATTTTTAAGAACATTGAACACCGGTGCTCCCGGGTGTCCTAACCGGTTATGCCATAAAATAAGGGAAATAACTGCAAAGGTTGATGGATTGGTGACTTGGTTGTTGGTAGTAGTGGTGATGTGATACAAGTCTCTAGTGCTATTAAATCTCATTAGTGGCATCCCCGTCTGAAAATTCTTTATAGAAAACCTAAACGGATAAAAAATTAACAGAAACATTGTTGTCAGTAGTAAAATGACGTACATATACAAAGTTTTTAATTAGTTTGGGTGCATGTAGGACGTTTTTCAAACGTAAATGTGGGTGAGGGGCGGAAAGATTTAATTGGCCAATACCAAAAATTGGAATTTCCTGTCCAATGCCAACAATAATATTTTTATTACTGCTCATATTAAAATAAGACGAGAGATTACCTTGAGATGTCGTCATGTGTCATGTTGCCTCAGTGTCCATGCACCACGAATCGTCGGGAACAATTAGATTCATGTTGTTCATGGCATGTTCAATATCCGTGGGAATATAACCTGCGAAAGATGGTCCATAGGATGCAAAAGCTTGTTGCAGACGAGAACCGAGAATCCCGGGCTGTCTAGAGGCGGGAGGAGGTTGGGCCCACTGAGTTGTGGGATACAGGCAGGGTGGGGCGACCACGCCGCGGCCGCCAGGCCCACGCGCATCGTCCCCCATCGCCTACCGGTTGGGCTACTGCCAGTGGTGTCTGTTTTGACCCTGCTGGCTGCGGTTGTTGCTGCCGCCGCCGGCATGTCCTCCTCCCCGACCGCGCCCCTTTCCACCATTATTTTTTCCTTTGTTATTATTACGATTTTGACCCATTATTTAGTCGATTTGACCCATTACCAAAACAAAAATTTTGAGTGCTGAAATCATCATTATACGGGTTGGTAGAAATAAGAGCGGTACCGACAGTCGTTGCCGCCCCTTTTTGCCTGTTTTTGCTTTCGGGTTTCTTCCATAATCAATCTCGATCGAGCCTCATAAAATGGTGGTAAGGGATTGCTTGTTGAATGAACGTAGCAACACCATCAAATTGTTCATTCAATCCCGCAATCAATTGGAGAACCAACTTTTGATTTGTGACCAACGCACCAACATTTGAAAGTTGATCGGCAATCATTTTCAATTCTTGGCAATATGCGAAAACGTTTGAAAAATCATTCAATTTTATATTGGTAAATTGGTTTTCAATATATACTGCCCGAGAAATTTTATTATCTTGAAAAATATTTTGTAGACGTTCCTAAGCCTGTTGACCTGTAGAGTCCGGTTCTAAAATGGTGTGCAAAAGGTCGTTAGAGATTGTGCCGTAAATTCATTGAAGGACTATAACATCTAAACGAGACCATAAATTCGAGTCAACAACAGTGGTCTCCGATGAAGACTTAGGAGGAATAATATGATCTATGACCTCGTATGCTCGGCAATGGATTTTAAACAACTCCGCCCAAGAAGAGTGTTACTCTTTTTCCATCTCAAGTGTAATAGTAATAAAGTTCTTGACGTTGTTTACGACAAGAGCATGATGAAATTTTTGTTTGTCGGCCATTGTTGCCCAAGAGAATAGAAAGAAAGTAAGAAACGTAGGATTTTGGAAGATGTACACCCCTAGGGTTTCGGCTAGATGGTGGCCGAATGGTAGAACCCTAATTAGGGTTTCAGTTTGGAGGGAAAATCGAGAAGGAGAGTAGGAGAAAAGAGGGGCAGCTAGGGTTAGGGTTTAAGAAACCCTAATTAAGTTTTAGAAAGAGGGGGGCGTCAGTTAGGTTTAGGTTTAAAAAAAACTTTATTTGATTTTAGAGAGGGGAGGATGCCGAAATGGGGTAGGGCAAAACTTGGGAGTTATTTTGTGGCTCTTGATAGCATCAAAGAAATTAATCTCATAATTTATTTCATTCCCAGGATTACAATTTATATACAAGTGTACAAGATCATTCTATGACTAATATTAAGGAAGACTTATCTAATCATATCCTAATCATCCTAATAATATGAATCCTAAATATATGATAATAAATCATATCCTAATTATCCTAATAATATGAATTCTAATTATATGGTAATAAATACAATTACATTGGTGATTTGATATGATAACAAAACTCTTTTATGCCCGGAAAGCATGCAATTGTCAATTTCTCCTAGTCTTACTTAAATTAGATAATAATCATGGGGTACAAAGTGTTTAGATGTAAGAGGTCCTTTACTATTACAATATTTTCGCTTTACAGGACAGAAAGCAAACTCTGCAACAACTTGATGAGTTTCTTACCACTAAGGTTGCTCCAAAGGAGCTGGTAGATGAGATTAAGGTAATCTCCGCATATGTCCAGAACTCTCAAGATTATTATCTCTGCAAAATATTTCTTCGTAATAGCAATTTTATTAATCATGTTTTTTGTTCCTTGGCATCTTGAAAATTCAGCAAATAGGGAAGGCTCTCCTTCCAGAGTTGGCGAGTAGCAATGCTCTACCTACACCTACAGATGCAAGCCCTGCTGCAGCCACCAGCACTGTTGAGAAAACTGAATCGGTGGCTAAGGAGGAAATTGCACCGCCTAAAGTAGAAGCAACTTCCTCGCCTACTCCAGAAGTCAATTCAGTCCCTAAAGCAGAAGTCAAAACAGATGCACTACCTGAAAGTTCAAGGCCACTTTCACCTTATCCTAATGTAAGTTTCCATTTTTATGTTCACCTGCTTCTTTCATCATTTCGTTCTAACTCTTCAAATGATTTCTACATGCGACATCTGCCAATCCTAGTGCACCCTTTCTTATTAATGGACTGAAGGTTGTGCTATTATTGAGTTGTGGATTGTTACCGTAAACGTGTAAATATAGGAAATAATATATTCCCTACCCATAATTAGAATATTTCCATATATTGTGTAAATATAATTATGGTAAGACTAGGATTCCTCTTTTGTATAGACTTAAGATTCCTATTGTATAAGGGATGAATACTGTACTCTATATATACATTGATATTAATGAAAGACTCCCCAAGGGAGATTAATCATCTAACATGGTATCAGAGCCAAATAAACAAAACCCTAAAAAAACCTTTCTCTTCCACAGCCGCCGGCAGCCTCTCCTACGCCGCGGCCCTCCCGGATTTTCTTCTTGTTTTTCGGGTTTTGTTCTTCCTTTCTTCTCTTCTCTTCAGTTTAATATCTTTTGCTTTGAATGTGTTATATGCAGTATCCTGATCTCAAGCCTCCAACATCACCGATGCCTTCACAACCATAGAGCTGGTCTTGCAGACTGCCATATATCCAAGGCATAGAGCCCTCATATTCCAGTTTAGCTGAGAATAAGTATAGCTAGCTATATGCTAGATTTGTAATGGAAGCACCTTTATGAAATTTTGAATATTACATAACATGAATTTGCAGAGAATTTCTGCTCAACACTATATCTTGTATGCCGTAGAATATGCTTGGACATCATGCAGATATAGATCTTTATCAGTTCTGTGTGAGTTTACAAATAAAATTACTTTTAGGTAGATCTCTGAGTATAATGAATAAGGATATCAAACTTGAAATAGCTTATTTATAAGACTATTAATCTCTGGATACGTGCGTGGCACGTGTATCCTGGGCTAATTATTTTAAAACATTTATATAAAAAAAGAATTTAACTGGATCATGTTTTAAAAATTTTAACTTACATTAATCAAGTTAAGTGTTTTTCCTAAAGAAAGATTGCTGCTCTGGAAGGCGCTCAAAATAATTGTCATAGTTACTTGTGATATTTTATATTAAAGAACGATTACCACGTCAAACAACGTTAGGGCGTCAGTGCGATACCCAAAGGAAAGGAGGTGTAGGAAAATGAGATGCTGGAGCTAATTCAATTGCGTAAATGACCATAACCGATCGAAAAAATGATCAATAAATACATAATACATTTTCGATGTAAGTTCTCACAATCTCAATTATAATGATCACTATTAAACAACTTTAGAATGAAATTTTATTAAAGCAAGCTAGATAAATGAATATTTTAATCTATTGTGTTCATGCATGCTTATAGGGAGCCTCACTTTACCGCTCTTAAACGTATCATTTTGTACGTCAATGGTACTCTTAACTACGGATTACATCTTTATCCATCCGCACTGACCAGACTAGGAGTGGCCGTATATCGGTTCGGTTCGGTTCGGTTTTGTATCCGAAAAATATGAACTGAATAAAAATCATTTTAAAAAAAAAAAACGAATACAACTTTTTTAAAAAAAAATCCGATATGTTCGGTTTATATCGACGAACGTATCAGATTATATCATTTTTTTCTAGTGGGCCGGGTCGGGTCGAGGAATTTTTTATTTTTTTTAAAAATTGAATTTTCAAAACTGAAATTGACATTCACACCTACTCTACCATGAAAATTCGACGTTGAAATCTATTGTGTATCGTGAGATGTTTACTAAAGAAAAAGGAAAATTAGAAAACGATTTGGGGGAAAACACAAATTGATTGAGAAAATGGACGTTTTCGTAAAAATTGGCAGCGCCAAACCGCCTTGCCCGGCCCCGTCTCGAAAAAATATCCAAAATAAAAAAAAATCGGGTAAAACGGACATCCGAGCGCAGAGTTATGACCATTTAAAGTTTCACCAATTTACAACTATTTTCTCTCCCTACATTTTATGTCAATGCTTCCGTAATATGTTAATCAAGTTCATGCCGCATTTGACTTCCATAAAAGCTTCATAGATTGACTTCAATTGTTATGATTCAAGAAATAGTAGTAGCCTAAAATAAAAAATAAGAATAATTATTTATTTAATTCAGTTTTTCGGTTCGGTTCGTATCCAAAATTAAAAAACCAAACCGAATCACTAAATCCTTATTCGGTTTTTCAAAAAATCATTTTTTTTAAAAACAAATGAGAAAAAACCGAACTGAATTTCGGTTCGGTTCGGTTTTTTCGGTTCTCCGGGTTTTTTGGCCACCCCTAGACCAGACTGATATCTTATACGGACGCTGATTGGGGCGGCTGTCCAGACACACGTCGATCTACTTCCGGCTATTGTTGTATTTTTGGGTGATAACATCATCTCATGGTCTGCAAAACGGCAAGCCACACTTTCCCGTTCGAGTGCAGAAGTAGAATATAGAGGCGTTGCGAACGTTGTTGCCGAAATTTGTTGGTTTAGAAACCTCCTTCTAGAGCTTCACTGCCCCTACGCAAGGCATCTATTGTCTATTGTGATAACATATATGGTGTTTACTTGTCTCATGACCCGGTTCAGCATCAACAAACCAAACATATTGAAATGAATATTAATTTTGTTCGTGAGAAGGTTGCCATGGGCCATGTTCGGGCGTTACATGTTTCTTCTTCCTATCAGTACACATATATATTTACTAAGGGACTTCCTCGACAGTTGTTCCTTGACTTCAGATCCAGTCTCAGCGTTCGGCCTCCTCCCGCTCTGACTAACGGGTGTGATAGAGAATATATTAATATTCTTCATATATTCTGTAATTATTATTCTAGTGTAATTATGTAAAATAAAAATCCTTCTCCAATTAAGTTTATAAATTGTAAACACCTATAAAAATTACATTAATGAGAAACCTTCAATCAAGGAGAATTACACTACTCTACAGATTTAATAAAAGTTGAGCATTTTAATGGGTCCACATTTATATTTTTCTAATTAAATTGTCTTTTATCTTTATTAAAATGTACATTAGATGTTTTATGTTTTACATTTTAATTTACCGATCGGTAAAACGGTAATCAAACTTTGAAGATAGGAACTTTTCAATTAAGTATATTAACACACTGGTCCTTCTGAACCGCACCATTTCTTTTAGGGGGACGGGAGTAGGCGAGTATGAGTAATAAATAATCCAAGCTTGTGATAATAAATGGATTAAACTGAAAAGAAAAACACAAATCCGTAGACCAAAAACAATTTTACTCAAACTCTAGGTAGTACATTTCAAACTAGCGACAAAAGTAGTGCCAATAAAGCAAAGGCGTTGGTAGCACCTAGTAGTGTCAGTGAATGGCGAGTGCAGTTGCTCTTAATTCTTCAAAAATAAAAAAAATGAAATAACGCGGGAACTCAAAAACTCTCTTCCAACAATCTAAAAAATTTCACTTCCTTTCTTCTCTGCAACAAAGCAGCCATGGCGAGAACCACCTTGCGAAACGAACTCGCACTAAACCTTCTAGTTACTTCTCTATCTCTCTCCTTTTTAATTTATCTCCGGTGCACTAAGCTCCCGGTACACAAGAATCTATTATACGCTAACTATGTTAGCAAGTGCGGAATATAGACAATAACATCTGACTTAGATATAGAGCTCAAGTTGAAGACGAGAAGCGGTGTTTAATGTCTTTTATATATATTTGCTCATGGTTTATGTGTGTGTGAATGTCTAAACTGTTGGGTTTAAATGATAGATTGAATGGGAAATGGAGAGAGTTCCTCTTGCTTTATAAAATAAACATTTGTCCCTCATCGATAGTGGAAAGAAAAGTTCTTCTACTTATAAGTAGAAGTATCTCCCCTCGCGCCGTCGTCGTCGCTCGGCTTCGGCTCGGCTCGATTCGGATTCGGTCAAATGATCTGATTGATTGATAATTTTTTTGGACCAAATTTTCTTTAATTTTTAATTATTTAATTAAATTAATTAACTTATCCAATCCTACCCGTTAGTGACCCGGATCCGCGCGTCTGACCCGCGACCCGATTTCTTTCCCATATTTTAATTTTCCACCAGTTTTTAGTGGCTGTTCAGAAGGGTTGCAAACCTTCAGAAACAGTACTTTCACAGTGTTGTGATTTGCTGCTGTTGAGTGGTTCGCTGACACCGTTGTTCTAGGTACCGATACACTGGTTTCAGAAATTAATTTTACTGCTTCATCGGTTTTGCAATACAGTATAGCAACATAAACTAGCATATCTACACTTCGTTTTAGTTTTCAATTTGATTTTTGTTGAGTTTGTTTTTCTGAATCCTAATTTGGTGATGTTTTACCTGAAATTTCAGCTGTACCTTCAGCGACTCCATCGGTAAGCTAATAACTGTGAGTTTTTTGTATTATCGTGCTAATTTGACGTCCACGTGATTAATTTTTTTCTTTTTGTTTGGGATAAATGATAAATCAGACGCCTACAAGAAGAAGGCCAAGGACTGCGCCGACAAGTGAGTGTATATAGATGTAATTTAATGTGCATTTCTGTATTTTCATGCTTTGGACATGTAGTTGCGTCACTGTATTTTTGTATCAATCAATTGTAGTTGCGTCGCTGTAACTTTGTATCAATCTAGTTGCAACGCTGTATTTTTGTATTAATCAATTCTTAGGCCTCAATTTCAAGCTAGGTTAGGTTAGCTATATGTATCCTTATAAATCTGTTCTGTATTGTTACAGTACAATCCTATATGTCTAAATGATGGGAGAATATTTGTGTCTGTTTCAGCTTGGATGCAGAAACCAAAACAAAAAAAGCGATACAGGCCAGGAACAGTGGCGCTTCGTGAAATCAGACACTTTCAGAAGACATGGAATCTTGTTATTCCTGCTGCTCCATTCATCAGGCTTGTAAGTTTCATCATTGGCTCTAAAGATTTATGAACTTGTAAGATATCTAGGTCGTTCTGCTATCACTTTTGTTTTTTGGTTACATGCATCATGGTTTTGTTCATGTTGTGCTTACATAAAGGGATAAAGTTAGACTGCTAGACATAATTTGAGCGGGGAAACTCTAAACCAACTATAGCTTGATTGTTTGCTTGGTTACCTTGTGATTTGGCTGAAATGGAAGAATGAACTTGAAGTCAAATCTGAATAGTTGCAGTTGTCTAATTTAATGTAGAAAAGTGAGAGGGTTATCGGTGTTATGCCATGTTGAGTGGACAATAGTTGAATTACTGATGCACTAGCTATGAAGCTAATGTTAGGGATTTCCAGGCGGAAGTTAATTGATGAGTATTAGTGAGACTAAATCGAATATGAAAAAAAATTCTGAAGGGATATAAAAATACTACAGAATGGAGAGAGTAAACCCCTTTTTAAAAAAATAAGTAAAGAGTAAACCTTTTAAAAAAGGGAAAGCAATCTACATTTATGGCAAGCCACAATTGATGTGTTACTCCATAACTCAGTTTCTCCTTTTCCTTTGGGGACTACATTAAGATGCACATTCACCTATTTTCTAACTGATTTATTTTCACAACTGAAAAGTCACTGATGTTAATAAGTAGAAGAAAGACAAATTCACTGTCTTTCTTTGAGTTGATCTTTTCTGTCAAGTATTTTGTTCGAGGTTGGGCTTGGCTGAGTTCAAATTTCAGGTCAATTTGACCAGTATTTAAGATTCCAAAGGAAGGTATCCCTTTGTTTAATGTTAGTTGAGTATTTATGTCCAAAGGACAAATACTCGTTGAATGTACAGTTTGTACATTTGGCAGGCGGTTTAAGTCAACTACCAAAGGAGGCCCTATTAATAAAACTGCAGACTTTTTCTTTTTATCTGGATTAGAGTTCCTTTTTTATTTTTGTTGATTTCTGAATTTCAAGTTGTTCTTAAATTAACAATGCTATTCCTTAGCCAACTTGGTTTATTGCCATCATACTCATGATTCATGATGCATAAACATGACATAAATTAGATAGAAAATTTAGGGTCTTTTTAATTATGTTATCAGGCTTGACTTTGCTAATTAATTATGACCTCCAGAATAGCTAGCTAGTTGTATATATATATTTCCTACAGGGTGAACTAATGTATCCATTCATAACTTTGAGTTATGGCGAGAACAAAAGTGGTAACATTTGCAGTTTTCTTGGTTCTCGATATTTGCAGTTTGGTTCCATGTTGGGGATACTGCTAGTAGCAGCATTGCAAACTCTAACAAGGAACATGCCAATGTAGGCAACATTAATGATCTCGACCTTTCTGTTATTGAGTGTGCGAACAAAGTGCTACATTGGTAGCTGAAAATAAAAATTAGCTAATTATAAACTATTGGATAATCTTAATGGTATAGACCTTTTGGAAAAACAGTGCGGGTTTGACCCAAAGTGAACAAGCAATGTTGCACCCAAGCAGAAAACTACACGAGAATTGTTGTGCATTTTGTCCTTGTTATTGTGATGATTCTAATTGTCCAGCTTGTTGGGGAAGAAGGTGATGGAAAGCTGTTTTGCCTTTTTCCAAGGTCTTAAATATTGCATTTTCAACAAAATGCGCTGTGACTATCTAATTTCATTTTTGTGTGTTCAAGCTTCATCGCGACTGTTGTTTCAATAAAAATGTTGTATCCTTAATTCGACTGGTTATTGTGCTTATGCAATGTTACTTGTCCTGATCGATCACCGGTTAATTTATGCAAATATCCCCTTTTAGCTTACTATTTAGATTCGTTCCTATTTTGAAAAGTTACACAGAGATTTTGAGAAATTACTCTTCCGGACGATGTTAGATTGAAGTCTAATTATATTTGATCATATATTACTCATCTTTAGATAAAAAAATATCAAATTATCGTTTAATGTTGCAACTATTTACAAAATTTTAGACTGTTGTCTAATATTTTCTCAAAAAAAATTCAATTTGCAAAAAAAAAATCTTTAAATTATGATCTAAAAAAGGTTCATAAATTACAAGAAAAATAAAAAAAGTCATTTACTAAAACAGTTATCCTAAAAAGGGACCACCAACGAAAATGTTAATCGATCATTTCTGATCAAAATTTGAACATTTTCACAAAGTTCAAGTGCATATTCAAACCTTTTCCCATTAATCACTTATATTATGTTAGTTAAATTTGTTCCCATAATTAAAGGTTATTAGTTCGCGCTTACTATATATAAACAGGAGTTAATTTTACAGATGATAATCAAACTAAATATCCATCGTACAAAAGTCATAAAGCTGAATTTGAGTAGCCCAAAAGTAGGGGTGTTCATGGTTCGGTTTGGGTCGATTTTTAAATTATTAGAACCAAATTAAACCAAATATAATACACAGTAACAAGGCCTTTCTTCCTCATGAAGGAGTAGAGACCTAACTTTCATCTGTCTGTTAAAATGTAATGCTATACCTTTTGTCCTTGAGAATCGGCTGGGTATAGCGGGAAAGAGTTTGACGATCACGGATAACTAAGCTTTGACAAGGGAGAGGGGGACCCTTCTCATACCCGCCCTTACAGGAGCCTAACGGAGAAAAGGCTATGCCCAATAGGGGAAGTTTGGTTGTAATTGGTTTGATTTGGTTTTTCATTTTTTTAAGAAACTTAATAGTATTTTTCACTTATTCTCTTCCTACAATTAGGAAAAAAATTCACCATTTTCCAACTTATAATTCGTTATCACCCTTCTATTGTGATGACTATAGTTTTCTTGGATTATGTAGAAAATGTCTTAAGATTTATTAGTTTTAACCAAGTGAATAGAGTTTGTAAGAAATATATAAGAATTTTAAGTAAACTTTATAGTATTGTTTCTTTGAATAAATGGGTTTGAATTCATGGCTTTCTTTTAAGAAATGGGTTTAATTAAGGTGTAAGTTCATTAGCCTATTAGAGATAAATAAAATTTTGATGAGAAATATACAAAGTATTTGAATTTTTTTATAAAAATTAATATATTATATAAAAATAATTATAAAAATTTGTATATAAAATTTATCGGGTTAGTTCGATTTTTTCTTGATTTTGTTTTAATAAAATCAATCCAAACCAAATATTATCGATCTTTAAAAATTTAAAACGAAACCAAATCACCAAACAAATATCAATTTACTTAATCAATTTAATTTTATTTTCAATTCGGATCTATTTATAACCAAACCGTAAACAACGGTAAAAGTATCTCTAACCACTTCTATATATCTCAGAAAATGAATCACGTTGGAAAATCTCTAGTCCCGGTGTGAAATGTTCATATCGGCTGTCTAAGCAAAAATTGTCAAATAAATATTGTCCCGTAATCGACACATAAATTTCATTATAGTACAAGAAATAGAAAAATCGACTGATGGGGATGACCTGTCGCAAGGCCACTTCAGAGTTCAGACTCAATAACTTGCTACACGTTTGTACCTTGGTAGGATGACCTGCCGCAAGGCCACTTCAGAGTTCAGACTCAATAACTTGCTACACGTTTGTACCTTGGTAGGATGACCTGCCGCAAGGCCACTTCAGAGTTCAGCCTTTTTATGGCTTTTCTTCTCTTAAGAAATTTGAGTTCAGACTCAATAATTTGCTACACGTTTGTACCTTGGTAGGATGACCTGCCGCAAGGCCACTTCAGAGTTCAGACTCAATAATTTGCTACACGTTTGTACCTTGGTACCTTTAATGTTTTTAAAGGACCGTGTGTATCATGATCCGATTTAGATTCAATAAAATATAATTCATGTATAATTATAATTATAGTATTAGTTTTGTACTAGAAAAATGTATTAGAATTAAATAGAAAAATGTAGAATTATTTTTCCTATATTGTCCATATTTAGGAATTGTATATTTGTATATATACCATTATCAATGAAAATAATCAAAAGATTATTTCTTTCATGATATCAGAAGTCTAGATCTTCTACTGGTTTCTCCTCTCTTCCATTGCCTCAGTTTTCGTGTTCCTTCTCGGAATCCGTGCACCTTACCTCCTCTCTTCCCAAATTTTCTTCCAAATCTCTCTTTCACATATTGTTCTTTCGTTATGTCTAAGTCAAAGAACATGTTTCATCCTGCCCTTACTGTTTCCAACGTCAAGAACCACATCCCTATTGTTCTTGAGATGGAAAACGTCCTATATGCGACGTGGGAAGAATTGTTCAAAATTCACGCAATCTCACATCAAGTACTCCATCACATAATTCCTCCTACTGTCCCTACACCCGCGGAGGATCCTCAGTTGTGGATCACTCTTGATGCTATCGTCCTTCAGTGGATTTACTCCACTATTTCTACCGACCTTTTACAGATGATCATTGAACCGAACACTACGGTTATGGCTACCTGGAATAGATTGTGTGATATATTCCAGGATAACCAACATTCCCGAGTTGTCACTCTTGAGAAAGAATTTTCACAAGTCAGCATGGAAAATTTTTCGAATGTTTCAGCTTATTATAAATGACTCAAGATATTAGCGGACCAACTCCGTAATGTTGGAGCGCATGTTACCAATAATCGTCTTGTTCTCCAAATGGTTGCAGGCCTATCTGAGGCCTATAATGGCGTCGGGACTCTACTCCGATAAAGTAATCCGCTTCTCCCATTTTATCAAGCCCGTTCGATGTTCACGTTAGAAGAAGCCGACTTGACAAAAAAGAGGCTACCGGCGCAAGTTCCGTGGCGATGATGACTTCATCCGATAACTCACACGGTTTTGTTGACAATTCGGGTTAAAACCGCAACAACGGTGGATGCAAGAAGGGTCAAAACCATAAAAATAATGGCAACAACGGCTGCGGACGAAACAGTAGCAATGACGGTAGTGGGCCTCAGGGTACTGGGCCCCAGCCATCCTGGTCTCAGCCTTGGGCCCCTTGGCAGTGGGCCTGGACCAGCGGCCAGTGGCCCAGTCCAGCCTACTGCCCGCCCAGTTATTTTCCAAGCAGTTGGGCCTCGGTCCAGCCCAGTTACAGGCCCAATTTTCTGGTCTTTCAGGCAACACCCAGCAGCGATATGGGTCAGGTCAGCAGGGCGGTCTGCTTGGGCCTCGACCCACGCAGGCTTTCACTGCTACATGTCAGGCTCCGATCCCGACACCCATCGATATTGAGACCGAAATGCATACACTTGGATTAAATCCTCCGGACGCGAATTGGTACATGGACATTGGCGCAACTTCTCACATGACATCCGACCAAGGTACTCTCTCGTCTTATTCCAATTTAAGCAAAAATCGTGGCATTATTGTTAGTAATGGCAATACAATTCTAATTCGTGGTTTTGGTAATACAACTTTGTCTCCCTCACATCCGCCTTTTGTCTTGAAAAATACCCTTCATGCCCCTAACTTAATTAAGAATTTGGTGTCTGTCCGAAAATTCACCACTGACAATCCGATTTCTGTTAATTTTGATCCTTTTGAGTTTTCTATGAGGGATTTTAAAATGGGGATACCTCTCATGAGATTCAATAATAAGGGAGATCTTTATCCAATCACGCCCACCTCCAGTTTCTCGAGTCAAGCCATGCCATCGACATTTGCAGTTGTAGCTCCTTCCATATGGCATGCACGTTTGGGTCACCCTGGATCGTCTATTGTTTCTTCCCTACATAAAAATAATTTTATTTCTTGTAAGGGTACGCATAGTACTCTAATTTGCCATTCATGTCCGTTAGGAAAACATGTTAGATTATCATTTGTAGCCTCCACTTTTCGTACTTTGATGCCTTTTGACATTATTCATAGCGATTTATGGACTTCTCCCGTTCTATGTTTTGTGGGCCATCGTTATTATGTTCTATTTTTGGATGATTATTCTAATCTTTTATGGACCTTTCCGTTAGCGAAGAAATCTCATGTTTTTCCTCATTCTTAAAATTTAGAGCATTCATTCGCGCCCAGTTCGAACGAAAAATAAAATATATTTAATGTGATAATGGCAAAGAATATGATAATGAGTTGTTTCGGAAATTTTGTGATGCTAATGGCATAGTTTTTCGTTTCTCTTGTCCTCATACGTCCTCACAAAATGGGAAAGCCGAACGAAAAATTCATACCATTAATAATATTGTCCGAACTTCATTGGTCCATGCTTCCGTACCCCCTTCCTTTCGGCATCATGATCTACAAATGACTACTTATCTTCTTAACATACTTCCTACCAAAGGGTTGGCATATGCATCTCGTCTTAAAATCCTCTATAATAAGAATCCTTCGTATTCACATCTTAGGGTCTTTGGGTGTCTATGCTATCCACTATTTCCGTCAACTATGATTAACAAACTTCAAGCCCGTTCTACCACTTGTGTGTTTTTGGGTTATCTATCTAATCATTGTGGTTACAAATGTTTTGATTTATCTTCTAATAAAATCATAATTAGTCGCCATGTTATTTTTTATGAAACCCAATTTCCGTTTGCTAAAGTGAGTAGTCCTGTGCCTAGTTCGTATAATTTTCTAGATGACGAAGTCTCACCGTACATTATGCACCACTTAATGGGCCAATCCAGTAACCATGAAATGCCAAAGATTCCCATCGCTCGCACCCGCCACAACCCATACGCTTCCGATTTACATTGTTGGGCCGATCGACCAGCCCATTGCCGATACTGCTTCTGCCTCAATTTCTACTCCAGTCCCACCTTCGGTTTCCATTTTTAGGACAGCAGGCCCACTGCCTGTTGGTCAGTCCATCACTCATTCGGCCTTTCCCCAAAATCCATTCAATTCTCCCCTGACACACAAACCTGTTACTCATAGTCAGCATGTATTTTTAAACCAAAAAAATATTTTAATCTTAATTCTAATGTTCTTAAATCCCCACTACCACGTAACCTAGTGTCTGCATTAAATGACCCGAACGGGAAATTGGCTATGAACGACGAATATAATGCTCTTATTGAGAATAAGACGTGGGAGTTGGTACCCCGTCCTTCTGGTGTTAATATTATTCGCTCGATGTGGATTTTTACCCATAAAGATAATTATGATGATTCTTTTTTGAGACATAAGGCTCATCTTGTAGGTGATGGTAAAACTCAATAAGTTGGTATAGATTGTGGTGAGTCGTTTAGTCCAGTGATCAAACTGGCTGGCATTCGCACTGTTCTCAGTTTGGCTCTTTCGAAAGCATGACACATTCATGAAACCTGTCCAAAGGTCGGGTCGGGTGGCTTTTTTTTTCCTCCTTGCCCGACCCTGACCCTATATTTTTTTTAAAATTCCGACCCTGGCCCTGACCCTTCGGGGACCCTACGGGTCACGGGTACGACCCGAAACGATTTTTTTTTGGCGCGGGCGGGGTCGGCCTGGTCGGGTCGGGTCGAGATTTTTTTTTTTAAAATTGAATTTTCAAAATTGAAATTGGTATTCACCCCTACATTACCACGAAATTTCGACGTTGAAATGTATTGTATATCGTGAAATCTTGACTAAAGAAAAAGAGAATTGGAAATCGATTTGGGGAAAAACACAAATTGATTGGAAAAACTGACGTTTTTCTAAAAATTGGCTGCGCCAAACCGCCTTATGGCGGTTTGACCGTCCCTGTCTCGAAAAAATATGCAAAATCAAAAAAAAATTTGGATAAAACGGATATCCGAGCGCAGAGTTATGACCATTTAAAGTTTCACCAATTTACAACTACTTTATCTCCCTACATTATGCTTCCATGATATTAACAAAATGACTAATAATATAAATATATAATTAATAATCAGCTACCGTTTTTATCTTATTTTATGTCGAGCTAAATGTAGATTAGATATATATATATATATATATATATAAACAGGCATTATATCACTTATTAATGACAAAAATATATATAAGTACAAAATAAATATTAATGAAGGAAAAATAATATAAATTATATTAAAAAAATATGCGGGTCGGGTCGGGCCGGGTCATCGGACGGTAATTTTTTCCGACTGCCCGACCACGACCTGCCGGTCGAGTGGCTCTCGTCGGCTAAAGTCGACCCCCTGCTTTTTTTGGTCGGGTCGCAAGTGTCCCCGACCCTATGGACAGGTCTATTCATGAGCTAGATGTGAAGAATATTTTCTTACATGGTGATCTTAAGGAGACAGTTTACATGCATCAACCCTTGGGTTTTCGATACCCCACATATCCTAATCATATATATTTATTGAAGAAGTCTTTGTATGGGCTCAGGCAGGCCCCACGGGCATGGTATAAGCGATTTACAGACTATGTATCTATTATTAGGTTTTCTCACAGCCGGTATGATAATTCTATGTTCATCTATCATCGTGGTACTTCCTTGGCATATATTCTATTGTATGTGGATGATATTATCCTGACAGCTTCTTCTAATGATTTACGTCGGTCTATCATGACACTACTCAGTTCTGAGTTTGCTATGAAAGACTTAGGGCCCTTGAGTTACTTCTTGGGGATTGCTGTCACTCGTCATGCAAGTGGATTATTCTTATCCCAAGGAAAGTATGCCGTTGAGATAATTGAGCGAGCTGGTATGTCCTCGTGTAAGTCTACTACCACTCCAGTTGATACAAAACCCAAGCTGGGTGCTGCGGCTGGCTCTCCTTACGAGGATCCCACTCACTATCGCAGTCTTACTGGAGCTCTTCAGTAACTTACTTTTACACGATCGAATATTACGTGTGCCGTACAACAGATGTGTTTGTTTATGCATGATCCTCATATTGAGCACATAAATGCGCTCAAACGCATTATCCGATACATCCAAGGTACACTTGACTATGGTTTGCATCTATATCGATCATCAGCCTCTACACTTGTCTCGTATACCGATGCTGATTGGGGTGGCTGTCCGGACACCAGATGTTCTACATCTGAATATTGTATGTTTCTTGGCGATAACTTGGTCTCATGTCTGCAAAACGCCAGGCTACTTTATCACGATCCAGTGCAAAAGCCGATTATCAAGGGGTAGCCAATGTGGTGTCTGAGTCATGTTGGCTACGTAATCTTCTACTAGAGCTACATTATCCTATTCAGAAAGCTACATTGGTCTACTGTGATAATGTGAGTGCAATCTATCTTTCTGGAAATCCGATCCAACATCATCACACTAAACATATCGAGATGGACATACACTTTGTTCGAGAAAAGGTAGCTCGTGGACAAGTACGCGTCCTCCATGTCCCTTCGTGATACCAGATTGCATACATATTTACTAAGGGTCTTCCCTTGGTTCTATTTGAAGATTTTAGGGACAGTCTCAGCGTACGTCAACAGCCCGCTGTGACTGCAGGGGTGTAAAGGACTGTGTGTATCATGGTCCGATTTGGACTCAACAAAATGTAATTCATGTATAATTGTAATTATGGTATTAGTCTTGTACTAGGAAAATGTATTAGAATTAGAATAGGAAAATGTAGAATTATTTTCCTATATTGTCCATATTTAGAAATTGTATATTTGTATATATACTCTCATTATCAATGAAAATAATAAAGAGATTATTTCTTTCCGTTTTTCTTACACTTCCTTTGTAATTTAAGAGAAACCAACATGATAAAAGTTAAATTGGGGACTAAAGGGAAGAGAATTCTAACTTCCTTTTCATTTCTCTTGTGTTTCTTTGCTACTTCTCAAACAAATACTACGGACCATCATTACAATAATACTTATAAATTACGATATTAATACCAAGGGTTCGTAGAAATAGTAGAATAATAATAGAATAGAACAAAAAGAAAGTTCGTTCGGTCAAGTTAAAGCGCAAAAAATCGGTCATGGTTCGTTCAGAAAAATTGGTTGTAATTTTTTAATAAAGGAAAACCTAACGAAAAAACACGGGACTTAAAATACTAACTTCATTATAGAGGTGCATCCAATAATCATAGCACCATAGAACTATTTGAGTTTGGTACACATATAACTGGTGCACGTGAATTCACAACCCTACCTTTGAATTTGCCACTGTCCGCCCCTTGCTAAGAAGGCATTGCTAAAACAGATTAAACAATCACAGCAAAAATAGCATTGCCTCCATCACAAATAAGTTCGAATCAGCTATATAAACGATCTTTAATGTTCAGCTTTAATCCCAGCTTTAAACTATCTCATTTCAGTTTAAAATCATATAAGATAATACTAAAACTAATAACATTACTAAAAGTTCTCTATATTATCTATTGTTATATAAAGCTTTGACGGAATTTAAAAACTCCTACATTAGCAACACAGAAGCGAGATGTAAGCCTAACATAAGATTAATTAAGAAAGAGATGACAATGTATTGCTTCTATAATCTATAAACAGGAAAGAACATGCACCAAGCTAGACAAATTTATTGCTGTTATGCTGGCAGTGAGTTGTGCTTAATTGAGAGATAACTAACATATCCTCCTCTTAATTAGATTAAGTTATTAGAATGTAGAGGCCATGTAAAAAAAATCATGAAAACTAGAGGTTTTGTTTAACAAACATGAAATTAAAGTCAAACTTCAAAATCATTTGAAGCTAAGTATTAAATAGAGCTCTAGTATACTCCTCATGCAACTAGGACAACTACTGTAGAACCCCTGTTGGCAAATTGCCTTCTATAAAATGTCCAAATTGCTGTTTATAGTGTCCAATTCCAATGTATGTGCATTTTAGTTAATCAGAAGAACGATTGCGTGAATTTGGTTTTTGTTTCTCTTCTTTTTTGGTCAAATGTAGAAATATTTTATCATATTTATACCACCAACTGGGAAATAACACACTTGTTAGGAATATAGTTGATATGCCCGATCTAATCTCACATTTGATGATTCAAACATATTTTGTGAATTTTATTTAATATAAATTTATGACATTTAATAATCTTTTATCATACATTATTATTATCAACTGTTTGATTAAATATGATAAGATCCCTATTAAAATTTTGGGACTTGACATCATGATGAAGATTATGATAATGAGAGAATCATGTCTCTTATAACTTAATCTAAAATTATTTTGATCGTAGGATTACTAATTAGGATAAAATTATTTTGATCGTAGGATTACTAATTAGGATATTATTGATCCGATTAGATCAAATTATTCTTGTCTCTTATAACATACATAGATGATGCATATAGAGATATGATCATTGAACCGACTCATTGGATAAATTATAATGGTTAGAATTACCATAAACTGTCAAGAGGATATTTTCTTGAAGAATGTAATGTACTAGTTTTTCCTTTGACCTGAGATCATCATAGTAGTTGACATGTTATTTATTGTACTTTGATACCGGACGCCTATGGCCCTAGGGCGATAGTCGAAAGGATATATTGTATGATTAAACACTTGTAGAATTAGTGATTGACCGAGATAGAATCTGTTAACTCTTGGTAATGAGTTTAAGCTCTATGTTGCCATGACTTATAAACGACTAATTACGACCTTGGCCGGGGCAATTGAATGGAAGAAGAAAAGAGTTTCTTAGGTCATTCAATAGTCGATTATAATTTGACATGCACACATAGTTGATCACCTATTGGGATTTGACAGTTAGACCATATCTTAGGGTGGTTCGGAGCTATAAGGACATGAATAAATTTTACATCATTCTTCTATAGGTTCTTGAGAGTCGTTAAGGAGTATTGCTAGACGCCACCCTTGATTAGTATATTCATATGATTAATTTACTACCGGCATAGTAATGAACTTATGGGGTCGCACACTAACGAGTGTTCCGTTATTTGTCAATGAATTAATTGTTTAATTATTTAATAATTAAATTAGAGAAATTAGTCAATAAATAAACTTATTAGTCCAAATGAAATATTATTATATTCTTTGTTAGCACAGAAAATATAACATATATATATATATATATATATATATATATATATATATATATATATATATATATAATATGTTAATAAAGATTCCTTTTGAGTCCAATTTGGAATGGAAGATTCATAAATGGAAAGTCCATTATGACTTGTTCACGTGAATGTCCCTAAGGACTTACTTCCCAAGTCATGGAATCCAATTCCTAATTGGATTGTCCATAAGGATTTGCCGGTTGACGATTAATGAATTTTCTAGTTTTCCAATAGAATTTTTTTCATAAAATTTAATTATGGAATTCAAACTTTTACTCCAAGTAAATCATCACCTTAACCAAATAGAAAAAAGGTTTATAGCTAATGCTATATAAAGGATTTATGGGAAAAAGTTGAAAAATAGTTTTTCATGAGAAAAATACTTTGTTGAAAGTGTGTGAGTACTACATCAAATCAAAAGAGATAAATTTCAGCATAATAATTTTAATTCAATTTGTTCGAGGGTTTCGTTGATCAAGGAGTTGATAGCAAAGATTGATCTCGGTGTGAATACGCATAGAGTCTTCGTACTATCGAAATTTTTTTAAACTACAACTCTCATCACCAGGTTTGTCTTAAAACCTATTCTTTTAAATGTAAATAAATTTTAAACGCAAGTAGATCTGTATAGGATTGTTTTTCTGTCTTCCGCTGCGTGTTATGAACACCCTATGCAATCCTACAGTAGTATCAAAGCTTTGATTGTTCTTTGTGTTTAAAATTTATTACTACATTTCTATTACGTATTATATTTGAGGGTTCAACTATAATAATTATGTATTGATATATTTTTTATTATGAGTAAAATTATATATAGATACATGACGAACTAATGGTAATATTCATGACCTGAATGTAGAATTATGTATTAGATGAAATTCAAGATCGTTGAAGTTTACTATTATTTTTTAATTCATGAGATGTTAATTAGTAATAATACCTTGGTATGAATTTTAATTATATGTGATATATATAACTTACATCACAAGTAACAAATAATTTAAAATTATACAACAAGCGAGCATGAAACACATCAACAACATTCAATATGTCATTAGCTTGTTATCCTATATATATATATATATATATATATATGATATTTTATTATATAGCTATCCATCAAAATAAATACGTTTACTTATTTCTTGTTTATAAGGAATAACCTGACTACTAGGAGACTTGTAGTTCAAGAATAAATTAAAATTATTTATTGCATTAGATGCGTGCATAAAAAAAATTATTTAACTTTTATGAGAATGTATGAACTACCCATGGAGTATGAAATCTAATTGATTACCAACTATGTTAGTAGAATCGACCTGACTACCAGGAAGCTATTTAACATAGAACTATTTAAGGAAGATGTATAGAGATACAATTGGTAAAAGTACCTACCTTTAAAGTATTTGTGGGGAATGATCTGACTACCGGGGACTCATATATATATTATTGAAGGATTCCTTTAATACACTAAAATAAATAGAGATTTCTTACACCATAATGAGTGTACATGATAATTAGTGGAAATATCATTTATATAAAAGTCCATATTTTTTATTTATAGTGTGTAAATATGTTCTTATATTGTTGTCTTTGTTTTTCTATTTTAGATTTCTCAATATGTTTGCTTTATCACTGCCCGATATACTTGATGCCAAAAAGTTGATAGGATCAAACTTTTAAGACGGGTACAAAAATTTGAAAATTATTCTCATGCATGAAAAGATTATTGATATTGATCGTTAAGCTTCAAAAGAAAGTCTCAGCTGAGAATGATTACCATGCATTATTAGAAATACATGGAAGATTGTCTTACTGCTAAATGCATTATTCTCGCTTCTATGAGTTCTGAACTACAGAGAAAACATCAAGATATGGATTCAATTAAAATTATTAGACATCTTAAGAAGATGTTTGGTACACATAGTAGAACAACTAGATATCAGTTATCTAAGGCTCTGTTTGGATCCAAGTTGATTGAAACTCTTCAGTTGGACCCCATGTCAATCATATGATTGATCTTATTGAAGAACTTGAAAAGTTAGGGTGCAAACTTGGGAAAAAGCTTTCTCAAGATTTGATCTTGCAGTCACTATCTGAATCTTTTTTACAATTCCTTACTAATTTCAATATGCATAAAATGGATTGTGATCTTCATGAGATGCTTAACATGTTAATTGATTATGAACAATCAACTTGCATCTGAGAAGAAGAAAGGACTTGTTATGTTGGTTTATATGCTTATGTTTTGAGCACGTTTAGTTATGTTTATATAAAAGGTAGAAGTATGTTTGTTTCTATTGAGCCTTTGCTTAGTTTAGCATGTCCCAAATATGGGTTGATTGTGATATGATGGTTTGGTTGACTTAGGATTTATTTGATAACCATGTTAATTATGCCATGTCTAATTTAAAGTGTCGTCGTGCCTAATGCATATCCTGAATGTGATTGAATATGTTTAAATTTGACATCAACAGTCCTGCATAGTTAAGGTGTTGCGTCTAATTGGTTATTTAGGCTATTTCTGTTTGTTTCTATATCTCCTGAATGTCATCCTGTCCAACATATAATATGGAGTTCATTTGATTAAGCATTGCTTAGGAAGAAACATTTTTGTCCTGGTCCAACTGCTCGTTTAACAGGGTGTCCTGTTGTTTTGTCTGGATATGAAGAGATAATTTATGTGAAGCATGTTGGCTTGTGATTCTGTTATATGAGTGTGTTTTGGGAAATGATGCTGACTTTGATTATACTGCCGATTGTTAAGTATGTTTAATGAAAAGATAAACCACATTTGGACCTTCCCTTTACTCTGTGTGACTGCAAGCAAGGTGTGGGGAATGATTTTGTATGAATTTAGTCCTTATCCGTATTTTCTGAACATCCATGTATATTGTTTTAAGGACATCTAAATCTTAGGATCATGTAGCATGTTAATCTTCTTCATTCTAGTCTAACTTGCTCACTGTTTTTGCTCTGAAACATTTCTGAGATGGCCCTGTTTTATATGTGGTCTGAAACTGGTTATATTGGTTCTCTCTCTTGGTATTATGTTTTCTTATGTATTTATTTCATGTTCCGTATACTAATCATTTTCTCTTCTTTTATTTACATGAAATACATCGGGAGCAACGAAAAGTCTCGTTATGAGACTCATCATGATTATTGCCAAATGAAGACCCACATCTACGTCCATTGCATTTTCCGACACTCGAGACTTCTAAACAAATAGGGCGGGATAATATTATCTTTTTATTTATTTTTGGGGTTGTAATAATTATTTAATGTTTGTGTGATTGTTTAGAATGCTTAGAATAATTAGGCCTTAATTGGATAATCAATAGGTTAGTTAAAATGGGAAACCCGCGTTAGTTTACTTATTTTTTTAGGCTCGGTTAGTAAAAATGAGAAATCCGTCGCTAGTTTATTTATTTTTAGGCTCGTCATGCATATTCAAAATTTTCAAAACAATTTGGTCACCTTTTACTTGCACTATTAATCATACAAAATGAAATTTTATTTTTATTCGATTCGTTATTTAAAATGACTTCCAAAAAATATCACTTTCTTTGCATTACAAATAAGTTGTTTTTCTCCTTACTATCAATCACTTTGTATATATTTTATAAACAATGTCATACAAATGCATATTTTTGTTCTAGAATTAACTATACATGTATTTTATAAACAATGCTATACAAATGCATGTTTTATCTACAAAATCAACGTTTTATGTATTTTATAAATAATGTTATACAAATGCACACTTTTATCTAAAAATCAACTTTATAAGTATTTTACGAATAATGCAATACAAATGTGTGTTTTATCCAAAAATCACTTTGTTTGTATTTTATAAACAATGTATGCCTTTTATTCAAAAATTAACTTTGCATATATTTTATAAACAATGTCTTACAAATGCATGCTTTTCAATTTTTGTACGTATTTACATAAACAATGCCATGCCTGCTTTTCGGATTTTATGTCGGGAATTTACTTCTAAAAACCTCAATTAACTTTGCAAGACTCTTCAAAAGAATAAGTGGTGAAAATTTTTACTTTGTCAAAATGCATTTTTTTTACTTACAACATCCTTTTTTACTTTATATATATTTTTAAAACATGCATTTTCTTAGCGTAATGATTAACCTGAGTTTGACCGGATAACTGCAAGTTAGCGGATCTTAAAGGATGCCTAACCCCTTCCCTTTAGGATAATAGAGAACCCACCTAGAATCTCATAGTTTTGTAAACCAGTAATCGGAGTTCATTTTATAGCATTTCAGTTAAAATTTAGGTGCCATAATTCACCGTAGAATAATTAGGTGGTGACTCCTCAACAACTTTATCAATCCAGGGAATCGACCCATTACGTCGCGAACAGTTGGTAAAAAACGGGTGCGACATCATGGCGACTCCACTGGGGATTTTCAGGTTCTTAACCATAGCAAACTCAGGTTAATTATTATCGCGCTTTATTTTGCTCCTTATTTGATCTATTGCTTTAAAATTATTTCCTTTGTGAAATTTTTTATGCTTGAACTGCTTTAATTGCTACTTTCTTTTACTGCTTTTTCTTAAATTGGCATTCCGCTCATATGTCTTCCACTTCAAAAAATTGACACTATCACACATACACGCGAGGTGTGTTTCACGCACCCGCAAAATTTTCTTTCAAATTTCCAAATTTTAGGAGAGTTGACGTATGCGCGGAGCGTCCGGACCATCCGGTGGCCGCGTAGCCTTCTCACTCAAGCAGTCTGCTCGAAAACCTTGAGTCTAGTAAGCCAAATCTTAGAAAACTTAGGATAGAGCTATACCACCCTTTATTTTAAGTCATGCATGCATACACCTTAGGTGGGTCGATCCTTGACATCGATTTCACAATTAAGAAATCTACAAAATTGCCGACGGATCTCACAACTCAACGACCAATCAGCATATTATGTGTAGTGTGATAATGATAGACGGATCCAAGCCTAATCATGACATGCCGGAATTGGAAAAGAATCCATCATTTATTTCCAACAGTAAGCATTTCAATTTAACGGCTTGGATCAATCTATCACATCTCATATATTTGGCATTTAGGCCCATCTCTGGCATAAGAGAGGCTCCGTGCATGTTAGGACGCGCGTTTGATTTGCTGCTTTTAACTTTGTGTATTTTATCCATGCAAACTGCTTGCTATTTGCTGCTTATACCTTTGTGCACATTATTTAAAAGTAACAGTTACATGTCCTATACTAACATGGTTTTCTGCAATTTTTAGAAGGTTCTTTTATTCTTTTCCCCCCCCAAAGGAAGGTCGGTTCGTATTGACTAAGAAATGGCAGAACACCCACACTTCACAAGGTCGAAGGCACGATCGTCCAATGAAATGACTGATTCAGGGGCATCTGAGCAAACTGGCTTGGGACTTGTCAATGTTCCTATAGATGAACCAGAGGTTTCAGAAAAGAGAAATACCACGACTCTGGACGAATACCTCGACCAGGTGTTGCAATAAATGGCAGCCATGCAGGCTGAAATTAAGAGGCTCTGAAATCTCACCAACTTGTCTATTAGCCTAAATACGCCACTCCGGGAACAAATAATGAGTGCAACAACCCCACACACTTCCCCGCCTCCTGATCTGCCCTTACCCCAACACCTTCCTCAAAATTCTTCAAACAATTCACAACACACTAGCTCGCAATAGACTGATCCTCTTCCCGTCAACCTACCAGCCAACCCGCAACAAAACCCTCTACAAAATGACCTATTATCCTTCACAACTCCATATATATCTCAACCTCCGCCTATCCAAACTACCCCACTCATCCCAAATTACCGGGCTACCCAGCATATACCAATGGCACACGTCGCTGATCACAGCAAGTAGTATGTGCCACCAGTATATGTAACGGAAGCTCACCCTTTTGTTGTCCCAATACCAAACATACCTCCCCAAGAAACTGATCAGTACGAAGAAATGGAGAGGCAGGCTAGAGCAAAAACTGATGAAAGTGTGGCAAAAGAGATTCGTAGTTTTAAAGAAGCATTTAGGAGCATCCAGACGAGCAAAGGACATGAAGGGCTGGAGTACGAAGATCTTTGTATGTATCCCGATGTTGAGTTGCCTATCTGATATAAGGTGCTGAAATTCTACATGTGTGATGGAAATGGAAACCCTCGCGCCCACTTGAGGTCATACTGTGACAAGTTGGTTGGAGTGGGAAAGGATCAGGCGATCATAATGAAACTGTTCAACAGGAGTCTGACAGGAGAGACACTGATTGGTATACAACCCAGAATCCACGAAAGTGGTATAATTGGAGCGCAATGGCGCAAGATTTGGTGGATAGATTCAGATTTAACACCGGCGCCATCCCAGATAGATTTTATTTAATGAAGCTAGAGAGAAAAGCGACGGAAACTGTCAGGGAGTATGCCATGAGGTGGAGGGCAGAAGCAACAAAAGTTCAACCTCCGATGGTCAAAAGTGAAATGACCACTCTATTTGTGCAGTCCCTAAAAGGCGCAACATATTATGAAATGATGATAAGCGTCATAGGGAGGAGTTTTTCTGAAGTCGTGAGAATGGGTGATTTCGTGGAAGAAGGTGTCAAAATGGGTAGAATCACAAACTTGGCAGCATTGCAAGCAACAAGCAAAACAATCCAGTCAAATTCATTTGGGAGAGCCACCCAGAAGAAGAAAGATGTAGGGTCCTCTGTCATGACCGTCCAAGAGCGTAGGCCAGACCAGTTTTCAACCTACCAAAACCCACTACCCCAACCTTTTTATTACAACAAAAATAACCAAAATCATCCGCATTATTATCAATACTCACCTGCTCCATACCCTGGTTACCATACCCAGTCAATATATAACGCACCCCGAGCACCCTCCTATTCCCCACAATATCGACCTACATACTCAAATCAACCACAAAGCCAACCGCCAAATGCTCACAGACCCAGCACAAACTACGAAAGAAAGTCGGTGAAAACCTATACACCTTTAGCCGGTAAAAACCTATACACCTTTGTCACGACCCAAATCGGAGGGTCACGACGGGCACCCGGACCTTACTTGCTGAGTACCATTAATCATACAATTAACATCTAACCAATTATCCACATAATTAATTTCTTGATCCCAATTCACTTAAATCTTAATCACCTTTAACACACTTCATATACTCAATGTCATAATCATGCGATATAGCACTAGCCCATAACCTCTTTTGATACACATATGAAATTATTTTCCACCGCCATCATCACACTTTTAAGTCCTAAATTATTTTGGAACCGCATCCTTTTATATATTAAGCTCTTCATTTGCGTACGTGAATATGACATAAAAATTCTCTAACGCCCGAGTCTATTTACATACGTCTAGCGATTCAAACCATGACCCGAATGTACGGGATGTTACACTATTGTCACACCCCAACCTTGGGGGTGTGGCCGTCACCCGACGCCTGGATGGCCAGAGCATACCACCTATATATCATAACGTGAACATATAACTGTCTGGGCCGACTAGGCCTCAAAATGATAATCTCAAAAGAATCTGAATAAAACAACCTATAGCAGTAGGAAACTAACCAACATATACATAACAAGGCCGGCAAGGCTGTACATAACAACTATACAATGACCACTAGTCTGCAAGACTTTAGGAGTAATACAATATGTCATCATGTTGGGACAGGGCCTCCGACATACCTATAGTACAAAATAGTATATACATAACCCTGAGTCGGTAATACTCTAGACGGAAGTGGAGCTCACCATCAAAATCTGATATCTGGAAGTAGCCTACGGTCAAGGGTCCTCTCCTCGTCTACCTGAACTTGCGTGGCATGAAACATAATATTCTCCGATGAAAAGGACGTAAGTACGAAAAATATATTAAATATGTAAGGCAGTAATAAAACATAATAATAAGAAATCATAAAAAGAGGGATACGAGTCAACATGAAACTCTGAAATACCCTTGAGGGGCCATGATATGTACAATGATCATACTTACGCTATAATCTCATTCTATGACACTACATCGATGTCGTAATTCTAACTGTTCAACTGCCCAACTAATCAGTGGTAATTGCCCAAGTGGCTATATCCCGATGGTGAATACATGTCTGCCAAACCGATGGTAAATAATGATATATATCTACCCAACATATGATAACTGCTCGACCGGCCGTATCTTAGTGGTAAATATATATATATGTCCTGCCAGTGGTAAATAATGATATGCAACTGCCCAACTGGTGATAAATACATCATTGCTTAACTCATATTCATTCGATGGTGTTCATAATCTGCTGTAATAATAATAGCACTTTTGTCTTCTTTAGCTAGTAAAACTCTCATCTTTCTTGACAATGACACTTGATCGATTACACGAGTAACTCTTTTCGTCACGCTCCTTCTAGGAGGTACATGAGAGATGAGAAATTCAGATAATCAGCTTTATAAATCAACATATACATGATACGATATCAAGACAGAAAAGTACTCCCGACAAGGGACAAAACAAGCTTCAATAGAATCAATAACATGAACACTTCTAACTTAACATGAATAAAGTCATTTTGGAGGGACGTTTGTTTACTTTTCGTTCTAATCAGGTCATGCCAAAAGAAAGAAAGGATAGTCTTAACATACCTTTAACGTCAACTTTTTGATATGTCCTATTTTCTCTACGCCTCAATCTATATGAAGTATAACGATACAAACGTTAACTATAATGACACAAGAATCATATATCGAGCGGAATGCTCATTTTTAATGAATCGGACAACTTCTCCCCTATTCCTATCATATTCCTAAAGTTGAAAATATTAAGAATGAAAACAACCACATCAAATCCATTAAATCCAGCCATGCAACCACTTAGAACCACAACCCAACAACCCACACGACAATAACAACACCTTATATGATTCCCTGCTATTAATTTCGTATTTCTCATTGCACAATTTAGTTATGACATGGACAAACTTAAATATATCTAGGAGAGGAGAATTCTTACCTTATATGTCAAGATCTACTCTTCTTCCACCTTGCTTCACTTTAAAGAAAGCGCCGATTCAACAATGCGACAAAAACGAAACAACGAGATCGAAGTAGCGAGCAAAATTTGTATGTTAATCTTGAAAAAGAAGAATCATGCGTTGCTTCCCTAAAATGGACATAAATTGCTGCTAAATTATGAATAGGCGTTACTACTACAATTACTATGCATTGTGCAACAAAACTCTTTCATGAATTCTTAAAGAAAATGTGAGATAAATGTCTAAAAATTTCCTTTGTCTCCTTACACGTGTCCCCCCTTTACACTTAGTTTAAGTTATTGCCACCACTTATATAGTAATACCTTATCTTGCTGCCACCTATCATGAGATCACAAGGATATGTTCCCTATAATTATCCAATAATTCTCAAATAATTTATTTACTTCAACTACAATCCCGCCACTTAATCAATTACACACACGATTAATTTTTTTTATCTCAATTCACTTAAAAAATAATTATTTTTAACACACTTCATATAATCGTTATCATATTCATGTAATAAACCACTAATCCATAGCCTCTTTGAGCATGCATGAAATATTATTTCCAATCACCGTCGTTTCACTTGTTAAGTCCTAAATTATTTCAGAAATTCATCCCCTTATGCACCAAACCCTCAATTTGCATACATGAGTATGACTAAAATTCCACATGGTTCGTATAACTTATTAAATATTCCAAAAATCAACGAAACTTATTTTCTCCGGTTCATTTAACATGTATTCCCATGTAACATCTTTAAAAAAATGTTATAAACCTTCTATGATCTCACGAATGACCTTAATCCCGTCAAGCTGCTATGGATTTACTACGAGACATCCTAATGCTAAAGTACTGGGTGTAACACATTCCCAAACTTACGTCGACTAACTTATGACAAAACTTAACGTACAAAAAAATGGAATGTAACAACTATTTCTATCACCCTTCTAACCATAAAGTGTTTGTAGCAAGAGGAGCGACCTTTTTGGAAAAGGAATTTATTTTAGAAAGAAATAATGGTCAGGAAATAGAATTTGATGAAGTTCAAGAAACTAATGAATCAACACAAGATCAAGAACATGAGACACAAGTTGATGAACCTTTATTGGATGTCTTGAAGTTGACAAGAAAGTTGCCAACTTCAATGGTTGAAGTTCAAGAATTTAATGAATTTCTAGAACAGGTTAATGAATCATTTCTAAATCAAATTGAACAACAACCAAATCCAATACGAGGTGAGCAAGTTGTACACAAACCTCTTAGAAAGTCTACACGATAATGGCATACACCAAATAAGTTGAATCTAATGGTGCATGATGATGTCTGAGATGAGATTGATTATAATGATGATCCTAAGACTTATGAAGATGCAATACAAAGTTCTGACTATGAGAAATGGAAAATTGCCATGAAATCCAAAATGGAATCCATGAAGGTCAACAAAGTATGGACTTTAGTTGAACCTTCAAAGGGTATAAAACCTATTGGTTGTAAATGGATTTTTAAGAAAAAGATTCTTGTTGTCAAGCGATATTGTCAAAATGAAGGAATAGATTATGATGAGACTTTGTCTCCCATGTCAATGCTCAAATCAATTCGGATTTTTCTTTCTATAACAACATACTAAGATTATGAAATATGCCAAATGAATGTGAAAACAGCTTTCCTTAATGGTGAGTTGGAAGAGGATGTGTACATGACACAACCAGAAGGTTTCATATCCCCATCTGATCATAATAAAGTTTGCAAGTTACAAGGGTTCATTTATGGATTAAATCAAACTTCTCAAAGTTGGAACATACGCTTTAACGAGACAATTGAAAAGTTCAATTTTATTAGATGTGATGAAGAATCTTGTATGTATAAAAGGGTTAGTGGGAGCATAATTATTTTCTTAGTGTTGTATGTTGATGATATATTACTCATTGGAAATGACGTACCATCATTACAAAGTACCGAGATTTGGTTATTTGAACAATTCTCCATGAAAGACTTGGGAGAAACAACTTATATATTGGGAATAAAAATCTATAGAGATAGATATAAAAAGTTGCTCGGGCTTTTCCAGTCTATATACATTGATACCATCCTAAAAAGGTATAATGTGGATAATTCTAAAATGGGCTATCTACTGATAGGCACTGGAATTACTCTCAGTAGGAAGGATTGTCCTAAAACACCCTAAGAGAGAGAACTCATAGTAGGATCCCATACGCTAGTGTAGTGGGAGCTATCATGTATACCATGACATGCACGCGTCCTAATGTGGCTTATGCACTAGGAATGACTATCCGATACCAGACAAACTTCGGTGAGGAACATTGGAAAGTGGTTAAGACCATTCTTAAGTACTTTAGAAGAACTAAAGACCAATTCCTCCTTTATGGAGACTCTGAATTAAAAGTAGAAGGTTATATTGATGGAATTTTCGCATCATACAAGAATGATAACAAATCTACTTCTGGTTATGTATTCACCTTAAATGGTGGTATAGTGAGTTGAAAAAGTTCAAAGCAAGCTACAATAATTGATTTCGTGACTGAAGCAGAATATATAGCAGCTAGTGAAGCTGCTAAAGAAGTTGTATGGATGAAAAAGTTTTTAAGTGAACTAGGTGTGATTCCTTCGATAGAAGATGTTGTTCCATTATTGTGTGACAATACTGGTGTTATTTCTTAAGAAAAAGAACCAAGATCACATAAAAAATCCAACACATGTTCTGTGAAGGTATCACTTGATAAGAGAAATTATTGAACGTGAGGACATTGAGATTCAAAAGGTTGATGAAAAAGAAAATGCAATAGACCCATTCACTAAAGCTTTGGGAGCAAAGGAGTTTGACAAGCACAAATGAAAATTGGAAATGAAGTACATGAGCGATTAGCTCTAGTGCAAGTGGGAGATTGTTAGGAATATAGTTGATATGTCCTAGATCCAATCTGACATTTGATGATTTGAACATATTTTGTCAACGTTATTTAATATAAATTTATGGCATTTAATATTCTTTTATCAACAATGTTATTATCAATTGTTTGATTAAATGTGATAAGATCCTTGAGTAAAGTTTTGGGACTTGACATAACGACGGAGATTATGATAATGAGAGAGTCATGTCTCTTACAACTTAATTGGAAAGTTGGAAATTTCAAGACGGTCTGATTATATTGACCGTACATAATTTTACGGTCCTTTGGCAAACCATATAAAATTCGATGGCCCGTCGAATTTGACCATCAATTCCTTCTGACTGGGAACATTATAAATATGCAACTTAGTCTTGAAATATCAGTTTTCACAATCCCCAACCCTTAGAATGAAGTTCATCTCTTCTCAACTTTTTCGTACACCAAGCTAAGCCTTTTCACACAATTCTAAGTGATTTTAACATAACCCACATGAATTCTAAGTAGAAATTCATTATTCTTAACCTAGGAATTTTAGGATAAACCCAACTTAAGGTTCAAGGTTCATTCTTTGGAGTTTTTCTTCAAAGTTCGGATTTTTAAATACAAGTTTGGAGCGAATAAGGTATGTAGAATTTTTATCTACGTGTGGGAACATCATTGTTCTTCCCCACACCACATGTAATCCATGAAAAAGAATTCTTCAGACCTAGGATTTTTACTCAAGTTCATAATAACCTTATACATACATACATACATATATATATATATATATATATATATATATATATCATGTTGTCGTTAATCATATTCATGATATGTCATTGTGATTGTCATGAATATGTCCATAATCCATGCCTTGATTCCCATGAGTTCTTAAATACAAGTTATGATTATTATCACTCAGTTACATGAAGTCTAAATGTTTCTCATGATTTATACAAGTTATACTATGTATTTCTTCACATGCTAAATTATAAACTTACAAGTTATGTTTACAAGTTATTTCATGAAATTCATGGGCTTTCAAGTCAACTATTTTCAGGTACATGTTTTAGGAGTTGCACAAATTACCGAAAAGGCTTAGACAGCCTGAAACTACGTATGCCAACGTAGGATAAGCGTTGCACCGCCAGAGGACAATACCTTCTTATTATCCCTTGTGGGATTATTGGATCCATCATGCACTACAAGATATAAGACATTTGCAACAAAATTTTTTGTTGTCATAGTATTGACTGTTGTTGCAAAAAATACTTTTGGCAACAACATTTTTTTGTTGTTGCATAAACTTTTCCCATCAGTTGTTATTGCAACGACGTGCAACAACTTTTTTGTTGTTGCCAAAAGTACTTTTTGCAATAATAATCAATACTATGGAAACAAAATTAAATTGTTTGGCAATAAAAAAATTATTTTTAAATTTTTTATCATATATGACAACAATAAAACTAAGTTGTTGCCAAATATTGAATTTTGCCGACAATATTAGTTTTGTTGCCAAAGAGTTGTTGCCATTTCTGTATTTTCTTGTAGTGATGTTCATGTTCATGTCTCGTACTCCAGCAAAGTATGAGATGACTTAGCTGATCGGGAAGAGACCAGACTGCACGTTCACGCGTGGTGGTTCATTTTGGTTTTACTAATGTTCTCCCCACATATATAAAAATATACAGATATACAATTTACAAATTTTGCACATGTTATTATATTCATGTTCATTTTCATGTTTTAGTTTCAATTCATGTTCCTGCTTATTCTTTCAGTTGCTTTACATACATTACAATTCAAATGTACTAACGTTCCTTTACCCCGGGCATGCACTTCACGGTGCAGATGTTGAGTTTCAGGACCACGGATCTGCTCAGTAGGATCGCTTTATAATCAGCTATTCGGTGGACCCCATCTCGTTCGGGGTGTCAGTCTAGTTACTTTTATAATTATATTTTAAGACAGGTATGTCAGGGCCTTGTCCTTTTAAACAGTTTTGCAGTCATACTCATGCTCAAAGGTTTCATATACTAGTTTAGTATGTCATGTCAGTATTGGATTTTCATATTTATGATATATTCAGACTATTTTCACTATTATATTTTCAGTATTATGTTTTACAAGTTTTAAATCTTTATTAGTGTATGTTTTGATGTCTATGATAAACATCAAGACATGTAGTTCGCTCTACCACGTGTAATCAGGCATCGAGTGTCGTGTTTCACCCAAGTCATGATTCGGGACGTAACAATCATTAAGGACTTACTTCCCAAGTCATAGAATCCAATTCCAAATTGTATTGTCCATAAGGATTTGCTGGTGGACGATTAATGGATTTTCTAGTTTTCCAATGGAAAATTTTCCATGAAGTTTAATTATGGAATTAAAACTTTTACCCCAAGTCACCTTAACCAAATAGGAAAAACGTTTATAGGTGATGCTATATAAAGGGTTTATGGGAAAAAGTTGAAAATAGTGTTTTATAAAGAAAAATACTTTGTTGAAAGTGTGTGGGTACTATATCAATTTTAAACGCAAGTAAATCTGTACAAAATTGTTTTTTTTGTCTTTCCTTGCGTGTTATGAACATCATATGCAATTCTATAACAATGTAATATAAACATTAGCATGCATTTAATGGACTTGAATCTGAGACCTTTTACTAGCTCCAATAATATCTCCACCTTAACTTGTTAACCTAAGCGCACAAGCTGGTTCATTTGCCACATCCTATCTGCCATATATTCTACTTCCATGCTCTAAAAAGGATAAAAATATTATATTTTTAGTTTGATTATAGAAAAGGCACAAACAAACGAGAAAATGCTTTTGAATTAAAACATATCGTTTAGCCTAAACTAATCATACCCATCTTAACACAAGCAATAGTCTGACGGGTCATGTAATAATAATTTATCGACTCAACTGATTTTAACTTCACTCAAATTTGACTCAACTTGCCATTTGACACGCTATGATACTCTTACACAAAGTGTTACTTTTTAAATGTAGTTCGTCAAAATCTAGTGATACACTATGATGATATCACTTATAGAACAAAAGATATTTGAGGTGTTCGAAGTTACTCGGATTTATTTACCTAAAGTTATCCTTATCTGATCTTTTGTCCTGCTTTCTCTCGAGCTTAGGATCTCTCGGAATGGGCTTTTGTACCTACCAAGGTAGGATAAGGTCTGCATACACTCTACCTTCTTCAGACTCCACTTTGTGAAATTATACTGAGTATGTTATTGTTGTTATTAAAATTACAAAAGGTATTATTAAAGAAATATCTATTAGCATATTGTAAAATTAATCAACAGATAAAAGTTGAAAGAGAGCTCCATTCCATGTTTAGCTAATTTTCACTCTCCCATATTGTATTTGGATTTGATTTTTCTTCCTTCCGATGAAAAGATTATGCATGGATTAATCATGCCCTTTAAAAATCTGGAAAACGTAATATCATGTAGATTACGATCTTAACTGTGTCGGGCATATTGTGACTTTAAACTGTAAAAGAGTTTCAATTTACGTCTATCATGTAGATTCTGTTATCGGAGAGACTAAAATTGACAAAAAAAAGAAGAAGATATTATCTGGATTACGATCCATCCTCAGAATCTCATTCACAAGAAATCTTAAAGATTTTACCAAGTAAAACAGGACAGAATTTTTGGACATGAGAAAATAAAACTGAACCACTTGAAAGTTGTTGTAACCCACTATTGTATTTTTTTTTTAAAGCTGGTGATCCCGTAGTGTACGCTACGACAAATTCAAGCATTTTTGTTTTTGAAATCTTTTGTTGTTTTTAAAGGAATATATTTCATTGATTTTATTGATGAATGATTTACCATATATATAAGGTTACGAAAATATTTACTTTGATACAAATTAGGTAACTAATTAACATAATTACAAAAGGATTATAATTCTACCTAAAATAGGAGATATACAATTAATACAATTAATGAAAAAATATTGGGAAATATTCTATTACACCCCCGCAGTCGAAGCGGGAGGTTCTCGAACATTGAGACTGGCTCAAAAATCATCAAATAGTATGCACGGAAGTCCTTTGGTGAAGATGTCGGTAATCTGATATCTGGAAGGACCATGAAGGGCACGAACTTGACCACGAGCCACTTTTTCGTGAACGAAATGAATGTCCATCTCAATGTGTTTAGTGCGCTGATGTTGGACGGGATTGCCGGAAAGATATAATGCACTAATATTATCACAGTAGAGCAGTGTTGCCTTTTGAATCGGGCAGTGAAGCTCAAGTAGAAGGTTACGGATCCAACAAGAGTTAGAGACGACGTTGGCAACACATCTGTATCCTGCTTCTGCACTGGATCGGGACAATGTAGGTTACCTTTTGGAAGACCAAGACAATAGGTTATATCCGAGGAAAACGCAATAACTAGACGTGGAGTGTCGGGTGTCAAGACATCCACCCTAGTCAGTATCAGTATAAGCAGTGAGACCAATGAGCGAAGACCTGTATAGATGTAATTTGAAGTGAAGTGTACCTTGCACGTATCATAAAATACGTTTGAGGGCATGCATGTGTGCTTCCGTTGGACTGTGCATGTGTAAGCAGATTTTTTGCACGACATATGAAATGTCTGGTCTCGTGAATGTGAGGTACTGCAGGCCCCAGCCAGGCTACGATAGTGAGTCGGGTCTGAATATGAAGGACCGGAATTAGCGTTGAGTTTGGAATTGGTGTCTATAGGCATGTGGGATGGTTTGCAAGATGTCATGCCTGCATGGTCAAGGATCTCTTCGGCGTACTTCTTCTAACATAGAAATAGGCCGCCAGAATGTCGAGTGATAGAGATGTTCAAGAAATAACTCAGGGGACACAAATCTTTCATAGCAAACTCAGAGGAAAAGAGAGACATAATGGACCGACGGAGAGCATCAGATGATGTGGTGAGGATGATGTCATCAACATATAATAATAGGTAAGCCATGTTTATACACGTGTTTTAGATTAACAGGGAATGATCAGATCTGCTGTGTGAAAAATTGATAGAGGAGACATAATCGGCGAACCACTGGTACCATGCTCGAGGAGCCCGTTTCAGTCCATAGAGTTATTTCCGCAACAGACACACATAATCCAGATGAATAGGATCCCTGAAACCCATAGGCTGATGCATATATACAATTTCATGAAGATCCTCATGTAAGAAGGCATTCCTGACATCAAGCTGATGAATGGGCCAAGAATTGGATATGGCAATGCTGAGGACAGTCCGGATGGTAGCGAGCTTTACGACCAGGCTGAACGTTTCATCACAGTCCACTCCCACCTGTTGAGACATGTCATCACCTACAAGACGAGTCGTGTACCTCTCAAAAGAACCATCATATTTATTTTTATGTCTAAAAATCCATATAGAATGAATAATGTTAGCATTAGGTGGACGGAGTACTAGGTCCCACGTCTTATTATCAATAAGAGCATTATAATCGTCAATCATTGTGACTTTCCAATTAGGGTCGGACAAGGCATCCTTCGGGTTATGGGGGACAGGGGAAGGGACAACTGAAATTGAAAGGTTAAACAACAGTTTAGGTTTATGAATTCCATGCATGGCACGGATTTCCATGGTCCGAGTGTGTGTCTCGGGATGCAGTTTGTCGAGAGACTGTCGGGAAGAGGAGGAAAGCAGGGGTGACAGTAGTGGCTGGCAGAACCTCGGTTTGCCTAGAGGTAGTTGCGAAATCACCCCGAGGAGGGCTATTTCGGGCCACAGTCGGTAGACCCGGGTGGGCAGCTAGTCCTAGACTAGCTGAGGTGGTGGCAGGTGCCGGGGTCTGGGACGAAGGACTATGTAAATGGTGAATTAGAAGAGGGTTTAGACAATCATCTAGGAAGTCGTAGGAATGTCGAGGTGGCGAGTGCAGAGAATCAAATGGGAATTGAGACCCATCAAATAGGACATGACGTGAAATGATAATTTTACGGCTCGACAAGTCATAGCAAAAGTGACCACGATGATTGGTAGGGTAACCCAGAAACACACACGGGGAAGACTGGGGTTGGAGTTTGTGAGTGGTCGGATGGAGAGAGTAACAAAGACATCAAAAAATACGCAAGTGTTGGTAGGAGGGGTTCCTACGAAACAGAACTTGGGTGGGCGACCGTTGAGCTAGAGACATATTTAGGAGATAAGTGGTCATGGAGAGTGCGTAATGCCAGAATTGAGTGGGAATTGAGGTGTGAGCAAGTAGGGCACGATTGAGGTTGTTTATGGTTCAGATTTTCCATTCGGTTTTACCATTTTGGGAGTATGTGTGGGGGCAGAAAAAAATGAAATGTAAGACCAATTTTGGAGCAAAACTGTTTGAATTGGTTATTATCAAATTCCCTGCTATTGTCACATTGAAAACAGTTAATGCTCTTTTCATATTGTGTTTTTACGAAAGCAGTAAATGAAGAAAAAATGGGGTAGATCTGGAATTTATTTCCAAGTGGAAAAGTCCATAGAAAGTTGGAATAATCGTCCAAAATAACACATAATATCGATGGTCAGCCGTACTCAAAATAGGGATGTCCACAAATCACTATGTATGATATCGAAAGGCACTAAAGTACAATTTGTGGATGCAGAAAATGGTAATTTGACATTTCCCAAAAATGCAAGATTCACATATAGGAGCCCTAGAAATACGGTTGCAATTAATAAAATTATTTTTTCTAAGGGAGCCTAAAACAGAGTCTCCCGGATGTCCTAATCTAGAATGCCATAAGGAAGACGAAAGAGCAACAAAGGTTGAGGGAACTGAGGCTGGATTGTTGACGGCAATTTAAATAGGGTAGAGATCTCCGGTGATGTCACGTCTCATTATTCGTCTCTCTGTCGTAAAATCCTTTACAGTAAAACCAAAAGGATCAAAGTCAAGGGAAATCCAATTGTCAGTTGTGAAACGTCGCACGAAGATTAGATTCTTAATGAGTTTAGGGGCATGAAGGATATTTTTTAAGATTAGTGGTGGATGTGGTGGGGATATGGAGGAATGACCATAACCACGGATGAGAATGCCTTGTCCACTACCAACAATAATATTCCAATTTAAATTACTCAAATTAGAATAAGACGAGAGAGTACTTTGTGATGCCGTCATGTGAGATGTGGTGCCTGTGTCCATATACAAATTTTCATCTCGAGTATTGAGTGACATTGTGCTCATAGCTGCCTCAATGTCAATCGATACATAAGATGATGACGGGGGCCTGTGATATGTAGGCATGTTGTAGACGTGGGCCAAGTATGCCAGGTTGGGCCTATCGATTTTGAGGTGGAGTCCACGAGGATATACGGGTAAGGAGGGGAGGCCCATGAAGGTGGGGACCATACGGCCCGCGGTCGCTGCCCGTTGTTTCTAGAATTTCTTCTACCACGGCCCTTGCCGGACTGCCTGCTCCGGTGGTTGTTACAGGAGGAAGCGGACTGTTGCGGGTCCTCTAGCCGACGGTTCTAGTTGCAGGACCGGGAGGCCCTGCCTTCGGTAGAGGGTCCGACAATGGTGGTGAGGGCGGCGTCGACAATGTTGGCCAAAGTGGTGTTGCGCTTGATTTTTCGGGTTTCCTCAAGGATGAGCTTCTAACGGCCCTTATAAAACGGAGGTAACGTCGTGCATTGATGAAGGATGGTGGCAACGCTATTATAGGATTCGTTCAAACCTGCAATAAGATGCATGACCAATCGCTGATTAGTGACTGGTGCGCCGACGTTGGAGAGTTGGTCAGCAAACATCTTTAGTTCTTGACAATAGACAGATATGTTTGGGAAATCGTCCTGATGAACGTCCTTGAACTGATTTTCAAGGTATAACGCTCATTGAGTTTTATTGTCGCGGAAAATACTGTCCAAACGTTCCCACGTTTGGCGGGCAGTGGCATCGGTCTCAATCATGGTGTGCAATATATCATTAGATAGCGTGTCGTATATCCACTTGAGGACGGCGGCGTCCAAACGAGACCAGAGTGCATCATCAGAAGTCGAAGCCGATGGTACGTCTGTGGACTTCAGCGTGGGAGGGATGATATGGTCAATAACTTCGTAAACACGATAATGGATCTTAAAAAGCTCCACCCACGAGGAGTATTGACCATTTTCCATATCAAGAGTCACAAGGATGAAGTTTTTAATGTTGTTTACAGCAAGTGCCGGATGAAATTTGGTTTTGTCAGCCATGGAAGAGGAAATTTAGGAGGAAGATGGAGGGAGAATGGCCGGAAAAACTAGGGTTCCGTCGTGGGGAAAAGAGGGGGGAGGCCAAGAAAGGTCGGCGGCTAGAGTTCCGACGTGGAAAAAAGGTGGCGGCCGAGAAGGTGTATCGGGGGCTAGGGTAGGGTTTGTAGTTTAAGGCTACTGATACCATAAAAGAATATGTTCCCTTGATTTTATTGATGAATGATTTATAATATATATAAGGTTACAAGAATATTACTTTAATACAAACTAGGTAACTAATTAACCTAATTACAAAAGGATTATAATTCTACCTAAAATAGGAAATATACAATTAGTACAATCAATGAAAGAATATTTAAAAATATTCTATTACTTTTAATAACACCTCACCGCACTATTTAATTAGTATTTACATTTCACATGACTCAAAGCTCCAGCCTATGATTAATTGATAGTAAGTGTAGTTACCACTAAAGAGATAGACAATACCAAAAAAGAAAAGAAAAAACTTATGCAGAAAGATTAGTTCGTGGGATAACTTGTCAAAGGTGAAAATGATCCTTATTTTGTTTGATTTCATACTGTTTATTATTATTGATCCCACTCCCACCAAACAACATCTATCTAAATGAGTTCCATCAAGTGCTACTGACTCGACTATTTATTGGGTGGACCGTGGGACTACTTCGAACGTTAAGTCCCTATTATGAAAATATTTGTTGGGTAGTATTAAAATTGATATACTCCCTTTCTTCAGTCCAATTTGGACTTTGCACCTCTTTAATAATAGTAATAATTAATATTGGATATTTTATCACAAATTTTATATTAGTTGACATTTAGTAGCATTTTGACATGCGTTTTCAAATCATGGTTTCATAAGCTGATTTTAAATCACGTTTATTTATACAATTTGGACATAACTTGAACTTCAACTTCATGTGATGATATAAAATTTTAAATCATCCAAAAAGGTGTGATTTGGAATTCTAAATTATGATTTCAAATTTTTTTAAATATAAAACTTGGCCCATAAATTTATATTTTGTACAAAAAGATTCATAAATTAGTAGATATATATCAATTGATCGATTTTATATTGTATTAGATATAATTGTCCAATACATAATTTATATATATATATAAAGGTATTATTATGACATGACTTAAACGTGTACAACATAAGTTTATATTTTATAAAAAAAATCATAAATTAGTAGATATATACCAATTGATTGACTTTATATTGTATTGAATATAATTATCCAATACATAATATATATATATATATAAATAAAAATGATTTGCTCATTTGGTAAGATTACATAAGAATTAGGAAAGTTTGATGGTTTTCACAACTTGTGAGATTTTTATGTCAATGAGAAAATATATAATTTAAGAAACTCAAATTGCATATTAAAATAAAACTTCAATTTCAAATCATATGCTTTAAAATCATGTCCAGACGCTTTTTAGTTTTAGGTCTTGGTAAAACATAAAAAATTTATATGTTTTCTCTTGATATGCTAAAAATAATAATTAAAAGTGAAAATTATATTGTTAGTATGGTGGACAATAAAGGGGAAAAATATAAAAGAGTTATTGGAGTTGTGTGGTTGGATTTTGCTAGATGCTATAATCATTACGTGATTCTATGAACCTTTCAACAAAGAGTTGACACGTACTATTAGGTTCCAGAGAAAATAGCAACCAACCATAATTAGTCATTTCTTCATAAATTCAATTTCTCAAACGCGTGGAACAAAAATTCTAGTACTACTTTACTGTGGATAAATGTTTGTTTTAGTAATTGTTTTACCAGGTGAAGGAAAGAAATAGCCCAAAAAAGAGCATTTATTAGTAAAAGCAAATGACATATTTCCAGTTATACAACTACTTCGAATCTTCACTCTTTTGCTAGATGTTTGGTTCTAATTGATTGGTAATTTGCACTTTACCCTCTATCTATGAATCTTAATTTACTTTTACACCTTAACTATGGATAAATGTTACTCACACACTTTAGCAAAATATGAAGCTCATCCCTCTTAAAGTTCCCCCATTAACTTTTTCCTTAGCCAAAAGTTTTGGAAATGTTATTATTGTAAGTAAGAAAAAGAAACGAAAAAAAAGCGATGATGAAATTTGGGATGTCAATCTCGTACGGACATGAAATACTTGGGAATAATTCCGTGGCTGTCATACTATTCAACTTTTGATTTTTTAATGTTTTTTTTTCTTGAGATTTTCTTTCTTAGGTCACCAACAGTATCATTATTTAGGTTTTTTTCAAGACATTTCCTATTTTCTTCCTTAGTGCTGCTACAGTGCTACTTATTTTAATGTTCTGTAGTTAGGTATTGTCAGTTTAGCTTCTCGTGTTCCAATCTGCCCTCCTCATTTTTTTTATATCTATATTCCCGACTTACGCCAGAGTATTCCTGGAGATAGTAATCTCGATCCCTAACACTACTATCAATAGCTTTTCGTGTTCCAATCTGCCCTCCTCATTAATTTGATTAAAGGACAATTATACACATCAGGCTTAGAAAATTTACATTTGATTATTCCCACGAGCTAACTCATAAAAATTATCTCACCTATGATTCGATGCTTGCTTACAATTAAACAACGTACCCGGTACACTTGAATTTTCCTTTAGTACTACTACTAGCGATTTGGGGTCGATCTCACAGAGAAATCTACCGTGTAACTTATGGATTCACGTGAACTCAATATTTTTTGCTAAAAAATATGAACTAAGAAGTCAACTAAATGTTTTATAAATATTTGACTGTGAACAAATTATTATATGCTGAAGTCATTATAGGAATCATAAACTTCAAATTTTAAATATGTCTCTGCTCTCACCTTTTCTTCTATTCCAATATGCTTCAAATGACATTTATTGTAGACTAGCTTTAAGGGACATAAATAGTTAAATTTTAGAGAAATTAATAGATATTATATAATGGAGGAGTTATAGCCATAATATCCCATTAGACCATAGGTTATGATTATATTGAGAGAATATTTTTAATAGCTATATTGATTTTCTAATTCAACATTTCCCATAAATAAGACCTGCAAAGATAATTTTACAGAACTTATAAGCCTTTTCAACAAAAGGTCTTGTGCTTTCATTTAATGGACCTTTAATCTTTTGATGTGCCATGAATAAAGATAAAAATATTTATATTTTGATTTTGGCATAACTTCAGAATGAAATCGAGGTGATATAATTTCTTGTTTTTCTTTTCACGGAAACAAAATATTTTAAGATAGAAGGTAACAAAAGAAGTTACTACAGTAGTATATATTTTTATTAATTTCTTGATTATATATAACCTCCTTTTCCACTTCGAGTCCACTGCACCTCATCGAATTTCAATAAATAAAAGAACTATATCAGGTGGTATATCTTAAACAAATGTTGTAATATACTAGTAGTCTCACTGAATTCTTTAAAGAATATTCGTGAAACAAAAAAGAAACAAAACAATAAATTAAGAAGCACACACTCATTCTATTAACTAACATTACATATCTACAATTTTTACATGCACCAGCTAGCTGGATGTAACATGGCAAGTCAAATGTGAACGAATCATTTTCAAGAGACTGCGTCAAAATGAATTGAAGGAAATTTAAATAGAGAAAAGAAAACATGACCAAGAATTTATTTGACTACTAAGTAATACATGATTTTTTTTAAAAAAAAATTGTTTAAAACGTTTAACAATACGAATGCTAATAAGCTGATAATATATATCAAGTTACATAAGAAATTATTTGACGTAATAAGCTACATGTGCCTTCTTGTTCAAAGCCAATGAAACTAAAACCATTACTCAACGATACACAGACAAACTCATAAATTATGATATGTAGTATGACGAAAAAAAACACTATGTCGATCTCAAATATTAGTTATTCTTTTAAGTAAATTTATTTTAAATATTTGACGTTTTTAAGAAATAATTTGTTAGTTACAGTATTACTTTTTCTTCCAAATCTACCATTGCAATTTTAATTAGCGGAGTTATTAATAAAATATTTAAGGAGAGGGATGATAAATTAGACAAATAGCTCTATGATTAGGACTAAATATCTTTCTTTAGAGCTACCCAAATTCTTTAAAAAAAACAGATATATGGACGTAAAAAATAGTAAATGCACGGTTAGTAGCTTATGATTTTCAATTGCCTTGGTGTTTATGGATTCGGCATGATTCAACAATTTTAATTCACACTTTATTTCTGTATTAAAAAATTTATTAAATATCTATGTATAGTAAAATGTGAACTCACTAACATAAATGAGTTATGTGCTCAATGAAACTGAAGAATTACGTTGCCGTAAATTTTAAATCGTGTAGATATCTTTGAATGTTAGTCTAATATCAAACTCTAAACGTAAGAAGCTTCTTGTTCGCTTTAATTTCTTAGTTGAAAATTTGAGATATGTTGAGATAACAACAAAATAACATGAGCCACAGAATTACAATAAATTTTTATGTAAGAGCAAAGTTAGTCTAACGTGGTTCCGCGTTGTTGCCTTTAAATATTGACAGTGCTACTGTCAAACAAATCAAAGTGTGAATAGATGACGTTTTAGGATGATGTCTCAAAAGCCAGATTTGAAATGATACAGGAATCAAGAAAACATATCTTATTAATAATAACAAAAGGTTAAAAGCCTCTGGGCCTATACAACCCCTTTGTTACGTTTATGCAATTTTTAATTTTCGTACCTTTATGTAATTCTCTCACCAACCATTTTATATACTATCACTATCTTATAATATCATTTTCCTCTCTTTTTTCTGAGTTTCAAAATTAAAATAGTGAGATAATTATCGGTTAATGAGTGATGGGTTTAAGATAAAATATCATTTTCGAGATAGCGATATATGTTATCTTATAAATATGTTTTACTGGAAAACATGGCGTATTTAGTTAGATTATGCAAAGAGTTTTTTTTTCTTGCTGAAAAAACATGGGCTCTATTCTTTTTCTCAAACTGGAATGTATTAGCAAATATTCTCTGAATATTTACGATATATTTTGTAATTATGATAGATGTATATTTAAGGTAACTTAAGATTCTTATCGTATTAGGAATCAACCATTTAAGGTAAGTTAGGATTCTTATTGTATTAGGAATCAACTTCTGTACAACTATATATATTGTGATTAATGAAAGAGAAAATTATTCCAATCTTACATGGTATCAAGAGTCAAACCCTAATCCATATTCTTCTCTATTTTTTTCCTCTCGGCCGACGACCACCCAAAATTCCCTTCATCTTGGCAGACCACCACCCAAAATTCCCTTCATCTCGGCCGGCGGCAACAAGATTGCCACCATGTCTCGCCCCACTTCCCCCACTAATTCCGGTTCATCCACTGACACACTTGACAACCCCCCTCAACGTTCATTGTCTTCTTTTCATCCGGCATTCGCCGTTAACAACATCAAGAATTTTATCCCTATAATTCTTGACCAAGAAGACTGTCAATATTTCATGTGGATAGAACTGTTCTATATTCATACATGTGCATACAATGTGCTCGACCATATTGATGATTCTGTTTCTCGTCCAACTGATGTTGCAGACTCAACCTGGCGTCGCCTTGACGCCATTGCCAAACAATGGATCTACGGCACCATCTCTAAAGACTTATTGTGGCACTATCATGAAAACAGGTGCTACGGCACGTGAACTTTGGGTATGGCTAGAAGAAATTTTTCAGGATAATAAAAATACTCGGGCCGTGTATTTGGAAGAGCAGTTCAACAATACACGTCTCAAAAAATTTAACATGTCCGAATATTATAAACAACTGAAACTCATAACCGACCAACTTTCCAACGTAGGGACTTCTGTTTCAGAAACCAAGATGGTGCTTCAACTAGTTGCTGGTCTACCGAAAGGTGAATATGATACACTCGCAACGATGATTCAATATGCCGACCCCCTCTCAAGTTTCAACAAAGCACGTTCACAACTTTTGTTAGAAGAGACCCGCCGTGCTAAACAAGATGAACACACTCACAAGGCATTAGTCGTTGACAGGCATGACACCATCGGCGACGACCACCAACCAGCCACCACCACAAGACCACCACCAGCAGCAGTCCCGCGGTGGAGGGCGTGGAGGCAGAGGCCGCGGTAACAATAATAAAGGGAAGGGTCGCGGCAAGGGCAACCGAAACCAGCAGCCAGGCCCAACTCCTGCTCCCTATTTCCCGTGGCCTGGACAGCAACCACTGTGGTCCAATCAAGGGAACTGGGCCTCGCCTGCATGCCCCTACCCAACTACAGGGGCCCAGTTCCAGCAGGCTGCTTAGTCACCCGGTCTATTGGGCTCCGCCCCAGCCAACAGGCAGGCCCATCCGCAGCAGCAGCAGGCCCACATGGTCTTGGTCCAGCAGAACCCATGGTCTTGGTCCAGCAGAACCCGCAAGGCAGCAGCTTGGCCCCCACCGATTTGGGTCAGGCCTTCAACACCGTGAACCTTCAACAGCCCGACGATAATTGGTACATGGATACCGGAGCCACATCTCACCTCACCCGGTCATCAGGTAACTTACCCCAAAGACTTCGGTTAAAGTGTCCTCAATTTATTACTGTTGGCAATGGTCATCGCATTTCGATTGAAGGTTACGATAACACACATACTAAATATCTCCACCCGTCTTTCTCCCTAAATCATGCCCTTTACACGCCCAACATCATTAAAAATTTAATCTATGTTAGAAAATTCACTAGCAATAATTCTGTGTCTGTCGAATTTGACCCTTTTGGTTTTTCTGTGAAGGATCTAAATACGGGGAAAATTCTTACTCGCTGCAATAGTGTGGGAGACCTCTACCCCTTCACTCAATCTTCCGTTGTCAGAACTCATTCACCTGTCTCCCTTGCTGCTATCTCTCTGTCAATTTGGCATAACAGACTCGAACACCCAGGAGATCCTATTTTTAATATTCTTAGGGCTAATAAGCGTATTCAATGTAATAACGAGAAATTTTCCCAACACTGTTTTTCTTGCCCACTTGGCAAACATACTCGTATTCCATTTATGTCATCCAACAGTGTTACTTTTTCTCCATTTGATATTGTTCATGCTGATTTGTGGACATCTCCAGTTGTCAGTTCCTTGGGTCACAAATTCTATCTAGTATTATTAGATGATTTTGACACTTTGTATGGATCTACCCACTAAAGTTCAAATCTGAAGTATTTGCCAAGTTCCTTAAATTTCAAAAATTCATTAAAACACAGTTTGAAAAATTTATAAAAACTTTTCAATGTGATAATGGACGTGAATTTAATAATTCGGCATTTCACAATTTCTGCTCTAAACAAGGCATGGTTTTCCGTTTTTCCTGTCTCTACACTTCCTCCCAAAACGGCAAAGCTGAACGAATCATCCGTACCATCAATAACATGGTTCGTACCCTTATATTTCATGTCAGTCTTCCACCGTCATTCTGGGTCTATGTTATTAAAATGGTAGAATACCTCTTTAATATTTTACCAACCAACACTCTCCAAAATAAGACCCCAACTGAAATCTTATACCGTAGGTTCCCTTCCTATGACCAACTCCGCATCTTCAGTTGCCTATGCTACCCCAACCTGGCCTCCACTGCATCTCACAAACTAGCCCCACGCACCACACCATGTGTCTTCGTCGGTTTCTCACCCAACTATCAGGGTTACATGTGCTATGACATAGCCACTCGTAAAATTATTATCTCACCTCAAGTCACATTTGACGAGGTGACCAATCCATTTTCAAATCTCCAAAAATTCCAAACAACGGATTACATATTTCTCGATGAGTCTCCTCTAATCCAGTCAGTGTGTCATTGACAGCCTCCTATTCCGATGAAAACTCCACCAGCAGCTCCGTCACCAACAATGTCCGGTGTTGTCACCGACCAAACACCTCATGTCTCTCGGTCGAACCCCCCACTGCTCGACTCCATTGCGTCACCTAACCCACCCACTATTTCTCGACCAGCCATCAACCCGAGACCAGCCAACACCCCCCACAGAACCAGCAAGTCAGCCGCAGCATATAGTTGTGCAACAATTGCTGCCTCTATAACCCGTAAGCCAGCAGCCCCACACCCCAGTCCAAACACTACTGCCTACCCACCGCATGGAAACTCTTGCCCAACACAGAATTTTCAAACCCAAGGTTTACTTCAATCTCTCCACACACCTTATCACTCATTTCGAAAAATCCAAAACTAGCAAAACTAGACCCTAATTGGAATGCGGTCATGTGCGAGGAATTTAATATTTTAACCAAGCAGAACACTTGGGAATTGGTACCTAGACCGGACGGTGTGAATGTTATTTGGTGTATGTGGCTATATCATCATAAGTTCAGAGACAGTGGTGACTTAGAGCGGTATAAGGCAAGATTGGTTGCTAATGGCACTAATCAGCAGCAGGGTACTGATTGTTGTGAAACATTCAGTCCGGTTGTTAAACCGGCCACTATTCGGATTGTTCTTAGTATTGCTATGGCCATGCATTGGCCGATTCATCAGCTTGATGTCAAGAATGCATTTCTTCATGGGGATTTGAAAGAAACTGTGCACATGCATCAGCCCCCTGACTTTGTTCATCCGGCAGCCCCACAGTATGTATGTCGTCTTAGGAAGTCTTTATATGGCTTGAAACAGGCACCTCGCGCTTGGTATGATCGCTTTGCCATGTATATTATGCAGATCGGATTTATTTGTAGCGGGTGTGATAACTCTCTCTTCACTTTTCATCGAGGTAGCAGCACTGCTTATTTGCTATTATATGTGGATGACGTTGTTCTTACTGCCTCCTCTGACGGTTTGAAGAATGAAATCATTGCTCTACTCAAAACTGAATTTGCTATGACTGATTTGGGAAAACTGAGTTATTTCTTGGGTATATCTGTGGTCCGATCGGCCGCTACTATGTTTCTGTGTCAGCGCAAATATGCGGAAGAGATCGTGTACAGGGCTAAAATGGGAAATTGTAAAAGTATGCCAACTCCGATTGACTCAAAATCCAAGCTTAGTGCCAATGAGGGTGCGCCAGTTTATGATCCCACCCTATATCGGAGTCTTGCAGATGACCTTCAGTATCTCACATTCACTAGGCCTGATATTGCATATGTCGTTCAGCAGATGTGTCTGTTTATACATGACCCTCGAGAGTCTCATTTTGCGGCCCTCAAACGTATTATCAGATACGTTAAGGGCACACTTGACTTTGGACTGCATCTATACCCCTCTTCCCCAACCAAATTACTCTCATACACAGATGCAGATTGAGCAGGATGCCCGGACACACGTCGCTCCACCTTGGGCTACTGTGTATTTCTTGGGGATAATCTTATTTCATGGTCCGCCAAGCGACAAGCCACGCTATCCCGTTCGAGTGCCGAGGCAGAGTATCACGGAGTTGCCAATGTCGTTTCTAAGATCTGTTGGCTTAGAAATCTTTTTTTGGAGCTCCAGTGTCCACTGCAAAAATCGTCTATCGTCTACTGTGACAACATATCTGCCATCTATATGTCTCATAATCCGGTCCAACATCAGCGGACCAAACATATCGTGATGGTTATTCACTTTGTGCATGAGAAGGTTGCCCTTGGCCAGGTCAAGATATTACATGTGCCTTCCTCCTATCAGTATGCAGATATTTTTACAAAGGGACTACCGAGACAGCTCTTCACCGACTTCCGATCCAGCCTTAGCGTTCGGCCTCCTCCCGTTCCGACTAAGGGGGAGTATTAGCGAATATTCTCTGAATATTCACAGTATATTTTATAATTATGATAGATGTATATTTAAGGTAACTTAGGATTCTTATTGTATTAGGAATCAACCATTTAAGGTAAGTTAGGATTCTTATTGTATTAGGAATCAACATTTGTACAACTATATATATTGTGATTAATGAAAGGAATCCCTAAGAGAAATTATTTCAATCTTACAGAACAAAATTTATTTTTAAATATAATTGAATATTGGAAGAATTTCTTGGGCCTTTATTAAATTGACACATTTTATTTAGTGTATACCTAAATTATTTTTGTTCCTAATTATCCCACGAACTTGATTGTTTGATAGTCTTGATCCCTTAAGACGTTACGTGTCAAAGAACGTAAATACAACTCCTTTAGACGTGTGAAATTAAAAAACAGAAGAACTGTGATAATTTTCAACCGTTAGTTGTCACAATTAATAAGTTATGTACCACCAAAGGATGTGGTGTAGCGGATGAAAATGCTTATCTCTTAATCAGAGGTCTCGGGTTCAAGTCCTGGGTATCAAAAAATCTTTGGTAGGGAGCGCTTCCCCCCCCCCCCGAATGGAGCCCTATGTGGCGCGAATCCAAATATAATCAGGCTCCAATGCGGGTACCGAACATCGAGTAGGAAACCAAAAAAAAAATAATAAGTTATGTAGGGTTTTAGTGTCTTTGAAATAAAATCTACAAGCAATTATCTCAAAATCAAATTACTTAACGCTAAAAATCATTTTTCTAGAAAGAAATCCAAAACAGATTTGTCCAAAACCAAACGAAAGCGAATCTTTTTCATAATCTAATTCTAAATGCAGTTGAATATTGCAGCACGTGTTTCCACGTTCACACACACGTTGCTCATATATAATAAAAATATAAATAGCTTTTCCATCACTTGAGCAATAAGATGACGGTGAGAAATTATAAGAAAAAATATATTATTGAATTATTGTATTTATATAATTACACTGAGCTCTATTTATAGACAATATATTACAATCATTTTCCTAGTAGGCTATTATATATGAAATCTTATTCTTATTCTAACACTCCCTTCAAGCTGGTGCATACAAGTCATATGTACCGAATTTGTTACAGGTGTATTAATACGATGACCAATGAGGGACTTGGTGAAAATATCTACAGGCTGATCACTTGACTTCATAAATTTTGTAATAATATCACCGGAGGGTAGACCTGATCTAGATTGAGCAACCTCAATACCTAGGAAATACTCCAGTCAGCTGAGATCTTTAGTACGAGTCATGTCAAACTCCTGAATTACTGTTATGAATTTTTCAAACCAGGCTCTGGGAGACTGTTTCATATCATAAAGTGACCGACGTAATCGACACACCAGGTTAGACTCTCCATTAGCAACAAAACCAGGTGGTTGCGCCATATAAACTTCCTCTTCAAGGTCACAATGGAGAGAATAGCATACTTCACGAATGTGTCCAAGCCTATTACAATAAATACACCTAGGTCGAGATCTTCCAAGGAGACCTCCTCATCGTCGCTTTTTCATAGACTGTGATGTGTGATTTTTTTATCTCATCCTTAAGGATTTTGAAGTAATCATAGGACTTCAAATTCCAATTTCCGTGTTTTTGGAGTTAAACATATCAAAACGAGAGACGTGGTGAAATATGTCTTGAAAGATGGATGAAATCTGGGAACACATCCCAAGAAGAAAATTACCGAAATTTAACCGGAAAAAGGTGCATGCACGGTGCGTTGATTTGACGCGCTAGCAGGAGCTGGCACTTTGAGCGGCACGTGGTGGCGCGTGAGTGGGTATTTATGGAGCCGTTGACTGGATTTTGATCGAAAAGGACTGATCTACCTCGTGGTGGTGTTGAACTTTGCGCAACACTACTCGAAAGTAATTTTGACGCAGACAACTATGTTGTCACTAGAAATATTACACGGTGACTGATTTGCTTTCCCGAAAATTCTTGGAAATTTGCACAATAATTAGTTTCTCACTAGCTTGAACCTGATCTATGTTGTGGTGGTGTTGGATTCTGCACAACACCACTAAATAGAGATGTGATGCTAGTAGCCACTAAAAAAATTATGAGCGGTGGTGAATTTTTTTTTTCCGAATCTTCGCTGGAATATTGCCCAACGAATACATTCTTACTAATACTCTGAAAGAGAAGGATGCAAAACAGTCGCCGGAATTGAGGCACGAGACTGTGATGGTATTTTATGGGTATGATTAAAATAATGGCACGACCTAGGGGACACAAAACAGTCGCCTGATTGAGGCACGAGACTGGTGATGGTATTTTGTGGGTAGGATCGGAATGATGGCACGATCCTGCGGGACGAGAAAATTATGCCAGAAAAGTTGTCAAACCTCGAAGAAAGTGGTATGGGTCATCTCGGAATCTCTGTGAGATGCTGACCGTAAAAACAGTTCTTAAAAGAATGACCGAAAATAGTCTGGAATCACCGAAACCCTAATTTCGACGATCGAAATCGGGTAACTGTTCACGGCGGAAAAATACTATTCACGCGACACTGTTTACACTAATTTTTTTTATTCCGGTGATAATATTCTATAATCTGAAGAAGAATAAAAGTTCTCTACAATCTTCACTCTATCATTATCTTTGGCAAGACGGGTGACACACATTATCTAGTGCTGCCCATTGGCAGCGGAAGCTCTTTGATTCTCTACCAAGATCGTAGAAGCTCTGATACCATGTAGAGAATGAATCTTGGGCGTAACTCAATCCTAAAAGCTAGCATGTAGGGTGAGGATTGTTCAAGTCCATATAAAAAATCCATGTTCCCATTCAATTTTCGATGTGGGACTCTTAACACTCCTCACACACCCAGACATTGTTAACTGGAGTGTGAATAATATAATTTGGGGTTCCAACATCGACGAACAAAGAATTGGAATAGGCATGACTCTGATACCATGTAAGAAATTATGGGAGAAAATATATTATTGAATTGTTGTATCTACATTATTACACTGAGCTCTATTTATAGATACTTCATTACAATCTTTTTCCTAGTATGATATTATATGAAATCATATTCATATTCTAATAATGATGATGAGATCCAACACATGATATTTTTCTCTATTCAAACAAAAATTAATTAAGTCTAGTACCTAAATTTATTTGTCTTGAAATAATCATCACTTTAGAAATTTAAGATCAAAGTTTGCAATTATTTCTAATTATAACTTATAATATTAAAGAATGCATATTTTTTAAGAGGAAACAATCGATCAACTTTTATTAAATAGGGGTAACTTAATAAATTACTTTATATATATTATTTTCTTAATGAACGTAAAAAAGTTAAAGCGATAATTAAAACAGAACGAAAAAATAAATTCTCAAATATATCACACAAACATGAATTGCTTCTCTCCAAAAATAATATTTTGAGAAGCTTAGCCAAAAAACTCTTATCTTAATCATGCCTAATTACGCGCTCAATTCTTGTTAGGGACCGAATATATTGTTTGTGTTTCTAAATGTGACATTTGTACCTAAAAATGGAATCTCCTCCTTATCAATATGTAATAAAATAAAATAAAACCCCACATAATCTTCAATTTATTACTATTATATATTAGAACTCGGAGAACACTTAAAACTTCAACATCAATTATTTGATCAAGAATGATAAGATTACCGAGTGAAGAAGAAAAAAAAGGATGTGAAGCGTGGTGGCCCAAAAAACGCACCCATTGAATTAGTCATTGTGGGGTCTCTTGAATATTTTCTTGAATTTAATTCCTCCATAGGCAAGGGAAAACAAATCCTAGACTTAAAAGAAAGAAATCCAACAAAAGTATAATCACAGTCAATATTTGTTACCTCTTTCCACCCCCACCCCCCTTTATATTCCCCTTCCTTCACTTTTCTTCTAACTATTATAAAGTATAAACTATCCCATAAACTATCCCAATAGCAACTTCACTTGCTCTCTCCTACTTCCTTCTTGGCAACTCTCCTCATATATCCATTGATTTTTAATTTTTTATACACACACAACTTTCCCTTTATCCTCTATTTTCTTGTTTTTTTCTCGTCTATTTGTAGCCATTTATATAGTGCTTATATAAGTTCTTACTTATTTCAAATTAAATACTACATATTTGTCATCACTTAAGTTTCACAAAATGGAAAAAGTTAAAGCTTTGGAGAAAAAGAAATTGATCAATGAGCTAACACAAGGGAGAGAATTTGTAAACCAGCTGAAAAATCAGCTAGGTCCTTTGGCTTCTCCTCAAGAATGTGATTTACTACTTGGGAAAATATTGTGTACACTTGAAAAATCATTGTCAATTCTTAATTTGAAGGCACTTCTTGAAGGTGGAATTAATGCTAGCTCTACATCTTCATGTTCATCAATTTCATTTCTTGGTAATAATAATAATAATAGTCCCAAGAGTGAAGTTTTGGATTCTTCAGGGGATCAATTGGACAAAAATATGGTCTCCAAGAAAAGGTGAATTTTTTTTTTTTACTCTCGGACCATTTTTTTTGTAATTCAATTTATATCTTGGATTTTTTTTTTGGGCTCAATTTGTTATTTGGAAATATTTTGGATTTGCAGAAAGAAATCACAACAATGGACTAATCAAATTAGCATTTCTGGAAGTGGGCTTGAAGGTCCACATGACGATGGATATAATTGGAGAAAATATGGTCAAAAAGATATCTTAGGGGCTAATCATCCAAGGTAACAAACAATCCTTACTCCTTTTATTTTGCTGTGTTAACATTCATTTTTGTTGAATTAAATGTACTGTTATCTCAGTAATGTAATGAGTTAAAGTCAGATTTACTAGGAAGATACTTAAAGAGGAGGTCAGCTACTTTAATGGCAACTACCCACTTGCTACAAATTTAAATTACAAGGAAAAGGATGGCAGTAGATGAATCACCCTTTTTATTTTCATTATTATTACAATCCACTCATAAAAAAATGAAAAGACAAAAAACAAACTACCATAGGTCCTAAGTTCTGTCTTGATAATTTTGGTATTAGGATACATTCACTGCATGAGTTTTGGATCATTTGATGTGGTCCCTCCTAAATAAAACACTTCAAAATACTTCTCCCATGTCCTTTCAGAAGATGGATAAATTACCTTTTCTTCTTAAAAGCAAACCAATATGATTATTTCACAACACATTGGAACTTTTAAGTTTCAGACATCAACTTTAAAGTCATAAATGCTCTTTCCTTTGCCAACTAGTTGTGCTATGTGACAAAAATTTCATAATGGAATGGATAAGAGCACATATGGAAACATATCTAGCTCAAATATATGAGTGTACTGTAGGTACACCAAATTTATTAATGTGAAAATTTTGTCAAACACAAATTAAATTAGGAAAACTTCATTGATTTCACAACAATAATTTTTATATTATCAGTGTTATTTAACCTGTTATAATACGTCGTTTGTTGTCCTAATAGTTCTTTTGTAAATTCAGGGCTTATTATCGGTGCACTCACAAGAATACACAGGGCTGTTTGGCAATAAAACAAGTCCAGAGATCAGATGGAAACTCATCAATCCTTGAGGTTACCTACAAAGGAAGGCACAGTTGCAAAGTTGCACAATCAGATATCTTTTCACTTGAAAAACGCCAGAAACACAACAAAAAACAAGAACAAGCCATGGTAATATTCAACTCTACACCAAACCATAAAGTTGAAAACTTTAGCATCACAACAAAAGAAGAAGTTTTCACCCCATTTTCATTCCCTCCTACGCCACTAAACCTCGAAAATATTGAAGAAACAAAATTATTTTCCGATTCAATGGCTCCATTTGCATCTCCGATAACCTCGGAATTGCCCTCGTACTTGTCCATGTTGACGAACCAAAAGGAAGAATTTGGAATGGACCACATTCTCCACAGCTCAGATTCAGATCTCACTGAATTAATCTCAACACCAACTTCGATTTCGAATTCCACATTTGATGGAGACTGGGATTTGTCTGTTGATTTTGAATCTAATGTCACATTTGACATTGAAGAATTCTTCAATTAATTAGAGATTAGAACACCCCTTGCAAGTTTGTAATACCAGCAAGTAAATTTTGTGCAATAATTATTGTAGTATTTGTTTTTAGCCAAATTGATCCTAGCTAAAGTCAATTGACTGATGTTTAGACTTTAGAGAAAATAGTTAATAAAAATTGTAACGTGGATGAATTCATGTTTGTAATTACAAGCTTTGGCAATTGAAATTCGAGTTATGCGGCGTTAGCATCATCTTGGTTTTCAGTATTTAGTTTTGATATTGAACAAGTGCATTTCAATAATTCTTGCTAAAGTGAACGAGAATTGAGGACAAATGGCATAATAATTCCAAGTAGTTAGCGTAGAAGACAAAATGCAAAATCCCAAGATTGTAGGGGGATAAAAATTACTACTTTTATTAGTTTGTTCTAAAAAGATTGACATCTTTCTATATTTAAAAATAATTAACTTTATGAGATCATTTACAGTCACACAAATATTTAAGATTTGTTTTGGACCACACATTTCAAAAGTCTTTATTTATTTTTTAAACTTTGTGCTAAGTTAAATTAGGCTAATCTTTGTAAAACGGAGGAACTAACTTTTACTTTAAGAAATTAAATAAAGGAAATCAAACATAGAACAACTAAAAGAAAAGGAGTTTACGTTGTATGGTGTAATAAAAAGTATTTATACAATAAGTTCATTAATTAACTGATAGATTTAACCTTTGCTGGTGGCTATCTTATTTAGTATAAGAAAAATAAAATACATGAAAATATAACTCGTTCAATTAGGGGTATCAAAATAATTTTAAAAATCAACCAAACCGAATTGATTTTTAGATTTTTTCCCCTTAAACCGCAGGTTTTGGTATGAGCCTATAACTGTATCAAATAATAAGGCTAAATTTTTTATTTTATAAAAAATATCAAAAAATTCCCGTACCATATATATATATATATTCAAAGTTGGGTTTGGTAATTCAATAATCGATAATGGAAAGTAAATATCAAATACCAAACTTTCAAACTTTGGTTCGATAATTCAATAATCGGCAAATCAAATTTTGGTTTGGTTTGGTTCGGTATTCGGTAATACCGTATTGAAGTCGGAGTCGGCTAATAGGTGCACTTCCATACATAGCCACAACCACATCGGTTGTTCGACTTATCTTCCATCAATGCAATATTTTTAACAGAAAAATCAATATGTGGACTTGAAATTTATAATTGAAGTAAGAACATGACACAATATGTGAATTTGAATTAAACAGAGATCAATCAACAGAGAAGTAAACATAGATACGTCTGAAACGTCTGAAACACAGTGGGCAAAGATGAACAAAAAATAGTTCTTTTTTTTATACAAATTCTCAACAAATTTATACATTTATACAGACAAAGAGGTGCATAGCTTTGGATTTTCACCTATCTTTCACTAAGTCAAAAATCATTAACACATTGTGCAAACGGAACAAAATAATTTCAAACATATTCTTGATGTCAACGGATGGTTAAGTGTGGAACACCTATAGTTGTTGTACATTAAGAAGTGGGCCAAGCCCACACTTCATGATGCCCACTTCTCCAAACCTAAGGGATATGAAATTACATCTTGGTGTCTTAATTAAGAAACGGCTGGTGGGTGGTGATGCAATTTTGTTTGTGTTTGTTTCCCCGAAGGGTCCTATTTAGTAATTTACATGTGAGCAATTATTAAAAGAAAAAAACCCTTGTTTACCTATATTGGAAGAAAACGCAGCTCCCACTCCCATGGCTGCTCGAAGCATAATACGGGGCAGCGAATACCCTGAGCTTTTGATAGAAAAATAGTAAGCCAAACAATTACTTGCTCTTTTGGGAAAAGAAAACGCAGGAGGAAGTACTCGCTAAAGCAACAAACTAGTAGGTTCATTCGTCATGAAATAGCAATTTTTAATGGAATTGTTGGAAATTAGCCTTTGGCGGGAGTTGCGACCGACCAACTTAAACTGCTTAAACACTAGTGTTACGCATATTGGAGAATCCGGTTCTTCACACATGCATGGTCTACTAAGTACGTAGATAACCTTAAGGCCAAAAATCGTCAAATTTCATTGAGAAATGAAAGAGATATTGGTTCACGAAGTAAGGTGTTTGAAGCATGGAAAAGTGTGGTTTGGGATCAATTATCCCTCATCGGTAGAGGAAGAAAGAATTGTTGTGTATATAAGACTCGAAATTGGTTTGGGTTTGGGACCCCAAGGGGTATCCCATGTGTTTAAAAGAGGGAGGACCTAGATGTGCTTCGGTTCGAGGAAAGCCCACACGCGCGTCGCCGCCGCCGCCCGTCCGGTTCAAGGGTATTATCTTTTTGGGCCAGAGAACTTTCCCAGATGTACAGTTTGATCTCAGAAGTTTCTTTCAGATGTACAGTTTGGTCCCTGAAGTTTTCAGAAAGTCAGAATTTGGGCAGACAGAACAGAAACGCCAAACACTCAATTCAGCCATTTATTTTCGTTGAATTACTCCTCCTATAATGGCCAATCCGTTGGTCTTTCTCACCATTTATTTTGGTGGTTTTACTACCTCCATAATGACCATTATTTGGCCAATAATGGCTGTTATGGAGGCAGTTAAACAACCCCTCCCTCACCTATATAAACACCCCATTGCACCATTGTTGAAGACACTAACAATACACGAAAATACACAATCAGAAAATCAGTTATTCCTACAACTTCCAAGCATCATTTCGTTACTCAATATTCTTCACGGTAGCTCTTGAGTTTTCTTTGCTCAATTGTTCCATTGCTGTTTTATCTTGGGAGACGAATTATCTAGGACGTATAAATGATACATACGGGGCAATATTGTCTTAAGGACAGAGTGCCACACTCGACTCAGCAAACAAAAACAGTTTTCAATTTTTCTTGTTCAACATCTTTGTAATTTTTAGTTTTCTAGTTGAATTGTAATTTCAATTCTTACATTAGCAGTTACTTGTAATTTCCGTTTTCTGCATCCTTTGATAAACCACAATCTTAAGATAATATTTGCTTACGGTAACTGCAATAACATGGCTGGAAATATGACCGATGTTGCTGCTACTGCTGATGCCTCTCGAGGCAACGTTGCTGCCTTCCCCGCTACTGCCGCTACTGGCCAAGGCAGTAACACTGCTTCCTTCACTGCTGCTGCTGCTGCCACTGTTCAAGGCAGTAACACCGCTGCCTTCCCGACTGCTGGTGCTACACCTTCTTCCTCACACCACCATGATCGCCTTGAAAAATTCATGGGATCAGAATTTAAGAGATGGCAACAAAAGATGTTGTTCTACTTAACAATTATGGGCATAGCCCGGTTCCTTACGGAAGATCCTCCACAAGCTGGAGATGAAATGGACTCTTCGCCTAATGAAATGGGTGAAGGGGGCCTTGGTATCCATGTCATTAATGGCATAAAGATGGTTCGTGACGCATGGAATCATAGCGATTTCATGTGCAAGAATTACATACTGAACTGCTTTGTAGACCCTCTCTACACGGTCTATTACACCGTTGGCACTGCCAAAGAGCTGTGGGAAAAACTGCAAAAGAAGTACAACGCACAAGATGCGGGTACTAAGAAGTTCATCGTTGGAAAATTTCTAAAATTCCAAATGGTGGATAGCAAGACAGTGATGTCCCAAGTCCAGGAATTCCAAATGATGATACATCACCTGGATTTGGAAGGATTGAAACCAAACGAGCAGTTTTTGGTTGCATCGCTGATTGAAAAGTTACCTTCTTCATGGAATGAGTTTATGAGTTACTTAAAACTCAAGACAAATGAGATGACATTTGAAGAGCTTGTTATCAAACTCCAAATCCAGGAAGATAACAAGAAGGCCTTACCTAGGGGCAGACAAACTGCTGAGGCAAAGGCAAATCTGGCTGAGGCAAAAGGGAACTCAAGCAAGAAGCAGAAGTTCCAGAAAGACGGCAAGGCCCACGCAGCGGAGACGTTCAGAGGTAACTGTCATCACTGTGGGAAACCTGGTCATAGGATCAAGGAATGCCGCAAGCTCAAGACTGAGCAACAACAGAAAGCTAAGTCGAAAGGCAAGGCGCAAGCAAACGTCGTCAAGGACACGCTCCTGGATGACATGATTGAGGATTTCTCGACAGTGGTGCTAGAAGCCAACTTGGTTGAGAATCCGATGCAGTGGTGGGTGGACACAGGTGCAACAAGACACATCTGTTCCAACAAAGACGCCTTCTCCACGTACTCACCGGTCACCGATAAGAAGCTGTTCATGGGCAACAACGCTTCCTCGGACGTGCTGGGGGTTGGAAAGGTAGTCCTGAAGATGACTTCCAGCAAGGAACTCACTATGAAGGAAGTGATGCACGTCCCAAAGATTAGAAGAAATTTAGTTTCTGGACCTTTATTGGTTAATGCTGGTTTTAGGCTAGTGTTTGAATCCAATAAGTTTGTACTCACTAAGAATGGCACATTTGTGGGGAGAGGCTTCGTCTGTGAAGGCCTCTTCAAAGTGAATGCCATATATGTATTGCGTCCAAGTAATAAAGTTGAATCTTCTTCTTATTTGCTTGAGTCTTCTAATTTATGGCATCATAGATTGGGACACGTAAACTACAAGTCTATTCAAAGGCTGGTAAAGATGGAGTTGTTGCCGTCTATCGACGTAAACCCTCAACATAAGTGTGAGGTGTGCGTAGAGGCAAAACTCACCAAGCTTCCTTTTCAATCCGTCGAAAGGAATATCGCTCCTCTAGAACTTATTCACACAGATATATGTGATTTGAAGTTCGCACAAACTAGATGGGGGAACAAGTACTTTGTGACTTTCATTGACGATAGCACAAGGTATTGTTACCTTTACTTGTTAAAAAGTAAGGATGAAGCCTTTAAAGCGTTCCGACGTTACAAAGCAGAAGTTGAGAACCAACTGAGCCTACGGATTAAATCCATTCGTAGCGATAGAGGGGGAGAATATGTAGCGCCTTTTGAGGAATACTGTGCCCAAGAAGGCATTATTCATCAAATGACGGCTCCATACTCACCTCAATCAAATGGTGTGGCTGAACGTAAAAACCGCACATTAAAAGAAATGATGAATGTCTTGCTTATCAATTTCGGTCTTCCACAAAACATGTGGGGAAAAGCCGTCCTTACCGCTAATACGATTCTTAACACAGTCCCACATAAGGGTAAGGACAAAACTCCATATGAATCATGGAAGGGAAAGAAACCCACCTACAAATATTTTAAGGTGTGGGTTGTTTGGCAAAGGTTAAAGTACCCAAGGCAAAGCAGGTCAAGATTGGGCCTAAGACTGTAGACTGCATATTCATCGGATATGAAAATAACAGTAGTGCTTATCGCTTCTTAGTGCATAAGTCAGATATTTCAGATATCCGTCAGGGTACAATTATGGAATCAAGGAATGCTTTATTCTTTGAAGGTACTTTTCCTAGAAAGGAAAAAGACATAACATCTCACAAACGAAGTTATGCACAAAGCTCTCAAGAACCGGGAGTCCTTGACTGCTCGGATCTAGATGGTTCAGATCTAGCGAATCTCAAGGTGGCTGAACATCCGGAATCTAGTGTTCCAGATTCTCAGAACTTGGAGACTCCAGAGATGGATCTAAGGCGAAGTAAAAGGGCAGGAAGGATAAATCCTTCAGTCTTGACTTTGTAGCTTATATGGTTAATGATGAACCAAAGACAATTGCTAAGGCATTGTCAACTCCAGAAGCACAGCTCTAGAAAGAAGCTATTGAGAGTGAAATAGGCTTCATTCTGCATAACCATACGTGGGAGTTGGTTGATCTTCCTCCGGAAAAAAATCGTTGGGTTGTAAATGGGTCTATAGACAAGTACAAGGCCATGTTGGTAGTCAAGGGCTATCGACAGACAGAAGGCTTTGACTACTTTGACACATACTCTCTGGTATCCCGAATTACATTCATATGGGTATTCATTGCGATTGCAGCTCTGCGTGACCTTGAGATACACCAGATAGATGTTAAGACAGCCTTCCTAAATGGTGATTTGGAAGAAGAAATTTATATGGACCAACCCGAGGGGTATGTGGTTCAAGGGCAAGAGAAGAAAGTCTGTCGGCTTGTCAAATCTCTGTACGGGCTGAAACAAGCCCCGAAGCAATGGCATGAAAAATTTGATAGTACTTTACTATCGAAGGGGTTCGCCATTAATGAGTGTGATAAATGTGTTTACACGAAAGGTAATTCTGACTCATTTGTTATGATATGCCTGTATGTATACGACATGTTAATCACAGGAAGCAGTCCTAGGGTAATCCTAGAGACTAAGAACATGTTGAAACAATGCTTCGACATGAAGGATATGGGTATCGCAGATGTCATCCTAGGGATTAAAATCTCTAAGACGTCTGACGGACTGGTCTTATCTCAGTCTCACTACATCGAGGATGTTTTGAGAAAGTTCAAGATGTTAGACAGTTCACCGATAACGTCACCAATGGATACAAATCAAAATCTTGATAAAAATCTTGGTGCACCTGTATACCAGGAGCGATATGCACAGGTGATCGGTAGTTTGATGTATATAACAAATTGCACCCGACCTGATATTGCTTACGCAGTCAATAAGTTGGCTAGGTTCACCCGTAATCCGAGTGATAATCACTAGAAGGCGTTGAATCGGGTATTACTGTTGACACCCAATTTTGTCCCGTCTTTTCCGATTTATTTTGCAGTTTTAATTATTTTTAGCACCTCAAAATAATTTTAATCTATATACATACATGCGTATATATATATATATGTGTGTGTATATATCTCATTATTATTATTATTCGCATTTTTTATTATATCATTTGCATATTTTATAATAATCATAAGTTATCCGAAATTCTATATTATTTTATTCTCGCAAAATTGCATCGCATTTCCCTTTTATTAAGCATTAAGCATTAAGCATTTCGCAAATATTATATTTTATTATTATCACGTCGTTATGTTATTTTAAATAATTCACATCTTTTACAAATATATATATATATATAATATATATTTTAATATTAAACCCCTCTTTTATATTTTTTAATCCATAACATTTTTTATTTCCTAACCCAAAACAATCCCTACCCAACCCAAACTAAAACCCATTTTCGTCCAAGCCCAACCCAATTTCCTAACCCAATTAAATTCCCACCAGCCCAATACTCACTAACCCATTCGGCCCAACTCCCAAAACCCCTTCTCTCATTTTAACCCAACCAAAATCGAAGCCCAACTCCCCTTTTCTTATTGGCCCAACGCCCCAATCAAATACCCATTTCCCCTAAACCATTCCCTTTTATCCCTTTAACCCCAAACCCAAAACAAAAACAGCCCAACCGCCGACCCACAAGCCCAACCCCAAATTAAAAACCCAAGCCCAAACCCGGCCCCTCTCCTTATCTTCGACCGACCCGCCCCTTTCCCCATTTCAAAAAAAAAAAACCCTACCCTCCTTCAACCTCAAGTCGCCGCCCCATACCCCCATGCCCGACCAGGTCACCTCGCCCCGCCACCACCCACTCCGCCACCAACCCCGACACCACCACACCCCTCCCATCACTTCGCCTAACCCATACCCCTAAAATCCGCTCCAAATTCAGATTTTTTTTGCCTTTAATTCAAAATTCAAACTCGATTCTTGGGGGGGAATCCACCTATAAATACCCCATGATTGTTCTTCATTTTGGGAGAGATTTTTCGGAGAAGAAAAAAAGAGATTTTGGAAGGATTTTCGGAAGATTATTCCATATATACATAAATATTTTGTTGTGTTCTTGAGTTTAAAGCATTTGGCTTCTTTGTTGTTTCAAGAATCAAGTCCGAAAAGGTTTGTTCTCCCATTTTGATTCTCTGATTTTCTTCACTGATTTCGGGTCGGGTCGACCCGACACGGTCGACGGTTCGGTAACATTTTCGTAATTCTTGCATTTCATATTTATGTATGTTGGTTATCCGAATTTGGTGTTAAAATTTGATTTGGATCACCGATTTGGGTCAGATTCTTGACCGGTCAGTCGACCCGATTTGAATTTCCAAATTTATTGCATTATTCTTTGTTGTTATCATTGGTTATCTCAAATTGATGAAATTATTTGATTAGGGTTGAAACTCCAATTGGTCGGTCACCGACCGGGTCAGATCGCCTCAATTTGAATTTCCAAATTTCTTGCATTATTCTTTATTGTTATCATTGGTTATCTGAAATTGATGAAATTATTTGATTAGGGTTGAAACTCAATTGGTCGGTCATCGACCGGTCGTCGCTTCAATTTGAATTTCCAAATTTCTTGCATTATTCTTTGTTGTTATCATTGGTTATCTGAAATTGATGAAATTATTTGATTAGGGTTGAAACTCCAATTGGTCGGTCACCGACCGCCCGTCGCCTCAATTTGAATTTCCAAATTTTCTTGCATTATTCTTTATTATTATTATTGGTTATCTGAAATTGATGAATTTATTTGATTAGGGTTGACGCTTGATCCGGTCAGATCATTGACGGTCGATCGACGATTGGGTAACATTTGTAATTCTTGCATTTCATATTCTTGTTATTGGTTATCTGAATTGGGTGTTTAAATCGATCCGGGTTGAAACAACCGATCCGAAGTCAGTCATCGATCCGCTCGGTCGACCCGATTTGGATATTTCCGTAATTCCGTAACTCGGGTCGGATATTTTAAACCGCTCACCGCTCGCTTCTTTGGCAATCGCTTTTTCTGTTTTATTAATATCGCATTAAGGCCGATTTAAATTGAATTCGTGGCCGCGCTTTTCTTTCGCTTTCGCTTCGCTTTTTTTTAGTATAAGCTGCTTTAGATATCCGTGCAACGGATATATTATTGTTTTATTAAGTTTATCGTTTTAGATTTCTTACGACGGATATCATTGTTTTACTTGTTTTGAACAAATACCGCGTCTGTTGAGGCGTTGTTTCTGCTTCATTCGCTCGGATTGATTATTGTTTTTATCGCTTTTTACGCTTTTTCGTTTTAAAATAAACACCGCACCTTTCATATATTGCTTTCTGTTTGATCCATTGTTTCAAAGATTAAAATATCCGATGATCGCTTTACCGCTTTAAACTAAACACCGCGTCTTTTTCGAAGCGTTTTTTACATCGCTATCGCCATCAAGCATCGCTCTGTTCCGATTTAAAATTTTACTGATTTGAACACGATACTACACTGGCCGATGAAAAATATCCGTCGATTTTGAGGCCTCCACAGTTGTAAAGACGGAAATATAACTTCTGGGCAATGATGAAGACTTAAACCTTTATTTCATCCAAGATCAACATGTTTAGTAGGCGAGGTGACTAAAATAACCAACAAGTTATATATTCGCAGCCACGACGTGATTATAGTGATCTTTTCTATTTCACCCGAGAGACCGACACGTTTAGTAGGCGAGGTAATCAAAATAACCACATTAGTCATATGTTTGCGACCACGGCGTGATTGGAATGCTCTTTTCAAAATTTAAGTCCGAGCCTCCGTGATCAAAACATTCACGCTTTGAATGCGGATATGGAGTTATTTGTATTTAACTGCTTTCTAATCGCTTTGTTGTTGGCGACTTGCAGGGATTAAAGTAAAATAACGACGAATTATTCCTCGGAGTTTATTTATTTTATTTCTTTCTTTAATTCAGCTTTATCCCGCTTTGTATTGTAATATTATTTATCGCACGTATGTAACTATTGAAATGCTTAGAATAGGCAAACTTAGGATTAATTCATAAGGTAGTTTAAGATTTGAAACCCGTCGCTAGCTTATTTATTTGTAGGCTCGGTTGAATTCAAACTTAGAAATCCTTCGCTAGTTTATTTATTTTAGGCTCGTCACGCGTATTCAAAATTTTCAAAAAAAAAAACAACTTTGTCATCTTTATTTGCTTTATTAATCATTCTGGATAAGTTTATCTTTTGTCAATTTATAATTCAATGATTCCCAAAATTTTACTTATTTGATAGTATAAATAATTTATTGTCACAAAATACATATTTTTCAAAACTTTACATGTATCTTTCTTTTTATGTCATCTGAATACGTACTTGTATAAAATGCATCATTTACTAATTATTTGCAAACATCTTTTAATCTATTATACTTGTAAAAAACATGCATTTTTCCTAGTAATAATTAACCTGAATTTGACCGGATAACCGCAAGTTAGCGGATCTTAAAGGATGCCTAACCCCTTCCCTTTAGGATAATAAAGAACCCTTACCTAGAATCTCGCTAGTTTCGCAGACCTTAAAATTGGAGTTTACATTGCAGCACTTAGTTTAAAATATTTAGGTGTCCTAATTCACCGTAAAAGATAATTAGGTGGCGACTCCTCAATCATTTACCCGGGAATCACCCATACGTCTGTGCTCCGCTTTGACCCGAGCAAGGTCGAAAAACGGGCGCGACAGCATGGCGACTCCGCTGGGGAACATCAGGTTCTTAAACCATAGCAAGTTCGGATTAATTATTGCTTTACTTTTGTTCTTTATTTGATTTAGTGCTTTGATGTGTTTCATTTATGAGATTTTTGCATAAACTGCTTTAATTGCTATATTATCTTACTGCTTTCCTTAAAATTGGCATTCCGCTCATATTTCTTCCACTCTGGAAAATTGACACTATCACACACTACACGCGAGGTGTGTTTCGCGCACCCGCAAATTTCTTTCAATCTACCAAATTTTAGGAGAGTTGGCGTATGCGCGGAGTGACCGGACCATCCGGTGGCCGCGTAGCCTTCTCACTCGAGTAGTCCGCTCGGGAACCTTGTGTCTAGTCAGCCAAATCTTAGAAAATTTAAGATAGAGCTATACCACCCTTTATTTTAAGTCATGCATGCATACATCTTAGGTGGGTTGATCCTTGGCAGCAACTTCACAAATAAGAAAACCACCAAATTATCGACGGGTCTCACAACCCAACGACCAATCAGCATATTATGTGTAGCAGGATATTGATGGACGGATCCAAGCCTAAACAGTATGCCAAAATCGGAAAATGTATATTTATTTTTTATTTATTTTATTTATTTTGTTATAGATGGAGTCTGTGCCACAAGTCAGGATGGTGAGTGGGATTAGAGCAACCGAAAATATGGTGGACAAACTTTGACCTTGGCAGCCAAATGGCAATTAGGAGAAGATTAGGTTGCCTCGTTTCGTTGTTCGACATCTTCCCGATCAACATTTGGTCGAGCAATCGATCCATTTTTGGGATCCGGATCGGGTTGTCTTGATTCGGAGATTTTGAGATGACTCTACTTTGGAAGAAATCAACTATTTCACCAATTTGATCTACCAGGGTAGAGGACAAATTATCCCGCGACTGTCAATCAGGAAAGAAATTTCTCCGCTACTTAGGGCTAAAGAACACTAAGAAACTCCTATGCTTTGAAAACAACTGGGTCTCAATGGATTATCTTTATGAGAGGTACGGTTGTCGAGGCGGTTACAAGACATTCAAAATGAATTTTCTTGCACCCCGATCATTAGCGGACCAAACGACCCATTGCATTTATCGTCGCCTTTCTAGGGTCTCTAATATTCCCGCTGAGTATGGAAAGATCAAGACTGCATATGTTCCGTGAGCACGGCACTTTTCGAAGGAGCAATGAGCACAACTCACTTTGGCCCCTATGATCTTAGCAGAAATATTTCGGGCTTTAGGGAAATGTAAAAGAGGTGAAACAGGTTTCTTGAAGGTCGCAACCTTATTTTGCAGATGTGGGCAATGGAACACTTCTATCGCCGCCGAATATGGTCGACATATGCTTCAATGAGTCGAACAAAATCGTCGCCTTTACGACGTAACGGCAGTTCATATCGCACGTCGGCTTGAATGATTGGTATGGGTTTTGGCGTCCCGCACTGTGAACAGATCCAATGGAAATACCCTCGCTCCCGAATGCCAAAAAGCCTACATAAGATGCAAAAGGCTTTATTATATTGAGCTTATCGGGTTGAAAGGCCTCCAACCTTACGCTCCACTCCGCATCCGGCGGTTGGGACAAGAGCAGATAATTCCTCCGGGCAAATATGAGGATTTACGAAATTCCATTCGGCCGAATTTCATTGTCCCAGAGCTAGGCAAGTCTTCGATGAATGGAACAATATTGACACAATAGACATTGAGGTAGTCAGCAGAGGTACCCCGAATATCAAGCGTGGCTACGAGAGGATTGCGAAGAGTCTGCACCATAGTCCCGATGGCGAGCAAGGTTTTGAAGATATCGGCACGACAATTTGGGTAAGGAATTTCCGGCTCAGAGACACGATCGTTACCCCGAAATGTGGCAGCAAATGCAAAATATAGTGCAATATCTAGAGGACGCAGGGTCGGACCAAAGAATGTTAGGGTTCCATCTTCATCTCGGTGATCAAAAGCAAGATTTAGAACCCGAGCATAAATATCTTATGTTATCACTTTATTATTGTACGCATTATTATTTCAAGAAAAGTCAACCTTTATTTCCGACAAAAGGCATCACAATCTTTGGCTTGGATCAATTTATCAAGATCTTGCATATTTTTGCGTTTAAGCCCACCTCAGGCATAAAGGAGGCCCCATGCACATTAGACGCCGCATTTAAATATAATCATGTCGCTACTTGTTTATCGCTTTTCCACTCTATACATGTTATTCAAAGCAATAATTATTCGTCTCATACTAGTTTGGTTTGTTTCATTTTTAGAGAAGGTTTATTTTGCTCGCTTTATTTTCCAAAAGTTGATTCGCGTTGATTGAAATGGCGGAACACCATTACTTCACGAGATCCAAGGCACAATCATCCGACAAAATGATCGATTCAGAGGCAAATGAACAAACCGGTTTGGGACTTGTCGCTTCTTCCGGAGGTGAACCAGAGACATTGGAAAGGAGAAATACTTCCGTCCCGGATGAATACCTCGCCCAACCATCGCAAAGCAAATGGCAACTATGCAACCGAGATCGAACGGCTCAGGAATCTTACCAATCTTTCCATCAAGATCAACACTCCACCGCTGAACAAGAGACGAGCGAATCGCACCACACACCTTTCTATCTCACGAACCATCATTCCCCGTAACCTTCCCCAAATCCCTTACCAAGCGTAACCAATCCTCAACTCGCCACCCACAACGTACCAATCCGCATCCTATCAACCCGCAGCCACCACAACAAAGCCCGCTACAAAATGACCCAAGATCCTTCACGACCCATATATACATCCACTCCACTTACCCAAACTACCCCACTTGTCCAAAATATCCCTCCTACACTAAATTACCAGTAACCCAACAAATACCAATGGCACACATCACTAACAAGCAAAGTATGTGCCACCGGATATGCAATCTAAGCCCAACCTTCCACTTCTACCATACCAAACATACATCATCAGGAGATAGACCAATATGAAGAGATGGAAAGGCAAGCAAGGATTAGAAATGATGAAAGTATGGCAAGGGAGAGTCAGAACCTAAAAAAAGCAATGAAAAACATTCAAACCAGCAAGGGGGCATGAAGGACTCGAGTATGAAGATCTCTCGCATGCATCCCGACGCTGATTACTGTCGGGTATAAGGTGCCAAAATTTGACTTATTCGATGGAAAGGGAAATCCTCGCGCTCATTTGAGATCGTATTGTGACAAACTGGTTGGAGTAGGTAAGGACCAGGCCATAATAATGAAGTTGTTCATAAGAAGTTTGACAGGGAAGCGCCGACCGGTACACAAGCCAGACCCGCGAAAATGGCATAATCTGGGGCACAATGGCACGAGGATTTTGTGGGCAAAGTTGAGTTTAACACCGACACAGTCTTGGATAGATTTTATTTAATGAAATTAGAAAAAAAATCTATAGAGACTTTCAAAGAATATGCCATGAGGTGGAGGGCGGAAGCAGCAAAAGTTCAGCCCCCAATGGCGGAAAGTGAGATGACCACGCTCTTTGTGCAATCTATGAAGGATGCAACTTATTACGAAAAAATGATAAGCGTCATTGGACGGAATTTCTCTGAAGTGGTTAGGATGGGAGATTTCATAGAAGAAGGTATCAAAACAGGGAGAATCACGAACTTAGCAAAGATTGCAAAGCGACAAGTAAGGCCATTGATCAGACTCATTCTGGGAGCAATTAAGAAGAGGAGGGATGGAGCGCCCTGTCATGGCGATCCAGGAACATAGGTCCAACCAAATGCCAACCTACCAAAGCCCGTCATCCCACCTCCCTACTATAATCAAAATACCCAAAATCATCGACCTCCTACTATAGCCAAAGCACACAAAGCCCTCAGCCTTATTATCAACACTCGCCTACTCCCTACCCTGTCTATCATACCCAACCAATATATAGCCCACCACGAGCACCTACCTATAGAAATTCCCCACAGTATCAACCCACACATCCGCCTCAGCCGTAAACCCATCCACCAAATACTCCCAGACCCCGGGCAAATTACGAAAGAAGGCCAGTCAAGACATATACACCTTTAGCCGAACCTCTAGCCCAACTATACGAAAGATTGAGGACCGCAGGAATACTCCAACCCATCCCAGGGCATATCCCCAATCCTATTCCTGTGTCGTATGATGAAACTAAGCATTGTGCGTACCATTCGGGGATCAAGGACATGACATCGAGTTTGTTTTGCCCTCAAAGACAAGATCGAGGCTTTGATCAAAGAGGGAATTATCCAACTGAAAGGACCTTCCCCTAATGTAAATAAAAACCCTTTGCCAAATCATGAAAATGCCAATATAAACATGATTACCGTTGATGAAGAAAACAGTTTGGAAGGGACCATTGTGCCGATCCGAACAGAGGAAAGGGTTGAATCATCGGCTTTGATCACCCCTATAATTCTGATTCAAGTAAGAGCACCGCTTGAAGTGGAAGTACTTCCTCGAAATCGCGGATGGTGACGTCGTATGTTGATACCAAAACCGCCTTGGAGCTATTCGATTGGGGAAAGGAGCAAGGGAAAGGAGAAACAAATTGTAGAAGTTGTCGTCATTTGGTATGACAAGATCCGGACGATGTTATGCCCTGCAGACAATCCAAAAAGGTTGTAACAGACCGAAGTGGAAGAGTTACGGAGGAAAATGCCAACCAAAGAGTATTCCGTTGTAGAGCAATTGAAGAAAACACCGGCTCAGATTTCTTTGCTATCATTGTTGATGAATTCTCCGGACCACGGACGCGCTTTATTGGAAGTACTCAAAGAAGCTTATGTTCCGAGAGAGACCACGGGTGAGAAACTCTCGGCTTTGGTCGGACAGATTTTAGAGGCCCATAAAGTCTCTTTTCATGACAAAGAATTGCCACCTGAGGGTTTGGGCCACAACAAAGCTTTGAACATAACAGTAAAGTGCATGAACAAGTTCATTTCTAAGGTATTGATTGATGGAGGCTCAGCCGTCAATATTTGTCCCGCGGCGACTCTCCGAGCCTTGGGAATTAGCATTGGAAAGATTCGCGAAAGTCATGTGCGAGTTAAAGGTTTTGATGGAGCCCAAAGGAGCGTTATGGGAGAAATGGATTTAACATTACAAGTGGGGCCCGTAGAGTTCGTCGTGGAATTCCAAGTGCTAGACATATCTACCGGCTATAACCTACTAATGGGAAGACCTTGGATCCATGTGGTGGTGCGGTTCCTTCTACCCTACATCGAGTTTGAAGTTTGTTTGGGATCATCACGGTGTCGTGGTACACGGAGAAGGAGCAATTCAATATGTCCCGGCGGCGGATCCATTTGTTGAAAGCGTAGATACACCGGATGGGTCTGTCTTCCATGTCGAGAAATTACATGTGCCTCCAAAGTCGAAATATTGAAGTTACCCCGGTCCTCACAATGGTGGCCCAGGAAATGTTGAAGAATGGCTTTAAGCCCGGCCGAGGCCTCTGATTGAATTTAGAAGGTATGGTGGAGCCTGCTCACTTGCTCAAGAAGAAGGATACTTTTGGTCTCGGATACAAACCCACTTCTAAAGAAGTCTTATCACCAACCTCCGAAAGAAAGGGACACTCCCTTGCCAAAGCCTATTCCACCCTTGAATCAGTCATTTGTCAAAGCATATGCCGCTCAGGAGTCGAATGAAGATGATGCAGACGACCTCGCGGAAGGACTCAAAAGCCTTTTCATTGCAGAAGAAGAAATGGAATGCAATGTAATTCTGGATGATTTTGATGAAGGCCCAACTATTTGGGATGCAGAACGTGGAGATATTTTAAAAAATTGGACCTGTGCCCCGGCCCTGTTTCTCCGGGAAGCTTGGTAGAAATTACCTTAGTACTTTTTGAAACAATGCGATTCTAATTGAGGCTTGAAAGCTTAAATGACAAATCCACATTTCTTTTGCTATTTAAAAATTTGTTTTGTTTACTAATTTTCTTTTCTCTTTCAGCATGCAAACTAATAAATCTGTCGATAATGTGAATGTGACATGTAATGAAACAAACAAATAAAATCCAAACAATGAACAGGACTTCGAAGAATATGAGGAAGACTCGCAGCCAGAAGAATTGACAGAGGAATTAGAACATTTTGAGAATAAACCAAAGCCAAATTTAGAAGAAACTGAGGCAATAAATTTGGGGGATGCAGAAAATGTGAAAGAAACAAGAATCGGCCCATCCATCAACGCCCCACAAAGGAAAGAACTGACGGATCTTTTGAGATAATATATCGACGTATTTGCTTGGTCTTATGACGAGATGCCAGGGTTGAGCACGGATATTGTTTCGCATAGATTGTCTATCGATCCATCCTACCCTCCGGTGAAACAAAAACCAAGGAAAATCAAGCCTGATTTGAGCTTAAGGGTCAAGGAGGAGGTGTCCAAGCAATTCGATGCAAAGGTCATTCGAGTCACAAGATACCCCACTTGGTTGGCAAACATTGTACGGCAAGCAAAGAAAGATGGAAAGATACGAGTGTGCGTGGATTATCGGGATCTCAACAAGGCCAGTCCGAAGGATGACTTCCCTCTTCCAAATATTCACATACTCATTGACAACTGTGCAAAGCATGAATTACAATCATTTGTTGATTGCTTTGCTGGTTACCACCAAATCTTGATGGATGAGGAAGATGCAGAGAAGACAGCATTCACTACACCTTGGGGAGTATACTGATATCGGGTAATGCCGTTCGGACTCAAGAATGCAGGTGCCACCTACATGAGGGCCATGACTACCATTTTTCACGATATGATCCACAAAGAAATAGAGGTCTACGTGGATGACGTTATTATTAAGTCGCGAAAGACTTCGGATCACTTGACGGATTTAGAGAAGTTCTTTGATCGGCTGAGGCGGTATAACCTAAAATTAAACCCTGCAAAGTGTGCGTTTGGTGTCCCTGCTGGGAAGCTGCTAGGTTTCATCGTGAGTAGAAGAGGTATTGAATTAGACCCCTCGAAGGTAAAAGCTATTCAAGACTTGCCTCCTCCAAAGAGTCGAAAAGACGTGATGAGTTTCCTTGGTCGCCTCAATTACATCAGCAGGTTCATAGCACAATCAACAGTGATATGTGAGCCAATATTCAAGCTACTGAAGAAAGACGCTGCTACCAAGTGGACATCGGATTGCCAGCAAGCTTTTGATAGAATCAAAGAATACTTGTCTAACACACCTGTTTTGGTGCCTCCAGAACCCGGAAGACCGTTGTTGTTATATCTGTCTGTGTTAGAAAATGCATTTGGATGCGTGCTGGGACAACATGACGAAACAGGAAAGAAGGAGCAAGCCATATACTACTTAAGCAAGAAGTTCACACCGTATGAAGCTCGGTATACTTTGCTAGAACGCACTTGTTGTGCCTTGACATGGATTGCGCAAAAGTTTAGGCATTATCTGTTTGCATATACCACTTATCTCATCTCAAGGATGGACCCGCTCAAATATATTTTTCAGAAGCCCATGCCCACCGGGAAGCTAGCGAAGTGGCAAATCTTGTTAAGTGAATTCGACATCATATATGTCACCCAAAAGGCTATCAAAGGACAAGCACTAGCCGACCATCTTGCTGAAAACCCCGTGGATGAAGAATACATGCCTCTCCGGACTTATTTTTCGGACGAGGAGGTACTGTTTGTTGGAGAAGACATCTCGTAAGAGTACGGGTTGGAGAATGTTCTTCGACTGAGCCGCAAACTTCAAAGGGGTTGGTATTGGAGCGCTTTGATTTAATCAGTCAACACTACCCAATTTCGGCAAAACTCCGATTTCCATGCACCAACAATATGGCGGAATATGAAGCTTGTATACTCGGACTTAGAATGGCCGTTGATATGAACATCCAAGAATTATTGGTCATAGGTGATTCAGACTTATTGATTCATCAGGTGCAAGGCGAATGGGCGACCAAGAACGGGAAGATACTTCCTTACCTGCATTGCGTAAAAGAATTATGCAAAAAATTCAGCAAAATAGAATTCAAGCATATCCCACGAACTCAAAACGAGTTCGCTGATGCTCTGGCAACACTGTCCTCCATGATTCAACATCCAGATAAGAACTACATTGATCCCATCAAGGTGAGCTTATCGGATCAGCCGGCATATTGTTTCAATATAGATGGAGAGTTGGACGGAAAGCCTTGGTACCACGACATTAAGAGATATCTCAAGATAGGTGAATATCCAGAAGGCATAACCAGTATACAAAAGAGGACACTTAGGAGGTTAGCAAACCATTTCTTCCTAAACGGAGAGATCCTTTATCGGATGACTCCAGATCTCGGTTTGTTAAGATGTGTTGATGCTCGAGAGGCAAGCAGTTTAGTTGAAGAGATACACGGAGGCACGTGCGGGCTTCATATGAATGGCTTTACTTTGGCAAAGAAGATTCTGAGAGCAGGATACTTTTGGATGACCATGGAAACAGATTGCATCCACTTCGTGCAAAGATGCCATCGATGTCAGATTCATGGCGATCTAATCAAGGTGCCTCCTAACGAACTCAATGTGACGAGCTCTCCTTGGCCATTCGCAGCTTGGGGCATGGATGTCATTGGCCCTATCAACCTGGCCGCATCAAATGGACACAGATTTATTCTAGTGGCAATTGACTATTTCACAAAGTGGGTAGAAGCATCGTCCCACAAGTCAAGAATAAAGAAAGTGGTGGTGGATTTTGTCCGCAACAACCTCATTTGCCGATTTGGAATTCCTGAGTCGATTATAACAGACAATGGAGCCAATCTCAACAGTAATCTGATGAATGAGATATGCGAAAAGTTTAAGATCACTCACCGCAATTCCACTCCATACCGACCTCGGATGAGCGGAGCAATCGGCGACCAACAAAAACATCAAAAGAATACTACGAAAGATGATTGATAATTACAAGCACTGGCATGAGCATCTGCCTTTTGCCACTTTTAGGCTATCGCACTACAATCAGGACTTCTACTGGGGCAACACCGTATCTATTGGTCTATGGAACAGAAGCTGTGTTACCAGCAGAAGTAGAAATACCATCCTTGAGAATTATCCAAGAAGCCGAGCTAAACGAAGCAAAATGGATACGGAATCGGTACGAACAATTGATGTTGATCGATGAAAAGCTATTGAACGCGGTATGCCATGGGCAACTTTATCAAAAGCAGAATGGCCAAAGCTTTCAACAGAAAGTAAAACCGAGGACTTTCAAACCGGGCAATTGGTGCTAAAACGCATATTCCGCACCAAAATGAAGCTAAAGGAAAATTCGCACCTAAGCGGCAAGGGCCTTATATGGTTCAACGGTGTTGACTGGAGAAGCGTTAATCCTAGCTGAAATGGACGGTGAAGTATGGCCAAAAGCTATCAACGCGATGCGGTGAAAAGATACTACATTTAGGATTTTTCTATGTAATGCATTTCTTGTGTTGTAAAAATTGCGCTCCCAGGCGGATACGCAAAGAACCCATGTCGGGTTCCGCTTTCCTAGATTGCAAATTTCCCGTAAACACATTTCTTTGTAACATGAACTACGTTATGACTGATTCCTCGGCGGGATACGTGGCGGCCACATCGGCCGGTCCCATTTTAGAAAATCCTTACAATCCTCTTTTGCTTGTAATGAACTACGCCACGACTGATTCCCTCATGGGGATACGTGGCGGCCTAAATCGGCCGGTCCCACCATTAGGAAATATTTTCTCCTTTATCTCACAAAGACAAAATGCACCCATCCGATCACCCCGATAGAGGTGCAAGAAATCTACACAAGACTCGGTTGTCCGTTCAAAAGATCGTCATTCTCACATATCAGAAACTGGGGCATTTTTTAAGGGATCACTGCCAGAGGACGCCGATAAACATGAAAAAGCATCGGCAAACTAAGTCTTCAGCCAGAAGAATTTTGGATAGGACGTTTGTTTTGTTTCACCGCATGTCACTGCTCGACAGACATTTATATATATATATATATATATATATATATATATATATATATATATATATATATATGCAGTATTTCTTATAAGCAAATTATTTTTCAACAAACATTTTTCATCAAAATTCGATAGAATTTTTATGTTTCTATTTTTTAAGATGCATTTCTACAAATTGTTTTTGAATGTTTTCATTAACGGCTGGCCAAGACTGGGAAGCAGAGAGGGGCTACGGGTCCGAGTTAGCAGGACATGCGAATACCAGGGCCGAAGCTACAAAGTCAACGCGAATCAACTCCCCCTCCCAAAACTCATAAATTTATTTGAGTACAGGTTCTTCAGGTCGAAAACGGCAGGGAAGCTGCAACATTTATGAGCAGATTCGCAAGGGCCTCCGCATCGCAACTCACTACAAGAATCACTTTCATGTTTGGAGATCGTACAAAGACGTCATGCTAAACTACATGTCCCCAACCGTGTTGTGTCCACGCGAAGAACGGTATTTCGACTTACAGGGTCGCATTCTCATCTACTCAACTTTTGCATCGCTTATGTCCACACATTAACTATCATGGCATGGCAATAGGGCCCCATTTTACATTACGTCAACACGACGACACAAATCAGGCGCCCACTTTCTAATGCGGGTATGTTTTAAATCAGGCGCCCACCTTCTAATGCGGGTATGTTTTAAATCAGGCGCCCACCTTCTAATGCGGGTATGTTTTAAATCAGGCGCCCACCTTCTAATGCGGGTATGTTTTAAATCAGGCGCCCACCTTCTAACGCGGATATGTTTTAAATCGGCGCCCACCTTCTAACGCGGGTATGTTTTAAATCAGCGCCCACCTTCTAATGCGGTATGTTTCAAATCAGCGCCCACCTTCTAACGCGGGTATGTTTTAAATCAGCGCCCACCTTCTAACGCGGTATGTTTTAAATCAGCGCCCACCTTCTAACGCGGGTATGTTTTAAATCAGCGCCCACCTTCTAATCTTGGGTATGTTTTAAATCAGCGCCCACCTTCTAACGCGGGTATGTTTTAAATCAGCGCCCACCTTCTAACGCGGGTATGTTTTAAATCAGCGCCCACCTTCTAACGCGGGTATGTTTTAAATCAGCGCCCACCTTCTAACGCGGGTATGTTTTAAATCGGCGCCCACCTTCTAATGCGGTATGTTTTAATCGAGCGCCCACCTTCTAATCTGGGTATGTTTTAAATCGGCGCCCACCTTCTAACGCGGGTATGTTTTAAATCAGCGCCCACCTTCTAATCTGGTATTTAAATTTCAGTCGCCCACCTCCTAACGCGGTATTTAAATTTCAGTCGCGCCCACCTCCTAATGCGGGTATTTAAATTTGATCAGGCGCCCACCTCTGTCTGGTATTTAAATTTCACCAGCGCCCACCTCCTAACGCGGTATTTAAATTTCAGTCAGCGCCCACCTCATAATGCGGGTATTTTATTTTAAACCAGCGCCCACCTCCTAATGCGGGTATTTTATTTTAAATCAGCGCCACCTTCTAATGCGGGTACTTTATTTTAAAGTGTAAACAGCGCCCGCTAACGCCATCATCTGCACAACATTAAGCAACGACATCATTTCAACTTACAAAGTCATATTCTCACATACATATCTTATGCAATTGTTATACACTAATTTTTATCTTAGCTCTGGTCCACAGTGAATTGACCTACGGAGCTTTCAAAGATAACGTGGAACTATATCTCACTACGAACCAAGGCAATTTGGTCTAACAACCTACTTGAACTTCGATCCGCTCTTTCCCAATAGTTTTGTTATATCTGCGACCCGGTGTCATCATAACTTCGACACGGGCAACATTTCTTGAATCTACACCAACTTTTCCATAATTTCTCTCCCCCTGGGATCTTATTTCTACCCATGATCTTCCTTCAAGTCCCGTTGATCAGGACAAAATTGGCTACTCAGTCAACTTTCTTTGGCCGAAAACTCTTTCATCGTCTCCATCCAAAGAGGGGCATCTGTTGACACCCAATTTTGTCCCGTCTTTTCCGATTTATTTTGCAGTTTTAATTATTTTTAGCACCTCAAAACAATTTTAATCTATATACATACATGCGTATATATATATATATATATATGTGTGTGTGTATGTATATATCTCATTATTATTATTATTCGCATTTTTATTATATCATTTGCATATTTTATAATAATCATAAGTTATCCGAAATTCTATATTATTTTATTCTCGCAAAATTGCATCGCATTTCCCTTTTATTAAGCATTAAGCATTTCGCAAATATTATATTTTATTATTATCACGTCGTTATGTTATTTTAAATAATTCACATCTTTTACAAAAATATATATATATATATATATAATATATTTTAATATTAAACCCCTATTTTATATTTTTTAATCCATAACATTTTTTATTTCCTAACCCAAAACAATCCCTACCCAACCCAAACTAAAACCCATTTTCGTCCAAGCCCAACCCAATTTCCTAACCCAATTAAATTCCCACCAGCCCAATACTCACTAACCCATTCCCCAACTCCCAAAACCCTTCTCTCATTTTAACCCAACCAAAATCGAAGCTCAACTCCCCTTTTCTTATTGGCCCAACGCCCAATCAAATACCCATTTCCTAAACCATTCCCTTTATCCCTTTAACCCCAAACCCAAAACAAAAACAGCCCAACCGGCCGACCCACAAGCCCAACCCCCAAATTAAAAAACCCAAGCCCAAACCCGGCCCCCTCTCCTTATCTTCGACCGACCCGCCCCCTTTCCCCATTTCGAAAAAAAAAAGAGAAAACCCTACCCTCCTTCAACCTCAAGTCGTCGCTGTCCCATACCCACATGCCCGACCGGTCACCTCGCCCCCTGCCACCACCCACTCCCTGCCACCCACCCTGACACCACCACACCCTCCCACACTTCGCCTAACCCATACCCCTAAAATCCGCTTCCAAATTCAGATTTTTTTTGCCTTTAATTCAAAATTCAAACTCGATTCTTGGGGGGGAATCCCCCTATAAATACCCCATGATTGTTCTTCATTTTGGGAGAGATTTTTCGGAGAAGAAAAAAAGAGATTTTGGAAGGATTTTGGAAGATTATTCCATATATACATAAATATTTTGTTGTGTTCTTGAGTTTAAAGCATTTGGCTTCTTTGTTGTTTCAAGAATCAAGTCAAAAAGGTTTGTTCTCCCATTTTGATTCTCGATTTTCTTCATCGATTTGGTCAGTCGACCAGATTCGTAACATTTTCAAATTCTTGCATTTCATATTTATGTATGTTGGTTATCTGAATTTGGTGTTAAAATTTGATTTGGATCATCGATTTCGGTCGTTACTAACCCGGTCAGTCGACCCGATTTGAATTTCCAAATTTCTTGCATTATTCTTTGTTGTTATCATTGGTTATCTGAAATTGATGAAATTATTTGATTAGGGTTGAAACTCCAATTCGGTCAGTCACCGACCGGTCAGTCGCCTCAATTTGAATTTCCAAATTTCTTGCATTATTCTGTTGTTATCATTGGTTATCTCAAATTGATGAAATTATTTGATTAGGGTTGAAACTCCAATTGGTCGGTCATCGACGGTCTGTCGCCTCAATTTGAATTTCCAAATTTCTTGCATTATTCTTTGTTGTTATCATTGGTTATCCGAAATTGATGAAATTATTTGATTAGGGTTGAAACTCCAATTCGGGTCATCGACCCGGTCGGGTCATCGCCTCAATTTGAATTTCCAAATTTTCTTGCATTATTCTTTATTATTATTGGTTATCTGAAATTGATGAATTTATTTGATTCGGGTTGAAAGCTGATCCGGTCGGTCATCGACCGGTCAAGTCGACCGGTTGGGTAACATTTTCGTAATTCTTGCATTTCATATTCTTGTTATTGGTTATCCGAATTGGGTGTTGAAATCGATCCGGGTTGAAACACCGATCCGGTCAGTCATCGATCCGGTCGGTCGACCCGATTGGATATTTCAATTCCGTAACTTCGGGTCGGATATTTTAAAGCGCTCCTTTGCTCGTTTCTTTAGCCTTTGTTTTCTTGTTTTATTAATATCGCATTAAAGTAAGCGAAATTGAATTCGTGGCGCGCTTTTCTTCGCTTTCGCTTCGCTTTTTTTAGTATAAGCTGTTTTAGATATCGTGCAGCGGATATATTATTGTTTTATTAAGTTCTTGTTTTAGATTTCTTGCAGCGGATATCATTGTTTCTTGTTTTGAACAAATACCGCGTCTGTTGGGCGTTGTTTTTCTGTTTCGCCAGTTCTTGCTCGGATTGATTATTGTTTTTCTTGTTTTTTACGTTTTTCTGCTTTTAAAATAAACACCGCACCTTTCATATATTGCTTTCTGTTTGATCCTTTGTTTGACATTAAAATATCCGATTCTTGTTTCTTGCTTTTAAACTAAACACCGCGTTTTTTGAGCTGCTTTTTCACATCGCTATCGCTATCGCCATCAAGCTGTTCCGATTTAAAATTTTACTGATTTGAACACGATACTACACCGCCGATGAAAAATATCCGTCGATTTTGAGGCCTCCACGGTTGTAAAGACGGAAATATAACTTCGGGCAATGATGAAGACTTAAACCTTTATTTCATCCAAGATCAACATGTTTAGTAGGCGAGGTGACTAAAATAACCAACAAGTTATATATTCGCGACCACGACGTGATTATAGTGATCTTTTCTATTTCACCCGAGAGACCGACACGTTTAGTAGGCGAGGTAATCAAAATAACCACATTAGTCATATGTTTGCGACCACGACGTGATTGGAATGCTCTTTTCAAAATTTAAGTCTGAGCCCTCCGTGATCAAAACATTCACTTTGTTTTGAATGCGGATATGGAGTTATTTGTATTTAACTGTTTCTAATCGTTTGTTGTTGACGACTTGCGAGGATTAAAGTAAAATAACGACGAATTATTCCTCGGAGTTTATTTATTTTATTTCTTTCTTTAATTCAGCTTTATCCCGCTTTGTATTGTAATATTATTTATCGCACGTATGTAACTATTGAAATGCTTAGAATAGGCAAACTTAGGATTAATTCATAAGGTAGTTTAAGATTTGAAACCCGTCGCTAGCTTATTTATTTGTAGGCTCGGGTTGAATTCAAACTTAGAAATCCTTCGCTAGTTTATTTATTTTAGGCTCAAATCACGCGTATTCAAAATTTTCAAAAAAAAAAACAACTTTGTCATCTTTATTTGCTTTATTAATCATTCTGGATAAGTTTATCTTTTGTCAATTTATAATTCAATGATTCCCAAAATTTTACTTATTTGATAGTATAAATAATTTATTGTCACAAAATACATATTTTTCAAAACTTTACATGTATCTTTCTTTTTATGTCATCTGAATACGTACTTGTATAAAATGCATCATTTACTAATTATTTGCAAACATCTTTTAATCTATTATACTTGTAAAAAACATGCATTTTTCCTAGTAATAATTAACCTGAATTTGACCGGATAACCGCAAGTTAGCGGATCTTAAAGGATGCCTAACCCCTTCCCTTTAGGATAATAAAGAACCCTTACCTAGAATCTCGCTAGTTTCGCAGACCTTAAAATTGGAGTTTACATTGCAGCACTTAGTTTAAAATATTTAGGTGTCCTAATTCACCGTAAAAGATAATTAGGTGGCGACTCCTCAATCATTTACCCGGGAATCACCCATACGTCTGTGCTCCGCTTTGACCCGAGCAAGGTCGAAAAACGGGCGCGACAATTACAATACCTGAAATACACGTTAAATTTTGGGTTACACTATTCGAGATATACAGTTGTACTAGAGGGGTAAAGTGATGCAAACTGGATATCTGATATAGAGAACACCAAGTCCACCAGTGGGTATGTATTTACAATTGATGGTGGGGCTGTGTCTTGGAAATCCTCTAAGCAAACTTGCATCGCCCGATCCATGATGGAATCAGAGTTTATCGCTTTAGACAAAGCAGGAGAAGAAGCTGAGTGGCTTCATGACTTCTTAGAGGATGTTCCGTGTTGGAACAAACCGGTTCCTTCGGTAATGATCTACTGCGATAGTCAGTCATCTCTAGGAAGGGCACGAAATGCTATGTACAACGGCAAGTCTCGTCATATTCGACGGAGGCATAAGACCGTTAGGCAACTGATCACCACGGGTATAATATCCATTGATTATATTAAGTCAAATGATAATATAGCAGACCCATTGACAAAGGACTTACCCAAGGATCAGGCGGCTTGCCTGTCTACGAGAATGGGCTTAAAACCCAAAATATAAGGACCAATACAGTGGTAACCCAACCTTACTAACTGGAGATCCCAGTAATTTGGTTCAATTGGAAAACTAAGCTGTAAAGGTTCAGTTGATCGCTTCAGTGGAAGCATGAGCACTTCGGATAGTGATTTCTGAAAAGAAACACCAAATCCAAAGTCGTTCGTGCGATAGACGTTAAGTGCTATCTGTAGTATGGGTAAAAGTTAAGTTTTCAAAACCTGTAATGATCCTTAGCAGTTGAGGTTAGGTTTTTGGGAAACTTTTAATGGTTCCTAACACTTGTGAAGTGGGGTATAGCAGGATACCTTGTAGGAGACCACTTATTTAAGTGCGAGGACGGGCCGCCTCAAATGAACGCACTTAAAAATCCAAGAAGTTGTCCATGGCCAAAACGGACAAAACATTACGAAGAAAAGAGTAAGAGAATTTGTTGTATTGGTACCATTGACTTGGCTTACACTAAACACTGACGGTTCAAGACATCACGTTCACCGCGCAGTAATTAAGTCCGATGGTATTCAACTATGAAAGGTTCAAAGCTGAAGCTACCTCTCCTTATGCAACATCGGTCTGCTGAAATATTGCTGGAAATGAAAAGACACCATGTGAGTGCGCCAAAATCTCTTTCAAGAGGGGATTGTTGGAAATTAGCCTTTGGTGGGAGTTGCGACCGACCAACTTAAATGGCTTAAACACTAGTGTTACGCATATTGGAGAATCTGGTTCTTCACACATGCATGATCTATTAAGTATGTAGATAACCGTAGGGCCAAGAATCGTCAAATTTCATTGAGAAATGAAAGAGATATTGGTTCACTAAGTAAGGTGTTTGAAGTATGGAAAAGTGTGGTTTGGGATCAATTCTCCCTCATCGGTAGAGAAAGAAAGAATTGTTGTGTATATAAGACTCGAAATTGGTTTGGGTTTGGAACCCCAAGGGGTATCCCATGTGTTTAAAGAAGGGAGGACCTAGATGTGCTTCGGTTCGAGGAAAGCCCACACGCGCGCCGCCGCCGCCCACCCGTCCCGTCCCGTCCGGTCCGGTTCCGGTTCCGGGTTCCGGGTTCTCGGGTTCTCGGGTCGTGGGCTGTAGTCCTTGAAGTTTCCAGAAAGTCAGAATTTGGGCAGACAGAACAGAAACGCCAAACACTCAATTCATCCATTTATTTTGGCTGAATTACTCCTCCTATAATGGCCAATCCGTTGGTCTTTCTCACCATTTATTTTGGTGGCTTTACTACCTCCATAATGGTCATTATTTAGCCAATAATGGTTGTTATGGAGTCAGTTAAATATCCCCTCCCTCACCTATATAAACACCTCCTTGCACCATTGTTGAAGACACTAACAATACACGAAAATACACAACCAGAAAATCAATTCTTCCTACAACTTCCAAGCATCATTTCGTTACTCAATATTCTTCACGGTAGCTCTTGAGTTTCCTTTGCTCAATTGTTCCATTGCTGTTTTATCTTGGGAGACGAATTATCTAGGACGTATAAAGGATACATACGGGGCAATATTGTCTTAAGGACAGAGTGCTACACTCGACTCAACAAACAAAAACAATTTCCAGTTTTTCTTGTTCAACATCTTTGTAATTTTCAGTTTTCTAGTTGAATTGTAATTTCAATTCTTACATTAGCAGTTACTTGTAATTTTCGTTTCCTGCATCCTTTGATAAACCAACAGGAATTCATGGTGAAATGTGAAGAGATTAATACCAGCAAGACTCCTAGGAAAAATCGGCAGTTCAAGTATTCTACGTCTCAAAAGTTGTGAACTATTAATACTTTCATCTAAGATTCTTGATTGTTGGGCAGTCAAGCAGGTTGATAAAGGCAAGGATTAGCTAAACGATTGAGGTAAGTTAAAGCTTACTTTTCTAATAGAAAATTCCAGTAGAACTTATGTATTCTAAGTGTTCGATAAAATGTCTTAGGAAGACTTCTTGATTATACCATCAAAAAGTTTATAGTCTATCTATTAGCACGTGTAACAACCATAATTTTCGGGAGCCTACCAGTCCACTCCAGGCCTCTCCCAATCCAATTTGGGCCCGACTTTCGTAACATCGACTCCACGACAGCCCGATAATGCGTGGTACATGGATACCGACACCATGACAGCCCGATAATGCGTGGTACATGGATACCGACACCACGTCTCATATCACAAACAATTTAGGTAATCTTCCTCAACTGCGCTAGCTACCGACTCCACAATCTATTATGGTTGTTAGTGGTCATCGCATTCTAATTCAAGGATTTGGCTACACCCTTATCCCACCACCACATCCCCACTTCTCTCTTCAAAATGTCCTTTATGCACCAAACATCATCAAAAATCTAATTTCTGTCAGAAAATTTGTCACCGATAATTTTGTCTCAATTAATTTTGACCCGTTTGTATTTTTCGTAATGGAGCTCCGTACCGGAAAACTCCTTACGAGATGCAATAGTGAGGGGAACCTATATCCGTTTCTACCAACATCCGCTGCTAATGTCACTCCTCCCACTGTTCTAACAACCATATCTCCCTCTACGTGCTATGTAGACTTGGTCATCCGGGTTCTCACGTTTTTTATTCTCTTAGAAATTGAAATTTAATCCAATGCAACAAAGGAAATCTTTCTCATAGTTGCTCCTCGTGTCAGTTAGGAAAACACGTTAGACTACCATTTGCGACTTCTATGAGTACTGCTTTCTCTCCCTTTGATATTATTCACGCTGATGTATGAACATCTCCCATAACCAGCAACTTAGGCCACAAATACTATCTGGTATTTTTGAATGATTTCTCTCACTTTCTTTGGGTCTATCCACTTAAACTCAAATCTCAAGTGTTCTCCAAATTTGTTGAGTTCCGTACCTTGTTTAAAACGCAATTTGAAAAAGACATAAAATCATTTCAATGTGATAATGATTGTGAGTTTAATAATTCCTTCTTTCATAATTTTTCTGCGGCTAACGACATGATTTTTCTTTTCTCATGCCCCCATACCTCCCTCAAAACGGAAAGGCCAAAAGAATTCTTCGAACCATTAATAATATGATTCGTACCCTCTTTTTTCATGCGTCTCCCTCCCTAATTTTTGGATATATGCATTAAAAATGACATAAAATATTCTCAACATTTTACCTACCCGTGCGATTCAAAATAGGACACCCACCGAAATTCTCTACCGTCGGATCCCTACCTATGACCACCTTAGAATTTTCGGTTGTCTATGTTACCCAAATATGACATCCACGGCACCTCACAAATTAGCACCCTGGCTACTCCGTGCGCCTTCCTCGGTTTCCCGTCAAACCATAAGGTACTTGTGCTATGAGCTCTCCACCGACGAAATTATAATTTCTCGCCACGTCACATTTGTCGAATATGTCTTCCCGTTTGACAACATCAAAAAAATTCGAGTCACTGATTATCAATTCCTCGAAAATTCGGACCAATCACCGCTTGTCCAACAAGCATTCAGTCAGGTGGCCACTGTTCCGGTGGCGGCAGACACACCAACTGCCACCACCGACAGTCCAGTCACTAGTGGTGACACCACCCCCACTATCTCGTCACCATCTGCCACCACCAAAAATTGCCCCACTGCATTCCTGTCCCCTTCCAGCTCTCTGTCACGACCGTTGCCTACTGCCGCTACCACCGATAGTCGGCCCGACGACAATAACCACACCACCAGTCACCGAAACCCCCGTCGCCCTACCGCTGTGTTTCCACCATCGGACCACACCAAAGTCGACCCTCCAGTTCGACACCATTCCCTCGACTTATCTCCAGTCACCGAAAAACCAAACCCATCAATAACCTAGTTCGACACCAACCCACTGTCGTCGCCATATCCAATAACACCCATGTAACCCAATCCGGAGCCTCGACAAACACCACCACAACACCACAACCACTGCCATGCCCAGAAAATACACACCAGACACCCCACGCCACCACCAGTTCCTGCTCCCCAACCTTTTCGCCGATTAGATCCCTAAACCACAACTCCCTCAAAATATCGAAAATACCCCTGCCCCACCCACCGTATGGAAACCCGTGCTCAACATGAGATTTTCAAACCCAAAGTTCAGTTTAACTTGTCCACCAAAATCGTTTCCCAATACCCAAAAACCTAAAATTGGCAAACTAGACCCAAATTGGAATGCGGCCATGTGTGAGGAATTTAATGCTTTAATGAAACATCACTCTTGGGATTTGGTTCCTAGGCCGGAGGGGGTAAGCGTAATCCGATGCATGTGACTTTTTTGTTACAAATATAGAGACAATGGTGAGCTCGAGAGGTATAAGGCGAGACTTATAGCTAATGACACTAATCAGCATGAGGGTATAGATTGTGGTGAGACATTCAGTCCGGTTGTTAAATCGGCCACCATTCGCACAGTTATGTGCATTGCTATAGGTAAGCATTGGTCTATTCATCAGCTTGATGTGAAAATGTATTTCTATATGGGAATTTGAAAGAAACTGTTTATATGCATCAATCGCCCGGTTTTGTCCATCCAGCCGCCCCTAGTATGTATGTCGTGTCAGTAAGTCACTTTATGGCTTGAAACAGGCCCCTCGCGCGTGGTATGATCACTTTGCACAATATATTTTGCAGATTGAGTTTGTATGCACCAAGTGTGATAATTCTCGATTTATTTTTCATAGAGGTAGTAGCATTGCATATTTGTTATTATATGTGGATCATATTGTGCTCACTGCCTCATCTTAGTTGTTAAAAAATGAGATCATTGCACTGCTCAAAACAGAATTTGCTATGACTGACTTGGGAAAGTTGAGCTATTTTTTGGGGATTTCAGTGACCAGATCTGCAGACACTATGTTTCTTTATCAACGTAAGTATGCAGAGGAGATTGTGTACAAGGCTAAAACGACAAATTGCAAGATCATGTCTACTGCAGTTGACTCCAAATCAAAGCTCAGTGTTTGGATGGTGATCCAGTGTCAGATCCCACCCTATATCGGAGTCTTGCAGGTGCCCTACAGTACATGACTTTCACTAGACCTGATATTGTTTATGTTGTTCAGTAGGTATGCTTATTCATGCATGCTCCCAGAGAGCCTCATTTTACTACCCTTAAACGTATCATTTGATATTTTAAGGATACACTTGATTATGGATTACATCTCTACCCCTCAGCACCGACCAGATTGTTGTCATATACGGATGCTGATTGGGCAGGCTGTCCAGACACGCGACGATCCACCTCAGTCTATTGTGTGTTCTTGGGGGATAATCTCATATCTTGGTCTGCCAAGAGACCAGCTGTATTATCCCATTCGAGTGCAGAAACAGAGTACAGAGGAGTTGCTAATGTTGTTGCTGATATCTGTTGGCTCCGAAACCTTCTTTTGGAGCTTCAGTGTTCGTTGTGTAAGGCGTCTCTGGTTATTGTGATAACATATCCACCATCTATTTATCTCATAATCCAATTCAGCATCAGCGAATCTAGCATATTGAGATGGACATCCACTTTGTTCGTGAGAAGGTTGCTCTCGGTCATGTCAGAGTATTACATGTGCCTTCCTCTTATCAATACGCGGATATATTCACTAAAGGCCTTCCTAGACAGCTCTTCCTTGACTTCAGATCCAGTCTTAGCATCCGGTCTCATCCCGCTCAGACTGAGAGGGTGTATTAGCACATGTATGTACAATATAATTACCATATGTTGTGTTGTATAATTATGGTAGAATTGAGATTCTTATTATAGAAGGATTCAACATTGTACACCTATATATATTTGTATTAATGAGAAAGGCTCCCAATGGAGATTAATACAATTCTACACCATCAATCTTTTAAGTCTGGCGACTCTTCATCCGGCTTCTTTATTATACCATCAACGAAGCTGAATATCTTTCTTGCTCTTAGGACCGTCCTCATAGATCTAGCCCATTTTTCGTAATTTTTTCTCTTCAATTGGACTTGTGTCACCACAATTCTGGGATTATCTTTTGACGTAATGGCATAAGGGGAGATTGTCTTTCTTTGAATTTTATTTTCTTCACCGGCGATTCTTTTATTTTTATTGCCGGTTTCTCCGTCACCCGCCATTATTTAGGATTTTCGTTTTCTTTTAACGAGACTCTGATACCATGTTAAATTTGAGAGGCGACGGAAATTTAGAGAGAAGAAAAATATTGGGAGAATTCTTTCTTAGTTTCATTCATCATAATGACCTCTTTATATAGAGGTAAAAGTTCTCATTTTTCTAGTCTAATAAGAAAACACAATTCTAATAAACTACTATAATTACAATTTTTCAAATATACTTAGACTGAAATTTTACCATAAAACTAATAGAGTTAAACTAGGAAATATCTCAATAGCATGACTTTTAACTGCTTTGAAACTATGATATTATGTTAAAGTGTATCATCATCTCATTTCTTAACTTAAATTAGGAAGAACACATTTTAATTATGTGATTATTTTTCAATTAAGATATAACTATATGTATATTCTTCTTTTCCTTCTTATAACAGAACCCCCTATGCTTTCCTAACACGTTGTTTTCTTTTCATTGACTTTTTCTTCCTCAATAATTTTGGCCTTTGGGAACCAAATGGAGCGTTAAAGCTCAAAACTTTAATTTTAAACATAAATCCCCAAATCTTATTTTCTGTTTATTTATTGTAGTACATTTGAACACGTGTACATCATGTGAAAAGTCTATATTAACATCCTCATGCTGCACAATTAACTTGGAAAGGAAATTTTCCATATTCGTAGCAACTTTTATAGGCCATTCTCTTTTTTTTAGAGGAAAGCCAAAAGAGAAGTAAAATGACTTTCCCTAATCAGCAGACTTAATAAATCTATTTGGTTGATACGAAATTAAAAACTTTGTTAATCAAGTTAATGACAGAATCAGTGCATATTTTGTTACCGTTGGGGGATTATTGGAGAGGCATGCATAGTCCTGGCATATATATTTTCTTCTCCATGCATTCCCCTACTTACCACTCTAAAATTAGGAAAACTAATTAAAAGGTCAGAAGAACTTACAAATCAAAGGTGTGGTAGTGTTGTACCAATACAAATTGCTTAATAAGTAAAAGATGTAAACTGTGAATTTATTTAAGATATAAAAAGAATGAGTTGCATTAAGAAAAAGAAAAGTATGAGAAATGCAAACTTGAAAATATGAAAAATATTAAATATTTTTCTCAAGGAACATGTAAAATCTTAAAGTGACATAACACTATAGCTGGCCACTAGGCCGGGATCGGGACATGCGGGATTCGCCGCCGTCCCGTCCCGTTTCCGATCCCATCGGAATCGGGTCACGGCGAGATTGGGCTGGGGTGGTTTTATTATTTTTTATTTGCACTTAATGACTTAATTTAAAAAGTAATATATATATATATATAAAACTCAATAATTAAACAAGATAGTGTAATAAAAATATCCAATGTTGGAACATGCCTCGTCACTTCAACCCACTATTGGATCCTCAGGTGATGTTGAACCTTCCGTTCTTCACACCCGAGGAGATAATTGCTCAGAATCCACTCTTCTTCCCATAGATACCTCAACATATCCCTCCAGTCCCTCCCTCTCAGAAGAATGTCCTGATGAATATGTCAATGGAGGCTCCAGAAGTAAACCAAGAAGAGGTGAGGAACAGGAGATGACCTCATTCACAGAAATATCAAGTCTAAGAGAAGTCGCCCTTATGCTATTTCCGGAGAGGGAAGACAAGAAGTACATATTTTGTTGCCCAGTGGCTCTCCTCAAATGCTCAATAGACATTCGTCCACTAATCAACAGAGCGGCAGCGAAGTATGCATTGGTGTTCAGTCCCACTTTGAAAAGGGAACAAATGTTAGCGAACCTTCCGGGCAGTCCCACAACCCTAACCAACTTTCTCATCATAAATTGGCCCACATCCTTTGTTGCTTGGAATATAAGAGGCTCTTACAATGAGGCTTTTAAGAGAAATCTTTGAAAGTTAATTAATACTCATAACCCTAGTTTTATTACTCTTCTAGAAACTAGGATGGTTAGCCATGCAGTGATTAGGGATGATTTCAATTTTATTAACTTTCTTGAGGTCCCGGCAGTGGGTAGATCAGGTGGTATGGTGATCTTATGGGATAACAACTATGTGTTGGTTAATCAGCTTCGTCAGTCCTCTATGAAACTTAGTGCTATGGTTCAGGTATACCCTAACTCTGACCCTTGTCTTTTAACTGTTATTTATGCCAGCCCTACTATTAATTGTAGATTTGAATTGTGGGATAGTCTTAGGTATTTTAAGTATGCCTCCAAATCTACCTCGTCCAACTGCTCCAAATCGTATTTATTTTTGGAACCATAACTGGCTCAACACATCCACTAGCCTTCGCTCTATGATTGAAGGACCTCTCCCTCTCTCTGATATTATGTCCTTAAAGTTAACGGTGGTTTCGGGGAGATATTTTAAAGTTAAAGGAGTATATTTTTAGGATTTAGTAACTTTCTCTGTAATCTGATACCATGTAAGAAATATTTTTCTTGATTATTTCATTCAAATTTGGTAGTAAATATATACACATAATACAAGCATAATCCAAGGCTAGAATAATGGTAATAAATGATAAATATACAACTATCATAAATACAATATACACAATTATGACTAAATATTCTATCATATTCTATCCTTTTAGTGGTGTTGGTAAACTGAAAATCAAGATATGCATACAACCTGTTACAACATATTTAATTACCTGGTAGTGTGAATTTTGTTTATGCTATTACAGTAAAACCTCTATAAATTAATACTCTATAAATTAATAAACTCTCTAAAATAATAAAATCTTCCGGTCCCGACTTGGGCCTTTGTAAAAAATCATCAAATTCGATAAGATAATAAGATAATAATTTTTCGGAAAATCCCTTTATAAATATTAGGTCCCATTAAAACTCTAAATTAATAATTCATAAATATTACAATTATAAATATTATGGTAATTTGCTAAAATATGAATTTATTGTTACTTGATTTTTCTTAAAATTTAAATCTAATTGGATTTCATCCCTAACTTTTTTAATTGCACTAAGAGTTCCTGGTTTGAGTTCTCTACCGCAACAAAAATTTTGAAGAGTTGTTGTCGCGCCAAAGCCTCCTTTCTTTCTCGTGACTGGTTCCAACTAAGATTGAATCATCTTCACTTCATCATTAGTAGGATCTTCACAATATCAAGAATAATTTCTAAACTTTGAACCATTGAACATTCATCATTTTCACCCTGATAGTCCACCAATTTGTTGACGCCCATTTCATTGCGATAACCAACATCCTTGACCATATTCTCAAGCTCATGTAGGCTTTCTTTCAAAGTTTGTCTCACTTGAGATTTCTTCATTTGAACTGATTTTGCAAAGTGTCGAAAGCAATTTGCTATCGACACTTGAGAAATATTGGTTGTCCAAGTGAGATGCAAAATTGATGGCATCTAAAACATTAATCTTTTTCGTGATTAGGTAGTCCAACTCATGACCTTCCAAAGAGATTTTGTAGAATCTCCACGTATAGTGCATCTTGAAAGCTCTAATTATTCCTCGTGATCACATGGTTGAATCTTTGATGTCATGTTAGGTGGCAAAAAATAACTCAACATTCTCAGAACCCTTCAATATTTTTTGATGGGCTGACAATTGTCAACCATCAACAAGATTCTTCGCCATATTCATTTTGTGATCAAACCAAATAACATATTCATCAAAAGCACACTAGTCATCCATGCCCTCTTATTGGCACGATAATGACAATTGATGTCAGCCATGTTGATATTTTTGAAGCAACGTGGTTTTGCATATTTTCCAATAATCCATAAAGGAATTTTTTTCCTAACCATCCTCTGGGTAAATAAATAACAATTGTAAGTTTCTCCTTTGTCTTTGCTTTCTTCCTCAAGTTGCTTGTTGCAAGAGAGTGATCACCTTGAACTGTGAAATGCACTGCTTCATCCAAATTAAAAACATCTTTAATGGAAAATTGGTTTATTTTCTCCCTTATAGCCTCCGCTTTCATTTCCATGTCTTGCATGTCAACCGAACCACTTTCTCCAAAGCAACTAATGATTTAATACCATGTCTTACCTTGAATTTTTCAAGCCAACCTTGAGAAAATTGATGTTCATGAAGGTGTTGAGGATGCAAAGCTTTCATTATATCCTTTGCTTTCTCCAAAATAAGCCCGATCATGTTGACTCGATCTTGGTAATCAAGAAACCATTCATAAAGAACCTTTCTCCATATTTGATATTTCGCACGATTTGTCGCTTAATATCCCCACCCTTCTCAAAGTCAATGAAGGTAATCTGATGATCTCTTGAGAGTGTTTGATATTGTACCTTGACTAACTTTCAAACGATATTTTTCATCAATCCACTTGTAAATCTTTGAGTGCATGTGGGATGGTCTCTCTTATACTCACATAATGCTTTACGATTTGATCATTCATGGATGATTTTGCGATGCCTTTTAGATGAGAAGACATGGTTGGGTGTTATGAATTATTTTATTTCCATATTGAGATTTATATAGTATATGTTTCATTCATCATGCATGAATATATTTAATTGACTATAATAGTTATTTAAGTGCAAATCTAACTAATGTAAACATGTATACATTATTTAAGTAATTCCAATGAATTGATACATATTCCCATGAATATAATAGTTAATTGTATACAATGAATTGATATTATACATGAATATATTTAATTAGTTACAAAGAATTGGTTGATGCATGAATATAATCAATGAAACATATATGAATTCATTTATTTTCAATACATATGTATATATTAAATTTGCTGAATTTAAAAAATTTCTATGTTAATTAATAAAATATTAATTTATCGATATATTAATATCTTTCTAAATTAATAAAATTTCATGATCCCAAAATTATTAATTTATAGAGGTTTTACTATATGACAATATGCATAAAATTTGGATGATCATTTTGAGTAGCTTTCAGAGAAAAAGTAAGGTGGAACAAGCAAAAGAAGTACTTCTTGAATGATGATATCTTTTCGTTGATGAAATTGCTTTAATTGTTAACAGGTTGAATAGAAATTTAAAAGTTCTTTTCCAGCGTGACTTTGATGTTAGAAAGAAAATGAATAAATTTCTTGAACTGTTCAAATATTAAAAGAAAAAGGAAATACAACTACACTAACAGTGAAAGGAATGAAAGTCTGCAATCCCATTAGTGTAGAGACCCCCCCCACCCACCCACCCAACTTATTACTTAATTATCAACTACACATCTATTCTATACGAGGTTCTATTACTCTTTAAAAATGGAATTATTAACTCCTTAAATACTTATGTGGCAAGGTAAATGTATTTCACTCTCACCGGGCACCAAAAGCAAATATTAAAACTTTATTTTTAATTGTTTTTTCATAAATATATGTATTTTTACTTTTTAGCGATTATTTTATTTCTTTCTATCTCATTTCTAAAAAATTTCCCTTATTTGTTTCTATCTCACGTAGAAGGGGTTTTGGGGTCAATTTTTCTTATTTTTTTTCTGTTAAACACTTATGGGAGAGAATTAGGAGAGTTCACGCTTTTCTTGGAGATTGGAGATTTTTCTTTCCAGATTTTGAGCATTTTTTAGCAGAACAAATGGGAAAAAACATGAGTAAAAAGGAGGACACAGAATTGAGAGAGCTAAAAATAAAGCTCTACATCGCCGTCCAAACACCACCTTCAATCCACCGGTGACCATCGTCCCTCATCAGTTCAGTACCGGAACTCCACCAATTTCACCATTATTGGCTCTCGTTTGATCCAACCATCTTCACTGAATATGAGATACACAAATAAAAAAAAAGAATTAAAAATTGGAACACCCATTAATCTATATGCCAACATTAAACAAAAAAGAAATTGGCCCAGAGACGAGGAAAAGTATATGAGGAAGGTTTGAAGAAGCTATTGTTGGTGGCGGCGGAGAAAATGATGGTAGCGGTGAAGGGGATGGGATATGAATAGGGGGTGGGGGTGGAGTGGTTTTGATGGTAATAGCGGTAGAAGAGGATGTACGGAGGAGCACGACGAGGGGTATGATCAGAGACGCAAAGTGGTTCATCGGAGGCGAAGGTAGATATAGAAGAAACCAGAGAAAAGAAGAAAAATAAAGAAAATACAATAGAATAATGGAAGCTCTATCATTCACACAATTTTTGACGTAGGTGCTTTGAAGTGGATTCACATCTTTTTTTCTTTTTTTCGAATCCACATGCACTACAACAAACCAGCCTTTTAGTTCCTTTCTACCAAATAACGCTTTGACCGACCTAAACAGAAATACCACTCTTCATCTTCTCCGACGAACTCCTCGCCATCGCTATCTCCGATGAACTCTTCGCCGTCTCAATCGCTATCTCCAGCGAACTCGTAGCCGTCGTTATCTCCGGCGAACTCCTCGCAATATCTTTTTCCGACGAACTCATTGAATTTTCCGGTGAAATGACTGGTAAGTTCCTCCATATTCTATCCTCCCTCTGTTTCTAGATGCAATTCTGTTCTCACATTTTCAAATTCAATAATAATCTAGCGCCTTACTTCTGAGAGCAAGATCGTGGAACAAAATTGAGAGAAAAATTGCGGAACGAAATTGAGAGTAGCTATGATCGAAGGTTTTTCGATTGATTTGGGTGAACAGAAAATGAAAATAAAGCTCGTGGCTAACCTGTTTGTGAAAATGCAACACAGACTACTTCTTGCATTAGAGAATACCTTTACATCCCTGCGTGTAGGATTCCTAGTTCCAAAGATGCACAAATTTTTATCTTTTGGTTGCTAAATCCAGATTAGGTTTAGTATTTGCAAGGGTTGAAAAAGGCTAAAGCTATAGGCTTTGGTCATGTCATGTTCTTTTAATTTCAGTTGAATATGAACAAGTTTTTCTTCAATGTCAATCGACTAACCATATAGTGATTATGCCTGGTAATTATGGATATGTACCATCATATCCCGAAAAGTATCCATTAGGAGGCATCATTTCAGCCATTGGAAATGCTTTTCATGCAACCCCAGAGTTGATATGCTCAAGCGATGCCCTGGAAGAACTTCGTATATGCTTTTATAAGAATGTTGAGGCTGGTCGTCTCTCTGTTCCTCTGACATAAATACTAGATTAGATGCTTTGTGATCTCACATTTAATGTTATGTAACAATGATGTTGATAGCATCAAATGAAAAATATCAGACAGTGTTGCCTCTGAGTCTGCATAAAAATACGTGTGCAGTAGAATTCTTGCAACAGATTAAGGCTGTTGTGATTAAGAAATGTTTACTCGGGTCTGAAAGCAGAAGAAATTGCAATTTGTTTGCAGAAGAATCGTATAGTCAGATGTGGTGGATGTTTCAATACCTAAATAGTTTCTCAATTTTGACTCTAGACTTTACGCAAGCTGTAAGTCATTAGAGAAGCTAATGGATGTTACTAAAGAGGAGCTTCCTGACACTATGGCTGCAGTTCGACTCTCTGCTACGGAGATCAGCTACCTAACTATGGAGCTCATTGACACTGGGTTAGTACAATACATATAAGCTTATCCAATTATATGTCATCAATCGGTGGGTTTATTCTTGGACATGATGTTAATGTTGTGTCTTGATCTTCCCAGCCAAGGATTAACACAAGGTGTTAGAAGCTCAACTCGAGTTGTCCGCTTAGCGGAGGAAAGATTGTGACAGTTTTCAAGAATGAGTCAATCAGGTTATTATACGCTTAGTTGTCGTTGCTCTTTTATGATCGTCGAAATGGTTTGAGGTGATGAATTTGGCTTCATCTTTACTTCTTTAGCAATCATACAGGGTCTACTAGTCCCAACGAAGACCAGGATAGCAGAACTGGCTTTAGCTAAAAAAAAAAAGCGAGGGACCTAAGGGAGGGGATAGTTAAAGGTCGTACAGCTCTGCAAATGCTTTTCGCCATCACCCGATATTAGGTACTAGGAAATCAAATTTTCCTTTAATTAGATACTTGTTAAATGTTTGTTGTCCTTTCAATGTGTTGTTGAATGTTCACTTTTCACGAAGTGTTAAGCTATTATTTGATGAAAGTGAATTAGCAGACTTGTTTGCAGGTAATTTAAGCATAGTATGTTTTTTAGTGGTAGAGATGTGGTCATAAATAATCAGTTTTGTTATCTTCAAGTATTAAATATACTTTAGTTGTGCTTTTCTGTGTATCATGCACTTCAACACTAAAGTGTCGAACTAAGGCTTGGCCTAAATATGATTATGAGTGGAGAATCAGCTAGCCTTATAGGCATTTGAGCTTAGCAGTTAGCACATGGAAATCAAGAAGCTAATTTTTGTATGATTAAATAGTGAAATCTGTTTTCCAAAAAAATACTCAACTCCAAATTAGCTTGACATAAAGTGTTTTTCAAAATCTATTCAATTTATAGTATTGATTGCCTGGTTTCTCATGGAGCACCATGTCGCACTTCTCATGAGCTGAACTTTGGTACCTTTTCCCTTGGTGATATTTTAGTATGTGAATTAATGTCCCAGTTCGTGAAAGAATCGCCCTATGCTTAAAAAATTGTTTAAACCTACGTATAGCATTTACATGTGCAGTGTCCACTATGTACCCCACCAATAATTTGAATTCCTTCTAAAGAAAATTGTTTAAATGGATTACTCTGTCTTGATTCTTTTCTACTTTTCTACTTTGCCAATATGTTGTACTTCAATTAAACTAAATTAGTGTAAGATTCTAGCTTTGAGTTGGAATTGTTTAGTGTGAAGATGATTATTTGGGCATTTGGAGTGTGTCCTGGAAATATTCCAGTTTACCTCGGGAGCAATTTGAAGGTGATTGATAGGAGAGCAGGGGTTACAGAGATGGTTTTAAGGTATTTGATCGTGGTTTAGAAGTGCTTGGTGTTGTTCTCATTGCAACTGATAGAGTCTAATAGACAAGCTAAAGTGATCTTCTCAATACAAAAGAAGGCTATATTCATATATATGACAGTATTGCCTTGTTTTAATGCTTAAACAGGACTTAAAAAGGTTATCATGTCTAGATCTTTGCCTATATTATTTTTATATTTTCCTGTATTCTTTATTCATGTTCAAGGAATGTACAGATATGCTGAACTTGTATTACAATCTTGTCACAGGAATTCTTCATTAGGCGTAATGATGCAAGCCCGATCAGTTCAGAAGCAGAAAAACGTGGGATTCTATGTCTACAAGCTACAATAGAGAGAGAGCATCTAAGGTATACTGTTGATGCTCAATTGCTGTCTTAAAAGAAAATTAAGTTGTAATACATTTCTTCTAACTGGAAATGCTTTAATATTCGGATTACGGAGAGTGAGGCTGGAGCTATGCACCGGAGACAAGTAAGGGCTATAAGCTGATTTAACGCGAACTTTCCGAGAAAATGGCCTAAATGTGACGCTGAGATATCCCCAACAAGTGATAATACAGCTCTGAATGTGTTCTATGAACAGATGTTAGTGAAAATCTAGCTGATTCAAAGATCATTGAGGTTGTTAGGCAGAAAATTGGATTGACTGACTTGAAAGTGAAGGAATTGCCACTGCTATCATCAAAAGGAAGAAGAGAGGGAAGAGCCCACAGGGGGTGTAGGTGGGGTAATGTTGCTCTCACTTGGTAGCATTGTAAGGAAGAATCTCTGCAATTTGGGATTTGATCAAGTCATATTCTTGAAGATCAGCACAAAAGTTATTATCAAACAGATTTGTCCTAGGCTTTGGTGTTGGTCATGTGTACATACATAGCTTAAAGATTACTGAAAATGAAAGGGGATTTGGTGATAAGAAAGTGAATGTATTGAGTTTGATTGTTATTGTTTTAAGTGAATGACATTGTTTTGAGTTTGGTAATTCTTCTATTACTACCTTCAAATTGATTTCTCTTGTGATTTTTATTTTTGATGCTATAAAGGAGTAATTGATTAAATATGTGGATTAAGGTAAATTTATGGTAAATTTTAGTCGCAATAATAAATGCCACTAAAAATATCTCATTTACCGGCAATTATTGCATTTTTGTTGGCAATAACAAAAGCCGCAAAGTATGTTTGATATCATATTTCTAAGGTAGGTTTACAAAAAGTAATTAGTTTTAGCGGCAATAATATGAGTCTTTACCAGCGCTCGACATAAATGCCGCTAAAGGCTTTAGTGACCTTGGATTCAATGGCATTTAATCAATTGCCGGTAAATATATTTGTGGCAATAAACCTCTTTTGGTGTAGTGATTGTTGGGATACAATTGTTGCAGGGAACGGGAAGTAAGTAACTATTACAACAGTAAGAAAAGATAAACTAAATATTACAATAAACTGTCAAGAACTTAACAAAATGCTTATGTGATTTGCTGAGTCGAGTGATGACACTCTGTCTTTAACACAAGATTGCCTTGTATATCTCCTTTTACGGTGTTGGGTAATAGTCTCTCAAAATACAACAACTTAACAAATGAGCAAAGGAAACTCAAATGTTACTCTTGAAGAACTTTGAGTATAGTAACTTTGCTAGAGAGGAAGAAGATGAATTCAGAAAATCTGGAGTATTTTCTAAGTGTTGAGTAGTGTTCTTCAATTGAGTCAAATGCCTCAATTTATAATGTAAGGAGAAGACCTCTCAACTAACCAACTAATGGCCTTCAATAGCCATGTAATGACACTTGATTGAGGGGTTACATTCAGCCAAATAATGGCTGAATTCATGTGCCAAGTAATGGAGAATCAATGCTCCAAAACCAGCCCAAAGGTCAGATCTTTCCAACTTCCCATCGCAGCATTCTGCCTCCGAAGCGCCGCGACTCTGTGAATTAGTGCCGCAGCTCCAGTGACTGGCCAACCAATTAGCGTCGCGGCGCTCCGACAGTGTGGCGTCGGGACCCTCCACGGCTCCGCGATGAAATCCGACTCGTTTCATATTACACTTCGTACACTTCTTCCTTCGTTTACCAACGTGGAATACTTTGTTATTTGGCTAATAACCATCCAGAATTCTATGTCTCAAACATATTACATACGTACCAATATCTCTTTCACTAATGAAATTTGCGATACTTGGCACTACGTGTGCACGTGTGTAGAGACGACGTTTCCGACGTGCGGGGCCCCAATTGTTTGAGTCATAAATAATGAGATATACTTAATTTCACATTTAGTAAATTTCCAACAATCCCCTCTTGAAAGAGATTTTGGTGCACACACTTAGTGTCTTTTCCAGCAATCTTTCAGCGGACCGATGTTGCATCTGGATAGATAGCATACGCTTTGAACCTTCTATAGTTGAATATCATCGGACTTACTTACTGCGCGGTGAACGTGATGTCTTGAACCGTCAGTGTTTAGTGTAAGCCAAGACAACGGTACCAACACAGCAACTTCTTTTACTCAGTTCTTCGTAATGTTTTATCCGTTGTGGCCGTGGACACTTCTTGGATTCTTAAGTGCGTTCATTTGAGGCGGACTGTCCTTGCACTTAAATAGGTGGTCTCCTACAAGGTATCCTGTTATACCCCACTTTACAAGTGTTAGGAACTATTAAAAGTTTCCCCAAACCTAACCTCAATCGGTGAGGATCATTAAAGATTTTGAAAACTTAACCTTTACCCACACTACAGATAGCACTTATAGTCAATCACGGGAACGACTTTGGATTTTGTGTTTCTTTACAGAAATCACTATCCGAAGTGTTCATGCTTCCACCGAAGCGATCAACTGAACCTTTACAACTTAGTTTTCCCATTGAACCTAATTCCTGGGATCTCCAGTCAGTTAGGTTGGGTTACCACCGTATTGGTCCTTATACCTTGGGTTTTAAGCCCATTCCCCTAGACAGGCAGAACATCTGATCCTTGGGTAAGCCCTTTGTTAGTGGGTCAACTATGTTATCATTTGGTTTTATGTAATCAATGGATATTATACCCGTGGTGATAAGCTGTCTAACGGTCTTATGTCTCCGTCGAATATGACGAGACTTGCTGTTGTACATAGAATTTTGTGCCCTTCCTAGAGCCGACTAGTTGTCGCAGTGGATCATTACAGAAGGTATGTGTTTGTTCCAACAAGGAACATCCTCTAAGAAGTCGTGAAGCCACTCAGCTTCTTCTCCTACTTTGTCTAAAGCGATAAACTCTGATTCCATCGTGGATCGGGCGATGCAAGTTTGCTTAGAGGATTTCCAAGACACAGCTCCACCACCAATCGTAAATACATACCCACTGGTGGATTTGATGTTCTCTATATCAGATATCCAATTTGCATCACTGTACCCCTCTAGTACAGCTGGATATCTCGAATAATGCAACTCGTAAGTTAGCGTGTATTTCAGGTATTGAAGTACCCGATTCAACGCCTTCCAGTGATGTACTTGGTGCCTTTATAGGAGAACTGTCAAACATTTCAAACTTTCTCAACACATTTCTCGATGTAGTGAGACTGAGAAAAGACCAGTCCGTCAGACGTCTTAGAGATCTTTATCCCTAAGATGACATCTGCAATACCCATATCATTCATGTCGAAGCATTGTTTCAATATGTTCTTAGTCTCTAGAATCAAACTAGGACTACTCTCTATGATCAACATGTCATCTACATACATGCATATCATAACGAACGAGTCAGAGTTACCTTTCATGTAGACACATTTGTCACACTCATTAATGGCGAAACCCTTCGATAGTAGAGTACTATCAATTTTTTTGTGCCATTGCTTCGGGGCTTGTTTCAGCCCGTACAGAGATTTGACAAGCCGACAGACTTTCTTCTCTTGTCCTGGAACCACATACCCCTTGGGTTTTTCCATATAGATTTCTTCTTCTAAATCGTCATTTAGGAAGGCTGTCTTGACATCCATTTGATGTATCTCAAGGTCACGCAATGTTGCGATCGCAATAAATACTCGTATGGACGTCATCCTAGACACCGGGGAGTATGTGTCAAAGTAGTCAAGGTCTTTCTTTTGCCGATAGCCCTTGACTACCAACCTGACCTTGTACTTATCTATAGACCCATCTGCTTTATACTTCCGTTTGAGTATCCATTTACAACCCAACGATTTATTTCACGGAGGAAGATCAACCAACTCCCAAGTATGGTTATGCAGAATGAAGCCTATTTCACTCTCAATAGCTTCTTTCCAAAGCGGTGCCTCTGGAGTTGAAAATGCTTCAACAATTGTCCTTGGTTCATCATCAACCATATAAGCTACAAAGTCAGGACCGAAGGATTTATCATTCCTAGCCCTTTTACTTCGCCTTAGTTCCATCTCTGGAGTCTCCAAGTTCTGAGAATCTGGAACACTAGATTTCGGATATTCAACCACTTCGAGATCCATTAGATCTGAGCCATCAAGATCCGGGCCGTCAACGACTCCTGGTTCCTGAGACCTTTGTTCATAACTTCGTTTGCGAGAGGTTATGTCTTTTTCCTTTCTCGAAAAAGTATCTTCAAAGAATTGTGCATTCATTGATTCCATGATTGTACCCCCGTGTATATCTGGAATATCTGACTTATGCACTAAGAAGCGATAAGCATTACTGTTATTAGCATATCTGATGAATATGCAATCTACAGTCTTAGGCTCAATCTTGACCTGCTTTGGCTTGGGTACTTCGACCTTTGCCAGACAACCCCACACCTTTAAATATTTATAGGTGGATTTCTTTTCTTTCCATGATTCATATGGAGTTTTGTCCTTACCCTTATGTGGGACTCTGTTAAGAATCATATTAGCGGTAAGCACAGCTTTTCCCCACATGTTTTGGGGAAGACCGGAATTGATGAGCAAGACATTCATCATTTCCTTCAATGTACGGTTCTTACGTTCCGCCACACTGTTTGATTGAGGTGAGTATGGAGCCGTCGTTTGATGAACAATGCATGATTGGGCACAATATTCCTCAAATGACGCTACATATTCTCTCCCTCTATCGCTACGAATGGATTTAATCTGCATGCTTAGTTGGTTCTCAACTTCTGCTTTGTAACGTCGGAACGTTTCAAAGGCTTCATCCTTACTTTTCAACAAGTAAAGGTAACAATATCTTGTGCTATCATCAATGAATGTCACAAAGTACTTGTTCCCCCCTAGTTTGTGCAAACTTCAAATCACATATATCTGTGTGAATAAGTTCTAGAGGAGCGGTATTCCTTTTGACGGATCGAAAATGAAGCTTTGTGAGTTTTGCCTCTATGCACACCTCACACTTATGTTGAGGGTTTACGTCGATAGACGGCAACAACTCCAACTTTACCAACCTTTGGATGGACTTGTAGTTGACATGTCCTAATCTATGATGCCATAAATTAGAGGACTCAAGCAAGTAAGAAGAAGCTTTAATATTATTGCTTGTACTTAATACATACATGGCGTTAACTTTGGAGAGGCCTTCACAGACGAATCCTCTTCCCACAAACGTTCCATTCTTAGTGACTACAAATTTATTGGACTCAAACACTAGCCTAAAATCAGCATTAACCAATAAATGACCTGAAATTAAATTTCTTCTAATCTCAGGAACATGCATCACTTTCTTCAGAGTGAGCTCTTTTCCAGAAGTCATCTTCAGGACTACCTTTCCTTCCCCCAGCACCTCAGAGGAAGCGTTGTTACCCATGAATAGCTTCTTGTTTGTAACCGGTGTATAGGTGGAGAAGGCATCTCTATTGGAACAGATGTGTCTTGTAGCACCTGTGTCCATCCACCATTGCATGTGATTCTCAACAAGGTTTGCTTCTAGCACCACCGCTGAGAACTCCTCAATCATGTCGTCCAGAAACTGGTCTTTGACGACGTTAACCTGTGTCTTGCCCTTAGCCTTGGCCATATCTTGTGGCTCAGTCTTGAGCTTGCGGCAGTCCTTGATCATGTGACCAGGATTCCCACAGTGGTGACAGTTTTCTTTGAACTTCTCCGCTGCTTAGGTCTTGCCGTCTTTCTGGAACTTGCCCTTGTTGCTTGGGTTCCCTTTGGCCTCAGCCAGATTTGCCTTTGCCTTAGCGGGTTGTTTACCCCTAGGCAATGCCTTCTTATTATCTTCCTGAATTTGGAGTTTGATAATAAGTTCTTCAAATGTCATCTCCTTTGTCTTGAGTTTTAAGTAACTCATAAACTCATTCCACAAAGGAGGTAACTTTTCAATCAGTGATGCAACCAAAAACTGCTCATTTGGCTTCATACCTTCCAAATCCAGGTGATGTAGAATCATTTGGAATTCCTGGACTTGGGACATCACTGTCTTACTATCCACCATTTGAAATTTCAGAAATTTCCCAACGATGAATTTCTTAGTACCTGCATCTTGTGCGTTGTACTTCTTTTGCCATTTTCCCACAACTCTCTGGCGGTGCCAACGGTGCAATACACCGTGTAGAGAGGGTCTGACAAGCAGTTCAATATGTAATTCTTACACATGAAATCACTATGACTCCATGCATCAAGAACCATCATCATGCCATTAATGACATGGATACCTAGACCCCCTTCAGCCGTTTCAGAAGGCGAAGGGTCCATTTCATCTCCAGCTTGTGGAGGATCTTCTGTTAGGAAACGTGCCATTCCCATAACAGTCACGTAGAATAACATCTTCTGTTTCCATCTCTTGAAGTTTGAGCCCATGAACTTTTCAGGGCGTTCATGGTGAAATCCAGCGGGTGGAGGAACGACAACGTTCCCTTGAGCGGCAGTAAATGCGTTCGATGAGCCTTGAGCAACCGGAAAGGCATTAGGTGTGCCTTGAGCAGTGGGGAAGGCAGAGGGATTGCCTTGAGTAGCAGCAACAACATAATCAGAAGCAGTTTGATCTCTTCCAGTCATCTTTCTAGGTACTTACAACAAAATCTTGTCTTAAATTTGATGGGATACAATTGTTGCAGGGAACGGGAAGTAAGTAACTATTACAATAGTAAGAAAGGATAAACTAAATATTACAATAAACTGGAAATCAAGAACTTAACAAACTGCTATGTGATTTGATGAGTCGAGTGATGACACTCTGTCTTTAAGACAAGATTACCCCGTATATCTCCTTTTACGGTGTTGGGCAATAGTCTCCCAAGATACAACAACAACTTAACAAATGAGCAAAGGAAACTCAAGTGTTACTCTTGAAGAACTTTGAGTATAGTAATTTTCCTAGAGAGGAAGAAGATGAATTCAGAAAATCTGGAGTATTTTTTAAGTGTTGAGTAATGTTCTTAAATTGAGCCAAAGGCCTCAATTTATAGTGTAAGGAGAAGACCATTCAACTAGCCAACTAATGACCTTCAATAGCCATGTAATGACACTTGATTGAGGGGTTACATTCAGCCAAAAGAATTCATGTGCCAAGTAATGGAGAATCAATGCTCGAAAACCAGCCCAAAGGTCAGATCTTTCCAACTTCCCGTCGCAGCATTTTGCCTCCGAAGCGCCGCGACACTGTGAATTAGCGCCGCGGCTCCAATGACTGGCCAACCAATTAGCGTTGCGGCGCTGGGAGGCGCCGCGACTCCGACGGTGTGGCGCCATGGCCCTCCACGTCTCCGCGGCGAAATCCGACTCGTTTCATCTTACACTTCTTCCTTCGTTTACCAACGTGGAATGCTTTGTTATTTGGTCAATAACCATCCAGAATTCTTGTCTTAAACGTATTACATACGTACCATATTTCTTTCACTAATGAAATTTGCGATACTTGGCACTACGTGTGCACGTGTGTGAAAACGACGTTTTCGACGTGCGGAGCCCCAATTGTTTGAGTCATAAATAATGAAATATACTTAATTCCACATTTAGTAAATTTCCAACAGTGATGTATCTTGTTCATTATGAAAACCTGTCTTATTTTTTTGGTACTTTTTAATGCATTTGTGTCCTTTACTAATTAGACTAATTCAGATTTATATGTATCCCCTCATATTTTAATTATTATTTTTTCTAAATAACTGAAAGATCAGACTATTCAGAGTCGTCCAAGCACAAGTCACTCCAAATCTAGGTCTAACTCTTACATGAGAAATTGTTTTTAGGAAAAATACACACCTCTTCGAACCAATAAGCATATATTGTGAAGTACAATTTGTAACTTTCGGTAGCTTTCAACGAAAAAGTCAGGTGGAATTAGCAAAATTATGTTTTTTCTTCAGTGATGATAGCCTTTATTTAAAATTTTGTTTATTTTACTTGTTAAAAGTTGAATACAGTAGAGAAATATAGAAGTTCTTTCTAACTTTACGGCTTAAACGGTTGTAAATAAAATGATTAATTTTCTTAAACAGTTCAAATATAAAGAAGAAAGTGATTTGCAGGTACAATGGTATAAAGAATGAAGATTTGCTAACTTAACACGTCTTATATGAACAAATCAAACTTTTATAAAGCAACCAAGAAACTGGATGCGTTTAATCCATTTTTGTTGCTTTTGCTTTAAGGGTAGGTGACTTTTGCTAGGCATAATTATATTCTTAAGAAAATCAACATGTACCTAAAATAAAAACAAAAAAATAAAATAAATATACAAATACTTGAAGCAAGAAATATGAGATGATAATAGGTTATTTCTTAATGGAAATATAGTGATAATTTACTACTTAAGGCTACTTTGCACATCCAAAAGATAAAGGTTGCGGAGATGAGAATACTAAGATGAATGTGTGTGCATACAAGGAAGGATAGAATTAGAAATGATGATATCCGCGACAGAGTGGAGTGGCATCGGTGGAGGATAAGATGCGGGAAGCGAGGTTGAGATGGTTCGAGCACGTGCATAAATGCCCCAATGCGGAGGTTTGAGAGGTTGGCTAGGTAGGCCAATGAAGTATTGGGGAGAGATGATTAGACGGGATATGATGAAGGTGCAACTCACTGATGACATGACCTTATATGTTATGAATGACACGTATTAGGGTAGTAGGTAGTCTAACGTAGTCCTACCTAAGCTTACAAACTGGTAGTTGTAGTATTATTATTGTAGGCTCGCTTAGCCTATCATACTAGTAGGCACAGTGTTGCCTTATAGTCGCTTGTCGTTTGATTTATGGTGTGTATGTGTATTTTGTTTGTCTTATTTACTTGCATTAGTTATTGCTTCTTTTTGCTTCATTTTTTAGAATTTGCTATCATGACTTACTCACTTTGTTTGTCATACTTTGCTTGAACTTGTGCTTTGTCTTGAGCCGAGGGTCTCTCGGAAACAACCGCTCTACCTATCAAGGTAGAGGTAAGGTCTGTGTATACTCTACTCTCCCCAGACCCCATATTGTAGAATTTCACTAGGTATGTTGTTGTTGTTACTACTACTGCCTCAAATCTAGCATATATACTACAATAAATGCATGAGGTTATACACTGTGTTTTAAAAGACGGGGGTGTAATACGGGTCGTTTTACATATGCCTCGGCGAGGCGTAAGTCCAATGGATATTTAATTTATAGTATTTCATAAAATAATATAATTATAATAAATATTTTTAAATAGGTAAAATAACATAAAAATAAAAGAAAACTGTATATATATATATGTGTGTGTGTGCGCGCACACACGCGCGATCTTAACAAAAGTTAATCAAAGCAATCTATTATACTCCACTTACAACTTGTAAAATAAAAGTAGTTATGAAATGCAAATCAACTCTAACATATTAACTTTCAAACCATGAAAAAATCACAATTTCTTAAAATAATATTACTATCATACTATTCATTTCATCTCCCTATAAGCAAATAATCAATAAATGTTATCAGTATTATAATTAAAACATAACTCCTTCATGAATAAAAATAAAATTACTTTCAAATATCGAAATAATAAAATATGATAATTTTGATACATAGGACAAAAGATCAATAACAGGTGAAAATGTACAATTGGACTATGTATTTTTAAAAGAAATATTAAGTGATATTCACCCTCACGATGTTCTCAAATAATAAATATGCAATACAACGACTTGTTATTTGAGTTACACTCAATCTTCTTATTTCTATAGATGAAAAATTATTAAGTATCATTCATTTGTTAAAGAATTATGAGGTTCAACGATTTTAATTAAGGAATTTAACATATAATTTGTGTAAGAACTGTTAGGCGAGCCCCAAGCGTTGGGCGTGTTTAGGGCGTACAATCGGACGCTTAGGGCGTAAGCCTCGCAAGGACTAAGCCGCACACATGAGCCCCGGAGCATTTTACCAGTGCCCCGCCCTGAGGCGAGCCCCGAGACGAGTCCTGAAACTGCCTTTTAAAACACTGGTTATACATATGTTACATATAAGCTCCGACGGACTCATCGTCCTTGTTGAGATTTGGCCATTATCTCAAAGATGTAGAATTCGCCTTAAACTCAATTGAACATTGACTCTAAATTGCATCACTAAGGTTTAAAGCTTTTTTCCTTATGTACATATAGCATATTTTCCGTATTTTGTCAATGTAAAATTTACCTTGAGTGTCGCGATATATATGTATATATTACATGGAAAGTTTATAAAAATTCATCTGAGTTGTGTATAAAATTAAACAAAAAAAATGATGCATCCACTGCCTTCATATATCATGAACTCGTCTCTGCTTAAAATTCAACGGAGATTTACACTTTCAATAAGATGGTATTAGTATTTTGTGTATTTTTGTAAATATAATTTGGTATTTATAAAGTTGTAGGGACATGATTATAATGATGATCCAATAGAATTTGAGAAATTTAATTGAAAAAGAGGAGGCTGAGTCAGAAAACAGATTTTGAGAAAGAAAGTGTCAGTTCCCTCATAAGTTTTATTTGTAGCTTTTCATTTCCTCCCAATTCCCAAACAAAGTGGAAGAAAATAACAACAGTTCCACTGTTTCACTTCTTTTACAAAGTCCAAAACCTTGCTTTTCTTACTTTGCTTTATACTTATTGGTTTGTTTTTTGACTTTTTCTGACTTTCTTGTTTTACTCGTACCCCACTATACGTGTCGTGAAAATACGTTACGAAGTCATACAAGACAGCCATACTAGGACAAGGACGTATTTTTCTCATCTTTATTTAATTCTTACCTCCTCAATAAAAGTTTGAATTTATTTAGGGGTGAACATTCGGTGGTTCTATTCGATTTGAGAAATTCGGTCTGACTTTTTGGTTTTTGGTTTGTTAAGTTAAATCCGAAACCCAACTAAAATTAATTCGGTTTGATTCAATTTTTTAAAATTCGATTCGATTTTTCAATTTGAGTATTATCATCTTTAGCTTTTCATATATGTGATTTGAAAGTCAATATTTTTTGAAAATAAACATATTTTAAAAAATCAAATTATCAGAATCCCACTCAATTTATCATTTGATTCATGTTTATGTATAAATAAATTTAAAAGCAAATCACATTATATTGAAGTGTTATTTCTTAACGTCTTGATTAATTTTGATGAGGCAACAATGCGGCTCTCAAGTAAATTTGACGAACAACATATAATATTTGAACTCCAAAAATTTCATGACATTCTAAGATGAAATGATGAGGATAGATGTCATATAAATGCTTAAGAAAAAAGACTGAATGACTGGCTAGCTGAGCTTGCAGCAGAAGTGTTGTGTTATTTTTGTTATATCCATTTCTAATATAAGTAAATATAAATTCTTGAGTTTTCAGGCATCCTGTCATATGAGATAAACTAGCAATTTTAGCTTTCAATTTTAACATATCTTCTAAAATGACCAACATGAAAAACTTCAAATATCAATAATTTCAATTTTTCAGTTTAATCATTTTTTTTTATAAAATCGAACCGAATAACCGGGTTTCTGAAAATTAAAACCGAAATCGACCGAACACACCAAAAAATTGAAATTAAAAAAAAAACAATTTGATCAATTTTTTCGGTTTGAACCGAAATATGCCCAGCCCTAGAATTATTAGTATTATAATTGAGCTATTAGCCTATTAACAAATAACTAATATCAACCGAAAGAAAAAAAAGTAGCATAAAGTGTTTTTTATGGAATTGGGATTGGAAGGACAAAGTTTGTGGGTCTTTGTTTACTTTTCTTTAAAGAGTTTAAATTTTTTGAATATTAAGTAAATACTTTTTATAGTAAAATTAAATAACTTTTCTATCCCACAAAGATATCCACCAAGATAGCGGTAAGATTTACGTACATTCTATCATTTTCAAACATCACTTGTGAAACTACAATGAATATCTTATTATTGTTATTAGGGGTTTTTATGGGTCGGTTTGAGTCGGTTTTTGGTCAAAGACAAACCAACTTAATCGGTTCTTAAATTTTAAAATCAAATCAAACCAAATATAAAACATATTCGTTGGTTTGGTTATTGTCGGTTTAGTTAGGTTTGGTTTGATTTTTTAATTTTTAAGAACCTAATGGTATTCCTCCCTTTCATCTTTTATTCTACGATTAGGAAAAACTTTTTCATTCTTTTTCAATTTATAATCCGTTATTATCCTTTCAATGTGAGCTATAATTTTGTTGAATTATGGATAAAATATCATAAGATCTTATAAACTCTAATCAAGTGAATAAAGTTTATAAGAAATACAATTTTTTTAAGGTAAATCTCATAATTATTTCTTGCAATAAATGAGATTGGATTCATTGATTTCTTTTGAGAAACATGCTTAAGGTGTAAAGTTTATTAGCCAAATAGAGATAAAGAAAATTTTGGTGAAAAAATATAACAAATTATTTATAAAAAATAATATATTGTATATATATAATTATAAAAATTATGTATATTATTTTGTCGGTTTAGTTTGATTTTTTCTTCGGTTTGTTTTAATAAATCAAATAAAATATTATTAATTTTAAAAAAAATTAAAACTAAACCAAACCATACTCAAATAACTACAATTTGATTCAGTTTGCAGTTTGAATCGATTTTTAACCAAATCGTGAACACCCCTAATTGTTGTAATGACGTAAATATATTTATAGAAAGAAAGTCATTAAAAGTTAATTATGTACGTTGAATATAGACTAGTAACATGAAAAGGGTAATTAACCTATGAAAATCGGTCAAATTGGATTAAGCGTGTAAATACTTTTAATATTATCAGTGGATAAAATTTATCATTTGAAAAAAGATACCGTAATTGATTTTCTCCACTTTTATGTTATTGGATTATAATCTCTACGGAAACTGAACCTGCTTGAATAAACAACAACAACAACATATCCAGTGAAATTTCACAACGTGGCGTCTGAAGAGGATAGAGTGTACGCAGCTCTTACCTCTACCTTGATAGGTAGAGCAACTGTTTCCGAGAAACTCTAGGCTCAAGACAAAGAACACGCACGAGCAAAGTAAGACAAACAAAGAGACTAAGCCATGATAGCGACTTCTGAAAAAGAAGCAACAACTAATGCAGGTAAATAAGACACAGTCCGCTTGGGCAGCTCAATTGGTTTCAAGGGGGATATTTGGAATAAGAGACCAATGATCGAATCCCGTCAGCGGCAGTGTGGGGGTTTCTTCTTGAAATAAAGGAGGGCCCCTTGTGCGCAGCGTGGTACTGATCTAACCTTTGAAATCAATTGAGTCACCATGATTTACCTCCTTCACAGACCTGTCGGACCGGGGTGTGGGGGCTCCTGGGGTGGGAGATTCCACCTTTTGGAATAAATAAGACACACAAAATACACACAGCAGCATAAATCAAACGACAGTGGACTATAAAGCAATACTGTGCCTACTAGTATGATAGGCTAAGTGAGCATACAATAATAACACTACAATTACCAGTTTGTAAGCGTAGGTAGGACTACGCTGAACTACCTACTACCCTAATCCGTGTCCTTCATAACCCCTTATCTAAGGTCACGTCCTCAGTGAGTTGCACCTGCGCCATATCCCGTATAATCACCTCTCCCCAATACTTCTTCGGCCTACCTCTACCTCTCTTGTACCCGTCCATAGCCAATCTCTCACACCTCCACACTGGGCATTCATGTCTATCCTCTGCACGTGCTCGAACCATCTCAACCTCGCTTTCCGCATCTTATCCTCCACCAAGGCCACTCCCACTCTATCCCGGATATCATCATTTCTAATTCTATCCCTCCTTGTATGCACACACATCCATCTTAGCATCCTCATCTCCGCAACTTTCATCTTTTTAGTGTGCGGAGTCTTGACCGGACAACACTCCGCCCCATACAACATAGTCGGTCTAACCACCACCCTACAGAACTTGCTTTTAAATTTTGGTGGCACCTTTTTATCGCACAAGACTCCAGATGGGAGCCTCCATTTCATCCACTTTGCCCCAATATGATGTGTGACATCGTCATCAATCTTTCCATTCCCTTGGATAATAGACCCAAGGCACTTGAAGCTTCCTTTCTTTGGAATGACCTGAGTACCAAGTCTCACATCCACATCTTGTCTCAAGGTCGCTCCCGTTACTGAACTAGCACTAAAAATATTCTGTCTTGATCCTACTCAGCCCGAACCCTTTAGACTCCAGAGTATGTCTCCAAACCTCCAGCTTAGCGTTCACTCCGCTGCGAGGCTCATCAATCAGAACTATGTCGTCTGCGAATAACATACACCATGGCACCTGCCTCTGGATTTGTCGCGTCAGTCCATCCATCACCAAGGCAAATAGGAATGGGCTAAGAGTTGATCCCTGGTGCAGCTCCATCATCATTGGGAAGTGCTCCGAGTCTCCTCCTACTGTCAGTACCCTGGTCTTGGTTCCATCATACATATCCTTGATTGCCCTAGTGTACGCCACATGTACACCTCTAACATCCAAACATCTCCATAAAACCTCCCTAGCGACTTTGTCGTATGCATCCTCGAGGTCAATGAAAACCATATGTAAGTCTCTCTTCCTCTCCCTATACTGCTCCGTCAACTTCCTAATAAGATGAATGACTTCTGTAGTCGAACGTCCCAGCATGAATCTAAACTGGTTCTCGGAGAAAGACACGCCTCTTCTCACCCTCATCTCCACGACTCTTTACCAAACTTTCATAGTGTCGCTTAACAGCTTGATTCCCCTATAGTTGTTGCAACTCTGAATATTACATTTGTTATTGTACAAAGGAATCATTGTACTCCACCTCCATTCTTCGGGCATTCTCGCCGTCTTAAAAATGACGTTAAACAACTTCGTCAGCCACTCCAAACCTGCCATGCCTGCGCTCTTCCAAAATTCAACTGGAATCTCATCAAAGCCGGTCGCTCGTCCCTTGCGCATCCTGCTAACAACACCCTGAACCTCTTCAACCTTAATGTTTCCACAATACCCAAAATTCCGGTACCTACCAGATTGCTCCAGATCTCCCAGCACGATGTCTCTATCTTTTTTTTTCGTTCAAGAATTTATGGAAGTAAGACTGCCACCTCCGCCTAATATGCACGTCCTCCACCAATACTTTGCCATCCCGTCCTTGTGAATCTGCTTGAATATTGAGTTGAATAAATACACTATCTCGCATAAGTTTTACTTGGCTGAAAATGATTAAATTAAAACTTGGAGAAGATTGCCGTCTCTATTAGGGTGTGCACGTCTGCCACAAATTTAGCTGGAAATTCCTCCAAAACCATTTATATTGGACATCATCTCTTCGGTAAAGTCTTTTCATCCTTCATTAGAAGTTTTAAATTCGAGGTTTGAAGTTAGGTTTTCTATTTTTTTTTGGGTTTGAAGCACTTTCCCCCTTAACACACTGCAAATCTAAATTCGTAAGCTACCCTAAAACAAGTAGCTAACACTGAATAAAAACCAAAAGTCATTACAAGCATTCATAAACAATTTCCATGGTATATAAAATCATAAACATTCTCAACATTAAACTTATTTGTCGGAAGAAACTTTAAAAAATGAACAACACTGGAGAAATTGCAGTAGTATAATTGTAACTCTACTCAATTTCGCAGATATGCTGGTACTAATTGAACTGAAGACACTTTTTTTTTTCTCTTCTTTTTCCGACTATATTATTATAGTCCACTTCTTCTTTTAACAAATTAAAAAACTCACTTAACAAAAGAAAAAAAATGAACCTGTCTATTCATAAAACAAAGAAAAAATAACGCGATTTATTGACTTGGTGCAATTTTTGTTTGGCAGTTCTTATATTGACTCTAATCTAATTTGGCTTTTCATTAATTCCCAAACAACACCATTTCTTTTCTTCTCAAATCTGAATGAACAAAAAAAAAAAAGAAAATACGAAACATTTTCCAGTCTTGATAGTCCGTACAATCGTTTCTCTCCCAAATGTGAAACAAAGAACTAAACAAAGCAGCGGTATCTGCTCAACATACCTACTTACAAACATTTTTATTTTCTTTTCAACTCTACCAAAATCCATATTTTTCTACTAAAGATTCATTCTTGAATTTTCATTCTTTTTTGTTCAGATGCATTCTTGTATACAAAGACATTGATGACAGCTAAAAGAACTTTGAAAACTTTGTGAGTGGACATAAGGTTTTTGGTAATGATGTTTCCTTGTTGGTATTTTCAAGATTGTGTTAAGCCTTGTTGAGAGCTAAAGGTTTTTTTTGATAGAGGCAAAGGTGTTTGTTTTGGTATGATTTTGCTTGTTGGGGTTTTCAAGATTGTTTGAAAGACATCCTTATTAAATGTCTGAACAAGCAAAGGTTCGTTTGGTTCGTTGTCCAAAGTGTGAAAATTTGCTTCCTGAGCTCACTGATTATTCTGTTTACCAGTGTGGTGGTTGTGGTGCTGTTTTACGAGGTACCCTTCACTTCTTAATCTTCATTTCTTTGCTATTCTTTGTTGTTTTCTGCTTAGTTTCCTAGAATGAAAGGGTAAAAAACAATTCTTGAATTTGGCTTGTTCTTCAAGTTGCGTGCTTTTATTTTCTTTGACTGTTGCACCCCCCACCCCCGTAAATCCCTTCTGTTATGTGTCAGATTGATTTGTTTGAAATAGTGGTTTTACTAGGTCTTGCTATAGTTTAAGTCTTCTGAGGTTGCTCTTTTTTTGTTTTTTCCATTCCTATTGAAGTTGCAGCTAAGAGTAAAAATGGGGAGTTGAATGGATTTGTAGAGAAGTCTGAAGAAGAAACTGTGGAGAAGTCTGAGAATTTTGATCTTTCAGAGAAGAAACTCGTGAATATGGATGATGGTCCCGGGTATGATGTCAAGTCAAATACTAGTTCTTCCAGCACAAGGGAGAGGAGGAGGGCTTTGTGCGATGCACCTGAAACTTACAGGACTAGTTTGAGGAATGTTGCTGATAATTGGGCTAATGAGGATGATAGGGTGATGTACAAGACTAATATTGATGAACAAAGTCAAGAAAATATGGCTAACGAGTTTGAACCATTCGATTCCCAGAATGGAAAAGAAATTGAAACTCAAAGAACAAGCCGAGTTCCGTATTGGAGAAGTAGGGAGAGAAGTGAGGCAGAGGCGTTGCCTAGGAGTAGAAGAGTTGATCTTGAAGGTATACGGTATTCATCCTCCATTAACTCAGAAGAGGGTCCGTTAGGCTACTCTTCAGGCTCGATTTATGATAGTGATAAGAGGTTGTACAGGAAGGATGTGGATGGTTTCAATCAGGGTGAACAAAGTCAAGAAAATATGGCCAATGAGTTTGAACCTTTCGACTCTCGGAATGGAAAAGAAATTGAATCTCGAAGAACAGTCCGAGTTCCAGATTGGAGAAGTAAGGAGAGAAGTGAGGCAGAGGTGTTGCCGAGGGCTAGAAGAGTTGATCCTGAAGGTATGAGGTATGCGTCCTCCATTAATTCAGAAGAGGGTCCATCTGGCTACTGGTCAGGTTCAATTTATGATAATGATAAGAGGTTGTATAGGAAGGATGTGGACGGGTTCAGTCAGGTTGATTGTCCAGTTGATGAGCGAGCAGAGCTATTGAGGAAGTTTGATGAGATAAAAGAGCAGCTCAGTCTGTTTGGTGATGTTTCGGAGAAGCCTAACGAAAGAGTCCCTCTTGAAAGGAGGATGGCTCATCATGAAGGTTATGGAAATCCCATCTATCGGTTTCCTGAAAGCTCTACAAGGATCATGAATAGAGCTTTGCCACAAAATCATGTTTCTGGTGAAAGACCTCCTCCCTACATGAACAGCTACAATGCACCCTCACCTTTTATGAATGTTCGTGACATGGCTGGTGGTGGATTTTATACTCCAAGAGATCATATCCAGGGATATGGAGGTCCACGGAGGTCCCAGTTGCTTAGTGGAGATCCATATCAAGCCTCGGCTCCGTTTCAGTTGCAGCCATCTCATGCTCATTTTCCTGGGAGGTCAAAGGACAATGAAATCCCACCTATGGATCCTTATCGACCTTACCCGCCTCAGACTAATCCTCATCATCCATCTTGCAATTGTTTTCATTGCTGCAACGTAAATCAAACCCGTATTCGAGGGCCACCCACTGCTTTTGGTGAGAAAAGGTTCTCTGACATTTCACAGAATCCAATGTATTACCGTCATCAAAATAGTGGTGCATTTGGTAAGCAAGATTATAATCCTCGAAATGCCAATCCTCTTCCCTTAAAGCCGCAGAATCCTCAATCACAAATGGCTCGTTCTGGTGACCTGAACTCTGCTGTAGGTGGTTATGCTCGTCGACTTCCTCCCAGGGTGCAGCCTAGTGGACAACTATGTCTACCTGTGGCTGGTGGAGCCCCATTTTTAACATGCTTGAATTGTTTTCAGCTGCTGCAATTGCCTAAGGAAGTTTTTCATGGAGGTAAAAGGCAAAAAATGAAATGTGGGGCATGTTCTACAGTTATGGTTATTGTAGTTTCAGACAATAAACTGTCTGTTTCTATCGATGAACGAGTGGATAAAAGCACTAACAAGATGGGTCATCAACATAGAGTCATGTCGAATGAAGGGAATCGATACTCCAATGGACATGCAAACCGCCCTAGCATGACCTTTTCCTCTGAAGATTATGATACTTCTAGATATGACTTCCATGCAATGGATCAAGAACTCAGGTCACTGTCAACAGGCCATGGAAGTTCCATTAAATCTGCCGAGATGAGAAGCCTTTGTTCTACATCCTCCCGCAGTTCAAGGGAAGAGGACAACCTCAATAAATCTGCTGCAGCAATGGAGAAGTCTGACTCTGAGCTGCCAGTGAAGGGTAAAGAATCTCCACCACCAGCTGGTTCACCACTGCAGGAATACTTTGAGTATTCTAACAAATATCATGTTGCCAACCGCCTGGATCAGGGAAACAGAAGTACACGCTCAGATGCAGAGAAGATGATGCAGAAAAAGACTACTCCACAGCGAAACTCCACTAAAGATTTAGCTGTAGCAACTGAGATGGACATACCATCCAATGAGTATGGTAACACTAGCTCGTCTTTAGGGTCTGGTGAATCTAGCAAAGAAGGAGACCAACTGAAATCCACTAAAGAGTCATTTTTCTCTGGCATTATAAAGAAGAGCTTTAAAGAATTCAGCCGATCCGATTCTACTGAGGAAGAAAAAGCCAATACTACAGTTAACGGTCATCTTATACCAGTTCGGTTGATTAAAAAGGCAGAAAAGCGTGCTGGACCAATACAACCTGGACATTACTGGTAAGTTACCGGACCTTCAATCCTTCAACCTGTTCATTCTTTGAGTTTAAACACGATGCCTTTTACTCTTTGATATTTATCTTGTTGCTGATGTACATGTAGGACCAGAAATAGCATAAGTGACTATTTTACATATCTGTTTGTTTATTTATTTATTTTAGATTTTGGTGGGCAAGCGTAAAGTAAAGCTCTATATAATTCAAGTTTACTGGGTGAAATATTCATAAGAGACTATGCTTTTCCTATTTAATCTATACACATTCATTTCATTAACCAAGTTGCAACATAAAATCCATCTATAAGTATATAATCGTGTAGAAGTTGCTAGGTTACAATGAGAAATTACATTAGTAAAATCTTCAGCTTGGAACCTCTTGGAAGCAATATCCCGACATGCACATACCACTGTTTTTTCTGAGATGCTGAGAAAAAGATTCTAAATATCTGGGAAAGAACTCTAATATAGTAGTATTAATCATTTGACAGTATACATGATTGGTAGTTTTAGTTCTACTTAAATTTTTAAGATGGTTCCTATTTTTGATGGTTCAGTTCTGTCAATTGGTCTAAGTTTATTCAGCTGCAAAGATTCACTTTACCTAGTCCTGTACCACATTTTTTGTTTGTACTAAATGGCAGCCCGGTGCACTAAGCTCCCGCTATGCGTGGGGTCCGGGGAAGGGCCGGACCACAAGGGTCTATTGTATGCAGCCTCACCTTGCATTTCTGCAAGAGGCTGTTTCCACGGCTTGAACCCGTGACCTCCAGGTCACATGGCAGCAACTTTGTACTAAATTTACATTTATGAGTATAGTGCTTCCTGACTTATATTCCTATGCTAGGTATGATTTTCGAGCTGGATTTTGGGGAGTTACTGGTGGTCCTTGTCTGGGCATTATCCCTGTAAGTTCTACCGTTTCCAGTCAGATACTTGTAGCCTGTATTCTCCTGCTTTTGTTATGCTTTCCCCTACTATAACTATTCTTTTTGCAGCCATTTATTGAAGAATTTAATTATCCCATGCCTGATAACTGTGCTGGTGGAAGTACTGGAGTAGTTGTCAACGGGAGAGAGCTTCACCCAAAGGATCTGAAGTTGCTTGCGAGTAGAGGTCTCCCAGCTGAGAGAGACAGGTCTTATATTCTTGAAATTTCTGGCAGAGTCCTTGATGAGGACTCTGGTGTAGAGTTAGAGAGCCTGGGAAAACTTGCTCCGACGTGAGTATCTATTCTATGATGGCTTTGGGTTTTCAATAATTCTTTCTCGTGATCAATTAAATGTTCATATTGATCCGTGAAGGTTCGTGTTGCTCTTTCAGTTGTTTGAATGACTCCTGACCTACCTTTAGTTAGTTTTCTTGTACTAAAATATATCCTTAAAATATTACTTACAGAACTTATTAGCAACACAAATATGATCAGTCACCTCCTTCCATACTGGGGCGGAGTTCACCGGAAAATTACACTATATATACAAAGTTAAAATATTTTCTTGTATATATATAGTAGATGTCGATTCCCCTTGGCTTCTTCGTGTGTTTACATATTCATATTTTGAACCCCTTAGTGAAAATACTGGCTCCGCCACTGCTTCCATACACCCTACAGCCGGAGTGATGATTAAGATAAATGAGCTGAAGTACTCTGTATTCTAGACTTATGACAACCTGACACTGTTGACTTAAAATACAGTTATTATCTTGGTCTTTAATCCTATTTCTTGCTTCAATCTTTCATATTTTATAAATGACGCTTTGCAAGGGAAAAAAGCTGTCTATCCTTCACTGTCATGGCACATGAATAGGTCCTTTTCTCAAATGGCTAACTTGTCCTGACATTCATCAACCAAAAGGATAGGTGTCTGCTATTCTGGAGTTCCACTACTGCCATGGAGAAAATGATAATGAAATTATTGGTACCATTAGCCGGCGTGAATCTTAGATGTTTCTTTTTATAATACCGCTTCACTATCCTCACTAAGCCCTTTTATTATGCCGAGTTTTACTTTTGCTGTGGACATTTATAATGAGTCCTGCACATTTTTATGATATTAGCCATTTCTCATAATTATAGAACAGTTTGAATTATATTTTGATTTCAGGCGTGCTAACTAAACACTTCTTTTTCAGTGTTGAGAAAGCAAAGCATGGTTTTGGCATGAGACCTCCAAAAGTTGCAGCCTGACTATCATAAAAAAGAGTTTGGCCTTACTAGGATGTTGCTCACAGTATACAGAAAATCTGGAGCTGTAGTACCTGACAGGTGAATGTTAGTTATTGCGAACGAGACATTTAAAATGTAACTTAGATTATTTTTAGTTGTCTCGTGCCACGGTGCCAGTGAGAAATATGTGTACAGATTCAGTATACTATTTTGCTTTTTGTTTTTGTGTCAATGTAAATTCATCAAAAGGTAGTTGCTGTGTGCACTTCTGTAGTATTAAAGAAAGTTTGCCTGGCTACTGAATCATGGCTATAGTGGTGGGAATATTGTGTTAAACTCCTTTGCACTTTTAGTTTTCTAGCTTTAATGCAGAATGTTTCTCTAATTTCTAATTCTGTGTAAATTAAAGCAAGTTGTTTCTGCTACTGATACTTCCACGGGGATTTAGTTATTAATCTCCATTGTATATTTTAAATATTATTTCTTTAAGAGATTTTCGATAGCGGAAATTTATTCTTTCTTTTTTCTGTATCATGTTTAGACATGGCAGGGTGTAGATATCACTCCTATTAATGGAACTAGGGCTGGCCAGTGGGCGGGATTGGCCCGATCCCGACCTGACAACGCCCCGGTCCTGCCAAAAAAAAACCGGAACGGGACTCGAACTCGGGACGGGACGCTCACCCCGCTCGGGCCCGTCCCACCCCAGGCCCGATTCCGCTCGCCCCGATACCCTTTGCAAAAAATGATCGTTGCACGATGATTATTTTATATTTTCGCCGTTGTTTCAACGGCCATTTTTGGCCTCCCCAACCCCCTTAATATTTAGTTTTAACCGCTAAGTTAATATATTTACACTTTAACTCAATTTTCAACTATAAATATTTTATTTTCTCTTCATCTTTCTCACAAATCTTTCAACAATCTCTCTAATCTCTCAATTTATCTCTCTACAATTCTACATTGCTACTAAATATTATATTTTTTTTCTCATTTATATCAAAGTTAAAAAATTGGGAGTGAAATTGACAACTAGCTTGAGGATCATCCATCGAGCAAAGTTTTAATTTTCAACCTCGATTACAAGTCGACGTTTGATACCTTCGTTCATTCTTTAAATTATTATTGTTACTTTATCTTAATTATCGCATTTAATTTTATTATCTTTAACTATTTATTTGCATAATTAAAATGGAAGGATTAAGAGGTATGTTTAAGAGTAAGGGTAATGATGCTTCTTCTAGTAGGGTAACAAGGGCAAGGGTACTTCTTCTAGTCCTTCTATTTCTAGACATGATGATTTGATTGATAACACTCATATAGATGAAACTGAATTTTTTAATGATATACCATTAGATGATGAAATATTTTCTACAACTCAACCAGACTTTAATTTAGAAGATAATCTAGATGACACACCCACTAATCTAGATGACATACCCACTAGTGCACCTCAAACTGGAACGCCTCCTATTCCGCCTAGTATGAGATGAGGCCCCACACAACGAAAATTAAAATCTGATGCATGAGATTTTTTTGATAGGGACCAAGATAATCAAGTAGTTAGATGTCAAATTTGTAAAAATGAATATAAATTTAAAATAGGAAAATGTCAGGGTGGGACGAGAGGTTTATTGAGACATGTACAAAGTTTTCACAAAGCTAGGTGGGATGAATACGAGGCTACAAAGTCGGGTGCGCCAATGCGCTCTCAGCCGGGACAAGGTTCACATAGTGTCCCGGATCAAGTACAGGGTCAAATTAACCCGACGAGGGGGGGGGGGATTGTAGGTCCTAAATACGATAAATATAGAGATAGGGAAGCAATAGCAAAATTAGTTGCAGTGGAGGGTTTGCCTTTTTCATTTCCTTTCTCCTGATTTTATTCATTACATTAGAGATATGTATAATCATGATTTTAACAGTTTTCCTAGATCAACTGTTAGGAGAGACGTTTTTAAATTTGCACATGAATATCAACAATATTTACGTTATTCATTATATCATTTTCTGGTAAAGTATCTATCACGTCTGATATAGGCCGTAGCACTAACGGCCATGATTATTTAACTGTAACATGTCATTGGATAGATTATAAATAGTATATGCAAAAACGTATTTTAGCATATAGATATTGATGATAGGAGCACTGGAAGTTTTATTGCACAAAATATTAATAAAATTTGTGATTATTATGGAATAAATTATAAAATTATGACTATTACATTAGATAATGCTTCTTCTAATAATTATGCTATTAGACTTTTAAAAGATCTTTTAGCTCCATCTTTTCCTAATCATTTTCATATAAAATGTGCATGCCATATTTATAACTTAGTTGTAAAGGATGATCTATCATTTTTTGAAGACATTCTTAATAAAGTACAATTTGCTATAAACTTTATTTTTAGAAGTAATAGAATACAAAGAAAAAAAGAATATAAAAAAATTTGTCACGATTGTGGACTACCTTATAGAAAAATTCTCGAAGAAGTAGCGACTATGTGAAATTCTTTATAGGAATAACTACTTGTTACTTATGATTATAGAAGACCTATAACTCTATTTTTAACGCCCATAATCGAAATCCAACTGATATGGTTGTAGATAACGATTGGGAAAAAAATTCAGAACTTATTGTATTTTTACAGAATTTTTTTCAAGCTACTAAAAAAATTTCCGGTATTTATTATCCTTCTATTTCAACTATGCTATTTTATATAGCTCTAATATTTTTGTTACTTAGTGAATATATAGAAAAATTATCTTATAAGTCACCTATTAAAAAATGTTTATCAAATTAAAAAAATATTTTTTTCCTATTCTCACTATTTATATTATTGGTGTTGTATTAAATTCGACTATTAAAATAGACGGTTGTAAAACACTTATTGAAACTATTTATGATTGCATAACAGTACTTCCACCTCCAACTCCAAAAAATCCAAATGATCAACCACCTAAGGAACCAAGTAAAGAAGAAGTTTTGTCTAGCATACACGATGAATGTAAGAAAGTATATACGCATTACCAACAAGAAAGTGTTAGCAACCAATCGGCTTCCATACCATCTTCATCTTTTTCAATACAACCTCAAAAAAGACATGTTGTTTATGGGGCTAGTATTGAAAGCCTTAGAAATAAAATGTTCAGTGGTACAACTACTAATCAAGTTAGAGAGTTTGATTTTTTTGTTTTGCAAGGTGTTGTACCGTACCAAATAGTTCTCAATGAAGAAGGACGTGAATACTTGCTGAAATACTGGAGAGAGAATGAGAAGACATTTTCGACACTATCAAAGATGACCCGAGATGTGTTGAATATTCAAGCGTCATCAACAACGTCTGAAAGTGTTTTTTCTGCCGAAAGATTTCAAATAGGAGAGCACATACACTCATTAGCGGGATACAACTTGGAGATTGCAGTTTTATTCAGAGATTGGATACGAGCGGAGCGTAGAAGGTGCGGTCAAACGCAAATCAACGAAGAAGACGACGAAAACTACAGTGAAATCTTATCCGACGGAGGTGGAAGCGACGTCGAGCAATTTGACCAACAAATTCCAATTTCAACCGAAGAACCACAAGACATTGTGAAGAGATTAGAAATGTGTTTATAAATATATGATTTTTTTAATTACAATTTTACTATGTTATTTGCAACTTTCAACACCATAAAATTGCAGTTTTGAAATTGTATTACAAAAAAAATCATATTTCTATTAAATAATATAATAGGCACAAAAACAGCCTTGGGATATTTTTTTTACTCTATCTTGTTCAATTGTTGAGGTGTTTATATATGTTATTTTTTAAAATTAAGTGCAAAAAAATAATATAAAAAACCCGATCCCGACACCGCCCCGGCCCGGCCCGATAAGACCGGTCCCCTTTTCCGACGGGACCGGGAACGTGACGAGAAATTGGTGGATCCCGTTAGTCCCGCCGGAGGACCAGTCCCGCCCTCTCCCCCAACCCCGTCGGGTCTCATTCTGCCGGGATCTGCCCCGGCCCGCCCCGTTGGCCACCCCTAAATGGAACTATGGTTTATTGCCAGCAAGGGGCTAACTATTAGTAATTTTCTACTTTATGGACTCGCATATTAATATATTTTAGGGGAAAGATTGGAGGCAACTTATTTACCCGCCCCTGCCCCTATTACTTTCGTACCTCAGAAATATCAAAATTATTTACTCGAAATTCCTCAAAAATTATGATACAAATATGATATATAAATATACTGAGATGATATCATGGAAGATCATGTTCATTTATTCAAAAGACAACACTTTTCTCAAAAAACATTATATGATACCATCGTCTTATATACAGATTCTGTGATGGTATCATGGAAGACTGCTTCAATCCTTCAATGAGATGCTCCTCAGTTGAATATACTGAGATGGTATCATGGAGGGCTGCTTCATTCCTTCTCTTAGTCCTCCATGATACCATTATGATATATAAATATATTTGCGATGGTATAATGAAGGAAGACAAAGGTAGGGGTAATGTTTGCGTACACTCTATCCTCCCCAGACCCCACTTGTGAGATTTCACTAGGCATATTGTTGTTGGTATCATGGACGAAGGGTTTTGGGAAATGGGGTACTCGGGTAAATATTTTCGGTCGGTTGAGTAAGAAGCGACATTAGTTTAGGGGGTATGGACAGGTAAATATTTTACATTTTAGGGGTATTTTGTGTTGTTCTCCCTACCCTATATTTTACACAGTTATGCTATCAATTAAAGGAGTCCAATTTTATAAAATATCATATGGGCCTAGAAAATATCCAATTTTTTTTATATTTAATAAAAATATATATAAAAAGGTACCTATTCTGAAAAATCATCTTTGAAGAGTTGTCTTCAAAAGAGTTGTCAGAATATATACAAAAGTGCCTAAAAGAAGGTCTAGCAAAGAAAGGAGAAATGCAATTTTAGATGATTATGTTATTTATCTCCAAGAACATGATTTTGATATGGGGTTAGAAGATGTTCCTATCACTGTTAGTCAAGCAAAATTATGTCCAAATTTTACTAAATGGATCGAAGCCATGAAAGATGAGATGAAGTCTATGGGAGACAATGGTATTTGGAATCTTGTCGAGTTATTGTAAGGATCGAAACTGATTGGTTGTAAATGAATTTTCAAAGCCAAACATGATTCAAAAGGTAACATCGAACGATATAAAGCACACATAGTTGTCAAGGGATTCACTCAAAAGGAAGGCATAGATTTTAAAGTGACTTTCTCTCCGATTTAGTCAAAGAACTCTTTTAGAATCATCATGACATTTGTAGCTTATTATGACTTAGAGCTACATCAAATGGATGTAAAGACGGCATTTTCAATGGTGACATTGAAAAAAAATACATATGGTGCAACCAGAGAACTTTGAGTCCAAAGATTCAAAATACCTTGTATGTAGACTTAAGAAATTCATTTACGGTTTAAAAAGGAATCCCTTCAATGGTACCGGAAGTTTGATCATGTGATGACCTCTTTTGATTTTAAGGAAAACACCATTGATCAATGCATATATCTCAAGTTCAGTGGGAGAAAATTTATTATCCTTGTGTTATATGTAGGTGACATTCTACCAGCAAGCAATGATATAGGTCTATTGCATCAAACTAAGAAATTTATATCCGATAAATTTGAAATGAAAGATCTTGGTGATGCGTCCTTTGTTCTAGGTATGGGTATATAGATTCGTAGAGACCGTACCAGAAGCATTCTTGGACTATCATAAAAACTTATATTGATAAGGTGTTCAGTAGATTTAGATGAAAAATTGTGTATCAGGAGATACACATGTGGTCAGGGGTGATAAATATAGTTTGCGTTAATATTCAAAGTTGGACATCGAGAAGAAAGAGATGAACAAAATCCCACATGCATCAGCAGTGAGAGTCTCATGTATGCACAAGTTTGTACGTGTCCAGATATAGCGTACATAATAAAAATGTTGGGCAAATATTTAAGTAATCCAGGAATGGAATAATTGAAAAGCAGTAAAAGGGGTTCTGATGTATCTTTAAAGAACTAAAGAGTATATGCTCACTTATCGGGGGTCAGATCACGTAGATATCGTGGGATATTTCGATTAAAATTTTGTTGGATGTCTCGATAGTAGATGATCCGCATCAGGTTATGTCTTCATGATGGCTAGAGGAGCTATTTCTTGAAAAAGTGTCAAACAAACACTAATAACTTCTTCTACCATGAAAGCTTAATTTATAGTCTACTATAAAGCATCAAATTAAAGAATATCACCGGGATGTAAATAATCAGTGGCATAGAAAGACCATTAAAAATTTATTGTGATAATAAATCTGTTGAGTTATATTCAAAGAACAATCGAAGTTCGTCAAAACACATATACATTAAATTCTGGCATTGAATGAAAGAGTTCAAAGTCCTCTTTAGTACAAACTCGATGATTGCGGATCCGCTCACTACAGGTTTGCCACCTTTTGTATTTCATGAGCATGTCGCTCGTATGGGTGTTGTTAGACTCTCTGATGAGACAATATAGTTGGAGTTTGTTATTTTATTTATGCTTTTGATATGTTAAAAGTTATGTTCTGTACAAATTGAAGTTTTATGAAATTTATGAATTTTATGAATTTTATGTGTTCATTGATTACTTTGAAAAATAAAGATAGACTTTCTATTGTGATTTTGCATAAGGTGTAAGAAAGTGATTTTGGACTATTCAAGTCATAAATTAGGACCAATTGAAAATAGACATGATTTAGATTAGTGTACATTGTAATTTCCATGTTTGAACCATGTCATTGACATTTACTAATATATGTGATCATTAATGTGTTTAGTTTCAAATATATGTTATGAAAATCACTTTGATCATATATTGGTATTATCGATGGACCAGATTAAAACAACAACATACTCAATGTAATCGCACAAGTGGGTTTGGGGAGTATAGGATGTACGCAGTCTACCTTTACAAGATAGAGAGGCTATCTCTGTTAGACCTTCAGCTTAAAGGTATCGATGGACCAGATTGTTTTGAAATGTTTTAACTAAGATAATAAAAATTTGTGCTCACTAAATTTTATATGTGTATGATTTTTCAGAAATATATGTGGTCCAAATGTGGTATTATTAGTAATTTTCAATTTTATGGACTCATATTAATATATTTTACATAGATATGCTATCAAACAACAACAATAACAACATACCAGTGTAATCCCACAAGTGGGTCTGGGGAGGGTAAGATCTACGCAGACCTTACCTCTATCTTTGTAGGATAGAAATGATTTTTTCGATAGACCCTCGGCTGAAAAGGAACATAGTCAAAGCAGGAAAAATAAAATAGCAAAAATCAAGAGACAATTTTATAAATATTAATGGGCCTGGAAAATATCTATTATTTCTTTTCTTTTATATTTGATGAAAATATATCTGAAAAGGTACCTATTATGAAAAGCAATCTTTGAAGCTTTTTCAGAATATATATTGTTGGTCTCTAAGTCTAACGTACACTTTCTTTTTTTTTCTATCTCATTTTTGAGAAGAAATAATTATGAGCAGTATCCAGACTTAGAAGATCCAACCATTGAGTGCCAAAATCTGAGAAGACCTTCAACAAAGCTTGACTTAATGGATCAAGGTTAGTGTTGGAAATAATAATAACTCAAAGTTGTAGGAAATCAAATTTGATTAAGATTTAGTATTTTAATATGTCTAGTTAGGATTATTATCAAATTAATATAGAAATAGATTTTGGTTTGAGTTAAAGTAGATTTCATATTATTATAAAGTAGTGTGGAGAATTGTGAAAATTATAAAGAGCATTAAGAGATTTACAAGTTTATAAAATATATTTTTCATCAGTTAGTACTCATCACTATCTAATGTATTACTTGCGATATTATATAAATTGTATAAAATTTACAACACTAACTAGTAGCTACGCAGTCCCATGCGATAACCAAATTCTTTGGAGTAATATTTGTACAAAATTCATTTTTATTGTATATCAAATTTCTGTATAACGATATTGTTTGTTCGGATACTATTTGACTGCTATAACAAAACGTTGTTATAGAGAACATGCAATATAACATAATATGAAAATTGATATAAAAGATAATTTAGTTGTTATTGTGAAATGTTGTTACAGAAAATGATTGTTATAGAGAGGTCCTATTGCCTTAATTACTTTTGCTTCTTCCATTTTTAATATGTTTTGTTGCTTTTTGCTTATTGAAGGGCCGTTTGACTAATGTTGGAGCCAAATATAAAATTCGATAGTCAGAAATTTAAAAAGATAAGTGTTGGGTATTTTTGTTCTATGGTACTTTATAAAGCAGTACGGAAAGTATATAACTATTACAAGTATTCGAAAGGATAAACAAAGATTCAATAATTCATCTAGAAATCTGAAAATTACAATATAACCACAAAACTGAAATTACAATTTTGTTGAAGACGAAAAAATGGAAACTGGTTTTGCTGAGTCGAGTGTGGCACAGACAATATTGCCCCGTATGTATCCTTTATACGTCCTGGACAATTTGTCTCCCAAGATAAAACAGCAATGGAACACTTGAGCAAAGGAAACTCAAGAGCTACCGTGAAGAATATTGAGTAACGAAATGATGCCTTGGAAGGTGTAGGAAGAAACTGTTTTGCTTGTGTATTTTCTGTATTTTCGTGTATCATTTATGTATCTCAATAATGGTGCAAGGGGGTGTTTATATAGGTGAGGGAGGGGACTGAAAAACTGCCTCCATAATAGCCAAATAATGGTCATTATGGAGGTAGTAAAGTCACCAACATAAATGGTGAAAGACCAACGGATTTGGCCATTATAGGAGGAGTAATTCTGACTTTCTGGAAACTTCAGGGACCAAACTGTACTTCTGGCAAAGTTTTCTGGATCAAAAAGATAATATCAGAAGGCCCGCAGCCCGCGAACCCGGACGGGCGGGCGGCGGCGGCGGCGCGCGTGTGGTCTTTCCTTGAACCGAAGCACATCTAGGTCCTCCCTCCTTTAAACACATGGGATACCCCTTGGGGTCCCAAACCCCAAACCAATTTCGAGTCTTATATACACAACAATTCTTTCTTCCTCTACCGATGAGGGAGAATTGAACACAATACCACACTTTCCATGCTTCAAACACCTTACTTCGTGGACCAATATCTCTTTCATTTCTCAATGAAATTTGACGATTCTTGGCCCTACGGTTATCTACGTACTTAGTAGATCATGCATGTGTGAAGAACCGGATTCTCCAACATACGTAACACTAGTGTTTAAGCCGTTAAAGTTGGTCGGTCGCAACTCCCGCCAAAGGCTAGTTTCCAACAATAAGTTTGTACGATATCCACATTTAAAAAATTGGAAGAAAGAATATATTTACAAGTCTTAGCTAAAGATCATTCGATAGTACGAAATTCAATTTCCTTATAATATGATGATAACGAGTGATAAGTCCTTTTCTAAAATTCACTACCCTAAACAAAACTCAAATGCCATATGATACGTGCATATTTCTCACTAGACTAGATATACATAAACTGTAGTAGTAGGCAAACATAATTATTACAGACTTTACAGTATATTCGGAAAAGATTACTATTAGGTAAGGGCAAATAATGCTACTCCATTAGTAAAGAATTGCGGGCACTGTAACATTATTAACACAAGATTATGAGTAAATAATTAAACAAACCCACACCTTCCCTTCTTTCTTCAGCATATATAACGACACTCATAATGAAATCACTGTTAGATTGCGTCAAGTTTCAAACCCATATCATCAAATCTGGTCTAACCCCAAGAATCATTGATACCAACCACCTTATCCACATATACTCAAAGCATCCTCTTATTAAACATGTATGTTCGATGAAATGCCCGAAAGAAACGTTTTCACTTGGAATGCTATTATAAACACTTATGTTAAAAATCATAACTTTGCTAAAGCTAGAACACTTTTTAATGCGGCTCCTCTAAAGGATTATGTCATCTACAATACAATGTTGTCTGGTTATGTCAATTGTGAAGGATATCAGGATCAAGCAGTTCGATTATTTGTCGAAATGCAATTTGTTGATAAAGTATATGAATATGCCTTGACTACCATGCTTGGTTTAGTAACAAAGTTGAGTCTTTTGTCATATGGTAGGCAGGTGCATTCATACATGTTGAAGAGTGGGAATAGTTTAAGTAGGTATGCATTGAGTTCTTTGATTGTTATGTATTCGAAATGCGGGTGTTTTAGGGATTCTTGGAGGGTTTATGATGGATCTGATGTCGGGTTTGTTGACACGGTTTCCAAGAATGCTATGGTGGCAGCTTGTTTTAGAGAAGGCGAGTTGGAAATGGCTCGGGATGTGTTTTCGAGTAGGCGTGAGTTGAATGATGAAGTTTCTTGGAACACAATGATTTCGGGTTTTGCTCAAAACGGGTATGAAGAGGAGGCCATCCAGTTGTTTAGGAGGATGATGGAGGAGGGATTTTTATGGAATGAACACAGTTTTTCTAGCGTTGCAAGTGCTTGTTCTAGTGTGAAGAATTTGAAACTTGGGAAGGAGATTCACGCTTGGAGTTTGAAGGAAGGAATGAGTTTGAATCCATTTCTTAGCAGTAGTTTAGTAAATCTTTATTGCAAGTGTGGTCTCTTGAATTATGCTCATTCCGTTTGTACAACTACTCAGAAAGAGAACCCTTTTGCTGTCACACCATTAATTGTATGATATTCAGGAATGGGTAATATGTTAGAAGCAAGAAGGCTTTTTGACTCATTGCCTGATAAGAATCATGTTGTATGGACTGCTATGATATCTGGATACGTGAAAGCACATCAATGTGAAAATGCTTTTCAGCTTTTCAGAGGAAACAATTGTTCCTGATGAACTGATATTTATAAACCTGCTTGGCGCATGCACCATACATGCTACCTTTAATTACGGAAAGCAAATACATGCCTGTATACTGAGAATTTGCATTGCAATGTGTTGGTAAAAATTGGGGTAAAGTGTACCCGAAAGGTTAAACAAAACAAATGATTTGCTGAATCGAGAGATGACTCTCTGTCTTTAAGACAAAATTGCCCCGTATAAATGTTTTTACGGTATTGGGCAATAGTCTCCCAAGATAAAACAACAACTAATCAACTGTACAAAGCAAATACAGTTGATTCTAGCGAAGAAAATGAAAAAGAACAGATTGCTTGTTTGAGTTTCTGATTCTCTATTTTCTGTATGTTCTGAACAGAAGAGAAGATTGTGTTGTGTGTTCTGCGTATTTCGTACTCTGTAATTTGAACAGAACTGGTCAATTTATAAGAGCAGAAAGGGAGGCAAACAGTCATGTCTGTTGGTGTCTTCAACGTTCTGTTCTGTTGAACAGTCACACATGTTAATGTCTTCAAGAACCGTTGTAACGTTCCGAAAAATTCAAGGATCAAAATGTAAATAGTTAACATAAAGTTCCGGAAGAAAGCAACATCCCAAGACCGGACGGGCGGCGACGCGCGTGGGGCTTAGCCCCGTACCCAAGCTCACCTAGGTCCTCTCCCTTCTAAACACATGGGTTACCCATTGGGATCCCAAACCCTTACTCAAATTTAGAGTTTATATATAGCATAAACTCTCCATCTTCTACCAATGAGGGAGATTTGTCATTTTTGGTCAAAGACCCTCCATCTTTATATGTCTCAAACACCATACATTGTGTATCAATATATCTTTCATTTCTTAACGAAATTTGACGATACTTGGCACTAACATCATCTACTCACTTAGTAGATTAGGCATGTGCGAAGAAACGATGTTTCCGATATGCGGGCTCCATGTGTTTAAGTCATTAAAGACGGGATAAACTCAATCCCACATTAGTAAATTTCCAACAATTCCCTCTTGAAAAAGAATTGGTGCACATAGGGTCCCAAAGTTCAGCAATCTTTCAACGGAAAGATATTGCATCAGGAAAGGTAGCTTTCGACTTTGAACCTTAGTCGATTACCATCGGATTTACTTACTGCGCGGTGAACGCGATGTCTTGAACCGTTAGTGTTTAGTGTAAACCAAGACAATGATATCAACACAATAACTCTCCTTATTCATTTCTTCTTATTGTTTTTTCCGTTGTGGCCATGGACAACACTTGAATTCTTAAGTGCTTACATTTGAAATGGCATGTCTTCGCACTTAAATAGGTGATCTCCTATAAGGTATATTGTTCTACCCCACTCGCAAGTGTTATGAATCATTAAAAGTTCCAGGAACTTATCCTTTACCCATTATGCAGGTAGCACTTAATGTCAATCACGAGAATGACTTTGGAGTTATCTTTCTTTAAAAAATGATAATCCGAAGTGCTCTTGTCACGACCCGACCCGACGGGCCACGACTAACCGCCCTAATAACGTCATTATACTAACCTGTCACATATAATCCAACTAATCACTTAATGAACTGAATCCGGCAAAGATAACGCCGAATAGCAACATATGCCAGGCAGGCAAGTCGACAAGGCCGCTTTACCCCCGAATATACCTGCTCCTGATGAGTCACAACTAGCCAACACAATATAACGACATAAGCCTAAGCGTCGCCAGATAACATAACAGTAAGTGAAGGCCGCCAATTTGAGCAACGTGATATACATCGGAAACACCCCAACCCGTAATACAATGATATGGTCGACCCAAAACAGAGTTATAACCCTTACATAAGTACAACCCACCACCGTCTACGCATCTATAAGAAGAATAACGACATATGATCGACAGGGCCCCGCTGCGTTCCCTAAATACTGAACATAATTCTAAAAGGAGGTTCGTACCAAAACAAACAAAGCCCTGGATCAAAAGGAGCTTTCCAACTCACGGTAGGAACCTAGGCCCGAGGTTCACCAAACTGAGTATGTACTGGGCATGAAACGCAGCCCCGAAGGAAAGGGCCGGCATTTAATGTCTTGAGTATGTAAAACATGGAAACAGAAAGAGATCATAATTAGCCAACGTAAAGCGAGAGATCAATATAAAAATCAAGATCCAAATCCAACCGTATAAACCATAAAAGTCGGTTGTGCCTTATAAAGATGAGAGTCAAGGCAAGAAAACATGAATGCCTCGTCCATATACATATATATACCATGTATCGTAACCCAGTCCCACTAAAGTGGGACTGCGGAATCATATCATAACCCCCATGCTGGGACTCAGAAATCATCTCTCATCTACGGATCCATCCCACGAATCCTGGCCTCTAGTGAGGGTCTCGGTGAACAATGCAAGGTCAGTCGTAACCCTACCGGGACTCGGTGAGGAAGTAGTAACACTTAGCACTGTAGATATGGTAAGCATAACCATACGCAAGTAAAAATTATCATCGACTCTCAATAAAATCATTGTAATAATGTCATAATAAACTCTTTGTTTAAAATCATAGGCACTTCTCATAACAATCCTCATTAGGAATTAAATCAGATAAGAATTAAGTACGCCCGCTGCATTTTTCATTAAATCATGCCAAAAGAAAGAAGTAAGAGTTTCACATACCTCTTAGACAATTATCAACTCAATATTAGAGTATGCCTCCTTTTAGAACTTCAACCTTGTTGTGAAATTTATCTAAGTTCCACGGGTTCTTGTAAGCTCTAAGAATGATTATCTACATCATACTGGACGTAATTACATCATAATCTAATCAACACATTAAAAATTTCTCAGGGACATTCTAACGAATACAACGCCAGTAGACCTATATTCCTTTTATATCGAAATCTATGTAAGTAGTGAAACATCCAACTCTCTTAATCCTCCTTCTATACTACTACAACCTCCAAAACAAGCACTTTCACATGCAATCCCAAAGAACTCCCAACTACGTAGTCTAACAATACCCAACCCAAATTGCATTTCCGACAATCGCCTTTAGAACTAATAGCAAGAAATGACTTTAAAATTGTACAAACTAATAAGAACAAGGAAGGTTACCTCATTAAACACATTTACGAGAATCGCTGGGAACCCTTTTTGCTCGACAACCGACCTCCACAAATGTAAAGCACCCAACATCGATTAGCGAGAATCCGATCAGTATTCTAAGGTTTTTGTTTAGCTTCGAAGTTTCTAAGTTTCTTGGCTTCATTCTACTGAATCAAAGCTCTGTAACACCTTGAGTTTCTCCTTCGCTTGGTTATCTATGAAAGCTCACTGAAATCTCCAATTTTGGTTGAAAAATTTAAAAATCCATCAACTGAGCTTACTCGCTGTTGCTAGAGATGAATTGGTGGAGGAATTTGGTAGAGAAGAGAGCACATCAAGAATCGATGGTTGAAGAGATGGATTTGAAGAAATGGAAAAAATGGAGAAGGAGGCTGCAGCTGTCGATCGATCGGTTTGGGGGCTTTGCCACCCCAAATCGTTTAAACACGTATTACACGATAAAATCCCACTATATATTGTCCTCTTTAATTAATTAATCCCACAATTAATTAATTATACACACAAACTAAATTCTCCGATCTCCAATTATTTAAGTCCCAATGATTACTAAAATCCTCATATGTCAATATCATAATTCCCGTAATAAAAAATACTAGCCTATACTCTTCTGGGGACACACAATTATTATTCAACTTGTCACTCTTACTAAATCCCAAAAATCATTTAGGATCACGCCATTTTATATACTAATCCTCTTATTAATATACACAAGTACAACGTAAAATTTTCCCTGTGTCCTGGTCTACTCACCCACGTTATGAGTTCAACCATGCTATTCTAAAAATATACTACATCCTCCCCTTAGAAACATTCGTCCTCGAAATTGTGCATTTCACATTTTTAACCTTTGACACCATACAAAAGAACACCCAAATTTGTCATTCCAATTCATAAATAAAAAAAGATAAACACTCATGGATTAATTTAGACTATCTTTTTAAATCAGAGAGATACATATCAATTTATGACTACTTCTAAAGAATGTACTCAAGTTTCATATGCAAACCAAGATAACACATGGTGACTACATTCCTTAAATTCAAACAATAAAAGGAGGTGAAGGTCCTAATATCTAATTTAGAGTTCTATACGCAAATATAGTTATTTATAATAGCTCACACATCAATACAATTAGCCATGTAATCATTTTTTATACTATTGCATAGCTTGATTCTTTTATCAGACCGGTCTTGGGCAAAGAGTAAAGAACACAATCGCTGATTTTTCACTCCGCCTCGCCTGCATTCTGCAAAGAATAACAATGCGCTTCAAAATAAGGCAAAGAATATGTGTTTGTGCAGGGCACAATTTCACCAAAATACAAGGTGATTTCAAGAGTACATAACAAAAACAAACAAAGCCAAAGAGCAATAATCAGAGCTAAACAACAGCTAAATAATAGAAGAAATGAACTCAAATAACATCAAAAACACTCAGCCCAGCAATGACTAATAATGGAAAAATGAACCCAAATAATACCAAACAAAGCAATAACAAATTGAGGAAAATGAGCTCAAATAATACCTCAACAAAGAATGCTCAATAGGAAATGAGCTCAAATAATACCCAAACACTAGCTATAACAAATAGCCTAATAACAACAGAAAATGAACCCAAATAATGGGCCCAAAGCAGCCTAATAATAATAGAAAATGAGCTCAAATAAATAAAATAAATAATAACAGCAGGAAAATGAGCTCAAATAATACCCAAAATATCACCAAACAATAGGCTAAATAATAGAATCGAGCTCAAATAATCAAATAAAATGTCACCACAATGCAGCTAAATAACAGCAGAACTGAGGCTCAATTAATACCAAAATATCACCACAACAGCTAAATAACAAACTGAGCTCAAACATCACCAAATATCAGCCAAAACAAAGTAGCTAAATAACATCGAATCGAGCTCAAATAATGTACCAAAATAACAGTAAATAACAATAGAACTGGAATTACAGACAGAAGTGATTTCAGCTTGAAAATAACAAGAAAATAGCAATTTCAACAACTTTGACCTTAAAGCATAACCAAACAAATTTAACAACAACTATATAAATGAGGCAGAATATGCAAGAATGACTGCACTAAAGCACAGATCAAGAACTTTTTCAAGACACATGTAACAAATCATAGGCTATATGTGTAGCAAAATAACGACTACACATAACCACAAAGTTACCTCAAAAGCACAACATGCCTACTAAATTTTCACAAATTGTGGCACCAAGACAATGTGAAAAGAACCAAGAAACAAGCAAGAACTATAACTCAATCCAAGATTTTAAGAGCCACATAAATCTTAACAAAGGATGTAGATATCTCTGAGAGCACAATATGCTTGAAAATAGGATATTTGAGACCTAACAAGAGCAAAGAATATTTGTCACAACTGAGGCAACAACATATGTTTAGAGTGCCAGGATGAGAGCAGCCAAAGAAAGACTAGTCTAAACATGCTAGACATTTCATAGACAATTGGTCCTAGCAACATAAAAACAAGTAACTAAATGCAACCTATAGGTTGGTATGCAGAAATAGGGCTTAACTAGCCGAAGTTTAACAACATCTCGAGGCATGAAGTTAACCGCCTGGTACAAGTCTAAAATCGCACATTATGCTTTGTTTTAATCGCATGTTAACTTTAAACCACCACAACACATTAAATCCACATATATTCACTTAGCCGCTTTTATCTGATTAAACAGGCTCCCAAATCTGTCACATTACCACTACTTTAGCATAAACGATGATATCCAGGGTCAAAACAGATGCATTAAGAGATCAGATACCAACAAATTGGTAAGCAAAATACAGGATCCAGGGAACTTTCTCAATCATCTCTCCAAGACTAAAGACACAAATTATCCTAAGCCTGTCATCTTAACTTGTCGGGGAACATATGTCAACCAGCATAGTGGTCCTAAGCTTTTATTCCTAACTTACATACGCACTTAAACTAGGTGGATTGGTTTACACATTGGCAATGATCACATGGATACATGAACGGGTGCAAATACTCTTTTCTAGGTATTCATAACATAACTTCAAAGTTCAAATTACATAAAGTTCAAGTTACAAGAACATAGATACAACAAGTACATACCTAAGAAAACAACTTGGGAACTAAACTTCCCTTTGGACACATACCACAACCTCTTGGGTTAGTGTTAAGTTCATAAAGTCCAACAATAACTAAAATAAGTCCTTTGGTTTTTTTTTTCTAAAAAATTCCACTTTTATATCACAGTATGCATCCATAGAAGTAACAAGATATTAATAGCACAGACAGGACATCATGTAGTCATAATTGAAACTAAACATGTCATTGGAGACCACATTGTAGGCTACATCATTTCAAATTATTGGATACCACATGGAAAAACCAAAAACAGTAAGCCGACATATTCTCTAAGCTTATACTCAACCAGGGTTACTATTGTAATTATATGAAGAAAAAAAAATGTAATAGAAGTCACACCGGTCTTTTTTTTTCTTTTTCTTTTTTTTTCTATAACCAATAAGTTATAGGTTACTCCTAACTTTAGGTTAGATTTCTATCAAGTCGGAATTGACTCTAACAACACTAATCACTCCAAGATCGATCCAAACAGGATTATTATTGCTTAACTTATGCATACAATAGTTTAACAATTTTTAGCTGATTCAACTAAAAATTACACGGACTATACAACACCCTTCTCCACCAACATGCAAAATCCACATCCTCCTTTTTGATTAATCCAAACATATAACCATTTATTTAGGCATGCTTAGTCACATCTTCTAACATACCCCAACCAAGAAAGGCTCTAATTTAGGTAATATTCATAATTCACAATCATCACATAGGCTACCCTTTATCAATTCCCATCATAAATAACATCATATAACCTCAACCATATCAACCCACTTAACTCATTCTTCTAGTTTTAAATTATCATATCAGACGATATAAGACAAGTTTTGTTAAAAAGGACAACTAATCTTGTTCTTAATTAGCGGCGCTTGTTTTAGGTAGATAATATGACCAAACGACTTACAGATAGCCAAACGAGTTTCCAAAATAATATATTGGTCATCACCTTAATTTAAATAACCCATACATGCTAACCCAACTTCAATCCAACGCGATCCATGTCATGCTAACCTCATCACTACTCACTTAACAACTTAACCAAATCGGCAAAGGCAAGGGAATGCACCTAGTTGAGGAACTACTCAGATATTCATTTTTCATTCATTTTTCATTCATTCATTTTTTTTTCCAACATGTGGTTTAGATGCCTATCAAAACTCAAATGCTTGGCATAATATATTCAAGGCTTTATAGTTAACTAAATAAGTAAACTGCTTATTACGAAAGAACAAGTCATTCACGGGAATTATGTAAATACTCAATTTTCCACTCCCTTAAGCAACCATCGACAACATGTTTAGCATACAAATCTATTCCCTATTTAAGAGATAAAGCAGAGCTTGGGTTATTAGAACATTTTTGCATTCTACATTATGATAATGAAGACAATTACTGGGGAATTCTTAATCAACATAAAAGATATCTAGGCAAGTCTAATTAACATTTGAGTGGTAGTCCCACTGAGCAAAATAAGGCAGATAGGTCCTAACACAAGTGATTTATACTCAACCTACACTGTCTGGGGACATTAACAGACCCACCCTAAGAAGTATGACCAAGACAGTAATACATTTATACATAACATAGATAGCATAATCATAAGAAAACCTGGAACACATCAACTTAAACATGGTAACATTACAACATGTCGAGACCATCTACTCCTAAGCCCCATCCACAAGTAGGACACCAGGTGCTAATCTCACTACCCATCAACTAATTTGAAGGACTTATCCAGACACTTGCTTCCAGAGACAACAAATCAGAGTATCACAAGTAGCGATTCCAGCTTTTGGCATATCTCATATCCCTTTCATATAAACATAAGCATATCAGGAGTCATCACAACTAATAGACTTCACACATACCTTGTACTTTTAACCCAGATCAAACATAAAATATTTCACTCAAGAAGGCCTTGTATATCTAAGTGTCTCAACGATTATGTAATATTCTAAGAGTCTCAAATATTCCATGTCCCAAACTTACCTTATTTCTTCAATGCATACAGTAAGATAGGTTCTCATAACCTCGACCAGATTGCTCTTCTAGCTATTGCCGCTTTCTGGAGGCATAAGGTAACACATTAATACGCCAAAGAGGGAATAACCTAATAACATAGCTCTATCGCATCTTGAGTAAGAAGAATAGAAACCAATCCTAAATGTCCTCAGCCTCTCCCCGTATAAGTATGGGTGCACAACATACCCATACGCAAGACTACTAGGACACTCGTCAGACATTCAGGACTAACGCTGATACCACTTTTGTCACGACCGACCGGCCACGACTAACCGCTCTAATAACGCCATTATACTAACCTGTCACGATATAATCCAACTAATCACTTAATGAGTTCAAATCCGCGAAGATAACGCCGCAATAGCAACATATGCCAGTGGCAAGTGCCCGCGGCGCGTCGCTTTACCCCGAATATACCGCTCTCCTGAGGAGTCACAACCAGCCAACACAATATACCGCATAAGCCGGCTAAGGTCGCCAATGATAACATAACAGCAAGCCGACATGTCGCCAGATGCTAACGATATACGGAAACACCCCAACCCGTAATACAATGATACGGGCCGACCCAAAACAGAGTTATAACCCTTTACATAAGTACAACCCACCACCGCCTGCTGACTCTATAAGAAGAATAACGACATATGACGGTCAGGCCCAGGCCGTGGCTCCCTAAATACTGAACATAATTTAAGGAGGTTCTACCAAAATGACAAAGCCCTGGATCAAAGGAGCTTTCAACTGTTTAGAGAACCTAGGCCCGAGGTTCACCAAATCAGAGCATGTACTGCGGGCATGAAACGCACTTCCGAGAGCGGGTCGGCATTTAAATAATGTACCGAGTATGTAAAACATGAAGTGTAAAAGAGATCATAATTACCAACGTAAAAACAAGAGATCAATATAAAAATCAAGATCCAAATCCAACTGTGCCATAAAACCATAAAAGTCGGGCAGGTTTTATAAAGATGAGAGTCAAGGCAAGAAAACATGAATGCCTGTCCATATACATATATATACCATGTGAACGTTGGCCCACTAGTGCGGGACTCGGTGGAATCATATCATAACCCGCCGACTCGTAAATCATCTCTCATCTATGGATCCATCCTACGTAACCCGGCCCTTCTAGTAGGGTCTCGGTGAACAACGCAAGGTTGTGCACAGTCAGAATCGTGAACTCCTGACTCATGAGGTGAAGTAGTAACACTTAGCACGCAGTAGATATCGAGTAACCATATGCAAGTAAAATTATCATCGACTCTCAATAAAATCATTGTAATAATGTCATAATAAACTCTTGGTTTGAAAAATCATAGGCACTTCTCATAACAATCCTCATTAGGAATTAAACTGTATAAGAATTAAGTACGTCCTGCATTTTCATTAAATCATGCCAAAAAGAAAGAAGTAAGAGTTTCACATACCTCTTGGAGACGTAATTATCAACTCAATATTAGGTATGCCTCCTTTTTAGAACTTCAACCTTGTTAAATTTATCTAAGTTCCACGGTTCTTAAGCTCTAAGAATGATTATCTACATCATACCTGATCTAATTACATCATAATCAGATCAACACATTAAAAACAATTGCAGTGACATTCTAACGAATACCTCGAACGCGTAGGACCTATATTCCTTTTATATCGAAATCTATGTAAGTAGTGAAACATCCAACTCTCTTAATCCTCCTTCTTATACTACTACAACCTCCAAAACAGTACCATATAATTTCACATGCAATCCTCAAAGAACTCCCAACTACAAGAAATTCTAAGGATACCTAACCCAAATTCGCATTTCGACAATCGTCTTTAGAACTAATAGCAAGAAATGACTTCAGAAAATTGTACAAACTAATAAGAACAAGGAAGGTTACCTCATTAAACACATTTACTGAGAATCGCTGGGAACCCTTTTGCTCGACTCACAGAAAACCCCAACATCATTCGCGCCGTAATCCGATCAGTATTCAAGGTTTCTTTGTTTAGCTTCGAGTTTTTAAGCTGGGTTTCTTGGCTTCGATTCTCTGAATCAAAGCCCGTAACACCTTGAGTTTCTTCGCTTGGTTATCTATGAAAGCTCACTAAATCCCCAATTTTGGTTAAAATTCAAAAACCCATCAACCTGAGCTTACTCACATTGGCTAGAGATGAATTTGGTGGAGGAATTTGGTAGAGATTTAAGAGAGCACACTGAAGAATCGATGGTTGAAGAGATGGATTTGAAGAAATGGAAAAAATGGAGAAGGAGGGCTTACTTTGTCGCGATCGATCGGTTTGGGGGCTTTGCCACCCCAAATCGCTTTTAAACATGCACTGACTATAAAAATCCCACTATATATTGTCTCCCTCTTTAATTAATTAATCCCACAATTAATTAATTATACACACAACTAAATTTCCGGTCTCCAATTATTTAAGTCCCACGATTACTAAAATCCTCATATGTCAATATCATAATTCCCGTGAATAAAAAATACGTCTATACTCTTCGGGGATACACAATTATTATTCAACTCCGTCGTCACTCTTACTAAATCCCAAAATCATTTCGGGATCACGCCCTTTTATATACTAATCCTCTTATTAATATACACAAGTACAACGAAAATTTTCCCGGGTCCGGGTCTACTCACCTACGTTATGAGTTCAACCGCTACCCGAAAATACGGGGCGTTACAGCTCTTACTTCAAGTGAAGCGCTAAACTGAACCTCTATAGTTTAGTTTTCCCATTGAACCAAATTCCGGGGATCTCCAGTAAGTAAGGTTGGGTTACCACCATAAAGATTCTTATTGTTTGGGTTTTAAGCCCATTCTCCTAGACAGGCAGAATATTTGATCTGTGGGTAGACCTTTAGTTGACAGAATGCTTGTTGGACAAGCGGTGATGAGTCCAAATCTTCAAGGAATTGGTAATCAGTGACTCGGAATTTTTTAATGTTGTCAAACGAAAAAATATACTCAACAAAGGTGACGTGGCGAGCAATTACGATTTTATCAATGGAGAGCTCATAGCACAAGTACCCCCTATGGTTTGACGAAAAACCTAGGAAGGCGCACGGAGTAGATCGGCGTGCTAATTTGTGAGGGACCGTGGATTTCATATTTGGGTAACACAGACAAATGAAAATTCTAAGGTGGTCATAGTTAGGGATCCGACGGTATACAATTTTGGTGGGTGTCCTATTTTGAATCGCACGGGTAGGTAAAATGTTAAGAATATTTTCTGCCATTTTAAATGCATATACCCAAAAGTTAGGGGGGGAGACGCATGAAAAAGGAGGGTACGACTCATATTATTAATGGTGCAGAGAAGGATATGGGTAGGAAAGGATATATGGCCCCCTCACTATTGCATCTCATAAGGAGTTTCCCGATACGGAGGTCCATTACAGAAAATCCAAACGGGTCAAAATTAACTGAGACAGAATTATCGGTGGCAAATTTTCTAACAGAGATTAGATTTTTGATAATGGTTGGGGCATAAAATATTTTTTTAAGAGAGAAGTGGGGATGCGGTGGTGCGGTAAGCGTGTGGCCAAATCCTTGAATTGGAATGCGATGACCATTACCGACCATAATAGATTGTGGAGATTGTAACTTACGTAGTTGAGGAAGATTACCAGAATTGTTGGTGAGATGAGATGTGGTGCCCGTATCCATATACCACGCATTATCGGTCTATTGGCGGGTCAAAGTGCCAAAACCTGGCCCAAACTGGATTGTGGATGGCCCGGAGTGGAGAAGTGGGCCTGATTTCTATGGGTCGTTGGATGTGGTCCCAGACTGTTGGGTTGTTGTTGGGTTGAGGGGTTGTGGCCAGATGGACGTGGCCCAACATTTGGTCTGGGGCGAGCTGAACTGGGCTGGATGTTGGGCCACAACTTATGGGCTAAGTCCGGTGGCCATAGTTGTTGGGCTCTGTCTGGGGCTGATGGGCTCAAGCTGGAAGCCTAGTTCCTAACTCGACCCTTGCTACCACTGTTGTTCTTCTGTCCCCCGCCATGTTCGTGGTGGTTTTCGGCCATGATGGCTGCCGGAGATCGGGTAGGAGAGAGAAAAAAATAAGGGGGAGTTTTGGGACGTAAACTGCACGTATATGAGGTATAAAACAGCCGTATATGAGGTGTATAACGGCTTATGGAGGTGGTATACGAATATTATATAGTGGCAAGGGGTTATATCTATCGTATACGTAGTGTAAATCAGCGTATATAGGATGTATACAAGGGATATACGACATGTTGAAGAGATATAAAAGGAGGTAGGGTTGTATATCAGTAGTATATCAGGGGTATACATGGCTGTCAGCAGAGTTGAAGGGCTGGGTAGATGTATATTTAGTGTATATCGATGGTATATGGTCGTTTCGGCGCCGGACAAAGAGGGGAGAGGTCAGCCGAAATTAGGTTTTGGGTTGGGAAGGACTGTTGACTTCTAATACCATGTAGAATTGTATTAATCTCCCTTAAGAAGTCTTTCTCATTAATACAAGATATATATAGGGTGTTCAATGTGGAATCCTTATACAACAGAGATCTTATATCTACCATAATTACACAAGACTAAATATGGCTAAATATTATTATTGTACACATTTTAATAAGGTGGAAAAAACCCAATAACTTCTCCAATTTGATAATTAGGCAGCGAAAGCGTGACTTGATAATTAGCCTTTTGTATCCCAAAAGTGAACCTTTTTCACTACACAATGCTTTTCCTTTGTCTTGTGATTTCCATGAACCTTTTCCCCCACTTCTAACATACTTTGTATTTTCTGTCTTTTTCTTCAACTCAATTCCCCCGTTACAATTTGATTTACTTCTGCAACAGAACTCTTCTTTCTCCAATTAACGAATTTTGACAACTTTTAGGGTTCTTCAACAACCTCGTCTTTCTATCCAATCTACCATCCATGAATATGGCATGATATTCCTCATTGCAACCCAGCATCCTGGGCCCACCGTCGAGGCCCAATATACAGTAGCCCAACACCACCGAGCCTCTTTTTAGCCACCAAGCCCACTATACAGCGGCCCAGCAGCAACCGTCCAACCTCAATCCAACGGATTTGGGACATGCTTTCGGTTCTTTAAAAATTCAGCAGCCCGATGATGTGTGGTATATGAATACGGGCGTCACGTCTCACCTCACCAACAATTTTGGTAATCTTCGTCAACTATGCAATTTAAATACTCCTCAATTTATTATGGTCGAAAATGGTCATCGCATTCCAATTCATGGGTTTGGCCATACACTAACTCCACTACCGCAACCCTAACATTATCAAGAACCTAATTTCTGTTTGAAATTTTGCCACCGATAATTCTGTATCCATTGATTTGACCCATTTGGTTTTTCTGTAAAGGACCTACATACGGGGAGACTTCTTACGAGATGTAATAGTGTGGGGTACCTATATCATTTTCTATCCACGTCCACTGCCCGTGTCACTCCACCCACCGCTTTAGCTGCAATATCTCCATCAACGTGGCATAGTAGACTTGGTCATCCGGGAGCTCATGTTTTTTACTCTCTTAGAAACCGCAATTTAATTCAATATAATAAAGGGAAACTTTCCCATAGTTGCTCATCTTGTCATCTAGGGAAATATGTTAGACTACCATTTACGTCTTCTTTAAGTATTACTTTCTCTCCCTTTGATATTGTTCATGCGAATTTATGGACATCTCATATAACTAGCAACCTAGGTCATTAATATTATTTAGTATTATTGAATGACTTTTCTCACTTATTTTGGGTCTATCCGCTTAAACTTAAGTCTCAAGTTTTCTCCAAATTTCTTGAATTTCGTACATTTGTTAACACACAATTTGAAAAAGACATCAAAATGTTTTAATGTGATAATGCTCGTGAGTTCAATAACTCCCCTTTTTATAATTTTGTGTGGCTAATGACATGATTTTTCATTTCTCCTGCCCCATACTTCCCCTCAAAATGGTAAAGCCGAAAGAATTCTCCGCACCATTAACAATATGATTCGTACCTTTCTTTTTCATGCGTCTCTCCCCCTACCTTGTGGGTATATGTATTAAAAATGGTAGAACACATTCTTAACATCTTACCTATCCGTACGATCCAAAATAGGACACCCACCGAAATCCTCTACCGTCAGATCCCTTCCTATAATCACCTTCGAATTTTCGGTTATCTTTGTTACCCAAATCCTGCCTCCACGATCCTTCACAAATTAGCACCTCGCTCTACTCCTTGCGTCTTCCTAGGTTTCCCGTCGAACCATAGGGGGTACTTGTGCTATGAGTTATCCACATGCAAAATCCTAGTCTCCCGCCATGTCACATTTGATGAGCACATTTTCCCGTTTGCCAACATCCAAAAATTTCGAGTCACTGATTACGGTTTCCTTGATGACTCAGACATCTCTCATATACTTCGAAACACACTATGTTGGAAAAATACCAACCCGTCACCCACTACCCCAATTACGGACCCTACTGCCACGTCACCCATCCCGTCGGCCCCACCCATTGCACCCGGTATGACCCGCACTGCCCCATCTCTCATTACCGCCATTGCCCAACCCAATACTCATATTACCCCCACTGCCCAGCCTAATAACGCCACTGCCCAGCTCAGTCTCGCCACTGCCCAACCCAACCCGCAGCCCCTACCTACTACCACACTACCTCCTATCCAGCTCCCAACCCATCGTATGGAAACCCGTGCATAACACGGGATTTTCAAACCAAAGGTCCACTTTAATTTTTCCACTAAAAACTATCTCACTACTACCTAAAAACCCAACCTTAGCCAAACTTGACCCGAATTGGAATGCGGTCATGCGTGATGAGTTTAGTGCGCTTACTTCACATCGCACTTGGAATCTTGTTCCACGACCTGAGGGGGTGAATGTAATATGTATTATGTGGCTATTTCGTCATAAGTTCATAGATAATGGTGCCCTTGAACGTCACAAGGCCAGACTTGTGGCAAATGGCACAGGGCAACAAGAGAGTGTTAATTGTGGTGAGACTTTCAGTCCAGTGGTTAAGCCAACAACCATCCGCACGGTTTTGAGCATAGCTATGGGGAAGAATTGGCCTATTCACCAACTTGATGTGAAGAATGCTTTCTTATATGGGGATTTGAAAGAAACCGTTTATATGTATCAACCGCCAGGATTTGTGTATCCAAAGGCTCCCCAACATGTTTGTCATCTTCGTAAGTCGTTATATGGGTTGAAACAATCCCAGAGAGGATTGCTACTTATATCATACAGATCGGATTCGTGTGCAACAAAAGTGATCATTCATTTTTCATTTTTCATCGATGTACTGACAACGCTTATCTTCTGTTATATGTAGATGATATTGTTCTGGCAGCTTCTTCAGATGGCCTGAAGCACGAGATCATTGCTCTACTCAAGTCCGAATTTGCTATAACTGACTTGAGTAAGTTGAGTAACTTTTTGGGGATATCAGTGATCCGATCACCGCAGTCCATGTTCCTGTGTCAACGTAAGTATGTAGAGGAAATTATTTACAGGGCCAAAATGGCAAACTGCAAGATCATGCCCACTCTTGTCGACTCTAAATCGAAACTCAGTGCAGATGACGGGGATCCAGTCCTCGATCCCTCTCTTTATAGGAGTCTCTCTAGTGCCCCTCAGTACCTTACATTTACTAGACCCGACATTACCTATGTCGTACAACTGATGTGCTTGTTCATGCATGCTCTCAGGGAGCCTCACTTTACTGCTCTTAAGTGTATCATTCGATATGTTAAGGGTACTCTTGACTATGGGCTTTATCTCTACCTATCCGCACCGACTCGGTTGTTATCATACAGGACACCGATTAGGAAAGCTTTCCAGACACACGTCTCTCCACTTCCGAATACTGTGTACTTTTGGGGGATAACATTATTTCGTGGTCTGCCAAGCGCCAGGCCACTTTCTCTCGTTTGAGTGCAGAAGCAGAATATAAAGGCGTTGCGAACGTTGTTGATGAGCTGTGTTGGCTTCGAAACCTACTTCTTGAGCTTCAGTGTCCCTTACGTAAGGCATCTTTGGTCTACTGTGACAACATCTCTGCCGTCTACTTGTCTCATAACCCGGTTCAGCATCAGCGAACCAAGCATATTGAGATGGATATTCACTTTGTACGTGAGAAGGTTGCCATGGGTCATGTTAGGGTGTTTCCTCAGCAGTTGTTCATTGACTTCAGATCCAGTCTCAACGTCCGGCCTTCTCCCGCTCCGATTGAGGGGGTGTGATAATGAATATATTTCATATATTCACAATATATTCTGTAATTAATATTTTAGTGTAATTAATATAAAATAGAAATTTTAATTCCATTAGAATTACAATTGTACACTCTATATATATGACATTAATAATAGAACTCCGATCAAGAAGAATTATATTATTGTATGCCCATAACACAAAATTGTTGGTTTACACAACACACAATGGCGTTGCACCATGTCACTGTTAAAGTGAAGCTCACTGTTAAAGTGAAGCCCACTTTATTCCCGTTGTACCCTTTCCTCTTTGTACTTTTGTTCACTTTGCCTAATTTCTAACGACCCCCTTCATTTTTTTTCTTTAATTAACAGTTGGTTGCCAAAAATACTCAAATTTTATAAAACCTTTTTTTTGCCTTATCATTATTGCAACATCATCTTCTTCTTGTTCTCTCTATTTTATTATATTCTTTTATTTATTATGTTGCAGAGACCTTAATATACAAGTATTCTTATTATACTATTCGGTCTCTGTAACAACAATTACAGAGACCAAGAACTATGAAGACTTTTAATAACAACAACGTTATCAAGAAACAATTTTCTTTAGTTTTTGTAAAGTTTGCAGTTTGTTTTCTGTTGTTGGGTCTTGCCTATCGTCTCTTCTTGTCCAATTTCGAACAGTTTTCTCAGATTGAGGTGAATGATATAGCTCTTGTTTCCGATAACACATTGCCACCACAGATTACCGTGAATGAGCCGCCGGTGGCCGGTGATCTTTCAGATAAGGTCGTGAACCAAACTTTGCAAAATGGTTAGTTATATTGTTGTTGTTGTTGTTGTTTTCTGGCCATGCATGATGTATGAGTGACCAGTTCTTGAAAAGATTGATTCTTGAAAGTTGAAGATCTTTTTTTTTCTTCCATTTTTTAGCTTAATGTTATTTGTATGCTTGGATTTTGTGGCATTAATGACGTAGGTAATTTTGGTTCACTTCTCTCTGCATTTTGTGATTAATTTTGTATATTTGGTGCTACGAGGAACAAGTCTATCATCAATTTGTTGTGGCGAACACCTTCAGAAAATGAGAAACTGAACATTATTAATTTTGTTAGTTTATTCTGGTGAAATGAATTACGGATGGTAGATTATTTTCTTATAATCTGAAAATAAATAGGACTTAGGAGTACTTGTTAACTTATTTCTAGTTTATGATATTGTCTTTGACTGATAGGTAATGATTCTAGTGAATTTTAGTTTGTACACAATCCACTACTATACCACAAAGAAAAAGGAACAACTTTGAATTACAATTAGAACTGCACTTTGAGCTTATGTCACTGGTGTATGAGTCCTTACACACTGTGTTCTTTTTTTACAGGAACATGTGATTTATTTATAGGAAATTGGGTTCGAGATCCAAGTGGTCCAGTTTACACGAACACCACTTGCAATACAATTGAATTTCACCAGAACTGTATGAAAAATGGGAGACCTGATACTGAATATCTTTACTGGAGATGGAATCCAAGAGACTGCGAGCTACCAAGATTCAACCCCAAGAAATTCCTCAATTTGATGCGAAACAAATCATTCACCTTCATCGGTGATTCAATTATGCGCAATCATGTACAGTCATTGCTTTGTATTCTCTCACAGGTACGTACATTTCAAGCTCGAACAAAATCTGAGTTATACTGGAACTAGCTGCTCTATTGTTCTTTGTTTTCATTTGTTTTGTTTTGTTTCAGTTTGTTATTCTTCGTTGATGGTTTGTTCGAATGGTAACTGCAAGCGTCGTGACTTACCTGTTTTCTTTCCTCTTAACTACTTGCTAACATCAATAATAGCTCTTAAATGATCAATGAAGATATCAAATCAAATGAATACAAGCTTCTTGTGGATGTTAGTGTATGTCATTACAATTTGTGGGACACTGTGTTTTATAAGCTGGTGACTTATCCAGTTGTATCTCACAAACCATAATTAGGATCTTTTGTGTATGAGGTGGGCATGGCTACATATTGGATTTATCGATAATGTCTCTCTCAGTTACACGGATGCTGGTCCCGCAAGCCAGCTTGTAAAGGCTCTTTGTAGTTGTAACATTTGTTTTGAAGTTGTTAATAAGTTAGTTCAAACTTAATTTCAAACCAAACTAGGTGAACATTCAAGACTATCACTCAAGTATCGCTGTTGTTCCATCTCCTTTGACCAAGAAAATTAGCTGGCTTATCTCCTTGAGATTTCAGCAAAAATTGTCTGATAAGTGATAGCAAAATCAAGGAATAGTTTTAAAGTGATTTTTTGGACCTTTAAACCCCGTTTATAATTCTTTTGTTTTGTTTAGTTTTGTAAGAGATCACAGACCCTTTCTTAAAAGAGATGAAACAATAACCCCTTAGGACTTGATCTTCTCGAATCGTATATTTGAGAATAACCCCTTAATGTTTGTTGTAATAGAAAAATAAGGAAATGCTCTAGTAGAAAATTTACTCACCTATTGCGTCTCCTACAGAACACCTCATGTACAATTGTCTCCGTGTATAGGCAGCTGGCTGAGCATGTTGATTCTTTCTTTAGTACAATGCTAATTTTACTTGGAAAATATACAACAACAACATACAACAATATATTATCGGAGGCTTGGAGAATCTCCTTCCGGAATTAGTAAACTACTAATAAACATCTTTAATCAGCATCAAATATATCAATATTTCCTGCAGACCTCTGAGTTCATAGTTGCCTGGTGGACGTTTAGTTGGCAAAGACATTAATCAGCTGCAAAAATGGGCAAATACTCTGAAGATGGGAAAAAACCACCCCAATTATTTTTTCTTTTATTATGAGTGGTCTTCATAGTAAATCAGATTATCCTCTGAAACAAAAAGATTATAACTTGATATTATTTAGTCCAATTGCTCTCTTGTACAGACGGACCCCGCGCATAGCGGGAGCTTAGTGCACCGGGCTGCCCTGCTCTCTTGTACAGAAGCTTCATTCACCTCATTAAGTCCACGTCGTTTTGTTTCCTTTATTATTTATTTACCTATTGTCTCTGAGATTTTAATGGCTTATATCAGTCTTGCTAGAGCCTATATGCAAATCATAAAATGTCATCATGTTGCATTTCGAAAGGTATTAGGTTTTAATCAAGTTTACATTGTCATGCAGGAGGAACAAGGTGATGAGGTGTACCATGACAAGCAATACAAAAGCAGAAGATGGTACTTTCCAATCCACGACTTCAATCTTTCTGTCATTTGGTCACCTTTTCTTGCAAAAGCCACTGTTTTTGAAGATGATAATGGAGTTTCAACGGATATAACCAAGCTTCATCTTGACAAACTAGATGATGTTTGGACTCAGCAATTTGACAGTTTTGATTATGTAGTTATTGCTGGTGGCAAATGGTACCTGAAATCTACAATATACTATGAGAACGATACGATTGTTGGCTGCCATTACTGCCCCGGTAAGAACATTACACAGGTAGGATTTGAGTACGCATATCGCAAAGCATTGAATATTACTATGAAATTCATCACGAGTTCAAAGAACAAGGCATACACATTTTTTAGAACCACTACTCCTGATCACTTTGAGAACGGTGAATGGAATACGGAAGGTTATTGTAACAGAACAGGTCCCTTCAAAGAAGGTGAGGTTGACATTGGTTATGTAGACGAGGTAATGCGCAAAATTGAGTTGGAAGAATTCGAGAGAGCATCTGAGTTCGGGTTGAACATAAAATTGTTTGACACAACCTTACTTTCACTGATGAGGCCAGACGGGCATCCTGGAGTGTACAGGCAATATCAGCCATTTGCTAAAGAAAATAAGAACAAAAAGGTCCAGAATGATTGTTTACATTGGTGTTTGCCTGGTCCAATAGACTCGTGGAACCATATAATGTTGGAAATGTTGTGACATTAATTTTTTTTATTTTGCTCCCACAATTGTAATTGTTTACCTGCAAAGATGTTACAGACTATTTCTCACAACTGTTTAATATCCGATCGAGTAAATATTTTACCCCCAAAGGTTCAGATTGTGCATAGTGTTCACTGAAAATAATCCATTTGCAACCGTTCTAGCTCGGGACATCTTTTTTTTCCCCACTTGGTTAAGGATTATTTCTCTTGCTTCATTGAATATGGCTTATGAAACAAGTTAACGCTGGATAAACACATTGAATTGCAGCAATTGATGTCAGAAGCAAATCCAACAATGAGTCGACAGAATCCGTGATCAAACTTTATATATTGTGCGAAAAATAGAACTTGGAAGGCATAAAATAGTAAATTACTAGCATTTTTCTCAAGTTTAGTTGGATTCATAGAAATAAATTGCTGTAGTAAAATTTGCAATTTCCCCTTAAAAATCTGTTTATTGCAGATGTAGTCGATAACACCATCAGAACATGTAATATTCAGTGAGAAGGTGAAAGGAAAGGGTGAAGAGATGTGAATGATTCGTTTTCCCCCCCTGGAAATCTTGTTTCCTAAGAATTATAGAAAGTCACTAAATTATATTTTGTGACAGAACAATAACCCAAACATTGCCTAATAATCACAAAAAAGTCTCTCAAACAATTTCTTGTAACCAAAAAGTTATTCAACTTTGCCTAAGTATCATATAAAATGTCCCTTTAAATTTGTTTCTACTAATGACTTGTTGTAATAAAGGGTTAAATTGACTTTTTTAGTTATTAAAACTAGTTTAGTGACTTTGATGATACTTCAGTGTAACAAAATAAAAGTTAGAGTGATCATCTATTCTCTATGTTCAGCTATCAAATATTTCAAAATTTATTCTTTACTGATTAGAAACTTGTTGTGATAATAATATATTCCCTAACAGTTCTCTGGCAGTTGTGATAATAATTGTCAGGGTGCCAATTGCTCACATTCATGAAGCCAAAAGTCTATACGCAGGGTCTAAAAAAGGACCAAGACGAGAAAAATATGAAGGGAGAAAGTGATATATGCATATTGGATAACTTCAGAATAATTTAAAAAGTCATCTTCTTATATTGTATGAACATGTATTTAATATAGTGATGGGACACTAATCTACTTTTCATTATCAGTGAATTTATTACACCTTTCTAACTTTTTTCCAAGCAAATATAAATTAGATAAATCAAGGCTTAGTTCTCTATCATGAATAATTACACCTCTTTTTCCCTCAATCATGTAAACGTCATGCTCCATTACTATTAGCTTCAGTAAGTATCAATATATCTGTAGATTAATGACACGTATCGGTTGGGATTCTCTTTTAGTTTGTTCCCCATTTTTTGTTACATTCAATTAATGATAATTTTTTGCATTGCTGCATCACGTAAACATTATACTGTTGACATTGTTGTGGCAAAGAAGGTTCTCTTTTGCACCTTCATTTGTAGAATAAGTGTCCAACTTAAGTACTTCTAAATCATACTGATTTTCTACGGGGAGAGATTAATCAATTCCAATTCTATTAAACAATTACTTTTTGTGTTCAATTTATGTGTTATAATTCTAATTTTGGCATGAAATTGAACATGAGATTTTTAATATTTTAACATAAAATTTACATATTAGAAGTAAAATTTTTAGTAAGTTACATCATTTAGATAATTGTGAATCATGTTAGAAGTAAACCTTGTTAGGGTGTCCTTGCTAGGAACAAGTTTAAAATAAGAGAAAAGAGTAAAATTTGCTCTTCAACTATAAGAAATGATCTAAATTTATCCGGAGTTAGTTATATATACTCCTGCCATTACAAAATGGCTTAGATTTTCCTTACTGACTAATGAGAGAAGCTTAATCTCTAAAAAAAAAAAAGGACAGTCTGGTGCACTAAGCTCCCGCTATGCGCGGGGTCCGGAGAAGAACCGGACCATAAGGGTCTATTGTAATCCGGTGATAGTATTTAGAATCCGATGATATCACATGTTTAAAACGACAAAATCTTTTATTAGAGGAAACTGGAAAGAGTTAATTATCGTTGAACTATACAAAATAATTTAGATTTTAAAATAAAGAAGGTAAATGTAAGATGATTGGAAATTTAGTATTATCAAACGAAACTTGAGAGGAGATCAATGAAATTATCTCTTTTTTTTCTTTTGTTATATGAAATTTTTTAATTAGAATATGTCCTCCTAGTTTAAAATTATTTTTCTCTCTCCCCCAGGATTTTTTGTACTTAGATAAAAGCCTATATATGCCATATTGCTATTTAGTTAAATTTTAATTACAAAATGTTGCACCAGGACGGGAAAAGAAATAAACAATGAACAAAATATTATTAGGAAAATAAGAAATGAAATAAGCATCACCACCAGGATGAGAGGGTAGCTCAGCATTTGGTTGAAGGATGGATCACATTTCCATTCTCCAAATGGGCTAAATAATATCCCCTTACATTAGTGTTCTGCCTTATATATACCCTTCTTAACATACCTATCATATTTAGACCCTCCAAATTATTTAGAGATATATTTGAAATGGAAGAGAATAATATTATGAGCGAGCTTTGATGAGCCAATAGATTAACGAAGGATGTCTATAAAACCAACCACAAATGTTAAGAGCATTTTTACCCCTTTTCTGATGAACAAATAAATACTCCTAAACACCAACTACTTATAAAACAAAAAAAAAACAGATTGTAAACAAAATAGAAAGTTTAACATAATAAAAAAATGAGAAAATATAATTAGACAACCGCATTTCTCATTTTCAGCTTGTAATCGTGTCTTTGCATGCGACAACTCTCTTTAATTCAAATGTTTATTCACACTAGAAGACAAATACAGTAAATATCTATGTTGCTGGTGATAGATAAATGTCAATGCCAACCAACCACTCCATTTATTCCAATTAGCGCCAACAATGTCTAAACATTATTTTCACACAATTTCTTAGTGGTTGGGTCCTCCACTCTTGATGACTGATCACATCCTGCTTAATTACTACTTCATAATAGCACAATCAATTACCCAAATAAATTTGTTAACCAGAAAAGAGAAAAAAAAGTTACCCCCTTTAATCTATACTATTACTATTATCTATCTCTTTAGTGTAACATTCAGGAATTTTGGACAATGATTTGAGCACCTAAGCGTAATAAGGCCTCGGGGATTTTATGTGATATCACGTATGCTAATAAAGAAACTAGAATATAAAAGAATTAGACTCCGAAATAATTTTGGACAAAATAAGTGTGACGACGGGGAGCGAAAATAAATTTGGTGTGCATGAAGAGGTTATGGACTAGTGTCATATTAGGAAATTATGACATTAAGTATACGAAGGTCTTATGAGTTTTTTAGGATTTAAATAAAGTGGAATCTAGAATTAATTATGTGTGTAATTGATTAATTGTGGGATTAATTAATAAATTGTAGGGGGATAATATTTGGTGGAGTTTGGTACGTGTAACATTATGGAATTAGTCCTAATGACTAAGCTAAGGAATCAATGGATGCAGCCCGTGAAATTGGCTGCGGAAGACAAAATAATGAGAGTCCATTATGAGTATTAAATGCTAGCCTAAGGAATCTTTTTAAGGAGTTTATATTCGTGCTTTTTAAGGCTAAAGGACATTTCTTTTCTAAATTAAAGTAGGTTCATTAATGATATGATTGGAAAGGGTGTAGACAGTTGCATTCTATTTTTGCTTCCACTCGTATGAAAAGTAATTAAAGCTAGTATTTTAGTCCAATAAATTTGTAATCACCAAGAATGGAACTTTTGTGGGAAGATGCTTCGTCTGTGAAGGCCTCTTCAAAGTTAACGTCATGTATGTAATACGTGCAAGCAATAATATTGAAGCTTCTTCTTACTTGCTTGAGTCCTCTAATTTATGACATCATAGATTATGACATGTTAACTACAAGTCCATCCAAAGGTTGGTTAAGTTGGAGTTGTTGTCGTCTATCGACGTAAACCCTCAACATAAGTGTGAGGTGTGCGTAGAGGCAAAACTTACAAAATTCCTTTTCGATCTGTCGAAAGGAATACTGCTCCTCTAGAACTTATTCACACAGATATATGTGATTTGAAGTTTGCACAAACTAGGGGGGAACAAGTACTTTGTGACATTCATTGATGATAGCACAAGGTATTGTTACCTTTACTTGTTGAAAAGTAAAGATGAAGCGTTTCGACGTTACAAAGCAGAAGTTGAAAACCAATTAAACATGCAGATTAAATCCATTAGTAGCGATAGAGGGGGAGAATACGTAGCGCCATTTGAGGAATATTGTGCCGAATCGATCATTGTTCATCAAACGACGGCTCCATACTCACCGTAGTCGAACGGTGTTACGGAGCGCAAGAACCGCACATTGAAGGAAATGATGAAGTCCTTGCTCATCAATTCCGGTCTTCCCCAAAATATGTGGGGAGAAACCGTCCTTACTGCTAATACGATTCTTAACAGAGTCCCACATAAGGGTAAGGACAAAACTCCATATGAATCATGGAAGAAAAATAAACCCATATATAAATATTTAAAGGTGTGGGGTTGTTTGGCAAAGGTCGAGGTGTCCAAGCCAAAGCAGGTCAAGATTGGGCCTAAGACTGTAGATTGCATTTTCATCGGATATGCAAATAACAGTAGTGCTTATCCCTCCTTAGTGTATAAGTCAGATATTTCAGATATCCACGGGGGTACAATCATGGAATCAAGGAATGCTCAATTTTTTAGGATACTTTTCATAGAAAGGAAAAAGACATAACATCTCGCAAATGAAGTTATGAACAAAGCTCTTAGGAATCGGGAGTCATTGACTGCCCAGATCTAGATGGTTCAGATCTAGTGGACTTCAAAGTGGCTGAATATCCAGAATCTAGTATTCCAGATTCTCAGAACTTGGAGACTCCAGAGATGGAACCAATGCGAAGTAAAAGGGCCAGGAAGGATAAATCCTTCGGTCCTGACTTTGTAGCTTATATGGTTGATCACGAACCAAGGACAATTGCTAAAGCATTGTCAACTCCAGAGGCACCGCTCTGGAAAGAAGTTATTGAGAGTGAAATAGACTCCATCCTGCATAACCATACTTGGGAGTTGGTTGATCTTCCTCCGGGAAATAAATCATTGGGTAGTAAGTGGATACTCAAATGGAAGTATAAAGCAGATGGGTCTATAGATAAGTACAAAGCCAGGTTGGTAGTCAAGGGCTATCGGCAGAAAGAAGGCCTTGACTATTTTGACACGTACTCCCCGGTGTCTAGGATGACGTCTATACGAGTATTCATTGCGATCGCAGCGTTGCGTGACCTTGAGATACATCAAATGGATGTCAAGACAACCTTCCTAAATAGTGATTTGGAAGAAGAAATCTATATGGAACAACTCGAGGGGTATGTGGTTCCAGGGAAAGAGAAGAAAGTCTGTCGACTTGTCAAATCTCTGTACGGGCTGAAACAAGCCCCGAAGCAATGGCACAAACAATTTGATAGTACTCTACTATCGAATGGTTTCTTCATTAATGAGTGTGACAAATGTGTGTATACGAAAGGTAACTCTGACTCGTTCGTCATGATATGTCTGTATGTAGATGACATGTTGATCACATGGAGCAGTCCTAGCTTGATCCTAGAGACTAAGAATTAATTAATATATTTGCTTCATTTTGGGAATTTTAGGCTTGTATTATGTTCGCCCTAGTTTTCACTATATATAAACTAGGGCGCCGTTTTTCTTTTAGAAGAATGGTCGAAAAGAGAGAAAGAGAGAATTGTAAACTCAAAACTTCGTTATAGTAAAATCTGCAACGGCAAAGTGGACGTAGCTCTCGCATTGAGGGTGAACCACTATAAATCTGTGTGTGTTATTTGTTCTTTCGCTTATTTACTGTTTTTCTGATTAAGTAGGATTTGGGACGTAAATACTAACAGTTTGCAGATTCCATATGTGGGACTTAACTTTGCAGTTTACGAATCTCTAAAAGACTTGTTGGTCAAAACAAAACCACTTGGTCTAGTTGATGATTTTACCGAGCTTGGTGTTGTTACAAGGCTGGCATGTGGGGCTGTGGCAGGGACTGTGGGGCAAACTGTTGCTTACCCTCTTGATCTTGTACGCAGAAGGATGCAGATGGTGGGTCGGAAAGATGCTGCATCCATCGTTACTGGTGATGGGAGGAGCAAGGCTTCCCTTGAATATTCTGGTATGATTGATACGTTCAGGAATACTGTTAGGTATGAGGGCTTCAGGGCCTTGTACAAGGGTTTGGGGCCCAATTCAGTGAAGGTTAGTCTTGTTCCCATACTTGTACCTTTTGGTGTTTCCCATTGAGACGGTTGAATTTTATTAGTTTCTACTCTTTAGGCACGTAGAATTGGCTTCCCTTTTCTGGCAACTTTGTTTAAATAGGAAACTTTTGCTCTTGGTTAGACATTATTTTTTCATTACTATGATCTATAGCATAGATGGCATCCACTTGTACTTATCAAAACTTCTAGTTACATATCCTTAATTGATCAAACTTAGTTGTTGGTCTCCAATATCCGGCGCTCTCATCATATGGAAGTAATCAAATTTCAGCTTCTTTTTTCCCCATAGTCATGCTAAATTAAACTCTGTGTTCCTACTTGGGGATTGGACCAGCCAACATAACATTGAATAGTATTCCTGGAGATCTCTGCAGTGTCAAAATCTCCATTGAGTTGTAAAATAGTTGGTCTGTGCATAGTCAAAAATTCACATCACAAGCTCTAATACTCTCTCGACTACTTGTTGGCAGAGCTGATGTGCTTCTTGTAAAGCATGAAACTATTAACTATCATCTTTATACCTAGACGTGATGAACTTTTTTAGACTAGTAATTGGTTAAATTGAGTTACTATGATCAATTCCCTTTTATAATATATTTGAAGACATTCCTAACTCTAGTTCATTATATGTTCAGGTTGTCCCTTCAATAGCTATTGCTTTTGTGACATATGAGCAAGTGAAAGACCTATTGGGAGTTGAGATCAGGATATCTGACTGATGAAAGAGACATCAGACAAGCTCCAATGTTTTTCCCCTGCGTATGATAATTTTGTAGGCAAGGATAGATAGAGTGATAATAACATGGTGGTGTTACACCGTCAAATTTACACTTCTGTTCTAGCATGTGACGGAATATTTAGGATTTTCTAGTTGTGCTTATAATTTGCTTATTGCTTTTTTGATATTGTCAATAAGCAAATGTTACAAGAACAGTGTAATGACTAATTTGAATGCCTTGCTATGGTTCAAGTGAAGAAAAGCTGATTGCTGGCTGCCTTTGCTAATCCTGGTCTTCTTTGTATTTGTGGCCAAATATTTCTCGTGCCTTCAATTTTTTTTCTTTTGGGAAAAGTTGAACAGTTTATTTAAGAAGGGTACTCACTCTCATTATCTAATATAATCTTTGTAGTGCCATTAATCAATGTGCTGTTTACTGTGACGTAAATTGCTCTTTCAATTGGTTGCTATGATGCATGCTGTCTATTGAGCTGCTTTATCCGCTGGAGGACTAAATATTCACCGCCTTGAGAAGTAGGTGGGCATTTGGTATGTGTAATGGATGAAAAATAAGGGTTTGAGTTCGAGAATGGAGAACCTCTTGATAAGGATCACTAGTTGAACCAATGATATTCGGAAACCAGAAGCAAAAGAAAAAAAAAGGATTGGCATTTGCAAAGATGAGAATTATCACTTATATTTCTAGTACTACTACTCTTTGAGCTTGCTCTGGTTGTTTCATCAGGAGTATTTTTCATGTATTCTGGTTTAAATGTTTGAACTTTATGTCTGTTTTGATTCTTGATTTTCTGTGTTTAATTTTCTTGGTAGTATAACTTTTCACCCTCTCAATTTTTTTCCCAATCTTGATTTTATGATACCAACTAGTGTCTAATAGGGAATCCGGTCCTTCTGGATTTTGTTCACTCTCCAGTTTTTAGGAAAGATATCTTCCACTTGATTCTGCCTCCAACTCCTACAAAACAAAGAAGATAGTGAAGTGTGTGATATTATTAATACTTGAGTGAATACTGAAAACTGTGCTTATATTGAATAATAAGCTTAGTTTAAATACAAGTCTACCTAAGAATGCTCCATGTATTAGGAAACTTGCTCTAATCAAGACACTATCAAACTAACTAAGAGATGACTCTATCTAAACTAAAGATTAATAATCCTATGAGATAAGACCTAGTAACATGATATGACTGTTCCAATACGTCCCGTCAAATTCCTTATGTGTCACTAAGTCTAACTTGAACAGATTGGACCAAATGCTGACTTGGCAAGTGGTTTAGTGAGTGTATTAGCTAGTTGATCAGCAGAATGGATATGAACAACTCGAACCTGCTTTAGTTGAACATGGTTGTGAACAAAATGAAAGTCTACCTCAACATGTTTTCATGCGACTATGAAGAATTGGATTCTCGCTGAGATAAGTGACACTAGTCTTGTCACAATAGATGGTAGGGATGTCATGGGTTTGAAGGCGAAACTCACACAATAGATTGTTCACCCAAATTGTTTCAGCAAGAGCATTGGCCACCGCCTTATACTCAGCTTCAGTGGATGAACGAGTTACAATTTTCTGTTTCATGGAGGATCTAGTAATGGGATTGCGTCCAAGAAACAGAATGTAACCAGAGGTGGATGCTTTATCAGTGAGATCGCCCAGTCAACATCACAGTACATGTGCCAGTTAATGTCCATATTCAGGGTCACATGTAGGGTAAATTGAGTTGTGCCATGGAGGTACCTGAGAACTCGCTTAACATCTTCCCAATGCAGTTCAAAAGGAGACTGCATAAACTGGGACAATTTGTTGACTGCATAAGAGATGTCTGGTCTGGTGAAGGACAAATATTATAGTCTGCCAAGAATTCTGCGATAGCTAGTTGCAATAGCGAGTGGGGTTCCGTCATTAAGTAAAAAATCTTACGCACTCATTGGCTGTTTAGCATCTTACAGTTAGACATCAGTTCATCACTCAAAATTTCATTGACATGGCTTGAGTGAGGATAATACTGTCAGAGCTTCGCACTACCTCAACACCAAGGAAATTGTTAATGTTCCCTAAATCAACAACAACAACAACATACCCAGTGAAATCCCACAACGTGGGTCTGGGGAGGGTAGAGTGTACGCAGACCTTACATCTACCTTGGTAGGTAGAGCGGTTGTTTCCGAGAGACCCTCGGCTCAAGACAGAGCGTAAGCACAAGCAAAGCAAAGCAAGAGAAACGGCCAGACCCGGTCAGAAAAAATTTAAAGCAGTATGAAAATGTTGGTATCAAAAGCGAATAGGCTATGATAGCGCATTCTGAAAAAGTAAGCAGTAACTAGAGCATGTAAATAAGCTAAACAAAGTACGCTAAAGGGCACATAACAGCAGAAATCAAACTACATGGGACTATAAAGCAATACTGCGCCTATTAGTATGATAGGCTAAGCGGGCCTACAATAATAACACTACAACTACCAGTTTGCAAGCGTAAGTAGGATTACGCTCGACTAACTACTACCCTTCTACCATAATCCGTGTCCTCCACAACCCCCTATCTAAGGTCATGTCCTCAGTAAGTTGTACCTGTGTCATATCCTGTCTAATCACCTCTCCCCAATACTTCTTCGGCCTACCTCTACCCCTCTTGAACCCGTCCATAGCCAACCTCTCACACCTCCGTACTAGGGCATTTGTGTCTCTCCTCTGCACATGCCCAAACCATCTCAACCTCGCTTCCCGCATCTTATCCTCCACCGAGGACACTCCCACTCTGTCCCAGATATCATCATTTCTAATCCTATCCCTCCTTGTATGCCCGCACATCCATCTGAGCATCCTCATCTCCACAACTTTCATCTTTTGGATGTGTGAAGTCTTGACTGGCCAACATTCTGCCTCATACAACATAGTCGGTCTAACCACCGCCCTATATCCTTAATTAAGGTTCCCTAAATCCTTAATTGAAAAATGAGAGGCAACTGAGGATACAATCTGATTCATGCTGACGGAGTTACTTCCAGTAACAATGATATCATCAACGTAGACCAGGACAAACATGACGTCACCAAGGTCATGCCAAACAAAAAGCGAATTGTTATATTCTGTCTTGAAGAATCCCATGGAAGAGAGATAACCTGTAAGTGCGTTGTACCAAGCCCGAGGTGCTTGCTTTAGACAGTAGATTATCTTGCGCAGTTGACAAATATGAGTGGGATTAGAGCCACAAGCAAACGCAGGGGGTTAAACCATGTACATCTCCTCCTCTATGTCACCTTGAAGGAAGGTGTTGTTCACGTCTAGTTGACGAAGGGGCCAGTTGAACCAAAGGGCCATAGAAAGTATGATCCTGACAGTGGTAGGCTTGATGAGAGGGCTGAAGGTCCAGTGGAAATCAACGCCCTGCCTCTAAGTGAACCCTTGCAATTAAACGTGCTTTGTAACGATCAACTGACCCATTTGCCTTCCTTTTGATCCTGAAAAGCCACTTACAAGAAATGATATTTTTAGAGGGATCACGTGTAACAAGTTACCATGTTTGGTTAGTCAGTAAAGCAAAATTCTGATTTCAACTATAAATTCACCAAACCGCAAACAAAATTCACCACTACGTCTCCTAGTCTATCATCGCCGAACACCCCTACCCAAACAACCAGACCAATGGCTCCTCCCTCCACTGCCGTAGCTCTAACTGTCGACCACCTGCCATCCTCGGCGCCTCTAGTTAAACCCCCACGTCCCCTCCCCCCTAATCAGATAGCCACTCGCTCTCAGGATGACATTCATAAACCAAATTTTTTTAGTACCTTGCTTTATTTGAAACCTCATTCGTCCCTCACAAATTTAAACATGCCCAAAAACACCCTAAGTGGCGAGTGGAGATGAAATCAGAATTTGATGCTTTACTGCCTAACCAAACACAGGAACTTGTTCCGCATGATCTCTTTAAATTTGTTGTTTCTTGTAAGTGGATTTTCAGGATTAAAAGTAAGTTAGGCGGTTCTGTTAATCATTAAGCACGGCCGATTGCGAAAGGGTTCACTCAGAGGCTAGGCGTTGATTTCCATTCGACCTTAAGTTCGGTCATCAAGCCTACTACTGTCAGGATCATACTTGGCCCTTCGGTTCAACTGGCCCCTTCTTAACCTAGACGTGAACAACACCTTCCTTCAGGATGACTTTGAGGAGGAGGTGTATATGGTTCCACCGCCTTGGTTTGCTTGTAGCTCTAATCCGACTCATATTTGTCAATTGAGCAAGGCATTCTACGGTCTAAAGCAAGCACCTCGGCCCTGGTACAATGCACTCACAGGTCTTCTCTCCTCCGTGGATTCGTCAAGAGAGAATCTGACAGCTCCCTACTTGTTTGACATTGAAAGAAATAATCCCTTGATTATTTTCATTAATAGAATAGGTATATATACAAGATACAAAATAGGAGAATCCTATTCCTATTCTATTCCTAAAATCTTATTCTACCATAATTCTAACTCTACAATTATGGTAGTGTATATTCCTAATTATGGTAACAAATACATTACAATATACTACACATATATTTTCCTAATATACAATATTCTTACCTTGTCTAATATTCACAATGTACCAAAATCGTGAGCCTCAAATATGGGCAGAAACCAAAAGTGAATATAAGGCAATATGCAATATTATTATTGTGTGTATATTGTCTTATTTAACACATATTGATCATATGCGACGGTGTATTATCTGAGGCTGTCACTAAAAATCTTCAAATAGTACCAGGAAGACCGCTGTAAAGATGTGCAACTTGATATCTTAACGGGACATGACATCTGCAGCGTGCCTTCCACGAGCAACCTTTTCACGGACAAAGTGAATGTCCGTTTCGATATCTTGAGTGTGTTGGTGTTGAACCGGATTACGAGAGGTAGATGGCACTAACATTATCCGAATAGACTAAGGTTGCCTTCTGAATGGAGCAATGAAGCTCTAAAAGCAAGGATTCACGTAACCAGCGTGATTACGAGACCATTAGCTACCCCTCGATATTACGCCTCTGCACTTGGCGGGATAAAGTCGCGGCGCTGCAGACCGGGAGAGACCAAGTTGTTGCCAAAGGAACATACAATATCTGGCGTAGGCGATGCGGTGTGGGACAATCGCATCATTGTATGTAGACAAGTGTGGATGTAGATGAAGGATACAAGTGCAAACCATAGTCCAGCGTCCCACGAATATAACGAATGATCGTTTGATTGCATTCAGTGTGCTCAACTCTGGGATCGTGTATGAATAAACACACCTGTTGAACATCATCACGTAATATCCGGTGCTGGTAAAGTAAATTCTTGGAGGGCCCACAGAAGCTGCGATAGCGGGTCGGGTCTCGTATGGTGCACTCTTAGTGGCACTAAGCTTTGGTTTTGCATCAACGGGAGTGAAAGTGGACTTACTAGGATGACATCGGCCTACTCTATGATCACCGACATATGCTTGTTGATCTGAAACAAACCACACGAATAGCGTTTGACAACTAATTCCCAAAAAATAACTCAAGGGCCACCAAGTCTTTCATAGCAAATTCAGAACTGAGCATGGCCATGATAGACTGGCGCAAGGCATCGGAGGATGCAGTCAAGATGATATCATCCACATACAATAAAATGTAGGCCAATGATAAATGATGAACAAGGAATTATCGGACCTGCTATGAGTGAACCCAATAGTTGAAACAAAGTCAGCAAACCTCGTGTACCAAGCCCTTGGAGACTACTTAAGCTCATATAAGGACTTTTTCAACAAACATACATGATCAGAACGGTGTGGATCCCTGAAACCCAACGGCTGATGCATATAGATTGTTTCCTTGAGATCACCATGCATTCTTGACATCCAACTGATGAATTGACCACGTCTTTGAAAGAGCCAAGCTAAGCACAGTGCGAATGGTAGCCGGTTTGACCACCGGACTAAACGTCTCACCACAATCTATCCCAACCTGCTGAGTCTTACCATCGCGACAAGTCTCGCGCTTATGTGAGCAAATGACCCGTCGAATTCTCCATGAGCGAAAATCCATATAGACTGATAACATTAATACCATATGGGCGGGGCACCAACTCCCCGTCTTATTATCAATAAAGCATTATATTCATGGATCAGCAATTTTTCAATTAGGGTCATTTAATGCGGACCGCGAGTTGCGGGGCAAGGGGATTTAGAGACAATCGAATGTAAATTAAAATATCTTTTAGGTGTAAAATACCGTGACTACGGTGACCGGTCATGACTCGAGGAAGGGTGAGGAATTTTGGGAATTTTCTGGGCTCGGGAGAGGGAGTGACCCGGTGACCGGTGGGCTCTTTGGCCCAAATCGATCCGAGGACTCGTCGTCTGGACCAGTTCAGAGCCAAATACAGGTGGCCCAATTGCTTGGGAAGCTGTTCGATGTTGAAAGATGTTTGCTACGGGCGATGCGTGGAGGTCCGGCGGCAGGCTGGCATTGTTGATTTGGGTGCGGGGAGTTGTCCAAAATTCCGAATAATATCTGAGGTTATTTGGTCATCAGAAAATTATCCGACTTAGGCTCGGGAGTATGAACTTTCGTAAAGGGAATTGGGTTTCATAAAAAATGACATGGCGATTAATTATGATTTTCTTGGAGGATAAATCAAAACACTTATAACCACGATGGTTCACGGATAACCCAAAAAATACACTGCAGTAGTGCCAGAGGCTTGAAGTTTGTTAATTGTGGTAGATGGGAATAACGGATAACACAAGCACCCAAAATTCCTAAGGTGAGAATAAGAAGGGTTCTTATTATATAGGATCTTGAGGAGGGAAGAATATGTCAGACCTTTAGACGGAATTATGTTAAGAAGATATGTGGCCATTTGTAGAGCATGATGCCAAAAATATGGAGGCATGGAGGCATGAAGTAGAAGTTAGGACAGTTATTTTATGAAAGCGAATTTTGCGTTCGGCCTTCCCATTTGTGAAGATGTCTGAGACACAGCGAAAATTGATCCCGGTATTAGCCACAGAAATCCCGAAACTCCCTATTGTCATACTCTTTCCCATTATCACATTGAATATTTTTATTTCTCTTTCGAATTGAGTCACGAATGAGCGCTCTAAAATTTAATGAAGACGGAAAATACTTGTGATTTGTTACGCCAATTGGAAACGTCCACAAAATTTAGAATAATCATCTAAAAGAGAACATAATGCTCGATGACCCGTTGAACTAAGAGGAGATGTCCATAGGTCGTTATGAATAATGTCAAATGACATTGAAGTATGAGAATTAGGTCTACAAACGGCAACAACAATTTTTCCTAATGAACAAGACTGACAATTTGGAGTACGACTCGCATTCGCACAAGAAATAAAGCTATTTTTATCTAAAATTGATAAAATAGAAGATCAGGATGACCCAGGCGAGCATGCCACATTGAAGGAGAGATGGGTAAAAAGCGGCGACGTGACAAGGCGACCGATGGGTGAAACCAGGGCATGATAGGATATAAATCCCCCTACTATCACATCTCATGAGATGGTTCCGTCTTGAAATCCTTCTGAGGAGAAACCAAAAGGATCAAATTCAGCCAGCGAATTGTCGGTTGTGAACTTTCGGACCATATAAATTTTTGATCAATTTAGGAGCATGTAAAGTATTTTTCAAGAGAAGAGGTGGATTTGGGGAGACAACGTTCCGACCATACCTAAATTGGAATAGGCTGCCGGTGTACCAGCAATTATCCCCTGGGTGCTCAGCTGGAATAAGATGAAGAGACATACGATTCGGAAGTTATGTGATCGTGGCACGTTGCCCGTGCATACCAATTTAGGTTGGGTTGGGTTAACCAACGTGTGCATCGCCTCGAAATATATGTTTGAGTGGGAACTCTTTGCATGATGGGCTTGTGGAAATGGGGGCAGAATTCGAGGCAAGTGATGGGTTGGGCGTAGCTGCTTCTGCTTGCATTTCTTGCTGGGCCCTTGTGATGAGCCGCCATACTGCTGAGTGTTGGGCCTGGGCTGGCCAGCCAGGCCGCTGACCAGGCTGTGTTCTGGTGTAAGAGTGTTGGCCACGACCTTGCCATGCTTTGGTTCCAGGTGGTGGGCCATTGTTCCCTGGATGTGACCCACCGCTGGCGACCACCGGAACCGCCACTAGAACCGCGTTTGCCCCGCGGTTTTATTATTCTTGCCGCCACCATGATTTTGGTTTTGGCCCGGGTTATTCACATAAACCGAAGAACTAGGAAGGGCGCCACCGTATGACGGCGGGGGCTTGCTCACGTGTAGCCAAACATGGCTTCTCAAAGTAAGCATAAGGCGGGCTTGATAGAGTCCGGAAGAGGTTGCTTTGGCGAAGGAGGATTCCAACACCATTATAGGCCTCAGAAAGGCCGGCAACCAAGCTGCCAGAACTAGGCGATTATTTGTTATTGGTGCTTCTGGAGTTGATCCGCGACTCCTTTAGTTTCTTGCAATATGTGAAAGCGTTGAGGAGGTCGTCCATTGAGCGAGAGAATTCTGCTCGAGTGTGACGACACGTGAATGTTGGTTGTCTTGGAATATGTCACAAAATCTATTCCAGGCCGCCATAGGCGTGGTATCGGCTCACGATAATGTCGTGCGTAGAAGGTCCGCGAAATAGTGTGAGATCACTTGGAGAAACGGTAGCATCTAGAGTAATCCATAACTTTCAGGATCCTCCAGCGGGAAGAGGTCTAGCGGGAGGAATGATGTGATGAAAGAACTTGTCACGAGATAGCGTGAATTTTAAACAACTCCATACGTCGCATATTGGACGTTTTCTATTTCAAGGACAATAGGGATACAATTCTTGATATTGGAAACCATGAGGGCAGGGTGATAATTATTCTTAGACATATTGAAAGAACAAAGAAGGAAGGGAAAGTTAGGAGAGGAGTTTTTGGAAGCAGAAGACGAACTTTGGAAGAGAAACCGAGAGGGTCTCGTGAGAGAGGCAAAAAATTTTGGGAGAGAATTTTTTTTTGTAAAACCTAGTCTCTTGATACCATGAAAGAAATAGTCCCTTGATTATTTTCATTAATAAAATAGGTATACAAGATACAAAATAGGAGAATCCTATTCCTAAAATCTTATTCTACCATAATTCTAACTTTACAATTATGGTAGTGTATATTCCTAATTATGGTAACAAATACATTACAATATACTACACATATATTTTCCTAATATACAATATTCTTACCTTGTCTAATATTCACAATGTACCAAAATCGTGAGCCTCAAATATGGGCAGAAACCGAGAGTGAATATAAGGCAATATACACATGTATATTGTGTGTATATTGCCTTATTTAACAGACATGTCCTTGGTGAGGTCATGTTTGTCCCAGTCTACGTTGACAATATCATTTCACTGGAAGCAGCTCCATCAGCATGACTCAGGTTGTAGCCTCACTTGCCTCTCGTTTTTCAATTTAGGATTTAGGGAACATTAATTATTTCCTTGTTGCTGAGGTAGTGCTCTGATGGTATTATCCTCACTCAAGCCAATTATGTCGATGAAATCTTAAGTGCACCGAAGTTGTTAAAAATTAATGACGGAACCCCACTCACTGATGCAACTTGCTATTGCTGCAGACTGCAATGTTTGTCTTCACCCGACCGGACATCTCTTATGCAGTCGACAAACTATCCCAGTTTGTGCAGTCTCCTTCTGAACTGCTTTAGAAATCTGTTAAGCGAGTTCTCCGGTACCTCCATGGCAAAATCCAATTTGCCCTATGTGACCCTGAACGTGGACTTTAACTTGCACATGTACTCTACTGTTGACTGGCTGGCAATTTTACTGACAGTGCATCCACCTCTGGTTACATTTGGTTTCTTGGCCGCAATCCCATTAGTTGGTCCTCAAAGAAGCAGAAACTGAAGCCGATTATAGGGCGGTGGCCAATGTTCTTATTGCAACACTTTGGGTGAACAATCTAGTGTGAGTTGCACCTTCCAACCCATGACATCTCAGCGAGTATTGTGACCACATTGGTGTCACCTATCTCAGTGAGAATTCAGTTCTTCACAGTCGCATGAAACGTGTTGAGGTAGACTTCCATTTTGTTCGCAATCATGTTCAATAAAAGCGGGTTCGAGCTGTTCATATCCACTCTGCTGATACACTCACTAAACCATTTGCCAAGTCAGCCTTTGATCGCAATCTGTTCAAGTTAGGCTTATCATGATCGTCATTTTACTAGTTTGGGAATATACTAAAATTATGTGATATAAGTCGGTTAAAATTATGGCTCTTTGAAACACTTTTTGTTTTTCGAAACAGTAGCTTGCCATTGTTCTCCCGTTGTGGTTTAGGATATTGCTGTGTTTGTCAGATGTAGGAGAAAAAGAAAGGTTCTCCAACTACGTCCATTGACATATAACACTGTAACAAATTATTTATATTTTTTTAGAAGATGACAATGTGATGAACAGTTAACTGTATCCTTTAATGGTGATCATTGCCTTTTTGACAAGTGACTCTGCACATCCACAGAAAATAAAAAGGGAAGGGAAGGGAAGGATAAAGGGGAGAACAATGCGTGTGCATTTCTTTTTTGTCAATATCTTCTGTTCGTAGATCCATTTTTCTCTGGCATTTCTTTCAGTTCTATGCAAAATGATATTTACATTAATACAGTAGTTGATCTCTTCTTCATGCACCTTAGGGTAACTGATATATGCTGCTCACGGAGCATAACACTAATAAGCCGGTGCCATTTTCGCTCCCTTTGTTAGAAAGCAAATGGAAGGCACACCAAACCAGAGACGAGTCTAAGGAGGCATCAATGACACTTTTTGAACCAAAATATCTTCTTGCACTCACAAAACACTCATAACTTTTAAAAACTACAACTGTCCAAACAGATCTTTTTGCAAAGGACTTCTTTCTCCAAAAAATAAAAGAAGACAAACTCTTTCTCCCAAAATTGTACAAATGGCTCCTAAATAATGTCTTCAAGCTGAATGAGGGGGCTAAGTTGCGTCTTATAACCCTTTCAAATCTTACACAATTTAGGGTCGTAAATCTAGTGTGACAAATGAGGATCAGTGAGGAGCTTCTGAATTGCCAGTCCCATCCCAATATGAGATACTAGGGAGGTATATATTACACAAAACAAGTAACACCAATGAATATCTGAGACTGCAACCATGTTATTTGTTGATTGATTGGGTTGGATCAGAACGTCTTATAAAATGTTGGATGATTTGGAAACTAGTTAAGGAAGCTCCGAATCTGATGCAGGACAAGATGATCTCCTTGTTCTTGGGCTGTTCATCATCATTAACTGACTTTCGGAATTCTGCCTTACAGTACGTAAGTTTGGAGGTCTTACCGACCGTCCCCTTGGTGTTCTTGGTGTTCTTGGTGTTCTTGGTGTTCTTGGTGTTCCTGAAACAATAATCTCATGATGATGTTTAAGACAATGAAAAACAATATGAAACTACACAATCAGAATCATTCTCCTTTTCTTTTGTAGCTTGCACAAATAGTTTATGATTTGGGAAGTCATGAAGGTATGCCTCATTGGCTTTCATCAATTTGTAGAGTATTCTCTTAGGGTCATTCTTGTTCTGGCGATACTCTGTGGCTGAAGTTCATAGAATGCATAGCCCAAGCAGATGATATGGTTGCTCCTATTTATGTTAATTGATAAAATTCTAACATTATAATTTTGATTTTGATATCAATGTAAAGGACCAAAAATTATATCATTTTAACCATCTACCTCTAAGTGTTCCACACTCCTAGTCAGGTTTTAATGAATGAAAACTTATGTTGTTGTGTATGTTGTTTCTGGTGTCCCAGAGTTTCTGTTAGGCAGTTGACTTTCTTTAAAATTTCGGAACAAGGTAAAGTAGCCTTTAGGAAAAGGAAGATTAGGCGAAATGCTGCACGATATTGCTTTGAGCCAAGAAATGGTACCTGGTTGCTTGTCAACTTTTATATCTGCAGGTTTCCTAATCGAAAGTCTCCTGGTCAAAATCTCGGGAGATGCAATCTTCTTTTCGGTTGGTGATGGAAGTGGATCATCCGCCGTTACAGGATCATCCCCATATGCTGAAGCTCCATCACTTCCTGATTCAGAATTTATGTCTCTGTGAATTGTACTTGACTTTTCTTTCTCGGTCACCCTGTATGCAAACATTTGGAAAGGTATTTGTGTAACAGGCAGAGGATCGGATTCGGAATTTCCTAAAAAGGGGAAGCTCCTTAAGATGGCAGCTTCAATCTCGCCGTAGTCTACTGGTGGCAATGGCAAGTCTTGTTGGCTGTGTTCAGGATTCATCACCAAGAATCTCTTCACATAGCGGAGAACCCTGGAGATGGATGAGAAACTTGGTCGTTGATATGGATCAGTATGCCAACACTTCTTTGTCAAGCTTGTCACATATTTTGGTGAGTGAAATGGGAATAATGGCCTCTCTCCTGCCCTTATATTTCTACTCATTTTGTCTCCTTGTAGATGGCTATCTTCAAATGGAACTTTCCCTGTTAAAACCTCAAAACATAGCATCCCAAAACTGTACACATCAGATTTCTCACTATACTTGATGTTCCCTCCATTCCCCGATTGCTCTTGTTCAGCTAGGACTTCTGGGGCAAACCAAATGAATGGGAGCGTCCCATTATTTTGATTCACACTGGCTTTCTGAGGAAGGTTGATAGAACATGGTGAACCAAATCCACAAACCTTTGCATGTAAATACCCTTCTGTAGATATGTTCCTCGCCTTGACAAGGATTTTGGAAGGACTCAATTCACCATGATAGATTTTCTTCGAGTGGAGGTATTCCATGCCTCTTGCAATCTGAAGCAGTAAATCAATTGCAACTGGAAGAGAAAAAGGTACACGCTTTCTTGGTCCGCAGATCTCTTTGATGTAATTAGATAAATCTTTGTTCATAAGTTCCATGATTAAGAAACATTCTCTCTTTTCTTCATCAGTGAAACCACAGGCGATGTGCATTATATTTGGATGAGAGAGATGCAGTTCTTGAGAAATATCTGGAATCAGGAGCTTAATATCCCCGAACAAATGCCTTAAGCAGAAGGTCTCCCCCAACCATTGGATCTCCTTGTATTGACTTCCACTACCTAATCGCCTTCTTATCTGGTAATCCTTAGAATTTACAAGAACTGAGCTAGGTAAAAGTTTATGGTCACTCTCTGTCTCCATCTCGTTTAAGTTCTTCAAGAGGAGATCAGCAAGTCGCTGCTCATGCTTCGTCAAAGTACACGAACCTGAATTCTTCTTCCCTCGAATTTTATTCTGCAAAATCCACTTGTCTTCATTCCAAACTAAGCATACCCTTTCGCTGAACTTCTTGGAAACCATATACTGTTTTCCGAATTTCCATTGGAAGATTCTTGGGTCTTTACACTCTTTCTGATACTTCATCGAGTAAATAGATCTCTTCTTCTGTATCTCATCATGGTCACTACCTGAAATCTCTCCTGCTATTTCTATGGCCTCAATGACAATTGGCACACAAGAGAGCAAATTGTGGATGTGAAATTCAACACAATCTGTATTCTTATATAGAACTATGGCTTTTGCCCAAAAATCCTTTGTTTCCAGGGATTGCTTGATGTACTGTTCTGCTTCTTTGAATACCCTAAGAAGCTCTCTTAAGGGGTTCTCAATAATTTTCCATTTGATATTCTTCTCTTCAAATCTCAAGTTCTGTTTCATGGTTTCTGCAATTGTCTTGTAGGCACATTTGAGCATATCCACCAACAAGCAACATTGTTTTTGATTTATTTGTATGTCATCTTGGAAAACCACTAGAGCTTTTAGACTCCCAGTTACCTCTCCTATCTGCCTGAATTCCTCCAACGCCGGCATTGCTGCTTTTACATAAAAGCAGAGATGATCTGGTCATAATATATCTATCAATCAATCAACTACGTCTCAAATTATGAGTATCACTCAGGTGATAAGCATAACAAAGAAAATAATATTGCCATAACATATATTTTGAAGGAAATAAAAAGATATAGCTTACCAAAAAAATGTGATTTTTGAAATGGGGTTCCAACAAACCCAAGGGAGATCAAAGTTACCCTTGATTAAACATCAAATGCCGAAATGCATCGTCCAGATCTTTGAATCACAGCCTCGGGGGATTCAAGAACTGAAAAATGGAAATTTGTATATGTTATTGTATTGAATCTGAGCTTTCAGCAAGAAAATCTGATATCACAACAAAGAACTTGATTGCATAACTATGACGATGAGATCACAAGGGGACAATCAAATTCTCTTGGAATTTTCAGAATTACAGAAACCAAGGGGAAAAAAAGTAAGGAAAAAGGTTACAAGGAGGAACTTTGTTGATTGCCCAACACTTGGCAGATTCTCTACTAATTTTGTTGCAAGTTTTAGGCCCGCAAAGTTGTATATTCAATTACATGCCGTTGACATCTTCGAGTTTGTAATATATGAAAGATATCATTTTCCATATCGTTAATCGCAATGCATATTTCCATAATTTTAGAACTTTTCAACACCTCAACTTAATTCATGTACAAAGCTCTTTACATTTTGTTTTGTTTGAACGCTCATAGATACTAGAGCAAGTATTTTGCAAGAAAAGGAATTCTATGTATTGAGTTCTAAATAAAATGGAATATTATGGGTACCAACTCATTTGAGATTCATGCATAATTGATTGGTCGGTCGGTATTATATAATTAGAGCATATGATAGTAGATGCTTTTGCAACCATTGTCCAAGGGGTGGATCCATCCATATCAATTTTAATACATAACCATGTAACGATATAAAAAAGTTATATTATTAAAATTAAAATATTTTTGTTAAATAAATAAATAATAAGTTAGATAAATATTTCTGTTAAATAAAATAAATAAATAAGTTAGATTTACTAATACATTTTTCCAAAATCTTTATTTTAAAGAACAAGTGTTTTAAGAAAATAACGTGTTATGTCATTTTTTTTCTTGTGGAGCTTTTCTGTTTTGCTTTTTTTTTTTTTGATGTAACAGCTATGTATCTTATAAAAATTACCACAGTATTTTGGAACATAGAGAAGGCATTTTCTAATTTAAGAATTACTAATGAATTTATAAAAACATTAAGTAGTTAATTTATTCACGGAATAAAAAAAAAACAAATGGGATACAATAATAAGAACCCTAATATAAGCTTACGATTTTTTTCCTTTTAACAAAAGAGATGAAAATACCCAGTTAAGAATATTGAGCCAAATCTGAAATACTGTGACAGTGTGAAACTCGTCAAAGAAGCAAAAAACACGCTAAGCACAATTAAGCAAATCTCCGGCGATATGCGGTGGTACGTCGTCGCTTCGCTTCTCACCGTTCTCACCAGCTCACAGGTTACTCTTCATTCCTTTCTCCATTATCTGATCTGTGTTTTTTACTGACACTTAGAGGATTAGTTCATCATTATGAGTGTAAAATTGCTTAGCGTTGAATCT